>LR738715.1:498430207-498460193 GCA_902687465.1 Secale cereale
CTCATTCTTAGTGTGCTGGTTACTGAATCATCATTCTAAGATTGATCGTGCTACCTAGTCCATTTTTCTGGTGCACTCTTGATCAACGAGTTAGGATTTTGTCAATCCTTTGCTCTTTCCATCATATCTTCTTGCCTTGAAAAGTAAGATTGTTCCCGAGCTTAATAACATATCGGTGGTTCGTGATTTTCTGAATATCTTCTCGGAGGTATTACCAGGTTGTTCCCTAACCGTTATGTTGAGCTCGTGATCAAGTTGGTTTACCTATAAACCACCCCTTCTCCAAGAATCTGTGTTGGATATATTGAGCTAGTTGGTTAAGCTAAATGACAACTTGGAGAGTTGGAAGATGAAAGCTTGTCCCACTTAGTTCATTTTCAAAGCGATATCATTGCGTTTATGTGTTGATGAAGAAAGATGGTATTCTCATCAATTGATCTTCGTGTTCAGTTGCTGGACCTATCGTCTTATCCGAACTTTGATTTGAGTATGGGTATTGTCAAGTCAAACCAGAACCAAGGATGTTCGTAATGTTGTCTTACTCGTGGTTGATCCCTCGAGCATACACCATTACATCTTTTGGTCTGACCAATGTGATCACCGTGTTCACTTAATTGTGGAATTCCATTTATACGGGAACCTGGATGAATTGTTGTTGAGCCCATCAGCAACATTTTTATCTTCTCCATGATTTTGTTGGACATTAAGCTATTATTGGAAACTTTGTAAGCGTTGCCTTAATGTTCCGTTCATGAGGTATATGTTTGGATGAGAGAAGTGACTTCCCCTAATTCACTTGTAATTGATGTAAGTTGCCACCGTGAAATTGAGAAAGTTGTTTTGCTTCCTCTGGAATCATCCCAAGTCAGCCATGCATATGTGCAAAGTATTATGTGGTCTGGAGACTTGCAACCTTCATTCTATATGAATCCCTAGCACACCAAGTAACTGATCGATTTGTTCAAGGATAAGAAGTTCAAATGCTATTCCCAAAGGGCCCAGACGGACATGCACAAGACTTCGTTATCTTCAATTATGGTTCCCAACCTGAACTCGGTAGTATTTTATTATAAGACAACTACGTGGTCATGCTTGTCTTGGACAGCGAGTTCACATGCGTGTAGCAGAACCAACTCATGTTTTTGAGCTTACTACCGTAGTTCATTTCCCGAGAATCTTGCAACGCCATATCGTCGTTTTGGGTTGCTACCTTTCTTTTCCAGACATGTTGTCTGAAATATCCCGTTACCAACCAGATCTGAATCTTAGGCAGATATGATGGTTGGAACATTCCCAACATTTGCATTTTGTTCCCAGCTTGCACCGCTATTGTGCCATTTTACTATGGTCTGCCTTCTCACCAACTGTTGTTCAGGATCATCTTCAGAAGTGGTCCTACCATAGGTCCCATCCATTTCCGATGATAAGAAAAAAACACTCATTGCATTGTCTTCAACAAGGTAGTCCACATCATCCATTCTAATATGAGTATGTCATCACTCAGAACTTCTTCAAACGATCGATTGTGGGTTTCCTTAGACTAGTAGAGAGTTTCATTGATCTTTGTATCAAAAATAATTCCTTTTGTGTCACACCCTGATTTTCATGTCACTTTGCTTAAACTAATTGTCTTGTTAAAAATGTGGATTTGCAAAAACTTTTGAGTGTTTTTGATTTTTCTTGATTTGACTTTTCTCTGCTGTTTGCTAGTGCTCTAAAAATCAAATAAATCCTCCAACACTTATACTTCATCTCCTTGGTCCAAAACCTTTTCCCAATGATCATGCCATGTGTATAGACCAGTATAGAATTTTCTTATAAAAATATGTTGGCCAAATTGTATTTTCTAAAATTAGTTTTCCAAAAACCCCTGAATTGAGGTTTGCACTGCAAGTACCTTATTTAGGGTGTGAAAAATCTTTCAAAAAGTATATTTGAATCCTATTAGGTATAGGATTCCCAGAAACCACAAAAGTATAATTTTAAAAGTTATTTTTATATTTTATTTAAAAGCTTTTTCTTAAGGCCGGAAATGGTCTTTAATAGGGAAAAATTATTTAATCATTTCAAAAATATTTGCCAAAATTCAGGGAAACTCCGTGGACATATATTGTCCATATATAAGAGTTTCAGCACATGGTCATGTTCAAAATATTGGACAAATCCTTCCAAAACCCTTTCTGGATATTTCAAGCTTTTGAAATATTTACAAAGGAAATATTCTCCAAAAATTCCAGGGAAATTCTATCATGTCATACATGACATATTTGATGTTCTTGCAAAGCCTCATGCCTTGAAGATCAAGGAAACATCCTCTAATCCCCTCAAAACCATTCTGTCCATATTTGAAGTTTGAGCAACTCTACATTGCCAAACTTGTCCAAATGCTCTCAAACTTGGTGAACATGCTAAAATGATGTAATAATGCATCCATGCCAAATGGCACAAGTTTTGGAGAAGCATAACTTGGTCTAAGTGCCCCAAAACCACTTCTGTTCAAATTCAAATTCGAACAACTTTACATTGCCAACTTTTTACCTGGGGCTTCAAACTTTGTGGGCATGATCATAACCCCAAATGATGATGCTACACCAAGTAGTGCATCAAGGGGAGATGATTTGCTTAACTCAAACATGATGAAACCATTTCTGTTGATTTCTAGGGTTCACCAAAGTTACATTGGCCACTTTGCCCAAATGAGCTCAAATTTGGTGTAGGGGCCTAATTATATGTTACATTTGATCCTGTTAAGTCCCATGCCAATTGGAAATCATTTGCCTCCCCAAAACCTGATCAAACAACTTCTGCAAGTTTGCCAAAACCAGTGTTTGGACCCCTTTTACTTTTTCCCTTTACCTCAAATTCCTACCACAGCTTCTCCTGATCATCTTCTACCCCCAGTAATTTCTCTATGGCCTCAGCTCAATCATTGGAGGGGGTAAAACCCCAATTCACACTACTGGACAACAGTTTTCACCCTCATCTTCACCTCCCTCCTCATTCCAGTGGCTCCCCAGAGCATCCAAGGACACCTCCCCATTGCTTACTACTCCCTAGCACTGCTGGACACTTGGGGACACGACCAGGAAGCAAAGGCATGACCATGCCGGCCAAAGGCGTGCTCTGGAGCACGCTACAGTGCGCCGAGGCACTGTAGCTCGGCCCTCCCGAGGCTTCCAGGCGACCTTGGGCAGAGCGAGCGTGTCCATCGAGGTCGCCTCGACGTCCACGACACACCCCGCTGTCGGCCTTATCCCCCCTGCCCTCCTCCTCTCTCCACGATCTTGCCCGAGCGCGTCCATGGACGAAGCTCACGGTGCACCGCGGCTGCGCCTATATAAAGCCTCCCCCCGAGCACCCCTTGCCTCTTCTGGATCCTCCTCTCTTCGGTGCACCTCCCAGACATCTTCCCTCTCCCCCTCGTGCCCTCTTTGCCCCTCCATGGCCGACGAGCCGTCGTCGGTCTCCTCCCAAATTGGCTCCCTGTGGCCTCCTCCTTCTCTGCTGGCCGCCAGGAGGGGAACGGCCACTGGAATGCGGAGCTCCCCGTCCCCTCGCCGCCTATTCCCGTGCCCCGTGGTGTCCGCACCACCACCACCCGACGAGGCCGCCGCCATGGCCGGTGCAGGA
Source organism: Secale cereale (assembly GCA_902687465.1). Taxonomy (NCBI): domain Eukaryota; kingdom Viridiplantae; phylum Streptophyta; class Magnoliopsida; order Poales; family Poaceae; genus Secale; species Secale cereale. The sequence continues at coordinate 498,433,838 of LR738715.1, forward strand.
GGTGCTCCGGCCCCTCCCCTGCCGCCCCAAGGGACCTCCGCGACGCGCCGTACCCTGGGGGCCCCTCCGGTGGCCGTAGCTTGGTCAGGGATGGCTTGTGCCGCCGGGGACGGGCGCCGGCGTCGCGTGGCCCGAGCCTCCCCTCCCCTCTGTCGCGGGAGCGGGAGGAGGAAGATGACCCTGCGGGGCGGGGCCCCACCTGGCAGCAACCCGGCCAGCAGGGCCCAGCAGTTTAAATGGAGGCGGTTACGGCGCAAGCCCGCCTCCCCATCGCGAAAGTGCATTCCCGGAAAGCCGCCTCCGGCGTGGCCCCCTGTGCATGTGCGGCCGAGCCGCTGGGCCGGCCCACGACCTATCCACCGCCCTGAGCGCAGTGGAGGGTAAACCCTTATTCCTTTTCCCTTTTATTTTATTTTTCCAGTCAACTTCAAAAATGCCTAAATAATTCATTTGAACTCCAAACTTGATGATTCAAATTTCCTATGGCTCCATAAATCATGCTCTATCACATGCTGCAACATGCACAGTATTCCAGAGACTTTTCCTTCACAAATAATTATCAAATGCCCATATTCCATTTTTTGTGATGAACTTTAGAAAATCACAGAGGGCTCAAATTTCATCCAAATGCAGTGATTCAAATTCCTAGATGCTTGTCATATCCAAACTTAGTTTTGGAACATTTTTATTAATACTTTCCGTACCCCACCAAATATTGAGCCATTTCTTCATATTTATCAGCTCTGCAAAATCCTAGGAAATTCATTTGAATTCCAAATCCAATGAAACCAACTCCTAGATGCTTCTAAAATCATGACTTGTTGATGGGTGCCTTTGCTCATCATTCAAGGACATATTTCTGTATACTTCTTCCAAATCCATAAACCCCTTGGTTCCATCACACTGAAATGATCCAAGCTATTCATTGATCCAATACCTATGGAACCACCTTGGTTATTTTTCATATGACCAGAGGTATCCTAGAAAAGTCCAACTCCTATTTTTAGAGCAATTTTTATTTTTGCTTTGATTGTGTTGCTTATTATGATTGTTTCCATCGTTAGTTGACGAAATAAACGGGATAGTCGGAGATGGACCAGAATGTTTGAAGACTCGGAAGAATAAGGCAATCAGCCCTTTGACCATGTTCGAAAAACTTTTTATGCATGTCTCATAGCACCTTATTATCGATGCATCGGAATCATGTTGAGGTGGAGACCACTTTGGTTGCTACCTATGTTACTTACTATTGATACTTGCATCAAACATGACCCTACCTTCCTATGAGGGTTATGTGGGTGGGAGTAGATAGATGTATGCAGTAGTAGTTGGCTACGCAAAATGGGTCGGGGTTATGCATTGAGTGAAACAAGTGTGGTCTGACATACTTGCAAATGACCCAGTGGGTGCCATTAATGCCCCTGGGAGTTGATGAGGACCTAGGGCACTACTTGGTGAAGAAGTAGTGTGCCGAGGCTTGACGAAAGTGTTGTTTACAGAGATGGATTAGATTTATGTGTGACTACCGTCCCAACCAAACATGCGCAACCACTCTACCCTTATATGGGAAAGGGCATTATTGATTACCTAGGTCGATACTAGCATGGTGCCCGCATTACTAGTGACGGGGGTGACATGAGGTCACTCTCAGGACGGGGTCGCGCTTGGATAGGCGGCCATGACTGTCTTTACAGGGCACCCGACACACCGTTGGTACCCCGTGCTTGTGGTATGTGATGAATACGGAGCGAGGCTCCAAAAATCTTGAGATGTGAAATGTTTGGCACGGGGCTGCTACCAATCGAGTGGACTCTATGTTAGAGTCGTCTAGGGAAAGATAGTGATCGGGTGCTTACCCCGGGTACTTGAGGTACCGTGGGTCGTGGATGACACGGAAGTTCCCCGGATCTTGTGGGTAAAGTGTGCAACCTCTGCAGAGTGTCGAACTATTCGAATAGCCGTGTCCGCGGTCAAGGACAGTTGGGTGGTGCTACTTAGACTATGTCCATAAGTTTCTGGGAAACAACACGATTCAGAGGTATTGTTGATGTGATTGTGAGAAAACCACAATGAGCTTGAGCATGAGTTGATTACAACTCTTTCTCGATAATGATGTCTGTGACCTCCTAATACTTGTTATAGACACATGCATGCCCATGTTATATGTTGATCATACTTGCATATGAAAAACTAGCTTTGCGCAAAACTGCCAATCTAGCAGTAGAGCCTTGCATAATTATTTTGTCATCACACTTGGGTTGCTTGCGAGTACATTCAAAGTACTCATTGGCTTGCCACTGGTTATTTTATTGGCCAGGCATGAGAGAGCAGGTTATGATGAAGATCTCTTGGTGACGAGCATGCGAGCTAGGACGCTTCCCAGTCAGAATGTCTGTAGGGTTAAGGCAAATGACATGGGTCCAAGTTGTTATTGAAGATTTCCGCTGCGATGTTATACTCAAGACTTGACCTTAATGGTCCTATTTGTGTAATACGGTATGTATGGATATAAGACTCTTGTTATTCAGCTTCTGTGTGTTCAGTGAGCATTGATCTCTGGGATCACTATACACGTGCATTCGGTGATCACGACTTATGAGTCGGGGTCCCCACAGAGCTGGTATCAGAGCCATCCTGACTGTAGGAAGCCTTAGTTAGCATGGTCGTTAGTTAGGGTAAAACTATTTTTCGAAACTATAACTAGTTTTCAAAACTGCCTATACTTCTCTTCCCTTCTCAGTTTTTCGAAAACTAGGCTATACTTGATCTCTTCCCCTTCAAAACTTTTGGTCGCCAGAACCCTTATGCCCCAGACCACTGGATTTTCAGTAATCCTCGTGGAGTGCACCTTGCCAAACACTCACTCACCACTTCTGCACACGAGATTGGCGACACCACGACAAGACGGAACCAACAGAAACTACATCCTCGATGGATGAGGACATGAAAACCTAGAAGATGGTGACACCTTTGACAGTGCCCCAAGACGATGCAACATTGGCCTATGATGACCAGGCTATAGGTTATGCAAAATCATGATATGCATCGCTAATAGAGTAATCCTGTCACTACCGTTGTTGTATCGGCAACCACCGGTGGATGAAAACCTCGCCATTTGGTCCGCCTCACTATAGTGAGTAGGAAAACGGTTCTCTTCGTCCCCCGCTCTTGGTGTCGATGTTTTCAACAACGAAACCGACATGTTGGACCTCTATTATGCCTTGTTATTGACATTGCATACGGATCGCCTACTTGGTACCCTCGACGTCCCAGAAGGCACAAGGGATCGTCATGATTAAAAAGACAAGAGAAGACAAGTCAACGCCAGCTACAAGGAGACACCTTCACCACATCACCTCATCAGGCGAGAAGTTGTTGAAGATTCTTCAGGCTCAACCCGGATCGTTCATCAAGCAACTACAAGGGACATAGCAACACCGGAGGAAAACTCAGAAGACTGCAAGAGGCACAAGTCACGACACTTAGTCCGAGAACCCCTAGGGTAGGATGAGTCGTGTACCCCCTATGCGCAGTCGAGTCCGTATGATGGTTCGAATAGAACCATGATTGTGTGTTGTTTGCTTTTATTTGCTTGTGTTTTGATATAAGTCGCACTTTTGCCCCAGGCAATAAGAGCATGGCTATATCACCGTCCTTTCCTTGTTTCTTTTGTTTCGGCCTTTTTGCACCTGTTTGTTGCACCTGCACTATAGAACCCCCTTTAGGCATTTCCCCCCCTCTACGCTGCTTCTTCCCTCTATTCTCTCTCTCCCCAATTGAAGACCCGCAAGACAAGATGCACCAAGGGTTCTACCTCGGCAGCCAACTGGCACTGAAGACTTCTGCTACAACCTCCGTGGCCAAGTGCAACCCCATGAAGTTATGTTTAACCCTCCAGACCAGTAACCCCATTCCTAGACCCTTTGAGACTTCACGAGACACTCCAGCACGAATCCTTAACCATGCGCCTAACCCATGGTAAAGCGAGAGAACCAGTTAAGCCTTTATAACCTTGCACAACACTGGGTTTGTAAAGGAGCTAGTGGACACAGTGAGTGAGCACATTTTCATCCTAATATAGCACAAGAACTGACGATGCCATAGATAGACCAGTTCGAGGATATTGGACAGATGACTTGGTGGCTTTATGTTAGTGACTTCGAGGTATTATCTGAGACCTTGGTGGATTGTGAGATTTCATATTGATGGGATCATGACTTTGGGGGAAGCATGTATGAATTCTCGTTGGGCATGAGATTTGGATTTATGTAGGTAATTCTGGTTGGTATAATGCTGGATATGTCTGCATGGTTCGGAGTGAAATTGGATTTAGGCCTATGATCCTGATTATGATATCATGCTTCTCGGTGGACAATAACCTAGGAGATTGGATTATTTGTCGGAGTTGATTTAGGGATCTATATAATCATGATCTTGGAGTTACTTGACCCGGATGATGGGAATTTGGTGGACTTACTATCGTAATGCATAGTCCTTCCGAGTATTTGGGTATTATAGGGACTTGAGATCTTGTGGAACACCGTAGACATCGGAATTGTAGAATTGTTGGATTATGTGGTGATTGATGGAAATTACCGGGCTATTGGAGTTGATTTATAGGAAGGAAACAAATCTTGGAGTGGCATATGACGTGTTTCCTTAGAATAGAGATGCATTATCTTGAGCCTTGCAATAATAGGTTGAGTGCTTGGATTGTGGAGTTTAGTTCAAGCTTAGCTGCATGTGTGACCTACCCATGGATTTTAGGGGTAGACATACATATGGATTTGGGGATCGTAGACAAGTATAGTTTTGTTAGACCGTCTCTTGAGAATCATGAGGATATGTATGGCATGAGTGGTGATTGAAGTTGGTCTATGCGAGAGGCTGCTTTTTCGTTCGGAGTACTAAATAGAGCTATTGGCATCTTAGAAACCGTGCTTAAGGATAAGATGATATAAGTTCACTCACTCACTAGAATCCTTGAAACCCTTAAGCCCACCAAGCCACCACCTGGTCAGATTCTGACCACGGGCCTTGGCTCTAAGTCAGGAAGGCCTCCACAATACTCAACGGAGACCACCACCCAATACCCCAGCTTACCTTGCGTACCCCCATAGACCTCATGGAGTAATTGGACAAGTTGGGTAACATCATTATTTGATGGCCTACTTGTCTGCCCAAAGACAAAGAAGCGACGGACAGCTGGATAGAAGACATTTGAAGACCACCCTGTCAAGAAAGAAGATCTACACCGACCACCGTCATCAACAAGTAAACTTCCGCGTCGAAGACCGGGCGTATCAGCAAACCACTCCTCTCAAAGGAACTGAGCATTTCCATGTCGAAGGAACGCTCATACCAAGACTTATCGACCTTCTTCAAGACCACTGCAAGACAAATAGTAGACGTCTACCAGCTAGATATACCACCTGAGATACCCTCCGTGCACCAAATCTTCCATGAGTCACCACTCTGGAAGTACTTCTTACCTCCTAGCTAGCCCGGTGCCCGCAAGGACATCGATCACCGATCCTTTGACAACTAACTCAACCTAACCTACGCAAGAGACCCCTCAGCAACCTCCATCAAGGAAGGCAGCAAGCAAGTAGCCACACCACCAAGTACTTCAAGATTCCATGGAGCACCACTCAGAAGGAGAACCAACAAGAAGAAGTGAAGACTACCCCGTATCCAAGACTCCGCATTCCTTTTCCATGCCTAGTCTGGGAATCTCGGGGACGAGATTCTTGTAAGGGGGGTAGGTCTGTCACACCCTGATTTTCATGTCACTTTGCTTAAGCTAATTGTCTTGTTAAAAATGTGGATTTGCAAAAACTTTTGAGTGTTTTTGATTTTTCTTGATTTGACTTTTGTCTGCTGTTTGCTAGTGCTCTAAAAATCAAATAAATCCTCCAACTCTTATACTTCATCTCCTTGGTCCAAAACCTTTTCCCAATGATCATGCCATGTGTATAGACCAGTATAGAATTTTCTTATAAAAATATTTTGGCCAAATAGTATTTTCTAAAATTAGTTTTCCAAAAACCCCTGAATTGAGGTTTGCACTGCAAGTACCTTATTTAGGGTGTGAAAAATCTTTCAAAAAGTATATTTGAATCCTATTAGGTATAGGACTCACAGAAACCACAAAAATATAATTTTAGAAGTTATTTTTATAATTTATTTAAAAGCTTTTTCTTAAGGCCAGAAATGGTCTTTAATAGGGAAAAATTATTTAATCATTTCAAAAATATTTGCCAAAATTCAGGGAAACTCCTAGGACATATATTGTCCATATATAAGAGTTTCAGCACATGGTCATGTTCAAAATATTGGACAAATCCTTCCAAAACCCTTTCTGGATATTTCAAGCTTTTGAAATATTTACAAAGGAAATATTCTCCAAAAATTCCAGGGAAATTCTATCATGTCATACATGACATATTTGATGTTCTTGCAAAGCCTCATGCCTTGAAGATCAAGGAAACATCCTCTAATCCCCTCAAAACCATTCTGTCCATATTTGAAGTTTGAGCAACTCTACATTGCCAAACTTGTCCAAATGCTCTCAAACTTGGTGAACATGCTAAAATGATGTAATCATGCATCATGCCAAATGGCACAAGTTTTGGAGAAGCATAACTTGGTCTAAGTGCCCCAAAACCACTTATGTTCAAATTCAAAATCGAACAACTTTACATTGCCAACTTTTTACCTGGGGCTTCAAACTTTGTGGGCATGATCATAACCCCAAATGATGATGCTACACCAAGTGGTGCATCAAGGGGAGATGATTTTCTTAACTCAAACATGGTGAAACCATTTCTGTTGATTTCTAGGGTTCACCAAAGTTACATTGGCCACTTTGCCCAAATGAGCTCAAATTTGGTGTAGGGGCCTAATTATATGTGACATTTGATCATGTTAAGTCCCATGCCAATTGGAAGTCATTTGCCTCCCCAAAACCTGAACAAACACCTTCTGCAAGTTTGCCAAAACCAGTGTTTGGACCCCTTTTACTTTTTCCCTTTACCTCAAATTCCTACCACAGCTTCTCCTAATCATCTTCTACCCCTAGTAATTTCTCTATGGCCTCAGCTCAATCATTGGAGGGGGTAAAACCCCAATTCACACTGCCGGACAGCAGTTTTCACCCTCATCTTCACCTCCCTCCTCATTCCAGTGGCTCCCCAGAGCATCCAAGACCACCTCCCCATTGTTTACTACTCCCTAGCACTGCTGGACACTGGGGGACACGACCAGGAAGCAAAGGCATGGCCATGCCGGCCAAAGGCGTGCTCTGGAGCACGCTATAGTGCGCCGAGGCACTGTAGCTCGGCCCTCCCGAGGCATCCAGGCGACCTTTGGCAGAGCGAGCGTGTCCATCGAGGTCGCCTCGACGTCCACGACACGCCCCGTTGTCGGCCTTATCCCCCCTGCCCTCCTCCTCTCTCCACGAGCTTGCCCGAGCGCGTCCATGGACGAAGCTCACGGTGCACCGCGGCTGCGCCTATATAAAGCCCCCCCCGAGCACCCCTTGCCTCTTCTGGACCCTCCTCTCTCCGGTGCACCTCCCAGACATCTTCCCTCTCCCCCTCGTGCCCTCTTTGCCCCTCCATGGCCGACGAGCCGCCGTCGGTCTCCTCCCAAATTGGCTCCCTGTGGCCTCCTCCTTCTCTGCTGGCCCCCAGGAGGGGAACGACCACTAGATTGCGGAGCTCCCCGTCCCCTCGCCGCCTCTTCCCATGCCCCGTGGTGTCCGCACCACCACCACCCGACGAGGCCGCCGCCATGGACGGTGCAGGAGGTGCTCCGGCCCCTCCCCTGCCGCCCCAAGGGACCTCCGCGACGCGCCGTACCCTGGGGGCCCCTCCGGTGGCCGTAGCTTGGCCAGGGATGGCCTGTGCCGCCGGGGACGGGCGCCGGCGTCGCGCGGCCCGAGCCTCCCCTCCCCTCTGTCGCGGGAGAGGGAGGAGGAAGATGACCCTGCGGGGCGGGGCCCCACCTGGCAGCGACCCGGCCAGCAGGGCCCAGCAGTTTAAGTGGAGGCGGTTACGGCGCAAGCCCGCCTCCCCAGCGCGAAAGCGCATTCCCGGAAAGCCGCCTCCGGCGTGGCCCCCTGCGCATGTGTGGCCGAGCCGCTGGGCCGGCCCACGACCTATCCACCGCCCTGAGCGCAGTGGAGGTTAAACCCTTATTCCTTTTCCCTTTTATTTTCTTTTTCCAGTCAACTTCAAAAATGCCTAAATAATTCATTTGAACTCCAAACTTGATGATTCAAATTTCCTATGGCTCCATAAATCATGCTCTATCACATGGTGCAACATGCATAGTATTCTAGAGACTTTTCCTTCACAAATAATTATCAAATGCCCATATTCCGTTTTCTGTGATGAACTTTAGAAAATCACAGAGGGCTCAAATTTCATCCAAATGCAGTGATTCAAATTCCTAGATGCTTGTCATATCCAAACTTAGTTTTGGAACATTTTTATTAATACTTTCTGTACCCCACCAAATATTGAGCCATTTCTTCATATTTTTCAGCTCTGCAAAATCGTAGGAAATTCATTTGAATTCCAAATCCAGTGAAACCAACTCCTAGATGCTTCTAAAATCATGACTTGTTGATGGGTGCCTTTGCTCATCATTCAAGGAAATATTTCTGTATACTTCTTCCAAATCCATAAATCCCTTGGTTCCATCACACTGAAATTATCCAAGCTATTCATTGATCCAATACCTATGAAACCACCTTGGTTAGTTTTCATATGACCAGAGGTATCCTAGAAAAGTCCAACTCCTATTTTTAGAGCACTTTTATTTTTGCTTTGATTGTGTTGCTTATTATGATTGTTTCCATCGTTAGTTGACGTAATAAACGGAATACTCGGAGATGGACCGGAAGGTTTGAAGACTCGGAAGAATAAGGCAAGCAGCCCTTTGACCATGTTCGAGAAACTTTTTATGCATGTCTCATAGCACCTTATTATCGATGCATCGGAATCATGTTGAGGTGGAGACCACTTTGGTTGCTACCTATGTTACTTACTATTGATACTTGCATCAAACATGACCCTACCTTCCTATGAGGGTTATGTGGGTGGGAGTAGATAGATGTATGCAGTAGTAGTTGGCTACGCAAAATGGGTCGGGGTTATGCATTGAGTGAAACAAGTGTGGTCTGACATACTTGCCATTAATGCCCCTGGGAGTTGATGAAGAGCTAGGGCACTACTTGGTGAAGAAGTAGTGTGCCGAGGCTTGACGAAAGTGTTGTTTACAGAGATGGATTAGATTTATGTGTGACTACCGTCCCAACCAAACATGCGCAACCACTCTACCCTTATATGGGAAAGGGCATTATTGATTACCTAGGTCGATACTAGCATGGTGCCCGCATTACTAGTGACGGGGGTGACATGAGGTCACTCTCGGGACGGGGTCGCGCTTGGATAGGCGGCCATGACTGTCTTTACAGGGCACCGGACACACCGTTGGTACCCCGTGCTTGTGGTATGTGATGAATACGGAGCGAGGCTCCAAAAATCTTGAGATGTGAAATGTTTGGCACGGGGCTGCTACCAATCGAGTGGACTCTATGTTAGTGTCGTCTAGGGAAAGATAGTGATCGGGTGCTTACCCCGGGTACTTGAGGTACCGCGGGTCGTGGATGACACGGAAGTTCCCCAGATCTTGTGGGCAAAGTGTGCAACCTTTGCAGAGTGTCAAACTATTCGAATAGCCGTGTCCGCCGTCAAGGACAGTTGGGTGGTGCTACTTAGACTATGTCCATAAGTTTCTGGCAAACAACACGATTCAGAGGTATTGTTGATGTGATTGTGAGAAAACCACAATGAGCTTGAGCATGAGTTGATTACAACTCTTTCTCGATAATGATGTATGTGACCTCCTGATACTTGTTACAGACACATGCATGCCCATGTTATATGTTGATCATACTTGCATATGAAAAACTAGCTTTCCGTAAAACTGCCAATCTAGCAGTAGAGCCTTGCATAATTATTCTGTCATCACACTTGGGTTGCTTGCGAGTACATTCAAAGTACTCATTGGCTTGCCACTGGTTATTTTATTGGCCAGGCATGAGAGAGCAGGTTATGATGAAGATCTCTTGGTGACGAGCATGCGAGCTAGGACGCTTCCCAGTCAGAATGCCTGTAGGGTTAAGGCAGATGACATGGGTCCAAGTTGTTATTGAAGATTTCCGCTGCTATGTTATACTCAAGACTTGACCTTAATGGTCCTATTTGTGTAATACGGTATGTATGGATGTAAGACTCTTGTTATTCAGCTTCTGTGTGTTCAGTGAGCATTGATCTCTTGGATCACTGTACACGTGCATTCGGTGATCACGACTTATGAGTCGGGGTCCCCACATTTTGCCATTTAAAGGAATACTCCTATGAGTCACCTTCTCTAAGGTGCCCCGTCTGGTGACATCGTTTACCATCTTCTTTAAGTGTGGAATTATTACCTACCAAATTGAACCTTCGTCGTCTGTTATTCTGCATCCCTCACAATGCATGTTTGGTGTCTCAACTCAAGAGGTGTTCTTATGTCTCACTCCATGAGTTGGTCTGAGTTGCTCGATCTTTGGCAAGATCGATTCCTGTAGAGTTTCTTTTGTCGTCACTGTGTTGGACAAAGATCTCGAAACCAACGATGTCAAGATCAACATGATGCAAGCAATCAACATTCTTATGAAGTGCAATTGGATCGAGAAGATTGTGTTAGCTTGTTCCCCCTCTGTCTTCTTACCCTACGTCTTGAATCTCGGGACGAGATTCTTATTTAGTGGGGGTGAGTTGTGACAGCCCTAGTTTACTGCTTTTATTTACTTGCACTTGAGTGCATCATGCATCATGTTTGATTTCAAGAAATTTGAATTGAGGAATTTGAAGCCTCAAAAATTTAAATAAAAGAAAGGCAAAGAACCCTGGAAATTTCATTCTCTGTTTCCAAGATGTCCTCATGCAATGTTTGAGAATTTTGGCAAGAGGTATATATCAAACCAAAATTTAGGAACATTTATAAGGATTCATTTTTGGGACTTTGAATTTAAATCTTTAGCTATTTGAATTTGAATTATATTCATATAACTAGAATATAAATTCAAATACCCCTGAAAAGTTTTATGAGCTTTTGGAAAAGTCCATCTTGCGAAATAAAAATATTCAGAGGAGTTTTTGGCATTGTTGGAATTTGTTCAAATTCAAAACAGTGGCAAAAGAAATAAACAAAGAAAAGAAAACAGAAAACATAAAGAAATAAAGAGAGAGAGAGAAAGAGAGAGAGAGAGAGAGAGAGAGAGTGTTCGTCGCCGCCGCTTGCCACCATCGCAGCCACCGCTGTCCCGATGACACCCCAAGTTGTCCCCGACCTCCGTCGTCCCGCTCTCCCTCTCCTCGTCGACGCACACAACTCCAGGAGCAGCAGAGTGCCGCCCCAGTCGTCTCCATCGCCGCCTCTGCTTCGTCCTCGCCGTCATCGATGCACCGGCCACAGCACGTCCCCGAGCCCACTAACCCTCCTAACGGACTCGCGGTGATCCCCGAGTCGTTTCCCCCTTCTCCCCTGGTCGCGTTCGACATCTAGGCCATAGCTCCGTCGTGGCCGAACCCTGGCCGCCGCTGATCTTGTCGCCGCCGTGGCCACAGCCGCCTCCGTCTGCTTTTGAGCGCGTCATCGCACTCACCTTGCTCCCAGGAGCCAACCGCAACCATTTGTTATCCCTGCTGTGTAGCCTAGCACCAAACTCGAGCAGACCCGATCGCCGACTGCCGCCGCGAGCTCGTTTCCGATGAACTCCGGCCGCCCCAGCAACTGCCACTTGCCGCAACGGATGGGCGGGAACGTGGGCTTCGCGTAGATAGTCCCCGCGGTCATTTTGGTCGCCGGAGGGCGTTTTATGAGCACAACCGCCGTCTTGGTCTTGCCGGCGGGTTTGACCTCCCTCGTGGACCAGATTGGACCCATGTGGATCAATGACAGGTGGGGCCAGCCCCTGTTAAATTAGTTTAGTTTAAACCTAAACTTAGTTAGGCCCGGAGAGACTGACATGTCGGCCACCTCCGCTGACACTTTAGTTAGGATTAAATTAGCAGTAATTAATAGGGTTAGCTAGTTGTGTCCCTGACTAGTGGGTCCCACTGATCAGGTTTGACCTTGTCCAGCCGCTGACCTGCTGACGTCTGCATGATGTCATGCTGACGTAGTAAAGCATTTTCTGGAATTAGTTAAATTCTAAAATAACCAGAAAATTCCAGAAAATGTTTAAAACTTCTCAAAATCATAGAAAATTATCTATAACTGCAATGAAAATAATTTATATATGAAAAAATATCAGAAAAATATGAAGAATGTGTTTATGGCATTTTCACGCATGTTTGAACAAGTTAAACCTGCTGATCAGGTCAAATCAATTAAATGACATTTAAATAACCACATGTGGAGTTTGAACTTGAACCTTTGGTTCAAGCCAACTTCATTTAAGATGGTTGCTAGTTGCATTAGCTCAATCAATAGCATATTGCCATTTCATGATCATGCATCATATTGTCGCATTGCATTGATTGTGTTCTCTCTTGTTTGCCGGTGTTTGTCCCCTCTCAGTAGACGTTGTTCCAACGATGAGATCAATGACACCGATGAAGAGTATTACTATCTTCAGAAGTGCCAGGCAAGCCAACCACCATTGAGCATTCCGATACAATCCCACTCTCTCGCTCCTACTCTCCTTTACTGCATTAGTACAACGACGATTGAACTGCTATTTGTTGTGGTAGCTGAACCCCTTTCTTCTACATGACCTGTCATTGCCACAGTAAATAGTTGAAACCCACTAGCATGAGTAGGAGTTGTTTGAGCCATGATGTGCCTACTCATTTCATGTTTGCTTGACATGCCTGCTATTGCTTAGAGTTGTGTCAGGTCTGATTCATCGGGGATGAATTGGAATGGTGATGAACATGTCCTACTATGTGTGAGCTAGGTGTGTGAACACGATTTGGTAAAGGTAGCGGTGAGAGGCCATGAAGGAGTACATGGTGGGTAGTCTCACTGGAACCGTCCTTACGAACTGATTTCTGTGTAAGTTGTCCAATGACTAGCTACTACCATGCATTGGAATGCTTAAGTGCCCCTCTCGACTTATTAATCAACTAGATCTCTGTCCAGGAGTCGCAACTAGTTTCTGTTGTTTGTAGGTAGTGCTAGTAGTCTACCAAGTGGCACCCCGTACAGGTGGGCTTGGGACAGACTAGGTGCAGTGGCCCGGTGTACCAATTGGCACCCGGATGGTGGGCCTGGGAACCCTGTACACATCGTTTGGGGCCGTGAGCGACACCCCGGCCGAATCTCCTTACGGATGGAACTCGAATAGGCGATAAACTTGGACTAGAGTCTTGTGTGGTTAGTCAGGTCGTGGCCGACACCCTCGCCAGGCTTCCGCTTGAAGGTTGCCGAGATACACGACGTCTACATGGCGGTAAGTGGCGAGAGCGTGTGTGAAGAAGTACACCCCTGCAGGGTTAACATGATCTATTCGAATAGCCGGGTCCACGGTTATGGACTTCCTGGATGCTTACGTGGTACATAGACAACTTGAAGTGGATACTCTAAAATGCTCAAGACAAGTGTGAGTGCTATGGATGGCCTTCTCGTAGGGAGACGGGAGCGGATCCATAGTGGTGTATTGATTGGTGAATATGTGGACTCATGTGCGCCACCTCAAAAGAGTTACTTGCACTCGTAGTTCATGATAGCCATTGAGTCGAAGCTGGCTTGCTGCTGTTAAACTCCACCATCCCTTTGTTGACACTGATGCATATGTAGTTAGTTCTGATGTAAGTCTTGCTGAGTAACTTTGTACTTATGTTTGCTTAATTTATGTTTTCCAGAGAGACTCCAGTCTCACTAGTAGTTCCGCGTGGACTTCGACGTTTAGCTTGCTACCTCAACTACGATCTTGTACCCTTGGGAGGGTCTTGTAGGTAGTCAGGCTTCTCAGCCTTTTTTCATTTGTAGTTGTCTGTACTCAGACAAGTTAAGCTTCCGCATGTGCTTGTTGCTTGTATGCTATGTATGTTGGGTCATGAGACCCATGATTGTAATACTTGGCTCCTCGGAGCCTAATGAATAAATACTTGAGTTGTAACGTCTTGTTGTGATGCCATGTTGTATTTGCACATATCAAGCATATTGTGTGTATGATTTGAAATGCTTGGTATGTGTGGGATCCGACACCTAGTTGTTTACCCTTGGTAGCATATCTTATAGGGAAATGTCTCCTAGTGCTTCCACTGAGCCTTGGTATCTTGCTACTGCTCCGAAACACTTAGGCTGGCCGGCATGTGTCCTTCTTCGTTCCTGTGCCTGTCCCTTAGGGGAAATGTCACACTTGTTCCTTTAAGTCCTTGTAGCTTGCTACGACTAGGGTTCATACGTTGATGACCGACACGTTCGTTGCTGGGTCATGTATGCCATGTCTCTGTAATTTAGCTCCACTTTTGATTTATAACTAGTCATGTCGGCCCGGGTTCTTTGTCATATGGATGCTAGCGACACTATCATATATGTGTGCCAAAATGCGCAAACGGTCCCGGGCCAGGTAAGGTGGCACCCGTGGGGATACCGTGCGTGAGGCCGCAAAGTGATATGATGTGTTACATGCTAGTCCAGTGTGACTTAGGATCGGGGTCCCGACATAGCGTCTCGCCCTCGTCTGGTGATGAGATTCAAGCGAACAACAAGTAAAGCACACACGAATTGACCCACGTTCAAGCTACCTTGCGGTGTAAAACCCTACTTCCTGCTTTGGTGGATTAGCCTCAGGAGGGCTTGAGTATGAACAAATAAAGTGGTTCCTGAGCTCAGGATGGTCAGGAGGCAAGTGTTCTTGCTCCTTTGTGTGTGTGGGCGGAGTCTCTCGATCTGATCCGACTTGCCTCCATAGTGGGGATCCTAGCTACTTATATAGGCAGCCAGGGTCCTCTTCCCCCAAAATGTTTAGGCGGGAAAGGATCCCACAATGGCCATTTTGAGCGGGAACACAAGGATATTCCGATCCTGACAAAAGCGGTCTTTGCTTGCAAAGGGATCAGGCGGTGACACGGTGGTGGGCTCGGTGGTGACATCCTCCCTGTTGTCCTTGAGGTCTTCGGTCTTGTTGCATCGAAGGGGAAACCTTTGTCCCACCCCTCGGGAACCTATGCATGTGCTGTCTCCTTTGCACCAAAATGGCAACTGCGCTGCTAGCACGCGCTGGCACCCGCTGGTGCAGTGCGTCACTGCTTGCGTCACCGCCTCCTCCTGAGGCAGGCTTTGTGTAATGCCCAGGATGGGACTATACCTCCTACATGTCGAGGCACGACTTAAAGGTATAAGCCCATCCTAGAATGATCTCAAGTTTGGTATATTTGCATGACTCATGTAAAAGAGGGATTAAATTGCAAAAGGAGATAGTTGGCTTACACTCGCCACTTCACACAATACATTACATAAGCATAACACCATTCAAATCATCACAGCCCATCTAAGGGTAAGATCCAAAAGAAAGATACCAAAACAACATAAAAACCACAGGCCTAGATCGAATCCTAGTAGAAACCAATACTGATCGTCGGAACGAAACAAACATACAGCCAAACTCTTCATCGAGCTCCCAGTGAAGAACTTGAACCAGCTCCTGCATCAAACTCGGCTGAACCTGCATCTGGTGTTGTAGTATCTGTGAGCCACGAGGACTCAGCAATCCCATAACCATGGGTATCAAGACTAGCAAAGCTTTATGGGTAGGAAGAGGTAAAGTGGTGAGGTTGCAGCAGCGGCTAAGCATAATATGGTGGCTAGCTTACGAGTACCAGAATAAGATGAGAAGCTACGCAAACGGTCGCAACTAGTAGTGATCGCTAAAGATCCTGAACTACATACGAGTCAAACATAACCCCACCGTGTTCTCTTCTCGAAGTGAAAAGAGACAGTCACGGTTACTCACACAGTTGTGTGTTTTACTTCCGATCCTCTGTCAAGTTTTCTACAACCGGACATTAACAAATTCCAATCTGCCACATAACCGTGGGCACGGCTTTCGAAAGATCATAACCCTGCAGGGGTGTCCCAACTTAGCCCATCACAAGCTCTCACGATTAGCTGAAGTGATAAATATAATATCATCACCCCTTATCTTAGGGAAATTCGATCAGGCTCGGCATCCCGGTAGCACAAGACATTTCGACAATGGTAAAACAAGTCCAGCAAGACCTCCCGGTGTGTCGACACCCTGATAGTAGCCGCGCGTATCTCGTCTCAGGACACGACCGGATGGGCGAAGCTACGGGTTTATATCAATCCTTGAGTTTCCCCGTGGTGACCCCGCAGGCTCCCCGTTTGGGACCAACACCATCAGCACTGGCCCCCCCTGCTATGTAGAATTAAGAACCCGGGGACGCGACCCCCTATGCAAATTTAATTATTTAATTAAGTTGTTGTTATGAGGCAAATTAAAACCAATGTTGGGCCTTGCTGGAGGAGTTTTATTCAAAGTCGAAATGTCAAGGGGTCCCCATCCACCCATCGTGTAAGGAACGCAAAATCAAGGAACATAATGCCGGTTTATCGGCGCCTAAGGTGGCATGAGTGGAACAAAACACCGAGCAAAAGGCCAAGCCTTCCACCCATGCCCAGTATATAGGTGTGTTAATAATAATTATAGATATTGTGATATTCCAACAACAAGTTCCCTCCTGGAACGAATTTCATCTTCACCTGCAACTAACAACGCTATAAGAGGGGCTGAGCAAGCGGGTAACATAGCCAAACAGTGGTTTTGCTAGGAAGGTGTCAAAGGTTAGAGGTTTCATGGCAACAAGGAGAGGCTGACATAAAAGATGGGTAGCGCGACATGTAACGATAGCATCGAGACAACTAAGCATGGCAATGGTAGTAAAGGTATCCAAGCGTATGATCATCTTGCCTGGAATTCCGCAAGGGAGAAGAACGGATCCATGAAGTAGACGGAGCAACATAGACGAGAGAATCCTAACAACTCCGGAACGAAACCTAAGCTAACAAGAGAAGCAACCGGAAAGAAGCAAACAACACGGTAAACGCACAATCATAAACATGGCATACGATGCACATCCAAGTATGATGCATGTCCGGTTTAATTATGCATGGCATGGCAAAGTGCACAAACAATACTACAAGTTAAGTGGAGCTCAATATGCAACGAGTTGCATATTGACGAAACACCACATTATAATTATTTAATTGACTCTCATTATTTACAAGACAAGATTAAATGTTTTTAACATGGCAAGAGGTGAAGCATAATAAAACTACACTATTTAGACATTTTAAATGAGTCCGGAAAAATAACAACAACAAATCCGGAAAAGCCCCATGAGCATGTTTAGCAATTATTAAACCAACAACAATTCACACATATAATGTTGTTAACATGATGCGGATGACATGATCAAGTTTATGCAATTTTTATTAAAAGTTGACATGAAGATGATAAGGAGTATTTGTCACCGTGGTGGAAGGAAAGGGTGCCACGGCAACAATTCCGAAAATGATGCCACGACAACATATCGGTTCCGGTAACTCGTCGGAAGACCGGTGCAAAAGCAAAGGTGCCGTGAGCGAGCTGAACAAGATGAAAGGTGGGGTGATCCCGTTGCCGGGTTCCCACGAGTCGGCGACGAGACAACCGAGGAGCATGACAAAAGAGGCACAACGGGCACGGAGCCCACAAGGGCAAACATTTCATACAACACAAGCAAGCATTCAACGGGGCATCGTCTCGGGGTTATACCTTCGGAACATCGTTCTCGGAGGGGTCCGAGATCGTAGAGGAAGAAGTCGTTCTCGCGATTCATAGAGGAAGTAGGCGTTCACGTCATCGTGTCGTGGTACTCGTTTATGTAGTGGTACTTGCGGTCTCGGCGACGGTAGTTGTACTCGTTCGTAGAGGTTCGGGGCCGTCGTGGTACTTGGCGCTTCAAAACGTTCGAAGGGGTACTTGGTGTTTCCGGCGACGGTAGTTGTTCACTTGACGGTCTTCGGCGACGGTAGCGGAACATGTTGATGTAGTGGTACTCGCGGGTCATCGTGGTACATGTTTGTAGATGTTCATGCCGTCATGTCGTGGTACTTGGCGATTCCGAAGACCGCGGTCGTCGGGGTACTTGGTCGTGGTACTTGTCGGGTCGCCGTGTAGGCGTTCCCATTCGTAGATGTACTTGTCCTCGGAGGGGTACTTGTCGCGTCGAAGTTGGCGTCGGGGTACACGTTTTATGTAGTGGTACTTGGTGCGTCTCCGAGAAGGTAGTTGTTCACGTTCGCGTCTTGGTTCTCGGTCGTCGTGCACGTTCCGTTTAGGAGAGGGAAGTAGTGGTACTTGGTCTCGGCGATGAACTTGACAAAAAAATCTGCTGGACCAAAACAAAAACACGAAGCCGACGAAGGAGCACAGCAGCAGCACGAACGAGGTGGAGGAGGCTGGACGAGGCCTCCTGGCGGCTGGAGAAGAGGCCCCGGTGGCGATGGCGGCCGCTGGGTGCGGTGCTCTGGACCTCGGGGCGCGGCAGCTCCTGGCCGCGGGAACACGGCACGGGCGCGCTGGAGCTCGAGGCGCCGGAGATCGACGGGGAGTAACGGCGCTGGTCGCCCGGGTGCAGAGGAGGCGGCGGACCTGGTGCTGCTCCAGCCTCTGACCGGCGGCCCTAGTGGCGCGGCTGACTCTGGCCGGACCTGCCGAGGAAGAGGCGAGGCGCTGGCCTCCCGGCAGAGGTGAAGTGCGGCGCGGCCTGGCTGAGGAGGCAGCAGGGGCCTGGGTGGCCGACAATTTGGTGAGGGGAAGCAACGCAGGGCGTGTGCGCTGCCTTGCCGAGGAGGTGGCGCGGGCCATGGCGCGGTCTGGAGACGGATAGGGGAGGCGGCGCGGCTCGGACGCGGGGTCTCGCGAGGGAGGAGAGGAGGAGATCGAAGGAGAGGAGCGAGAGGTTCGG
Source organism: Secale cereale (assembly GCA_902687465.1). NCBI lineage: Eukaryota > Viridiplantae > Streptophyta > Magnoliopsida > Poales > Poaceae > Secale > Secale cereale. Next base: position 498,452,878 of record LR738715.1, read on the forward strand.
GCGAGAGCGAGCGAGCGCTTCGGCGTCGGGCGACTGGCGGCGGGGAAGAGGGACGAGAGGGAGAGCGAGGTCGAGCCAGTGAGTTAGGGTTAGGTGCGAGGCTGGGCCTCGGGCTGTTAGATGGGCCAGGGAGGGAGATGGCCTGGCTGCTGGGCCCCCTTCTTCCTCTTGTTTTCTCAAAATAGAAAATGACAAAGAAGAAAAAGGAGGAGAAAGGAAGGTTAGTGGAAAAAATAGCACATGGGACTATTTTTCTCGGGCAACATAAAATGAGCACGGTCCGAAAAAATAGAAAAGGGATGAACAAAAAATATAATTCAAACATATTTGAATTTAATTCAAATGGGGTTGAACTAAGACTTGATTATTGAAGTGTCCAAAAATTTTTGAATTTTCGGAGGAACCTCGAAACAACAGAAAAGAATTATAGGGAGGATTTTTGAAGGAGAAACTCGAAGTAGGAAAAGCATGGGGAAAATTATGCACGTGTGTTGGTTAATTCCAGACAAATGGAATATTATTATATAGCTCCTTAATATTGGGAGGATATGTTATAAAGAGAAGTCACGCTTCCCTCGATTTAAATGGACCGAAGGTCCACACGATTTATTTAGGTTGAGAAGCAAAATAAATATGACATGATGGCATGATGACATGATGCAATGCAAAAATAAATAACACAAGCACAACTGAAACACACGGGAGAACCCGGAACATCTGGAATCTTCTGGGACGTCGATCTTCGGGCGTCACAACTCTCCCACACTAACAAAGGATCTCGACCCGAGATCCTAGAGATAGCACCGGATAAAAAAACGGAAGAGGAAGAGGTAAAACAAAGTTGCTTCTTTGACAGACGAGTGAAACCACGAACCTTGAGAGGTTGAACAATCTTGAAAGAAAGAATGCAACGGAGATGAACGAATATGAAAACTCCGTTAGAAAAGAGGAACAAGGGACATTATGAGAACCTTGTAGGTTGAACGACGTGAAACAAGAGCTTACGAACGAAAAGAATAAGAAACCGCAATGGTATAGCCAAGGAATAAGAATGACAGAATTTGGATAGCACTCCGTCTGAAAATGGAAGGAATTGAACAAGAACTTGAGAAGATGGATGATAGTTGATGAAATCAACAACACATTGCCTCCGAAACAATTAAAAGAATGGCACAAGGGGGTAAGAACGATTCAGACAGCACTCCGGTTGAAAGAGTTAAAAACTTGATAAGATGAGGGAACTTGAATGAAGAATACAACACTCCGGTTAAATGATAAGCAAGTGAAAGAACATGATCTCGATAAAACGATATGATGGTTAAAGAGAGCAATATCACAAGGCCTCCGGAACGAAAGAATAGCATATAATCAACGAAAGAAATGAATGGAGAAGAAAAAATGACAACTTCTCCCACAAATGAATTAGGAAATCCTCCTTACACGAAGGGTTGAATGGGGTTGATGGAAAAAATCAACACGAAATGAATAAGCTTGATGTGGGCTTATGGAAAACATCTCAAAATTATGAGGTGACAACCAGCCACTAACGAAAACATTAAATTGGATTGAGATCAAGAAGGAGACGAAAGAGTTATTTCACCAGAATGATAAATGAAGAGCTTGGGTCATTTATAAGCACTATAATAGCAACAATCCTTAGGGAAAGCTTTTAGGTGAAATACAACCCAAGATAACTCCAACAAATAATTGAAGAGTTGAAAAAATCTTCTGAACAAGGAAAAATGATGGTTTTAATTATCTCATTCCTGACAACTCGTGAATCATGAACATGAAGGAATTGTCAAGAATGACATAACACCATCTGAAAAGATAAGGTAGAAAGGATTGCAATTGGAAAGCACGATGAAGAATCCTTGAGCTCTAACAAGAATCTTGATGAAGACTTCGAGGATGAATTAAATGATGAAGAACCAGCATGAGAACTCCGGTAATGAAGCATGGGAAGTGAAAGATGAAAATAATAAGATTCAAGGCCTGCGATGAATTAGATGGAGCTTGAAAATGATATAATTGAAATAACTTGGAGCTCCGGAAAACAAGATGAACAACTTGAAGCCTAGAATTTATTCGTCATGAATAAACTCTAAACAAAGGAATTAATCCACTTGGAAGGAACAAGAATAAGAATTATGTCATGCATCTCCTTCACCAATTTAAATTGATGACAACCAAAGGATTTGGCATACTACTTATTCTCGTTGCAAAGAATTAAAGAGAGATCTAGCACAAGCTTGGGTAAATCTTCAACGAAGCACCGGTAGGATTATGAAAAGAACAAATGAATTAATACGATAACAAAGGAAGAGAAATCTTGAATGAACCACCGTAAAAATATGGAGATGAACTAAGAGACATCAATGAAGAATAGTTGGAGGTTGAAGTTGAAAACTGAGAACGAAGAAATATTCTGAATTGATGGCCTTCGGAGGAACACAAGGAAAAGAATTCATGAAAAATCTTGAGAGAACGGGCCAAGATTTAAGAGAAACACTTCTCCGATCTTCAAATGTTGAGAATGAAGACGAGAAATGCCATGAAGAATTTCGAGATCCTCCGGACGAATGACAAGAGGAAGGTGGAGCTAAAGATGGAAATAATTGAAAACAAGCTTGGAGAAGGCATGTGACTGATGGAGATCATTCTTACGTCACACTTTGAAAATAATTTGAGTATAACTACAGAAAAATAGAAGAGTCAGGTAAGATCCTGGGAAAAGACATGTGGGTTAGGGCCCACTAAAGAAATCACCGTTGGGAAAAATTGCTTAAGAGATATTGCACCGGTTGAATTAAATGGCTTGAGTAAGATGACAATCCTCAACAAAATAATTTGAACGGATTAAGAATGGAATTATGAATCTTCAGCACTCCGGATATGAATAGCAAGAGGAGAATGATTAATTGGTGCACCGGAATAAGAAAGCATTGTGAAAAGGGAAAAGGATAAGATCAACACCGAAATCTTGAATTACATCCACCGGCAGAATTGAGAACAAAAGAATGATGAACTAGAAGCTCTTGAGCATCATCATGATAAATCACCGGATAAGAACATTGATGGAAAAGAATGAAGAAATATCACATGAATAAAATGAATATTTCATTTGAGAATTTCTTGCTCCGAGAAGAAGAAGGGTGGGAGGGTGGTGATAACAAATACAACTTGAGATGATTGAAACAGACAAATCGTCAGATTTCTCAACGGTGTCCGTATGGAATAACTTGAAGAGAAGGCACACCGGTTGAAAGGGATTAACATGAAGATCTCGATGGTTAAGAAGAATTAGCACTCCCATAGAAATATGAGAACACCGATTAGCAAAGGTATGGAATCAACATTTGACATCGAAGCAACTCGAATACCAGAATCAAATCAAAACAAAGGATAGATGTGTTTATGAACAAGATTATGTTGCAACATATATATCCAAACAGAGAATTGAACGAATGAATTCCGCAGGTACATCAACTTGACGAGAAGCCACTTGGGAGAACAAAAGGTAAATAAAAGGAACAAGGAACAGATAGAACAAATAAAAGATAGAAGCTTCGTCCCACATGTTCGTGCTGAAAGCTCATGGAACGTGTTACAAAAGGGTTTTGCAATCCCCGGATTAGCATAGCCAAGGACCCTTTAAGATGCAACTCCCGATCGGAACAAGCCCATAAAACCACTTCACTCAATGTAGAACCCCGAACTTCATATCATGCACTCGTTGGAAGAATGCCTAGAACTACTAGATGAACCCACCTATTAATTTCCGAAAGTTTCCAGTTATGCAATCAGGTGTTGGGGATATAGGGGAAGCACCGCGCACTCAACTCTAATCCTACATCCAGCTGTATCCATCCTTCAACACATAACCAGCTGTTCTCGGAAACCGTTTACCTCGGACCTTCGAAAAGCATCCACTATACAAAGCTATGGCAATACTCCCAAACTACCTCCCCAGTACTGGGTGATGTCGGGGTTATCTTGCCACTAACCGCATAGGAGAGTTTTCGATGTCGGCCGTCTTAAGTATTCTAGAACTGATGCGATATATTTGTGACGACAACACCTCGGAGCTCAACTCCCCGGGACACTGCCATAACCCCTAATGACAGGAGGCATCGAGAACAATGTTCTCGTCACAAAGACATCGAAACAATCCAAACAATACTCGCGTGATCTTAAAAAAATTGGTGCAATTTTTGAAAGTAGAAGAGGCAAGAGTAGTCGTCAGGAGTCCTCACCAGAGTGAAAAGAGATGAGGAGCAAAAGGAATCCTACTCTCCGATATAAATATAGGACTCAAAACCTTTTCAAGTGTGTGTCTAGACTCAACGGTCAACGATTCGATCAATCAGTGGGGGCTTCTAGGTCGGAGAAGGCTCTGATACCAACTTGTAATGCCCAGGATGGGACTATACCTCCTACGTGTCGAGGCACGACTTAAAGGTATAAGCCCATCCTAGAATGATCTCAAGTTCGGTATCTTTGCACGACTCATGTAAAAGAGGGATTAAATTGCAAAAGGAGATAGTTGGCTTACACTCGCCACTTCACACAATACATTACATAAGCATAACATCATTCAAAACATCACAGCCCATCTAAGGGTAAGATCCAAAAGAAAGATACCAAAACAACATAAAAACCACAGGCCTAGATCGAATCCTAGTAGAAACCACTACTGATCGTCGGAACGAAACAAGCATACAGCCAAACTCTTCATCGAGATCCCAGTGAAGAACTTGAACCAGCTCCTGCATCAAACTCGGCTGAACCTGCATCTGGTGTTGTAGTATCTGTGAGCCACGAGGACTCAGCAATCCCATGACCATGGGTATCAAGACTAGCAAAGCTTTATGGGTAGGAAGAGGTAAAGTGGTGAGGTTGCAGTAGCGGCTAAGCATAATATGGTGGCTAGCTTACGAGTACCAGAATAAGATGAGAAGCTACGCAAATGGTCGCAACTAGTAGTGATCGCTGAAGATCCTGAACTACATACGAGTCAAACATAACCCCACCGTGTTCTCTTCTCAAAGTGAAAAGAGACAGTCACGGTTACTCACACAGTTGTGTGTTTTACTTCAGATCCTCTGTCAAGTTTTCTACAACCGGACATTAAAAAATTCCAATCTGCCACATAACCGCGGGCACGGCTTTCGAAAAATCATAACCCTGCAGGGGTGTCCCAACTTAGCCCATCACAAGCTCTCACGATTAGCTGAAGTGATAAATATAATATCATCACCCCTTATCTTAGGGAAATCCGATCAGGCTCGGCATCCCGGTAGCACAAGACATTTCGACAATGGTAAAACAAGTCCAGCAAGACCTCCATGTGTGTCGACACCCTAATAGTAGCTGTGCGTATCTCGTCTCAGGACACGAACGGATGGGCGAAGCTACGGGTTTATATCAATCCTCGAGTTTCCCCGTGGTGACCACGCAGGCTCCCCGTTGGGACCAACACCATCAGCACTGGGCCCCCCTGCTATGTAGAATTAAGAACCCGGGGACGCAACCCCCTATGCAAATTTAATTATTTAATTAAGTTGTTCTTATGAGGAAAATTAAAACCAATGTTGGGCCTTGCTGGAGGAGTTTTATTCAAAGTCGAACTGTCAAGGGGTCCCCATCCACCCATCGTGTAAGGAACGCAAAATCAAGGAACATAATGTCGGTTTATCGGCGCCTAAGGTGGCATGAGTGGAACAAAACACCGAGCAAAAGGCCAAGCCTTCCACCCATGCCCAGTATATAGGTGTGTTAATAATAATTATAGATATTGTGATATTCCAACAACAAGTTCACTCCTGGAACAAACTTCATCTTCACCTGCAACTAACAACGCTATAAGAGGGGCTGAGCAAGCGGGTAACATAGCCAAACAGTGGTTTTGCTAGGAAGGTGTCAAAGGTTAGAGGTTTCATGGAAACAAGGAGAGGCTGGCATAAAAGATGGGAAGCGCGACATGTAACGATAGCATCGAGACAACTAAGCATGGCAATGGTAGTAAAGGTATCCAAGGGTATGATCATCTTGCCTGGAATTCCGCAAGGGAGAAGAACGGATCCATGAAGTAGACGGAGCAACATAGACGAGAGAATCCTCACAACTCCGGAACGAAACCGAAGCTAACAAGAGAAGCAATCGGAAAGAAGCAAACAACAAGGTAAATGCACAATCATAAACATGGCATACGATGCACATCCAAGTATGATGCATGTCCGGTTTAATTATGCATGGCATGGCAAAGTGCACAAACAATACTACAAGTTAAGTGGAGCTCAATATGCAACGAGTTGCATATTGACGAAACACCACATTATAATTATTTAATTGACTCTCGTTATTTACAAGACAAGATTAAATGTTTTTAACATGGCAAGAGGTGAAGCATAATAAAACTACACTATTTAGACATTTTAAATGAGGCCGGAAAAATAACAACAACAAATCCGGAAAAACCCCATGAGCATGTTTAGCAATTATTAAAGCAACAACTATTCACACATATAATGTTGTTAACCTGATGCGGATGACATGATCAAGTTTATGCAATTTTTATTAAAAGTTGACATGAAGATGATAAGGAGTATTTGTCACCGTGGTGGAAGGAAAGGGTGCCACGGCAACAGTTCCGAAAATGATGCCACGGCAACATATCGGTTCCGGTAACTCGCCGGAAGACCGGTGCAAAAGCAAAGGTGGCGTGAGCGAGCGGAACAAGATGAAAGGTGGGGTGATCCCGTTGCCGGGTTCCCACGAGTCAGCGACGAGACAACCGAGGAGCATGACAAAAGAGGCACAACGGGCACGGAGCACACAAGGGCAAACATTTCATACAACACAAGCAAGCATTCGACGGGGCATCGTCTCGGGGTTATACCTTCGGAACATCGTTCTCGGAGGGGTCCGAGATCGTAGAGGAAGAAGTCGTTCTCGCGATTCGTAGAGGAAGTAGGCGTTCATGTCATCGTGTCGTGGTACTCGTTTATGTAGTGGTACTTGCGGTCTCGGCGACGGTAGTTGTACTCGTTCGTAGAGGTTTGGGGCCGTCGTGGTACTTGGCGCATCAAAACGTTCGAAGGGGTACTTGGTGTTTCCGGCGATGGTAGTTGTTCACTTGACGGTCTTCGACGACGGTAGCGGAACACGTTGATGTAGTGGTACTCGCGGGTCATCGTGGTACACGTTTGTAGATGTTCATGCCGTCATGTCGTGGTACTTGGCGATTCCGAAGACCGCGGTCGTCGGGGTACTTGGTCGTGGTACTTGTCGGGTCGCCGTGTAGGCGTTCCCAT
>LR738715.1:498460203-498484048 GCA_902687465.1 Secale cereale
CATTATAATTATTTAATTGACTCTCGTTATTTACAAGACAAGATTAAATGTTTTTAACATGGCAAGAGGTGAAGCATAATAAAACTACACTATTTAGACATTTTAAATGAGGCCGGAAAAATAACAACAACAAATCCGGAAAAACCCCATGAGCATGTTTAGCAATTATTAAAGCAACAACTATTCACACAAATAATGTTGTTAACCTGATGCGGATGACATGATCAAGTTTATGCAATTTTTATTAAAAGTTGACATGAAGATGATAAGGAGTATTTGTCACCGTGGTGGAAGGAAAGGGTGCCACGGCAACAGTTCCGAAAATGATGCCACGGCAAAATATCGGTTCCGGTAACTCGCCGGAAGACCGGTGCAAAAGCAAAGGTGGCGTGAGCGAGCCGAACAAGATGAAAGGTGGGGTGATCCCGTTGCCGGGTTCCCACGAGTCAGCGACGAGACAACCGAGGAGCATGACAAAAGAGGCACAACGGGCACGGAGCACACAAGGGCAAACATTTCATACAACACAAGCAAGCATTCGACGGGGCATCGTCTCGGGGTTATACCTTCGGAACATCGTTCTCGGAGGGGTCCGAGATCGTAGAGGAAGAAGTCGTTCTCGCGATTCGTAGAGGAAGTAGGCGTTCACGTCATCGTGTCGTGGTACTCGTTTATGTAGTGGTACTTGCGGTCTCGGCGACGGTAGTTGTACTCGTTCGTAGAGGTTCGGGGCCGTCGTGGTACTTGGCGCATCAAAACGTTCGAAGGGGTACTTGGTGTTTCCGGCAACGGTAGTTGTTCACTTGACGGTCTTCGACGACGGTAGCGGAACACGTTGATGTAGTGGTACTCGCGGGTCATCGTGGTACACGTTTGTAGATGTTCATGCCGTCATGTCGTGGTACTTGGCGATTCCGAAGACCGCGGTCGTCGGGGTACTTGGTCGTGGTACTTGTCGGGTCGCCGTGTAGGCGTTCCCATTCATAGATGTACTTGTCCTCGGAGGGGTACTTGTCGCGTCGAAGTTGGCGTCGGGGTACACGTTTTATGTAGTGGTACTTGGTGCGTCTCTGAGAAGGTAGTTGTTCACGTTTGCATCTTGATTCTCGGTCGTCGTGCATGTTCCGTTTCGGAGAGGGAAGTAGTGGTACTTGGTCTCGGCGATGAACTTGACAAAAATCTGCTGGACCAAAACAAAAACACGAAGCCGACGAATGAGCACAGCAGCAGCAGGTCTTGGCACGGGCGGAGCACGGACGAGGTGGAGGAGGCTCGACGAGGCCTCCTGGTGGCTGGAGAAGAGGTCCCGGTGCCGATGGCGGCCACTAGGTGTGGTGCTCTGGACCTCGGGGCGCGGCAGCTCCTGGCCGCGGGGACACGGCACGGGCGCGCTGGAGCTCGAGGCGCCGGAGATCGATGGGGAGGAACGGCGCTGGTCGCCCGGGTGCAGAGGAGGCGGCGGACCTGGTGGTGCTGCAGCTTCTGAATGGCGGCCCTGGTGGCGCGGCTGACTCTGGCTGGACCTGCCGAGGAAGAGGCGAGGCGCTGGCCTCCCAGCAGAGGAGAAGTGCGGCGCGGCCTGGCTGAGGAGGCAGCAGGGGCCTGGGTGGCCGACGATTTGGCGAGGGGAAGCAACGCAGGGCGCGCGCGCTGCCTGGCCGAGGAGGTGGCTTGGGCCATGGCGTGGTCTGGAGACGTATAGGGGAGGCAGCGCGGCTCGGACGCGGGGTCTCGCGAGGGAGGAGAGGAGGAGATCGAAGGAGAGGAGCGAGAGGTTCGGGCGAGAGTGAGCGAGCGCTTCGGGGTCGGGCGACTGGCGGCGGGGAAGAGGGATGAGAGGGAGAGCGAGGTCGAGCCAGGGAGTTAGGGTTAGGTGCGAGGCTGGGCCTCGGGCTGTTAGATGGGCCAGGGAGGGAGATGGCCTGGCTGCTGGGCCCCCTTCTTCCTCTTGTTTTCTCAAAATAGAAAATGACAAAGAAGAAAAAGGAGGAGAAAGGAAGGTTAGGGGAAAAAATAGCACATGGGACTATTTTTCTCGGGCAACATAAAATGAGCACGGTCCGAAAAAATAGAAAAGGCATGAACGAAAAATAGAATTCAAACATATTTGAATTTAATTCAAATGGGGTTGAACTAAGACTTGATTATTGAAGTGTCCAAAAATGTTTGAATTTTCGGAGGAACCTCGAAACAACGGAAAATAATTATAGGGAGGATTTTTGAAGGAGAAACTCGAAGTAGGAAAAGCATGGGGAAAATTATGCACGTGTGTTGGTTAATTCCAAACAAATGGAATATTATTATATAGCTCCCTAATATTGGGAGGATATGTTATAAAGAGAAGTCACGCTTCCCTCGATTTAAATGGACCGAAGGTCCACACGATTTATTTAGGTTGAGATGCAAAATAAATATGACATGATGGCATGATGACATGATGCAATGCAAAAATAAATAACACAAGCACAACTGAAACACACGGGAGAACCCGGAACATCTGGAATCTTCTGGGACGTCGGTCTTCGGGCTTCACACTTGGACTTGGATTCTCCGCCCCTCCGGAGCAACCTAGCCGAGGCCGCTCCTGAGGGGGTCTTGATGTCGTTCTCCTCGCGAGGCCTAGCCGCCTCGCGAGGGTCTTGAGTAGCTGGTCAATCAGTCGGGCCGTACCAGGCCGTAGTAGGAGCGCGTTGCGGCCCACAGACAGGCAAGTCTGGGTACCCTGGTTTCCAGGACACCGACAGCAGCCCCCGGGCCGAAGGCGCGCGCGGAGTTGGCTTCGGGGCGAAGCCTTAGTTAAGGACGAAGCGCCATAGGTCCCAAAACGGCTACGGGCCAGGCTGGCGCGTGACGGTTGGATGGGACGCGGGCGACTCCGCTCCCCACGCAGTCTCGGCAACTGTGTGACTTGACAACTCCTTGGCGCGGGTGGCAGCTCATTATGGCCGCGCACGAGTGGCCGGCGATTGATCTTCTCGGCCTATAAACAGGGGGTGAGGCGCCACGCCCTTCATTTGACTGTTGCAGGTCAACCCCTGCTCTTCCCACTTCTCCGAGAGATTTTCATGGCGCCGATACGTAGGTTCTCGGCCGTGCAGAAGGGGAAGACCCCGATGGTGGAGCCCAAGCAGCTCCCACCGAAAAAGAGGCCCCGTGACTCTCCAAGAGTGCCCCTGAGGCTGGTGGACGCCCCTACATAGTGCACGCGGGCGCCACCAGGATTCCCGCTTCCCTTGGGCGCTCCCGCAACAGGCGGACGAAGCGGGGGCGGTGCGGTTAGCCGCCGAGAAAGGCAGGTGATTTCACGTGTCCCGCCGCCGTCTCATACTGAAGATAATGTCCGCGAGTTAATCGTGTGGGCGGGAGCCCCTCTGCATTCTTGGATCTTTCTTCCTCCATTCTTGAAGGAGGTGCTCCCGGCTCACGGCCGGGTGACAATGCAGCTGCGGCATGAAGGGTGCCACCTTCCCCCTTCATATGTCGACGAGGAGGTGGTATCCTCGGGCCAGGTCTTCATGACCTGGGGTTGGGGCGTGGTGTGCCATGCCTGCGCCCCCACCGGGAGGCACGTTCTTCATTTCGCGCAGGGCGGGATGGCCACGCTGACCTTCAAGGTCTTCGGGGCGGACGGCCGTCAGCTGGCGTGTAGCGCGGAGGATGGGCCCACCGGCGACCATCTCCCATGCTGCAAGGGCAATGACGCCGGGGATGAGGCGCTCTCCATCGGTCGTGCCTCCACCTCCTCCGGCAGCAGCTATGCTTCTCCTGAGACGGCCTCGAGCTCTGACGAGAGCTATGAGTCGCCGAGTCACCGTTCTTATCACCGGAGGGAGACAGTGTCCTGCAGCCGCCACCGTCTCTGAAGGAGCGAGGGGCGCGTCCCTCTGAGAACGGCCTTCTTTAACTTGGTCACTGCGAGGCACACATGGACGGCCCCATGAGGGCGTGTAAATCTTTTTGTGATACTTTTGATGTTATCTGATGTTATTGACTTATGTTCCTCATGAGGTCCTTCGCTAGAGCAGGACTTTCCCTTTCTCCCGTCCCTGCAATAGTTTAGGTCCCTACGCCTGCGAGACCCAATCCCTAGACAGGATTCAACCGTCGCTGGTATGCCAGGTCACGATGCCGTGGTCAAGGCTAGGAGGTGAGCGGCCCAGGGTCTGGTAAGAGCCCCCGAGGCGCGATGCTCGGTAGGTCCCTCTTGGCGTGCAGGTGATCGACCACAAGAGCCGGCGAGAGGGGCTTTCGTGCTCCAGTGAATTCATAATTACGGTGGGTGGAGGTGTAGATACGCGGGTAGATGCGGGTGTCAAACGCTTATGTTAGTGATCCCCTGCGGTCGGGAAGCGGTGGCACCTGATCTTCTACCACATTTCCCGTGGGGCGAGGCTCTGTGCTTCTTGGAACTCGCCTCCTGAGACGCCTAGGCTGCTGCTAGCATGCCAGGTTGCGATGCCACGTGCGAGGCGAGGAGGTAAAGGTTCAGGAGTCAGTTGGGGTCCCGAGGCGCAATGCTCAGGAGCTCCCCCTTCTACGCCCGAGTCGTTTTCGTGAGGGGGGTGGCAGCAGCCGCTCCCAGGCCACCAAACATAGGGGCACGGCTGCCTAGGCCCCGGAGGAGGAGGTCAAGGGGCTGGCGAAGGCGTTCCTCCGGGTTGCTGCTGCCGCGGCCGAGGGGGCGAAAGCTGGTGATGACGCACTTGGTAATGCCTGACATGTTCTGGTCCAGGTGAGAGAAATGCAAGTGCCTAGGGGAGGCGTAAGAACTCGCTTGAATTTGGAGAAAATGGTATTATTGTAATAAATAGATTTGAACTTGATGATTTCCATGCTTGCTTCCTTTCATGTTTGCTTAGGTGCTCTGCGTCGGCAGGGCCCAACCAAGCGCATACCTCGATCGCCATTGAGCCCTCCGGGTGACCGGGGTTATCGTAATAACTAGACTCAAGGAATGAGGGGCTACGTGGCTAGTGACGCCCCTGGGTCGCGATGCCCAGGTGTCCCCCTTGACGTTCAAGCGATCCCGTTTGCGTTATGCGTCGACAGGGCCCAGCCCCGCGCATACCTCGACCGGCGTTGAGCACCGGGCTCAAGGAGTGAAGGGCTACGTGACTAGTGAGGCCCCTGGGTCGCGGTGCCCAGGGGTCCCCCTTGACGTACGAACGGCTCTCATGAGGGAGAACGAGCACCATACCTTGCTCACGAGCCTTCGCCTAGGATGGGGGCGCGAGAAAGCCAGGTGTCTAGGCACTTGGTAGGGTGGCGTCTGCCAGGCGTGACCTGAGCATAGCCCCCTTGCCTAGCCCCCCTCGCGACACCTATCCAAGGAGAAGCTGTGAGCGTCGTGAGCTGAAAAGCTCCCTAAGGTTGGTGCGACCGCTGGGGGTCGCCCTTAGTTGTTTATAACTAGCGCGGAGCATAGAGCTACCACCCTTGCACGGAGTGTGGGCATAATCGCGCCTCGGTTGTAGCGGCCAGCGTGGAGCTTGGTGCTTCCACTGGTTCGTGGGCAAAACCGCTCCTTGGTTAGTTCTGCCAGCGCGGAGCATGGAACTTCCACTGGACCGTGGGAGGGAGCCTCCCACCGAGAGAGACTCCGGGGTGTGTACAGCCCCGTCCTGACACGTGGCTTGCATGACAGGATAGCCAAGGTATATATGGGCCATCCTCAGGACAAGCTAAATGACTCTGAGGAAGTTCTCTTGAGCTTATGCATCACTCATGAGACCCTACCTTGAGGCGGGTTGTGCCTGAGTCATCTTCTGCAAAATGTGAAAAGAGATGTGTTGTGTTGACCTGCGTCAGGTGCATCTCTAGAGGTCATCGCATGAGAAGGCCGCAGCACCAATGACCCCAGGAGGTGACGTTAGCGGGACCGGCCCGCAAGACAGAGCTTAGCTGCTGGATTTATCGACGCTGCAGGGACGGACCCGAGCACAGACGTCGTGCCCAGTCTTCTCATGCAACAGTCCAACAGAAAAACAACCGGCGCACGGTTCCCGCGTGAGCGAGGCACCTCCCACGGGCCCCTACTTACCCATCCACGATTAGCCCATGTGAGAACAAGGCACCAAGGACCATGGGAGGTGACGTCACAGGAATGGCTCGCGAGACAAAGCACAGCCCTTGGATTTTGCGACGCTGCAGGGACGGACCCGAGCACAGACACCGTGCCAGTCCTTAATCATGGGGCAGTCACGAGTGGGCTCGTAAGGGCTCATGACCTTAGTGGCGGTAAGAACGCGAAGCATATAGATAATGCAAACAGGAAGAAGCAACTAGCCTTGATTTATGCGCAAAAGAGAGAGTTGCGGGGGGCGAGCCCCCAGCAGCTCGAGGATGATGCAGCCCGGGGGGCGCTCTCGATTGAATACCTAAGACATCACCTGACACTTGTCGAAGAAGAGTTGGGGTAGCTGAAGACGCGAGCCGTGCGGGTTGCCCCTGAGGATCGTTGGGCTCCAGGGGCCCAGGGGCTCCGGAGGCCCTCAATGGTCATGGGGGTCTAGCTCCCACTCCGTCTGGACAGCCCGCCACTGCGCCTCCCGAGCCCCCAAAGCCTGTCGCGTGAGGCACTGTAACGTGGTGGCTGCGTTGCGGAAGAAGAAGAGTGTGTGAACGTAGCTGCAGGGGAGAGCCCTCCTCCAGCCGACTGCCTTCGGCCAGAAGGGCTCCAAAGAAGTGGCTCAGTTGAGGCCCACGACGTCGATGCAGACGCGGAAGTGGTTGCTTGGGTTGCGGGTAGGTGAGCTTGGTATCGTGCGGTTACACCCACCGCGTATGAGCCTTGCATACTGAAGTTCCCCGGTAACCTAGTCGATGAAGTCCTGAGCCCCCAGCGCTGTACGGCTCACGCTGGGCTCAGAAAAACGCGCGTCGAGACACGCCTGCAGGTGGTGCCCAAACACCTCCCTCGAGACACTGGTCAGACCAGAGACACTCCAGAGGAGAGCCCCCAAGCCCATCCTGAGAGGGGCGTCGGGCGCGCCTCCCTATGCAAGGGTGGAGGGTGCCTCGTCGGCAGGCGCGGGTCCTGAGGCGGAGCCGTCAGGAGCCCCTGTGTCCCGAGGTCCGTTGGCAGGGAGGTTCTTCTTCTTGGGGGCGGTCTGCAGGGTGAAGATGGCCCCATCCTCGTTGGAGCTCTCGAGCGCCGCGGTTTGGTAGGTGCGCTCTAGGGAACGCACTGCTTCCTTCTCGTCGGAGGCGATCGTGATGACTCCGCCACTCCCGGGCATCTTGAGGACGTTGTAGCCGTGACAGGTCATTGCGATGAACTTGGCGAGGGCAGGGTACCCAAGGATGGCGTTGTACGGGAGGTGGATGGCGACGTCAAAGTCAATGAGCTCGGTGTGATAGTTGTCGTGAGCACCAAAGGTGACGGGGAGGCGGACCTGCCCCATCGGGAGCGTGGAGCCATCCGTGACTCCGTAGAATGGCTTGGTTGGGTGGAGCTGATCATAGGGGACCTGGAGTGTCTCGAAGGTCTGGACAGAGAGGACGTTGAGCCCTGCTCCGCCGTCGATGAGGGTCTTGGTCACGAGGACGTTGCTGATGGTCCGAGTGCAGAGCATTGGGAGAGCGCTTGGGGTTGCGGTGCACTTGAGTTGGTCCTTGGGGTCGAAGGCGATGACCTGCTTGGTCCACCTGAGGTTGTGCGCAGTGTCAGGCCTGGGAAGTTCCACATTCACCTCGCGAGCGAACTGCTTGAAGATGCGGTGGGAAGCCGGAGCATGGGCTCCTCCCAAGATGCATGCAACCGCACGTGGCTCCTGAAAGCCCCCTGCTCCATCTCCCTGGCGGTCGTCGTCATTCCTCCTTGGCGGTGGTGGTAGCGGAGGTAAGCCTGCGTTTCCCTGAGGGCGACTCTCACGAGGCTGGTCGCGCCAGGGGGCGTCACGAGGCTGCTCCTGCCAGTGATCTTCGCGAGGTTGGTCACGCCATCCTTGGCGCGAGTTCCTGCCGTCCCAACATCCTCCACCACGGCCCCCTCCGCGGCGGTAGCCGTGGTTGCGTGCTCAGGGCACTGTCTGACACGCCCGCCGTGCATCACCCTGAGCTCTTGACAGTCGTTGGTGTTGTGGTTGTGAACATCGTGGAAGACGAAGTACGGACGGTTGTCTCTGGGGGGTCGTTGTAGCCGCAGCCACGCTTTACTTCTAGCTCTGGAGCCAGCACGGTGGGTCCCTTGCTCTTTGCTTCTTTGTCCTTGGCCTTTTTGTCGTCGGCCTCCACTTTTGGCAGCTCCTGGAGGGAGAGGCGTCCTTCCTCCGCCCTGGCGCACTTTGCCGCGAGCTTGAACATCTCGTGGGCTGTGCACAGATCCTCTTGGAAGGCGAGCTCCTCCCTCATCCTGATGTCATGGACACCGTCAGAGAACGCCAAGATGATGGCCTCGTCCGAGACCCTGTGGAACCTGTGGCGCATGGTGTTGAAACGCCGGATGTACTTCTGCATGGTGTCCCAAGACTGCTGCTTCACGCAGCGTAGATCCGCGGCCGCCACGGCTCGGTCGCAGGTGCCCTGGAAGTTGGCGACGAAACGCTCACGAAGCTCCCCCCAGGAGGAGATGGATCCCATGGGGAGGTTCAGGAGCCAGGAGCGGGCGCCATCCTTGAGGGCCATGGGGAACCAATTCGCCATGACCTGCTCAGTGCCGTTGGACGCCACCATGCTCAGCTCATTGAGTTGGAGGAACTCTGTGGGGTCGGTGGTGCCATCGTAGTGCGGAGGAAGATCTGGCTTGAACTTGCCGGGCCAGATGAGGCGCCGCAGCTTGGGAGCTAAGGCGCGACATCCAGCCACGCTCATGATTGCAGGCGCCCCGCGTGCCTGCGGTGCTGGTTCTTGGGGCGCAGGCGCCACCACCTCCTGTGGTGCGCGGTCTTGGTGCTGCGGGACAGGGAGCCCGCGAGCTTCTGCCTGGGGATGCGGAATCACCTAGCAGCTCTCCTCGTCGGGCGCGGGGGCCCTGCGGGGCGGCTCACGCCACGGAGCCTCGCGCCTGACCCCCTGGCCGGCGCCGTAGAGCGGAGGTGGAGCCGGGACACTGTGGCCCTTGTTCCCCGCCATGGGCGACGGAGGACGAGAGGAGTGAGTTGGCGCAGGTACCTCCCAGGTGGCGTCGACGAGCTTGGTGATGCGGTGGAGCCACTCGTCGTAGAGGTCGTCCGCCGGGCGGTAACGCAGGAGCTCCCGTGCCATCAGTAGTGCAGGGTGCTGGTAGACCGGCCCGTGGCGGATCAGCGAGGATGACGCCGCGGCCGGCGAGGGTGATGGCGTCACCGTGCGGCCATCGCGCCGCACGGACAGCGGCATCGATGATTCCTGCTGCTCGTGGATGGCCGGGTCGGTGGCAGCGTTGGCGACTGGCGAGTTGGGGAAGAGCGGCACACTGTTGCCCACGGGCGCCGTCTGAGCGACATTGGCGGCGCAACTGGCGGCGCGCGCTCGGCGTGTGTCCACCATGGCAGTGGAGCGAGGTCGACGACGAGAGCAGGACGAGGTCGTCGGAGAGGCGAGATTTCGACACGCCCCCTTCCTGGCGCGCCAATTGTCGGATTACGGGCTCCGCAAACCCAAGAAGTTCGAACACAGGGGCGTGAATGAAGATCTCTCCCACTCACGTCTACCTAGCATCCCGCCCTCATCCGGTGTAGAGATTCAAGCGAACAACAAGTAAAGCACACACGAATTTACCCAGGTTCAGGCCACCTTGCGGTGTAAAACCCTACTTCCTGCTTTGGTGGATTAGCCTCAGGAGGGCTTGAGTATGAACAAATACAGTGGTTCCTGAGCTTAGGAGGAGAGCTCAGGAGGGTCAGGAGGCAAGGGTTCTTGCTCCTTTGTGTGTGGGCGGAGTCTCTCGATCTGATCCGACTTGCCTCCATAGTGGGGATCCTAGCTACTTATATAGGCGGCCAGGGTCCTCTTCCCCCGAAATGTTTAGCTGGGAAGGACGTTCCTATCCTGAGAAAAGTGGTCTTCGCCTGCAAAGGGATCGGGTGGTGACGCGGTGGTGGGCTAGGTGGTGACATCCTCCATGTCGTCCTTGCGGTCGCGCCGAAGGGGAAACCTTTGTCCCGCTCCTTGGGAACATGCGCCTGCGCAGTCTCCTTTCCACCAAAATGGCAACTGCGCCCCTGGCACGCGCTGGCACTCGCTGGCGCGGTGCATCACTGCTTGCATCACTGCCTCCTCCTGAGGTAGGCTTGGCCTTGGATTATCCGGCCCTCCGGAGCAACCTAGCCGAGGCCGCTCCTGAGGGGGTCTTGATGTCGTTCTCCTCGCGAGGCCTAGCCCCCTCCCGAGGGTCTTGAGCAGCTGGTCGATCAGCCGGGCCATACTTGGCCGTAGTAGGAGCACATTGCGACCCGCAGACAGGCAAATCTAGGTACCCTGGTTCCCAGGACGCCGAGAGGTAAACCACCCTGCCAACCACTCAAGAATGACCCACATCGTCAATTAGTGTGGTGTCAAGCCGCGAAGTGATTAAGTGTTAGCCATTACCACATGGCAGTCATTTCCTACGGAAGAAACCCACAAAGAACACTCGTCCCACAACGTGTCAAGGAAGCAGACGCGAAGCTGGCAAGACTGCCCGGCGTGCCTTGCTGGGCGACCAGTGATGTGACACTAAGCGGTGCATTTAACGCACACTGTTAGTCCGTAGAGTTAGGTGTGACAGCACTGTTCGCTATCATATCAGTTGATAATGACCATTTTGCCACTGTGGTGACCCCTTAATCTATAAATGCAGGCCCATGGCAACCGTAGGAAGGGTGGGAATGATGATGAACCCAAGCCACCATACGCGCGTAGTCGCTGCGGCCCTGCGGCACGTCTTGCCGGGCAAGTGTACTACTCGCCACCACATTAATTCCACCATCAATCCACCAAAGCAGGAGTAGGGTCTTAAGCCTCGCGGCGGCCCGAACCTGGATAAATTTCTTGTGTGCTCTCTGACGTGCTGCCGTGCACCGTTTTGCTCTTTGTGCAACGCACCGTCCCCCTGCCGAGCCAGCAAGGGGCCACCCGGTCCCATAGGTGGCCGCGGATATACCGTCACAAGTGGTGCAGCGGCTGCAAGGCGAGGAGCACGCGCTTCATGCTCCGCCTTGTCAGGGTCGCTCGCCTCCCCGCGCGGTGGTGCACGAACACCCAGACCAGGCTCCACATCAATAGCAAGCACCAGTCAGCACAACGGGCTGTAAGGTGTTCACCCTGGAGCTCCGTCGTGTCATCTGGCCTGGCAAGTTCAAGCCAGATCTAGCCCCGCGTTACGATGGAACACCTTACCCAGGAGAGTTCATGTAGCTCTATGAGCTAAGCATCGAAGCGGCCAATGGCGTTGACAAGGTCATGGCCAACTGGTTTCCCATGGTTCTCAAAGATGGCGCTCATTCATGGCTCCTGAACCTCCCGATGGAATCGGTTTCCTCCCGGGGTGAGCTGCGCGAACGCTTCGTTTCCAACTTCGAAGGGAACCCGTGACCGTGCCTCGGTAGTAGGCGACCTGCGGCACATCAAGTAGCAGCCTGGAGAGACCCTGTGTAAGTACATGCAGCATTTCATCAATGTCCGCATCAAGATTCCCAAGATATCTGATGAAGCCATCATCTCGAGGTTCATTGATGGCGTCCGGGACGTCAGGATGAAGGAAGAACTTGCCATTCAGGATGACCTGTGCTCGGCTTTGGAGATGTTCAACCTCGCGATGAAGTGCGCAAAGGCAGAAGAGGGATGCCTCTCGCTCGTTGAGCTTCCTGAGGCTGACCCAGAACACAAGAAGGCCAAGACCAAGGAGGCCAATCGCAAAGGACCGGTAGTACTCGCGGCTGAGCGTGAGATGAAACGCGGGTGCGATTACCCCGATTCCTCTAAGGGCAGCCGCCTGTTCTGCGCCTTCTACAACATGCACAGCCACAACACCAACGACTGCCAGGAACTCAGGTCCATCCGTGACGGACACTTCGGACGCTGCCCCAAGCATGGAGAACGAGGCTACGGTCGCGGAGGTGGCAGTGGAGGAGGACGCTGGGAGAACCGAGACTCTTGCCAAGGTTGGCCTGAGCGGCCTCCCAAGGATTACTGGCAGGGCCAGCCTCGTGAGGTCCCATGGAGAGACAAGCCTCGTGAGGATAATTGGAGGGACTAGCAGCGTGAAGATCGCCCCCAGACAACGCAGCCCTTCCTCCGCTGCCACCACCACCAACAAGGAACAATGACCACCGTCAAGATGAAGGGACTGGGGTCTTTTAGGAGACGCGCGCAGTGGCATGCACAGGCCCTTGCATATCATCACGTCTTCAAGCAGTTCGCCCGAGAAGTGAATGCAGTCCTCCCCAAGCTCGAGATAACGTGTCCGTTCAGATGGTCCCAGTGCGCCATCATATTCAACTCCACTGACCAGCTCAAGTGTGTGGCCGCGGTCGGCGCCCTACACATGCTCTGCTCACCTACCATCAGCAACGTGCTCCTCACCAAGACCCTCATCGACGGCGGGGCAGGACTCAACGTCCTCTCCATCGAGACCTTCGACACGCTCGAAGTGCCGTACGACCAGCTCCAACCCACCAGGCCTTTCTCCGGAGTGACCGACGGCCTAACAACGCCAATAGGACAAATCCACCTCCTTGTAACCTTCAGCGACCACAAGAACTACCGCATAGAGCTCATCAACTTCGACGTCGCCCACATTGGGCTCCCATGCCACGCCATCCTAGGCTACTCAGCTTTAGCCATGTTCATGGCGGCCACCCACCACGGCTACAACATCCTCAAGATGCCGGGAAGCAGTGGCGTCATTGTGGTTACCTGTGATGAGAAGGATGCGGTGTGCGCTCTCGAGCGCGCCTACCAAGCTGAGGTGGTGGAGAACCCTGACACCAAGGGCTTTGCCTACCCTCCTGAGGCCGTCTTAAAGAAGAAGAAGAAGAAGAAGCTGCTGGCCCTGGAGCCGCACGAGGAAGCAGCACCCGATGGCCGCGCCGCATGATCTGCGCCCGTGAATGGGCCACCTTCCTCCCTCGCATAGGAAGGCGTGCATGGCGCCCTCTCTGGCTGGGCTCGGGGGCTCTCCTCTGGAGGGCCTCAGACCTAGCCAACGCCGCGAGGGAGGCGCTCGGGCACCATCTGGAGGCGTGCTTCGGCACACGTTTTCGCGAGGAGGGCGCAAGGCGCGAAGCACCAAGTGCTCAAGAGTTCATCAACTAGATCATCGAAGACTTGCAGGTACCAACAGCAATGCGAGGCGAGCGTCGCCTCAAACCACCAAGTGCAGTTGCCGTCCCAGACGCGGGCAGCAGGCTGCGTGTCTGCGTCAACATCTCAGGACTCAACAGAGTCGCATCTCAGGAACTCTACTGCTCGTCTCAGGTGGGCTGGTGCGAGGGCCCTCCCCACAGCTACATTCACATGCCCTTCGGCCTGCCAAACCAAGCTGCCCTGCACCAGCGCCACATGTGGGGCGTCCTGGCGGCTCACGAGGCCAGGCATCAGGAGATCTTGGCGGAAGGGGCACTAGTCCTTCGTGAGCTCCCGGAACCTCAGGAGCCTTGCGAGGTCCCGGAGCCAAGCGACTCATGAGGAGCAACATCTTCAGCGAGTGTCTTCAGCTACACCAACACTTCTCCACGAATGGTGCCAGGTGACATTTCGCATTTTGTTTAGTTGGGGGCGCCCCTCGGGGTGCATCATCCCCAGGCCACGTGGGTTCGTCCCTATGGCATGTCTCGTCTTTTTCTTTGAATTCAGTTGGGGCGCCCCTCAGGCTGCATCATCTCCCTACAGCATGTATCGTTTACGCATTTATCAGAACTTGCCTTACACTAGCTTGAGTTATCTCGTGATTACCTTCGGTGCCCCAGCACCCCTCGTGGCTCCCGCTCGCTGGCATGCCACTGCTCGTTCCAAGAGACTGTTAGCATAGTGCCTGCACTAGGGTCCGTCCCTGCGTCACCGAAAAATCTGAGAGACTGAGCTCTCGCACACATCACCTCACCAGGTCCTCTGTGTCTTCGCGTTCCCACGAAAAGAACAATGACATCAGGGAAAGCGCCGCCGCATTCTATGACTTCCTTTCTAGATTGATTCGCAGGACCCCAGGGCCGAACTAGGAGTGGCCCCGCATGCCACTCCCCCTGACGCAACCAGCTTGCACGCTAAAGGCTGGCACCTGAGCATCGCATCTCAAGAGCTCCTACTGGCTCTCGAGCCCTCACCCCCTGCCCTTTACAATGGCATCGCAACCTGGCATACCAGCGGCGGCTGAGCCTCGCTCGAGGGCCGGGACCGAGGGCGTAGAACACCCATGCAAGCCAAAGGGGGAGAGACCGGCGTGTGCCTCGCTTGGCAACGCTATAGCAAGGCCGCGGACAACCCCCACCACGATTATCCACAACAAGATAAGTCACCTTTGCACATTGGCTAAGATCTTACGGTCAGATGCCTCTCTCTTTTCCTCTCGCAGCCCCGCTTGGGCAACGTCATCTTCCTCTTTTTTCGGCCTCTAGGTAGCCGCTTGTGCGGTTAAAGGGGACCTCTCGAACATCGTGCCTCGGGGGCTCTTACCGGACCTTGGGCCGCTCACCTCCTGGCCTTGACCACGGCATCGCTTCCTGGCATACCAGCGACGGTTGAAGCCTGCCTGGGGACTGGGTCCTGTCAGCGTAGAGCACCAAGCTACCTCGAGAACAAAAAAGGGTGCGGTGCCCAAGCGGAATACGCGATCGCAACATTAAACAAAGGAGTAAATAGATAAAAGCCAAAATATTTCAATTTTTACACGCCCCCGCGGGGCTCGAAACGACTCCTCGCAGGAAACAAAAGAGGGAACCTAAGGAGAGCCCGATAGGAGACTTTACCGACGGCGCCGGATAGACACTCGCACCCCACTACGGACTTGATGAGAGCTCGGGGGCTCGTAGCTGTCATCATCACTAGTCTCAGAATTGTCGCTAGGCTCAAGCGATTCGCTGCTGGAGGAAGAGCCACTGACAAGGCGAAGGTCAAGTTCAATGCATGTGGTCGCGTCACACGGATCGCTCTTCCCAGGGCAGCACTCCAATTTTGACAGGGGGCAGCTAGTACAAGCTATCCTAACAAAAGGTGGTCTTTTCCTGCCAAAGGTTCTGGTGGTGACGTCGCCGTGGGCTCCACGATGATCTCCGCTCTGCCGTCCTAATGGTCTTGGTCTTATTGCACCGATATGGAAACCTTTGCCTGATGCTTCGGGACTCCTCGTCTGCGCCTGCCCCTTTAGCACCAATGAGGAAACTGGCATCCTGCGCCCACTGGCACCCGCCTGGCCTTGGTCATCATGGCTCACGTCACGAGGACCTCGCGAGGTGCCCCTTGCCTTGATATCTCTGCTCCTCGGGAACCAGCCTAGTGAGTCCGCCCCAGGGGAGGTCTTGCATCGCCCGCCTCGCGAGGCTCGGCCCCTTGTGGGGGTCTTGAGTCGTTGCTGATGAGGTTGGGCCATACCATGCCGCTTGGCGAGCCACGCTATGGGCCGCAGGTAGACAAGTCTGGGTACTTCCGTTCACAGAACACCAACAGTAGCCCTCGAGCCCAAGGTGCGCCCGCGCTTGGCTTCGCGGTGAAGCCAAGGGTCAAGTGCGGAACGCCGCGGGCCCCAAAAAACTGCAGCCTCGATTGACGGGACGTGGGCATCTGCACTCCCCCACATCGCCTCAGCAACTGCAAGGCTGACAAAAGGCAAGCGCGCACTCCAGCGCCTTCATTTCTTGCCTTCACCTTGCTATAGATCCCCTTTCTTGCTCCTCTCTTCCAAAAGACTCCAGATCCGTGCCGTCTCCCATCTGAGCTCGCAGCCGATGGCGTCCGGTAAGGCGAAGGCTGCCGCTCTACCCGCCTGGTACGAGCCGGCCATGTGCGCGCCTAGCGTCTCAGAGACGAACCACGCCACCGTGCTCCTGATGACGGTGGAGGACACCGACGAGAAGGGGAAGACCGCGATCCGAGCCGCCTCCGCCAAGCCAGAGGACTCCAAGAGTCCCTTCTATCCCTTCTTTATGAGCAGTGTTGTTGCGGGACTGGTCCCCCTATCTCTAATTTCTTCTTCGCTGTCCTTAGCCATTACAAGCTGCATGCCCTTCATCTTCATCCCAATTCCGTCCTCCTCTTATCAATCTTCGCCTTCTACTGTGAGGCATTCGTTGGGATGATGCCGTCAGTAGCGCTGCTTCACCACTTCTTCTATCTCCGGAACAAGGGCAAGCTCTATTCTGGGTGCGCCAACTTCGTCGCGGCCAATGGGACAAACACAATCTCGAAGGCCGGGAAGAAGGCTGAGAACTTCAGGAACAAGTGGGTCCTCGTAGACGCCAAGTGCTTCCATCCTCGGTTGGTGCTGCCGATGGAGATGCCCGAGTCAAGCGACAGGTGGCTCAGTGCGAAGCTCACCGAACCTTGGGCAGAGAAGGTGCTGGAGAAGATGACTGCTGACTTGAAGCATGTCGACCCAGAGGCGGTGAAGCTGATGAGGGCCATTATCGTCAAGAAATTCTTGGCCCGCTGCGTAGCTCCACTCCAGGCACAGTTGCGCCCCTTGTGGACGCTCGGGGATGAGATGGACAACCTTCGACTATGCCTCGACGCCCTGTCCTACAAGCAGCTTGGGGCAGCTCTTCGTCTCCTAGTCGGGGATGATCTGGAGTATCCGCATGTTACCCATGTCCCCTTGTACTGCCGCCAGAATGGGGCGACAGTGGCGGCTTCCGTGCCTACCTTCGACGGATGCGGGCTCGTGCCTCCGGCGCCCCCTGAAGCTCAGGTGGCAACTGATCTGGTGAAGCTGTCTCCAGGTGACTCCAGCGAGGAAGAGGACTCAGAGGCGACCGCGGAGGGGGCTGGGGAGTCCTCCCCTCCATGCAAGGCCGACCTCCTCCGTGCCTTGCCTGATGACGACGATGCCGACGGCCACCCGGTGAATGAGGCGTCATCCCCAGCTGGGGTTGTCACGAGGTCTAAGCTCACCCCCTCGAAGAAGCCGCCAGCTGGGGTCCCGACGAAGGGCAGGTCGGTGCTAATCACCTGAGGCGACGCCTCGGCTTCGGCACCGCCTGACGCTGCTGCTATGCCAGCTGCTATGGCCTTACCAACGCTTGCGCCGCCGGCTGTGAGGCCCCTGGGCCCTGTGGCGAAGAGGCCGCGGGGTTATGCCATCATGGACAAGTAAGTACCTTGGCCTGGTCTTGTTTCCACCCTTGATCCTGTTGCTGATTCCTGATGCCTTCCCTTGTATTGCTAGGCCAATGCCGTTGGTGAAGAAGAAGGAGGAGGCGACCACATCGGAGGCTCATCAGTCTGTCTTGACTTCACCTTCTCCTGCCCAAGAGTCCTCGCGAGGTCCAACAGACAAACCTCAGGAGGGGATGGCCTCCTTGGTCAGGCCGGCCCAAGAGGCGCTAACTTCTGGCTTGAATGCGGGTGCCTCCAGGGCCCAGGAGGCCTTGAGCACACCGCAGCCTCCTACTCCGGTCGTGCCGCTACCTCGCGGCCCTCCCGCTTCGTCCGGCGCCTTGAAGGAGGCTTTTTCTGCACTGACGCAGCTTTAGGATGATCTCCAGGGCGCTGACAACCGTCTAGTGGCAGGCCGATTGGAGCTGGTCTCTGGCTGGTTCAATTCCAACGCGTCTGTCCAGGATGCGCTGAACCGAGTCGAGGTGGCTTCCGAAGAGGATAAGAAGGCCGCCGAGAAGGCTGCGGCCACCCGCGAGGCGGCGCTGAAGGATGTGCAGGTCATCAAGGAGCGATGCCAGTCGATGGAGGCCGAGCTGCAGACCATGCGCAGCAAGTGCTCAACGGAGGAGGAGAAGATGAAGGCCAGAGAAGACGCAGTGGCCAGCTGTGACGTCGATTTGGGGCAGTTGGAGAAGGCGCTGGCGGTGGAGAGTAGCCGCCTAGAGGTGCTGAGGAAGGCGGCGAAAGTGAAGAAGGCCCAGCTGGTGGCCAAGGCAAAAGTCCTGGCTGAGGACCGCGCGGCCTTCAAGTCCCTGGAGGAAAGGTCCCGCCAAGCGCTGAGGGCACTTTACGAGAAGGGCTTGGAGAAGCTACTCGTGATGGACCATGAAGGCCCCGCCTAGCTGCTTCCTTATCTTGTTATGGCGCTCGAGGGTGTAATCAATGAGATTGGCCCCATGGTGGAAGGGGAAGCCCGCGCGCCGTCCTCCTCAGCCCTGACGCGCATCCTCACCCACCTGTACCTTCATGATCCCTCCGCCGACCTTGGTGCACTGCTTTAGCTTGTGGACGAAGAGTGATGCGAGGCCGCCGCCAAAGCTGTGAGGGGCCGGGTGGAGGGCTTGCTACAGAAGTTCCTCGCCGTTGCCCCTTCATCTCCAGCTGACTGCGCCGCCGCCCCTGCTACCGAGGTTAGCTTCATAGGGTGGTGTCGATGGAGAAGCGCTTCCTGGCCGCGGTGCCCTAGGCTGAAGGAGGGGCCAGCTGGTGAGTGACGGTGCTCCTTCCTATCTTATTTTCCTGCGACATGTGATGTGCCTCGTGGAGGCGTTAAACTTCTGTTTGATGCTTGAAGGACAATTTGGCTTGTAATAATTGCTAGCTATTTGTGGTTCCCTTCATATTTGCTTTACTGTTCTACGTCAGTAGAGCCCAGTCCCGCGCGTACCTCTGCCGCCGCTAGATTGTCCGGATCACCAGGACAAGACCTGGAAGTGAAGGGCTACGTGGCCAGTTACGCTCCTGAGTCGCGATGCTCAGGACTCCCCCTTGACGTGCAAACGGTCTCTTGGAAGGAAGCGTGCCTCAGCCGCCGCTGGCTTGGCCGGATCACCAGGACAAGACCAGGGAGTGAGGGGCTACGGGACCGGTTAGGCCCTTGGGTCGCCATGCCCAAGGGTCCCCCTTGACATACGAACATCCCTTAGAAGAGTAATGCGAGAGCTGGCCTTAGCTTTCTACGCCGGCAGGGCCCAGCCCCGTGCGTACCTCAGCCACCGCTGGCTTGGCCGGATCACCAGGACAAGACCAGGGATTGAGGGGCTACGGGACCAGTTAGGCCCTTGGGTCGCGATGCCCAAGGGTCCCCCTTGACGTACGAACAGACCTCATACCTATCCTCGCCGGGCTCTCACTCGGAAGGGTTGCGACGACCAGGTCCGAGGGACCTGGTGGTGCGTATGCTAGGCATGACCTGAGCGCAGCCCCCTCGTGCTACTCTCCTGAGGGGAGTGCAGCGCGGTGGGGCTGGCCACCGAGCCGGGTGGCTCCCTGAGGGTAAAGCAGCCGTGATGCCACCCCCAGTTGTTTATCACCAGCGCGGAGCATGGCGCTACCGTTCTTGCACGGGCATAGCCGCTCCTCGACCGTGTCGACTGCCAGCACGGAGGATGGTGCTTCCACTGGAACGTGGGAGGGGACTCCCTACTATGGAGAGCCCCCGGGGTGTGTACAGCCCCGCACTGACACGTGGCCTGGACGGTAGGGCTGGACGAGGTGTATCTGGCACCCGTGAGCCAGCGCGGGACTCACGGGGCCCTACCGGAAGGCGGGTTGCGCTTGGTCTTGAGTGACAGTGCTTGAGGTGATCCTGCAAGATGGTTAGGCAACCTACATCGAGTGAATCCCTCGAGGTCTCCACATGAGAAGGCCAGACACCAACAACCCTAGGAGGTGACGTGAGCGGGGCCGACCCGCCAGACAGAGCTCAGTCATTGGGTTTATCGATGCTGCAGGGACGGACCCGAGCACAGACATCGTGCCCAGTCTTCCCATGCGGATGCCCTAAGAAAAGAAAACCGGCACGCGGCTCCCGTAGCGACGAGGCACCATGTTGTGTGCCCTTACCCGCCTGCTAGCATCCAGCTCATGCAAGGGCGAGGAACCAAGGACCATGGGAGGTGACGTACATGGGGCTGGCCCGCGAGCCAGAGCTCGGCCGCTTGGATTTGGTGACGCTGCAGGGACGGACCCGAGCACAGACACCGTGCCTGTCCTTAATCATGAGGCAGGCGCAAGCAAGTTAATGAGGGCGTACAATGTTCATGGCATTAAGGTGCCGGTCAGGAAGGTAAATGATTTTAACGCAGCTGACGGAAAAGGTAACGCTAGCTCAGGTAAGATGTAAGAACGATACATGCCACTGGGATGGATCCGCGCGGCTTGGGGATGATGCAGCCCGAGGGGGCGCCCCCAACAAAGTAAGCTAAAGATGCAAAAGCATACATTCCGCAGGGTCAGGCCCATGCAACCTGGGAATGATGCAGCCCGAGGGGCGCTCCCAGCTAAACAAAATTGGAAAATGTCACCTGGCATAGTTGCTGACATAGTGTTGGTGCAGCTGGAGACGCTTGATGCAGATGCCATTCCTTACGCACCGTCTGGCTCCGAGGCCTTGAGAGGCTCCAGAGGTTCCCAGAGCTCGCGAAGAACCGAGGCCACCTCCACTAGGATCTCCTGGTGCCTGGCCTCGCGAGTCGCCAGGACCTCCCGCATGTGTCGCTGGTGCTGGGTTGCTTGGTTCGGCAGGCCGAAGGGCATGCAAACATAGCTGTGAGGCGGGCCCTCGCACCTGCCCACCTGAGAGGGCCAGTAGATCTCCTGAGATGCGATCATGTTGAGTGCTGGGACGTTGACGCAGACGCGCAGCCCATCGCCTGAGCCTAGGGCGACAGCTGCACTCCGAGGCGCCGGGTGGCGCTCGCCCCGCATTGCTCTTGGCAGCTACAAGTCTTCCATGGTCTGGCTGGTGAACTCCCGAGCGCTTGCTGCCTCACACCTTGAGGCCTCCGGAGGGAGGCGTGCGGCGAAGTACGCCTCCACATGGTGCCCGAGCGCCTACCTCGAGACATTGGCTAGGTCATAGGCCATCCAGAGGAGAGCCCCTAAGCCCAGCCTGAGGGGAGCGCCGGGCGCGCCATCCCCTGGGAGGGAGGGAGGCGTCGTATCCCTGGGTGCAGGTCCGGAGGTGCGGCCACCAGGCACCACAACTTTATGAGGCCTCAGGAGGGTAGGCGGTGCGTCGTATCCCTGAGTAACTGCTTCTTCTTCTTAGGGACGGCCTCAGGAGGGTAGGCGGTGCCATCGTCGTCTGGGTCCTCGACCACCGCTGCCTGGTAATCGCGCTCGAGTGAGCACACTGCATCCCTATCTTCACAAGCGACAACGATGATGCCGCTGCTTCCTGGCATCTTGAGGACATTGTAGCCGTGGTGAGTCACCGCCATGAACTTGGCCAGGGCCGGGTACCCGAGGATGGCGTTGTATGGGAGATGAATGTAGGTGACGTCGAAGTCGATGAGCTAGGTGTGGTAGTTGTCGCGCTTGCCAAAGGTGATAGGCAGCCGGACCTGCCCTATGGGGGTGGTGGAGCCGTCAGTCACTATGGAGAAAGGCTTGGTAGGTTGTAGCTGATCGTACGGTACTTGAAGGCTGTCGAATGTCTCAACGAACAGGACATTAAGCCCTGCGCCGCCGTCGATGAGGGTCTTGGTAATTTGAACATTGCTGATGATGGGTGAACAAAGCATCGGGAGGGCGCTGTCACATCCCTAGATTAACCCATGTGGTCCTTGCCTGATCATCATGTCATCATGTTTAAAATCCTGTTAAACTTGAAATGGGGATATTCAAACCCTAGAACTAAATAATTTTAACTAGGGTCAAATTAAAAATATTTTTCAATGAACCCAAAATGCCCCTTGGAAAAGTTCATCATTTTTGGATTGATTAAAAACCTCTGCCAAAAATGTTGCACATATTTCTATGACCATTCTGGATTTTTGAATTAAATCATATCTTACTTGCATTTGGGCATTTAAATTTTATATATTATTTTAAATGCCCGAATAATCTTGGAAGTAAATGAGGGTTGTTGGAATTAATCCAAACAGTGCCCACAAATATTCCCAAGATTTATGAAAATGTTCTGGCATTTTTATTAAATCAAAACAAAAGCAGAAAATTAGAAAATAGAAACTATTTTAGAAAAGAGAGAGAGAGAGTGGAAGTACCTGGGCTTACCTCACCTGGCCTTCTCCTGTAGTGGCCCACAGGCCCAGCCCGCCACCGTCCCCTCCCTGTCGTCTTCCTCCTTGCCAGGGGGACGAGAGCGTGCCCGGCGCCAGCGGCCACACGCCATGGCCACCTCCACCCTGCCTGCTAGCCCTGTCCCTCCCTAACGACGCCACGTAGACGCCCAAGGACTCCTCTTCCCTCCCCCTCACCCGCTGCTCTCTCTCCCTTCCCTTTGTCCTCTCGTACGCAGCCACCGAGCGGAGCTCGTCGCCGCCGCTCGTCGCCACCGCAGCCACCGTCCACCTCTCGCCTCGCCGAAGCGCCCAGTAGCTCCGCCTCGTCCCTTTCCTCCTCCTCGCCGAGCCGCCCGACACCGGAAGCCCCAAAACGCCGCCGTCTTCGTCTTCTTCAACCTTCAGCCAACGACGACCTCACCGGCGAATTCACGATGGTTGGCGCCTCCCCGAGCTTCCTGAGACCCCCGTCGACCTCGCAGTGAGCTCCTCCGCCGTTCCCCCTGTCCCCGTGGCCTGCAACTTGCCGTAGCCGTCGCCCCCTTCCTTACCGTCGTCGGCCGCCGCTGAGCTTGTCTCTGTCGTAGCCACCGGCGCGCAAACTCGAAAACGAGCACGTCACCATGCTCACAGTGCTCCCAGGAGCCGAACGCACGCACCCTCTCCCCTCCTAGTGCACCACAACCCCAAACCCGACGGTGCCCGAACTCCGGCCGCCACGGCCGAGCTCATCGCTCTCGCCTCCGGCCACCCCAGGCCTGGCTGGCACCCCCACTCGATAAGCACTGGTCTGGGATCTCGAATGAGCCCAGCCACGCTGCGAACGGGGCACCACAGCCCGTTTCCGCAGCCTCCGCCGCGTTCGGTCTCGCCGGCGGCGAGCCGCCGGCAGGTTTGACCTCAACCGTTGAGCAGATTTGACCCTTGTGGGTCAATGACATGTGGGCCCAAGCCCCTAACTAATTGGAGTTAAGTTTAAATTAGTGTTATCTAACTTAGTTATTTAGTTGAGACACTGACATGTGGGCCCCAGTGCCTATTTAGTTTAGTTTAATCTTCTGTTAAGTTTAGTTAAGCCTGTTTAACTGTGGTGTCACTGACGTGTGGACCCCACACGTCAGGTTTGACTTAGTCCAGCCGCTGACCAGCTAACGCCAGACTGACGTCATGCTGATGCAGTATCTATTTTCTGGAATTTTAAATAAATCATAAATGATTTATTTATTTCAGAAAATAGCCAAAACTTGTAAAAATCATATAAAATCAACCGTAGCTCAGATGAAAATAATTTATATATGAAAAATGATCAGAAAAATCCAAGGAATCTGTTTATGGCATTTTCATGCATGTTTGAACAAGTTAAACCTGTTGATCGGGTCAAATTAGTTAAATGGCATTTAAATAATCACATATGGAGTTTGAATTTGAATCTTAGATTCAAACCAACTTCATTTAACCTGTTGCTAGCTACATTAGCTCAACTCACAACATAATGCCATGTCATGATCATGCATCATATTGTGCATTGCATTGATTGTGTTCTTTCTCTGTTTGCCGGTGCTTATCCCCTTTCAGTAGACGTATTCCGACGATGTGATCGATGACAGGCAAGCAAACCCCATTGAACATTCCGATACAATCCCACTCTCTCGCTCTTGCTCTCTTTTACTGCATTAGGACAACAACGCTTCAACTGTTACCTGCTGCGGTAGTTGAATCCCTTTCCATTGCATGACCTGTCATTGCCACAGTAAATAGTTGAAACCCACTAGTATGAGTAGGAGTTGTTTGAGCCATGTTGTGCCTACTCATTCATGCTTTCTGGTTAT
>LR738715.1:498490862-498509867 GCA_902687465.1 Secale cereale
GGTCTGATAGACTGATCATCTTCATTCCATATGTATCCCTAGCACACCAAGCCACTGATTGATTTGTTCAAGGAGAAAAGTTCCATCATAAGAGCTAATCATATGACTTATGTAAGGACTTCGATATCCTAGACGATGGTTCCCAACCAGAACTCGGTAGTGTTTTATCATAAGACTGCTATGTGGTCATGCTTGTCTTGGACAACGTGTTCACAGGTTTGTAGCAGAACCAGCTCATGTTTTGGAGCTTGCTATCGTAGTTTATTCCCGGGAATCTCGCAACGTCGTCTCGACGAATTGTGTTGCAAACTTTCATTTTTCCTTCTAGACTAGATGAGTCTGGAATATTCTGACACCAACCAGAACTGAATCTCAGGCAGATATGATGGTTGGAGCATTTCCCAAGATCTATAATAATGGTCTCTCGATAACCGGTAAGGTGGATGTCGTGGCCAACACACCCGGCCGGAAGACCTATTGTTGTAGAATCTTGATTGAAGAAGTTGGCCACCTCCCCATAAGGACTTCGTAGGATTTACTCCCTAGTTTTTCCTTATGGATTCTTGTGCTTCCGAAGTCCGACCTTTACCTGATGTTCAAGATACCAAACATATATATGAATGGTTTACGCTAACACATCAAGGAGAACATTAGAAGCGGAGTGCTAAATGTCTCTCGGTTGATCATCCAGATTTCGTCCCCTTGGCCTCGCCAAGGTGAAATCCGAGAAGGTGTTATCTTCCTTTGCATCTGCACTATCCATCATTATTCATCATGGTAGCATGTTGTGCTGCCAGGATCCTTGACACGGATATTGGTAAAACCTTGATGAATATGGGAATGCTCAAGTTCTTGAGAGCACGCACAAGCACTTGGTGTTATCCTCGACACTAACCGGGTTTGCTCCCAGTGTTCTTGGTTATGCTGTAACCTTGACACGGATATTGGTAAAACCTTGATGAATATGGGAATGCTCAAGTTCTTGAGAGCACGCACAAGCACTAGGTGTTATCCTCGACACTAACCGGGTTTGCTCCCAGTGTTCTTGGTTATGCTGTAACTTCTCAAAGAGCAATTAACTCTCTATTGTTTGGTTTCTTCCCTGTTACTAGAATCATTCCCAGCATTTGCATTTTGTTCCCAGCTTGCACCACCATGTGCCAATTTTCCATGGGTTGTCTTTCTCAATCACTGTTTTCAGGATTATCTTCAGAGGTGGACTTGCCATGGGCCCCATCCATCTCTGGTGATAACCAAAATCATCCCTTGTGTTGTCCTCAACAAGGTAGTCCACATCATCCATCTTGGCCGAGAATGTCATTATCTCGAACTCCGTCAAATGATCGATTGTGTTTGCCTTAGGCTGGTATAGGGAATTTCAATGACCTTTATATCAAAAGTAATTCTTTTTGCCACTTAAGTGAATAACTCTACGAGTCACCTTCTCTAAGGTGCCCCGTCTGGTGACCTCGATCACCCTCTTCTCAGGTGTGGAATTATTGCCACTGGGTGAACCTTCATCGTTTATTTCACTCCATCCCTTTTGGATGTGTGTTCCGTGTCTCAGCTCAAGAGATGCTTCAACGTCACACTCCATGAGTTCATCTTGAGTTGCTCGATCTTGCAGAAGATCGTTGTTGGAGAGTTTCGTTCGTCGTCACTGTGCGGGACAAAGATCTCGAAAGCGAAGATGCCAAGATCAACATTAGGCAATGAATCAACAACTTCGAGGAGGACAGTTGGATCGTGAAGATTGTGCTAGTTAGTGTCCCCTTTGATTTCTTATCTCACGTCCTGAGTCTCGGGACGAGATTCTTGTTTTAGTGGGGGTGAGTTGTCACATCCCTAGATCAACCCCTGCGGTCCTTGCCTGATCATCATGTCATCATGTTTAAAATCCTGTTAAACTTGAAATGGGGATATTCAAACCCTAGCACTAAATAATTTTAACTAGGGTCAAATTAAAAATCTTTTTCAATGAACCCAAAATGCCCCTTGGAAAAGTTCATCATTTTTGGATTGATTAAAAACCTCTGCCAAAAATGTTGCACATATTTCTAGGACCATTCTGGATTTTTGAATTAAATCATATCTTACTTGCATTTGGGCATTTAAATTGTATATATTATTTTTAATGCCCAAATAATCTTGGAAGTAAATGAGGGTTGTTGGAATTAATCCATACAGTGCCCACAAATATTCCCAAGATTTATGAAAATGTTCTGGCATTTTTATTAAATCAAAACAAAAGCAGAAAATTAGAAAACAGAAACTATTTTAGAAAAGAGAGAGAGAGTGGAAGTACCTGGGCTTACCTCACCTGGCCTTCTCCTGCAGTGGCCCACAGGCCCAGCCCGCCACCGTCCCCTCCCTGTCATCTTCCTCCTTGCCAGGGGGACGAGCGCGTGCCCGACGCCCGCGGCCACACGCCATGGCCACCTCCACCCTGTCTGCTAGCCCTGTCCCTCCCTAACGACGCCACGCAGACGCCCGAGGACTCCTCTTCCCTCCCCCTCACCCGCTGCTCTCTCTCTCCCTTCCCTCTGTCCTCTCGCACGCAGCCACCGAGCGGAGCTCGTCGCCGCCGCTCGTCACCACCGCAGCCACCGTCCACCTCTCGCCTCGCCGAAGCGCCCAATAGCTCCGCCTCGTCCCTTTCCTCCTCCTCGCCGAGCCGCCCGACACCGGAAGCCCCAAAACGCCGCCGTCTTCGTCTTCTTCAACCTTCGGCCGCCGACGACCTCACCGGCGAATTCGCAATGGTTGGCGCCTCCCCGAGCTTCCTGAGACCCCGTCGACCTCGCAGTGAGCTCCTCCACCATTCCCCCTGTCCCCGTGGCCTGCAACTTGCCGTAGCCGTCGCCCCCTTCCTTACCGTCGCCGGCCGCCGCTGAGCTTGTCGCCGTCGTAGCCACCGATGCGCAAACTCGAAAACGAGCACGTCACCATGCTCACCGTGCTCCCAGGAGCCGAACGCACGCAACCTCTCCCCTCCTAGTGCACCACAACCCCAAACCCGACGGTGCCCGAACTCCGGCCGCCGCGGCCGAGCTCATCGCTCTCGCCTCCGACCACCCCAGGCCCGGATGGCACCCCCACTCGATGCGCGCTGGTCTGGGCTCTCGAATGAGCCCAGCCACGCAGCGAACGGGGCACCACAGCCCGTTTCCGCAGCCTCCGCCGCGTTCGGTCTCGCCGGCGGCGAGCCGCCGGCAGGTTTGACCTCAACCGTTGAGCAGATTTGACCCTTGTGGGTCAATGACGTGTGGGCCCAGGCCCCTAACTAATTGGAGTTAAGTTTAAATTAGTGTTATCTAACTTAGTTATTTAGTTGAGACACTGACATGTGTGCCCCAGTGCCTATTTAGTTTAGTTTAATCTTCTGTTAAGTTTAGTTAAGCCTGTTTAACAGTGGTGTCACTGACGTGTGGACCCCACACGTCAGGTTTGACTTAGTCCAGCCGCTGACCTGCTGACACTAGAGTGACGTCATGCTGATGCAGTATCTATTTTTTGGAATTTTAAATAAATCATAAATGATTTATTTATTTCAGAAAATAGCCAAAACTTGTAAAAATCATATAAAATCAACCGTAGCTCAGATGAAAATAATTTATATATGAAAAATGATCAGAAAAATCCAAGGAATCTGTTTATGGCATTTTCATGCATGTTTGAACAAGTTAAACAGGTTGATCAGGTCAAATCAATTAAATGGCATTTAAATAATCACATATGGAGTTTGAATTTGAATCTTAGATTCAAACCAACTTCATTTAACCTGTTGCTAGCTACATTAGCTCAACTCACAACATAATGCCATGTCATGATCATGCATCATATTGTGCATTGCATTGATTGTGTTCTTTCTCTGTTTGCCAGTGCTTATCCCCTTTCAGTAGACGTATTCCGACGATGTGATCGATGACACCAATCAAGACCAATGTTATCTTCAGAAGTGCCAGGAAAGCAAACCCCATTGAACATTCCGATACAATCCCACTCTCTCGCTCTTGCTCTCTTTTACTGCATTAGGACAACAACGCTTCAACTGTTACCTGCTGCGGAAGTTGAACCCCTTTCCATTGCATGACCTGTCATTGCCACAGTAAATAGTTGAAACCCACTAGTATGAGTAGGAGTTGTTTGAGCCATGTTGTGCCTACTCATTCATGCTTTCTGGTTATGCCTGCTATTGCTTAGAGTTGTGTCAGGTCTGATTCATCGGGGATGAATTGGAATGTGGTGAACATGTCTTACTGTTGAGAGCTAAGAGCGGATCCATAGTGGTGTATTGATTGGTGAATATGTGGACTCGTGTGCGCCACCTCAAAAGAGTTACTTGCAGTCGTAGTTTAGGATAGCCACCGAGTCAAAGCTGGCTTGCTGCAGTCAAACTCCACCACCCCTTTGTTGATACTGATGCATATGTAGATAGATCAGATGTAAGTCTTGCTGAGTACCTTTGTACTCACGTTTGCTTAATTTATGTTTTTGCAGAGAGACTTCAGTCTCGCTAGTGGTTCCGCGTGGACTTCGACGTTTAGCTTGTTACCTCAGCTACGAGCTTGAACCCTTGTAGGTTCTGGTAGATAGTCAGGCTTCTCAGCCTTTTTCATTTGTAGATGTCTGTACTCAGACATGTAATGCTTCCGTTGCTTGTATGCTCTGTATGTTGGGTCATGTGACCTCTGTTTGTAATAAATGCTATGATGGCTCTTCTGGGCCTAATCTATATGAGTTGTTGAGTTATGTTGTGATGCCATGTTGTACAGCACATACTTGCATGTTATTCGTACGTGTAATGTGTATTGCTATGTGTGGGATCCGACACCTAGTTGTTTACCTTTGGTAGCCTATCTTACAGGGAAATGTCTCCTGGTTCTTCCACTGAGCCTTGGTAGCTTGCTACTGCTCCGGAACACTTAGGCTGGTCGGCATGTGTCCTTCTTCATTCCTGTGTCTGTCCCTTAGGGGAAATGTCACGCGTTGTTCCTTTAAGTCCTTGTAGCTTGCTACGACTTGGGTTCATACGTTGATGACCGACACGTTCATTGCTGGGTCATGTATGCCTGTCTCTGTAATTTAGTGCTACTTCTGGTTTATAACTAGGCATGTCGGCCCGGGTTCTCTGTCATATGGATGCTCACGACACTATCATATACGTGTGCCAAAATGCGCAAACGGTCCCGGGCCAGGTAAGGTGGCACCCGTGGGGATACCGTGCGTGAGGCCGCAAAGTGATATGATGTGTTACAGGCTAGACCTGTGTGACTTAGGATCTGGGTCCTGACAGGCGCCGGCCGTCGCCACGCACTTGAGCTGGTCCGTTGAACTGAAGGTGATGGGGCACTTGGGCCACCTGAGTGGGCACGTGGCTTCGAGCTTGGGGAGGGCCGCGTTCACTTCTCGGGCGAACTGTCTGAAGAGGAATTGAGAGGCCGGGGCCTGTGCTCCACCCAAGATGCAGGTGATGGCGCGATGCTCCTAGAAGCCCCCAGCCCCCTCATCCTGATCAGAGTTCCTTTGGTGTGGCGGCAGAGGAGGGAGGCGAGCCTTGCCCTAAGGACGGCCCTCATGAGGCTGGTCCCTCCAAGCACCCTCACGAGGCTGGTCCCTCCATGCATCCTCACGAGGCTGATCGCGCCAACGGTCCTCCCGAGGCTGGTCACGCCACTCCTGGCGGGGGCCGCGGTGTCCCAGCGTCCCCCGGCCCGACTTCCCCCATGGCCATAGCCACGGTTGCTGCGCTCGGGGCCTTCGCTGACGCGTCCTTTGCGGAGGGCCCTGAGCTCTTGACAGTCATGCGTGTTATGCTTGTGCACGTTGTGGAAGGCGCAAAACGGACGGCTATTCTTGGATGACTCTAGGTAGTTGCGGCCACCCTTCATCTATTGTTCAGCCACAAGCACTGCTACTCCCTTGCACATCACCTCCTTGCTCTTGGCCTTCTTGTCTTCAGGGTCAGTAGCGGGGAGCTCGACGAGGGAGAGGCACCCCTCCTCAGCTCTGGCGCACTTGGTCGCGAGGTTGAACAGCTCAAGGGATGTGCACAGATTTTCATGGATGGCGAGCTCCTCCTTCATTTTGACGTGAGGGACACCATCTAAGAACGCTAAAATGATGGCCTCATCTGTGACCTTGGGGATCTTGACGCGGACACTGTTGAAGCGCTGGATGAACTTCTGCATGGTTTCTCCTGGTTGTTGCTTGATACGCCGTAGGTCACCTGCGGCCGGGGCTCGGTCGCGGGTGCCCTGGAAGTTGGCGATGAACCGCTCAAGAATCTTTTCCCAGGTGGAGATCGATCCCGCGGGCAGGTTCAAGAGCCACGAGCGCGCACCATCCTTGAGAGCCATGGGGAACCAGTTCGCCATGATCTGCTTGTTGCCGCCAGAAGCTTTGATGCTCAGCTCATAGAGCTGCAGGACTTCAGCAGGGTCGGGGGTGTCATCGTAGCCGGGAGGCAGGTCGGGCTTGAACTTCCCAAGCGAGTTGAAATTGTGCAGCTCGGGGCGAGGGCCTTGCAGCCTGTTGTCGACACTGGAGCTTGTCGGTGAGGCGGAGCTTGGTCTTGGTCCTCGCGCGCCACCACGGCGGGGGTGCACGGCCTCGACGCAGCGGTGGAGGGAGCGCTGGTGTTCCTCGTCAGGGCCGTTGGATCTCTTTGCAGCTTCCTTCTTCGTGCACTGGTGCCGCGCGCGGGAGGTCACGCTGCGGGGCCACGTGCCTTGGGTCTTGGAGGACGCCTTGATGTGGGGGTGGCAGGGGCGCTTCATGGGCCACGTCGCCCGCATGGGGAGGCAGACGAGGCAGCGAGCGGGACAACCCAGGAGAGCCGCCAGTGGCGCTGACGAGCTCGGCGATGCAGTCGAGCCATTGTTCATAGAAGTCGTCGACGGGGCGGTAGCGCAGGAGCTCACGTGCCATGAGCAACGCAGCCTACGCATCCGCGGGTCCGCGGTAAGCGCGGGACAGCGAGACCGCCAGGGTTAGTGACGGGGTCGCGGTGCGTCCATCTCGCCGCACGGAGGGGTACAGGGACTAGGCCTGCTACTCGTGCCGCGCTGGGCCGGTGGCTGCATTGGCAGCAGGTGATGGAGAGCGGCGAGGCGGTCCGCCGACAGGAACTGTTTGAGCGACGCGGGTGGCAAGGGCGGCCCGCCGCTCAGCACGGGCTCTGCGAGCGTCGGCCAACCAGTGGGACGACGGAGCGTGGATCGACGGAAGGGAATCTTCGGCACACCCCTACCTGGCGCGCAAAATGTCGGATCTTGGGTTCCGGCATAACCCTTGAGGTTCGAACACTGGGGTGCGCACGAAGATCTCTCCTTCCGCCCTTGCTACCCAACTAGCCGATTCCTAAGCCTAGCTCGTCGAACTCGAAGAACAAGGGACACAAAGGTTTATACTTGTTCAGGCCACTGTTGTGGTGTAATACCCTAATCCGACGTGGTGTGGTGGATTGCCTTGAAGGCTGGGGAAGAACTAGTACAGGGGATGAACAACCTCCTGAGGAGAAGTGTTCTTGCGCTCGGATGAGCTTGTGGGTGTGTGACGTGTCTTCTCTCCCTCTCCTCTCCCTATGGTGGTGGCTAGTCCTATTTATAGGGGCCCGGGTCCTCTTCCCAAATATTGAGTGGGAAGGGATCCCACAACGGCCAATTTTGAAGGGGGCAGCTAGTACAAGCTATCCTGACAAAAGGTGGTCTTCGCCTGGCAAAGGTTCTGGTGGTGACGCCGCCATGGGCTCCGACATGACCTCCGCTCTATCGTCCTGCTGGTCTTGGTCTTATTGCACCGATATGGAAACCTTTGCCTGATGCTTCAGGACTCCTCGTCTGTGCCTTCCCCTTTAGAACCAAAGAGGAAAATGGCATCCTGCGTCAGCTGGCGCCCGCCTGGCCTTGGTCGTCATGGCTCATATCACGAGGACCTA
The DNA here is from genome assembly GCA_902687465.1 of Secale cereale. NCBI lineage: Eukaryota > Viridiplantae > Streptophyta > Magnoliopsida > Poales > Poaceae > Secale > Secale cereale. The sequence goes on from LR738715.1 coordinate 498,498,802, forward strand.
GCTAGGTAACCCTCGCCTTGATATCTCCGCTCCTTGGGAGCCATCCTAGTGAGGCCACTCCAGGGGAGGTCTTGCGTCGCCCGCCTCGTGAGGCTCGACCCCTCGCGGGGTTCTTGAGACGTTGCTGACGAGATTGGGCCATACCAGGCTATTGGGCGAGCCATGCTCCGGGCCGCAGGCAGGCAAGTCTGGGTACCCCCGTTCCCAGAACACCGACAGCATTGGTCGTCTTCACCAAAGATCTTGAAGAAGAGCATGGAGGCTCCATCGAACTCGAAGTGGATGAGGGAGGATCTTTCAGGGCGGCACGCGTGGGAAATTTCGCCCCACCCTCGATACATGAAGACACCGGCTGGGGCGACAACCTGGACCTCCGTCTCGGAAGCCTGGCTGTAGCACCCAGCGTGCTACAACCACAGTTCAGCAGGACCCCTCACCGGCATCAGCTCTATGAAGAACATCAGGAGTCGGATCCAAGAGGGCGGTGGCATCGCCGTCCACACCAAGAACTCCTGGGAGGTGCCCTCAGCATGGGCGCCATCACGGACCAGCCGCCCAACCACGGTTGGTCCTATGCGGTCGACTCCGAGGTGAAGGTGGGCGTCGCCTTCTCGCCCTTAGCCTTACGCATACAAGGGGGCCAGGAAGCTCGGCGGCGGCCGTTCCAGCGAAGGCAGCGTTGCTTCACGCCTTTCGGCGGAGACCCCGGAGCGCCCATGCCACTTCTTCGGCGGAAGTGGCCTGGGCCCCCCGCGGGGGCTTTTCCTTTTTCCGCCGCGGAGAACCTCCGAATCGGGGCCATGAAGACAGCGTGAAGGAGGAGAAGCAAGGAGAAGCAAGCAGCGAGGAGATGAAGATGAGCGGAGGGGATCCTGCCCCACCTCATTTATAGCATGGGGAAGGAAAATCGTCAGCCCCACGACCACAGGTAATGATGACCATTTTTCTACATGCAACAGCCTCCAGTCAAGACAAACGGTTGCCGAGGCAGCGTGGGAAGAGCAAACACCCACGTCCAATCCATGCGCCACGCGTCAACCGGGCCCGCAGGCGATTGTGGCCCGTGGCGCTTCGCCCTTGCCCTTTGGCTTTGCCTCAAAGCCAAGCCCGAGCACGCCTTGGGCCTCAGGGCTAATATCGGCGTTCTGTGAACCAGGGTACCTAGACTTGCATGCCTGCGGCCCGTGATGTGGCTCCTTCAGGCCTGGTACAGCCCATATTTACCAATGACACTCAAGACCCTCGCGAGGGACCAAGACTCGCGGGGCGGACGACACCAAGACCTTCGGAAGGGGCAGCATCGGTTGGCTGGCTCATGAGGAGCGGAGAACTCTATGCGACCCCCTACCTCGCGAGGTTTGCATGACGCAAGCCATGACGACTAAGGCCAGGCAGGCGCCAGCGGGCTCAGTACAACAGTTTCCTCTTTGGTGCTAAGGAAGCGGGCACAGACGCAGAGTCCCGAGGAATCTGCCAAAGGTTTCCATTCTAGTGCAATAAGACCAAGACCGCTAGGTCGGCAGGACGGAGGTCATCACCGAGCCCACCAGGATATCAGGATCACAGGCTTTGCAGGCGAAGACCAACTTTAGTCAGGATAAGATATACTAGTTGTTTCCCTTCAAAATTGGCCGTTGTGGGATCCCTTCCGGCCAAACATTCGGGGTAGAGGACCAAGGCCACTATATAAGTAGGATAACCACCACCCAACAAGGGGAAGGGTCATTCAGACCCTCTCTTCCACCACATAGAAAGAACACCTCACCTCCGGAGGTTGTTCACTCATTGTACTACTTCACCACAGCCCATCTCGAGGCTAATCCACCATACTGCTGGAGTAGGGCCACTCATTGCTAGGTGGCCTGAACCAGGATAAACTGCCTCGTGTCTCTTTTACATTCCTGTTCATCGTGCTAGTTCGTGAGACGGCGAGTAGATAGATAGGCGAGGTTGAGATCTTCGCATGCACCCCAGAGTTCGAACCTAGTAGGGTTTTGCGGAGCCCTAAATCCGACACACTCCCAGTGGTGATCATAGTTTTAGGAGTTCATGTATTCACCGTGTGTTAATGCTTTGTTCTGGTTCTCTATTAAAAGGAGGCCTTAATATCCCTTAGTTTCCAGTATGGACCCCGCTGCCACGGGAGAGTAGGACAAAAGATGTCATGCAAGTTCTTTACATAAGCATGTATGACTATTTATCGAATACATGCCTACATTATATTTATGAACTAGAGCTAGTGCAGTATCGCCCTAGGTTATGACTGTCACATGATGAATATCATCCATCAAATTACCGATCCAATGCCTACGAATTTATTCTATATTGAGCTTGCTAAATTACTACTACTATCATTACTGCTGCACTTGTTACAAAACTACTGCTATCACTATTACCGCTACTATTGTTGCTGCCACTGCTATCAAAACTATCATATTGCCTTGCTATTGATTACTTGCTATAGATAATTAATCTCCATGGGTGGTTGAATTGACACCTCAGCTGCTAATACTTACAAATATTATTTGGCTCCCCTTGTCTCGAATCTATAAATATGGGTTAAATACTCTACCCTCAAGAACTGTTGTGATACCCTATACTTGTGGGTTATCAAGACCTTTTTCTGGCACCATTGCAGGGGAACATAGCTATATTTGTTGAGTCACTTAGGATTATTATCAATTTGTCACTATGAAGAATCTGAAGGATGCTAAGAATAAGATTTTTTCCTCTAAGACGAGGGGAGGTAAGGAACTGCCATCCAGTTCTGCTTTAGACTCACCCTCTGTTATAAGTAAACTTGCAACACCACAACATGCTATTACTCCTAATATGTCGCAAGTTATTGATGATGCTATTTCTGCTATGAATGATACTTATGATGATGCTAGTACCTTGCATGATGATGATGTGCCACTTGGTGACTTTCTTGACGAACAAATTACTAGAGTAAGACAACATGATGTTGTTAAATCTAATGATGAGCTTGAAACTGGAAATTTTGAAACACCTGCTAGAACTAGCCTTCTTAGATATGAATTGCCTAAGGTACCCGAAGGTTACGTTATGAGTGAGGAAACAACTAGAGATATTATTGCTTTTAATGATATAGATGATTTAAAAAATTATTATGCAAGTATAAAGAAAAGACTCTGAATGCTAGAATGAAATATGATCCTAAGTTTGCTACGTCACCTATCTTTATTGATGATAAGGATTATGAATTCTTTGTCGACCTAGAGTTAATCACTTCGGTTGAATCTGATCCTTTCCATGGTTACGAAACTGAAACTGTTGTGGCACATCTCAGTAAGTTAAATGTCATAGCCACCCTTTTTACTCATGATGAGAAAACCCGTTACTACTATATTCTCAACTTATTTCTGTTTTCATTAACGTGTGATGCTAAAGCTTGGTACAATACTCTTACTCCTAGTTGTGTGCGTAGGCCCCAGGATACGATTTATTACTTCTCCGAATAATATTTTACTGCTCATAAGAAACAAGCTGCCTTACAGGAAATATTTAAATTTGTGCAAATTAAAGAAGAGAGTCTCACACAAGCTTGGGGGAGGCTTTGCCAGTTACTAAATGCTTTGCCTGATCATCCTCTCAAGAAAAATGAAATACTCGATATCTTCTATAATGGACCAACTGATGGTTCTAGGGACTTCCTAGATAGTTGTGTTGGTTGTGTTTTTAGGGAACGAACTATTGGACAAGCTGAAGAACTATAACTATTGAATAACATATTGAAAAATTATCATGATTGGACTCTTCCTGAATCACTGCCTAAGCCTACTCCGAAGAACAGGGGTATATTATATCTCAGTCCTGAAGATATGCAAGAGGCAAACAAATCCATGAAGGAAAAAGGTATTAAAGCTGAGGATGTTAAAATTTTACCTCCTATTGAAGAAATACATGGGCTAAATGCACCACCACTGCCTAAGGTGGTAGAGGTAAATTCTCTAATGAAATTCAATGACAATGATAATCGTCACAATATGCACCCTAGTCAATGCCTTCAAGAGTTTGAAAACTATGTTAGGAGACAAGATCATTTCAATGCAAATGTTATGAAATAATTGAAATATAATTCTGATATGATTGCTCGCTTGAGTGACTTGTTATTTAGAGTTTAAAATGAAGTTAGAGGTGTAGGAAAACATGCTTCTATGGTACAAAGCCAGCTATAACAAGTTGCTAAATCTCAAAGAGAATTACTTGATGAAATGAATAACAACATACATGACTTTGCTGTTAGAGTTGCAACTAGAGGAGGAAAATGACTGAGGAACCACGTTATCCCGAGGAACACCCAAAAAGAATTGAACGGGATTCACAAAGAAACAACACCACTTCACCTAGTCCCCCTAAAAAGAAAAAGAAAAAGAAAAAGAAAACTGATAGGACTTTGTATGCTACTAGTGAACCTGAAATAGAAAAACCTCCTGACAATGATAATGATGTTTCTATCTCAGATGCTGAAACTCAGTCTGGTAATGAACATCTGAAAGTGCGTTATATCGACTAGAGGGGGGTGAATAGGTGATTTTTACAAATTCGTCACCGATGAAATTCTAACTGGGGAATTTTCTAAGCAACGAACTACTTAGCAGCGGAATATATACTCAGGTGCAATCATCACAAGACAGTAGCATGGTCATCATGATCAAATCAAAACAAGCACAGAGTACAAGTAGCGTGTAACAAGGATAAGTAGGCTGAGTACTGAAGACTGAAGAAATTGGGTTGAGGAAAATGAGAAAGTCTTTAGTCAAAGTCTTCAAACAGTACAGATCAAGTTCATCAACACAAGAATGAGTAAATGAAAGGGTTGAGGAAATAGAACCAGTAGGCTTGATGAAGACAATGATTTGTTAGACCAGTTCCAACTGATGTGACAGTTGTACGTCTGGTTGGGGCGGTTAGGTATTTAAACCTGAGGACACACAGTCCCGAACACCCAGTCCTGGACACACAGTCCAAGACACCAAGTCCTCCCCGTATTCCCCTTGAGCTAAGGTCACACAGACCTCGCCCAATCACTCGCGGTAAGTCTTCACACGTGACTTCCAAACCTTCACATACTTGGTCACCCGGTGATCCACAATTCCTCTTGGATGCTCTAGACCATTGACGCCTAACCGTCTGGAAGATCACAATCTTCAAAGGTAACAAGCATCGGTTCCACACAGGAACAATATCTTCAGTGATGCTTGATACGTCCATTTTGTATCATGCTTTTTATGTTGATATTTTTTGCACTACGGGTTGTTATTACACGGTATGTCACAATACTTATGCATTTTCTCTCTTATTTTACAAGGTTTACATGAAGAGGGACAATGCCGATAGCTGGAATTCTGGGATGGAAAAGGAGCAAACATTGGAGACCCAATCTGGACAACTCAAAAAACTCTGAAACTCCACGAAGCACCGTTTTAGAAAATATAAAAAATATCTGGCGAAAGAGATCTGCCTGGGGGCCACCACCTGTCCACGAGGGTGCCCCCCCCATGGGCGCGCCCCTGCCTCGTGGGCCAGCCGGTGACCCCTCGATGCCCATCTTCTGCTATATGAGGTGTTTTGACCTGCAAAAAATCATAAGGAGGCTTTCGGGACCAGACGCCGCCGTCTCGAGGTGGAACCTTGGCGGAACCAATCTAGGGCTCCGGCGGAGCTGCGCTGCCGGGGATACTTCCCTCCGGGAGGGGGAAATAGTCACCGCCGTCATCACCAACAACTCTCCCATCTTGGGGAGAGTTATCTTCATCAACATCTTCACCAGCACCATCTCCTCTCAAACCCTAGTTCATCTCTTGTATCCAATCTTTGTATCAAAACCTCAGATTGGTACATGTAGGTTTCTAGTAGTGTTGATTACTCCTTGTAGTTGATGCTATTTGGTATACTTGGTGGAAGATCATATGTTCAGATCCATTATGCATATTAATACTCCTCTGATCATGAACAATATTATGTCTTGTGAGTAGTTATGTTTGTTCCTAAGGACATGGGAGAAGGCTAGCTATAAGTAGTCATGTGAATTCGGTTTTCGTTCGATATTTTGATGAGATGTATGTTGTCTCTGCTCTAGTGTTGTCATGTGAACATCGACTACATGACACTTCACCATTGTTTGGGCCTAGAGGAAGGCATTGGGAAGTAATAAGTAGATGATGGGTTGCTAGAGTGACAAAATCTTAAACCCTAGTTTATGCGTTGCTTCGTAAGGGGCTGACTTGGATCCATATGTTTCATGCTATGGTTAGGTTTACCTTAATACTTCTTTTGTAGTTGCGGATGCTTGCAATAGAGGTTAATCATAAGTGGGATGCTTGTCCAAGTAAGGTCAGCACCCAAGCACCGGTCCACCCACGTACCAAATTATCAAAGTAACGAACGCGAATCATATGAACATGATGAAAACTAGCTTGACGATAATTGGCATGTGTCCTCGGGAGCGATGTCCTTCATATAAGAGTTTGTACAGGCTTTTCCCTTTGCTACAAAAAGCATTGGGACATCTTGCTGCACCTTATTTACTTTTACTATTTGTCACTTGCTACCAATTTCAGTGCTTGCAGAAAATACCTTACTGAAACTGCTTATCATTTCCTTCTGCTCCTCGTTGGGTTCAACACTCTTACTTACCGAACGGACTACGATTGATCCCCTACACTTGTGGGTCATCAAGACTCTTTTCTGGCGCCGTTGCCGGGGAGTGAAGCGCCTTTTGTAAGTGGAATTTGGTAAGGAAAAATTTATATAGTGTGCTGAAATTTACTGTTACTTGTTACTATGGCTCATAATCCTTTGAGGGGCTTGTTTAGGGTATCTTCACCCCGACCAGAAGAGCAAAGAGTTGCTCCTCAACATGCTGAACCTACTGAAAATGTTTGCTTTGAAATTCCTTCAGGTATGATAGAGAAACTGCTAGATAATCCCTTTACACGAGATGGAACACTGCATCCCGATTTGCACCTAATCTATGTGGATGAAGTTTGTGGATTATTTAAGCTTGCAGGTATGCCCGAGGATGTTATCAAGAAGAAGGTCTTCCCTTTATCTTTTAAGAGAGATGCATTGACATGGTTTAGGCTATGCGGTGATATTGGATCATGGAACTATAATTGATTGAAGTTGGAATTTCATCAGAAGTTCTATCCTATGCATCAGGTTCATCATGATCGTAATTATATATATAATTTTTGGCCTCGCGAAGGTGAAATTATCGCTCAAGCTTGGGGGAGTCTTAAGTCAATGTTATATTCATGCCCCAATCATGAGCTCTCAAGAAAAATGATCATTCAAAAAATTTCTGCTCGACTTTCTCTCCATAATCGCTCCATGCTTGATAATTCTTGTACTGGTTCTTTTATGATGAAAACTATTGAATTCAAATGGGATCTCGACAAAGGTAAGGAGTCAGATATGACCCCTAAGTTTGATTGTGTTAAATCTTTTATGGATACCGATGTTTTCCGTGAATTTAGCACTAAACATGGACTTGACTCTGAGATAGTAGCTTCTTTCTGTGAATCATTTTCTACTCATGTTGACCTCCCAAAGGAGAACTGGTTTAAATACCATCCTCCCATTAAAGTAAAAGTAGTTGAACCTGTTGAAGTTGAAGAAAAGACTATCACTTATAATGTTGATCATATTGTTCCTACTGCTTATATTGAGAAACCACCCTTCCCTGTTAGAATAAAGGATCATGTTAAAGCTTCAACTGTGGTTCATAAGAGTAACACTAGAACACCTACACCCTCTGAGAAAATTAAAGTTGAACCTAGTGTTGCTATGGTTAAAGATCACATGGTTGAAAATTTAGATGGACATGTTATTTACCTCCAAGACGAAGCTGCTAATCGCCAAACCCGATACTAGAAATAAACATAGACCTGTTGTAGGCATGCTTGTTATTTCTGTTAAAATAGGAGATCATTGCTATCATGGTTTATGTGACGTAGGTGCTAGTGCGAGTATAATACCCATTTCCTTATATGATGAAATTATGCGCGATATCGCATCCACTGAGTGTGAAGGGATTGATGTCACTATTAAGCTTGCCAATAGAGACACTATCTCACCAATGGGGATTGTTAGAGATGTTGAAGTCTTGTGTGGGAAAGTTAAATACCCTGCTGATTTTCTTGTTCTTGGTTCCCCACAAGATAAATTCTGCCCCATTATATTTGGTAGACCCTTCTTGAACACTGTTAATGCTAAGATAGACTATGTATAAGATATTGTTACTGTTGGTTTAGGGGATATGTCTCATGATTTTAACTTTGCTAAATTTTGCAGCCAACCCCATGATAAAGAATTACCTAGTAAGGATGAAATTATTGGTCTTGCTTCTATTGATGTGGCTCCTAATGATCCTTTAGAACAATATCTGCTAGACCATGAAAATGATATGTATATGAATGAGAGAAGGGAAATAGATGAAATATTTTTTAAGCAGGGACCCTTATTGAAAAATGACTTTCCTATTGAGATTCTAGGGGATCCTCCTCCACCCAAGGGTGATCCCGTGTTTGAACTCAAACCATTACCTGATAATCTTAAGTATGTTTATCTCGATGAAAAGAAGATATATCATGTTATTATTAGTGCTAACCTTTCAGAGCAGGAAGAAGAAAAATTATTGAAAACTCTGAAGAAGCACTATGCTGCTATTGGATATACTCTGGATGATCTTAAGGGCATTAGTCCCACTCTATGCCAACACAAGATAAAGTTGGAAGAGGACGCAAAACTGGTTATCGATCATCAACGACGGTAAAATCGTAAGATAAAAGAAGAAGTAAGGAAGGAAATACTAAAGCTTCTAGAGGCAGGTATAATCTATCTCGTTGCTGATAGCTAGTGGGTAAGTCCTGTCCATTGTGTCCCTAAGAAGGGAGGTATGTCTGTTGTTCCTAATGATAAAGATGAATTGATCCTGCAAAGAATTGTTACAGGTTATAGTATGGTAATGGATTTCCGCAAATTAAATAAAGCTACTAAGAAAGATCATTACCCTTTACCTTTTATTGATCAAATGCTAGAAAGGTTATCCAACAACACAAATTTTTGCTTTCTAGATGGTTATTCTGGTTTCTCTCAAATACCTATGTCAAAAGGGGATCAAGAAAAGACCACTTTTACTTGTCATTTCGATACCTTTGCTTATAGACGTATGCCTTTTGGTTTTATAATGCGCCTGCTACCTTTCAAAGATGCATGATGGCTATATGCTCTAATTTTTGTGAAAAGATTGTTGAGGTTTTCATGGATGATTTTTCTGTTTACGGAACTTCTTTTGATGATTGCTTGGGCAACCTTGATCGAGTTTTGCAGAGATGTGAAGACACTAATCTTGTCTTGAATTGGGAGAAGTGCCACTTTATGGTTAATGAAGGCATTGTCTTGGGACATCAAATTTCTGAAAGGGGTATAGAAGTTGACAAGGCTAAGATTGATGCTATTGAAAAGATGCCGTGTCCTAAGGACATCAAAGGTATACGAAGTTTCCTTGGTCATGTCGGGTTTTATAGGAGGTTCATTAAGGAATTCTCCAAAATCTCCAGGCCTCTGACCAATCTCTTACGAAAATATGTTCCTTTTGTCTTTGACGATGATTGTTTAGAAGCATTTGAAATACTTAAGAAATCATTGATCTCTGCACCTATTGTCCAGCCTCCTGACTGGAATTTACCCTTTGAGATTATGTGCGATGCTAGTGATTATGCTGTAGGTGCTGTTCTAGGACAAAGAGTTGATAATAAATTGAATGCTATCCAATATGCTAGTAAAACTCTAGACAGTGCCCAGAGAAATTATGTTACTACTGAGAAGGAGTTTAGCAGTTGTATGTGCATGTGATAAGTTTAGGCCTTATATTGTTGATTCTAAAGTAACTATTCACACTGACCATGCTGCTATCAAATACCTTATGGAAAATAAAGATGCTAAACCTAGACTTATTAGATGGGTTCTCCTGCTGCAAGAATTTGATTAGCATATTATTGATAGAAAGGGAGCTGAGAACCCGTTGCAGGTAACTTGTCTAGGCTAGAGAATATTCTTGATGACCCACTACCTATCGATGAAAGTTTTCCAGATGAACAATTAGCCGTCATAAATACTTGTCGTACTGTTCCATGGTATGCTGATTATGCTAATTACATTGTTGCTAATTTTATACGGCCTAGCTTCACATACCAGCAAAAGAAAAAATTCTTCTATGATTTGAGACATTACTTCTGGGATGACCCACACCTTTATAAAGAAGGAGTAGATGGTATTATTAGACATTGTGTACATGAGCATGAACAGGAATAGATCCTACACAAGTGCCACTTCGAAGCTTATGGAGGACACCGTGCTGGAGATAGAACTGCACATAAGGTATTGCAATCTGGTTTTTACTGGCCTACTCTCATCATGGATGCTCGTAAGTTTGTCTTATCTTGTGACGAATGTCAAAGAATTGGTAATATCAGTAGACGTCAAGAAATGCCTATGAATTATTCACTTGTTATTGAACCATTTGATGTCTGGGGCTTTGATTATATGGGATTGTTTCCTTCCTCTAATGGGTATACTCATATTTTAGTTGTTGTTGATTACGTTACTAAGTGGGTAGAAGCTATTCCAACTAGTAGTGCTGATCACAACACCTCTATTAAGATGCTTAAAGATGTTATTTTTCTGAGGTTTGGAGTCCCCAGATACTTAATGACAGATGGTGGTTCACACTTTATTCATGGTGCTTTCCGTAAAATGCTTGCTAAGTATGATGTTAACCATAGAGTTGCATCCCCTTATCACCCACAGTCTAGTGGTCAAGTAGAACTAAGTAACAGAGAGCTGAAATTAATTTTGCAAAAGACAGTTAATGGTTTAGAAAGAATTGTTCCAAGAAACTTGATGATGCATTATGGGCCTATAGAACTGCATACAAAAATCCTATGGGTATGTCTCCATACAAAATGGTTTATGGAAAAGCATGTCACTTACCTCACGAGGTGGAACATAAGGCATATTGGGCTGTTAAAGAGCTCAAT
>LR738715.1:498512283-498546411 GCA_902687465.1 Secale cereale
CATTAAAATATAACATGCTAAGGAGTTGATGTTGGACAAGGAAGACAACATAATGGGTTATGTTTTCTTATATCCAAAATAAAGTATATTGTCATGGATCATCCAACATGTTGAGCTTGCCTTTCCCCCTCATGCTTGCCAAAACTCCTTGCACCAAGTAGAGATACTACTTGTGCTTCCATACATCCTTAAACCCAGTTTCGCCATGAGAGTCCACCATACCTACCTATGATTGAGTAAGATCCTTCAAGTAAGTTGTCATTATTGCGAACTCTCTAAAATTTGTATGATTTATTAGTGTGGAGGAAATAATCTTTATACGATCTTGTGATATGGAAGTAATAAAAGCGACGGACTGCATAATAAAGTCCCTATCACAAGTGGCAATATAAAGTGACGTTCTTTTGCGCTAAGATTTTGTGCATCCAACCATATAAGCACATGACAACCTCTTATTCCCTCTGCGAAGGGCCTATCTATTATTCTTGCCTTATAAGAGTCAAGGTGATTTCCACCTTTCCTTTTTACATTTTATCCTTTTGGCAAGCACATTTTGTTGGAAAGATCTTGACATATATACCCAATTGGATGTAAGTTATCATGGGCTATTACTGTTGACATTACGCTTGAGGTAAAAGGTTGGGAGGCAATACCATAAGCCCCTATCTTTCTCTGTGTCCGATTAAAACTCCATACCCATAAGTATTGCTTGAGTGTGAGCAATTGTGAAAGACTAGATGATAGTTGAGTATGTGGACTTGCTGAAAAGCTCTTATATTGACTCTTTCCGATGTTATGATAAATTGCAATTGCTTCAATGAGTGAGATCATAGTTTGTCGGTTTTCAAAGAAGTTTATGAGTCATAGTTGACATTGTGAATGAATTATTACTTTAGCATAAGAGTCATATGACAATATATATGTGCTGCTATTATAAGAATGATCATGATGCCCTCATGTTCGTATTTTATTTTTATCGACACCTCTATCCCTAAACATGTGGACATATTTTTCGATATCGGCTTTCGCTTGAGGCAAGCGAGGTCTAAGCTTGGGGGAGTTGATACGTCCATTTTGCATCATGCTTTTATGTTGATATTTATTGCACTATGGGCTGTTATTACACGGTATGTCACAATACTTATGCCTTTTCTCTCTTATTTTACAAGGTTTACATGAAGAGGGAGAATGCTGGTAGCTGGAATTCTGCGCTGGAAAAGGAGCAAACATTGGAGACATATTCTGCACAACTCAAAAAGCTCCGAAACTCCACAAAACACCGTTTTAGAAAAATATAAAAAATATCTGACGAAAGAGATCTGCTAGGGGGGCCACCACCTGTCCAAGAGGGTGGCGGGCGCCACCCCCCTGGGCGCGCCCCCTGCCATGTGGGCTAGCCGGTGACCCCCTGATGCCCATCTTCCCCGATGCCCACCAACTGCGAAGCTTTCGGGACCAGACGCCGCCGTCTCGAGGCGGAACCAAACTAGGGCTCCGGTGGAGCTATTCTGCCGGGGATACTTCCCTCCGAGAGGGGGAACTCATCACCACCGTCATCACCAACAACTCTCCCATCATGGGGAGAGTTATCTTCATCAACATCTTCACCAGCACCATCTCCTCTCAAACCCTAGTTCATCCCTTGTATCAAATCTTTGTATCAAAACCTCATACTGGTACCTGTAGGTTGCTAGTAGTGCTGATTACTCCTTGTAGTTAATGCTAGTTGGTTTACTTGGTGGAAGATCAAATGTTCAGATTCATTATGCATATCAATACCCCTCTGATCATGAACAATATTATGTCTTGTGAGTAGTTACGTTTGTTCCCGAGGACATGGGAGAAGTCTTGCTATAAGTAGTCATGTGAATTTGGTATTCGTTCGATATTTTGATGAGATGTATGTTGTCTCTCCTCTAGTGGTGTCATGTGAACGTCGACTACATGAAACATAACCATTGTTTGGGCCTAGAGGAAGGCATTGGGAAGTAATAAGTAGATGATGGGTTGCTAGAGTGACATAAGCTTCAACCCTAGTTTATGCGTTGCTTCGTAAGGGGCTGATTTGGATCCATATGTTTCATGCTATGGTTAGGTTTACCTTAATACTTCTTTTGTAGTTGCAGATGCTTGCAATAGAGGTTAATCATAAGTGGGATGCGTCTCCAAGTAAGGTCATGTAATGCCCCGGATGTAATACTTTCCCTTTTTGGCAATATATAACTTTGGCTTCATCAATTCCATTTCGGGTTCTTCGTCTTTTCGGGTTTTCATCGTTTTGTCGTGTGCGTGTGTGCTTTCATCCATGTCATGTTGTCATGTGCATTGCATTGCTTTTGTGTTGTCGTTTGCATCCGGTCCCTCTCGTTCCTTCCCGTTGTCCGTTTCGAGTTCTGACGCTCTCACACGTGCCCGTGGCTTCCCCGAGGCCTTCTTTTGTGTTTGGCCGTGTAATGTTTCCGGTTTGGCGTGAGACTTGTCGTGCGATGTTGTTTTGGTACGCGTAACCCGCCTGTCAAGTTTTGTCGCGTTTGGAGTTCGTTTGATGCTCCAACAGTTATCATCGTGGGCTAAAAGTACCTCCTCTTTGAGGCCCAAGAAACCCCTCCAACAGCCCACCAACCCAACTCAAGCCCTTCCCTTCATCTAGGTCGTTCAATTGTGATCTCGTGGCCGAAAACCTCTCCTCATTTGGACTAACCTAGCTCCTTGTGCCTATATAAACGTCCATCCCCTCCAATTTTTGTGTCCAAAACCCTAGCGTTTCCACCTCCGACGCGCCGTGCTTCCACCGACCGCCGCCAGTGCTTCCACCGAGCCGCCGCCAGTGCCTCCACACCCACCACGTGGGCCCGCGGGACCCAGGCCGGCCCGCCGTGCCACGTTCCGGGCCAGATCCGCGCCGCCCCGCGTCTTCTTCGTCTCCGGCGGAGATCCGCTGCCTCGGCCACCTCGCCACCCTCTGCCGCCGGCCGGACCACGCCTCGCCGCCGCCTCACCACCCCCTCACCGCCGGCCCAGGTCCCCGCCGCCTCGGCCCCCCTCGGCCACCTCGCCGCCGCCGGGTCTCCGGCCGGAGCCGCCGCCGCCGGGCCAGCGCCGCCCCGGCCACCGCCAGGCCAGCCGCCGACCGAGCCCCTCGAAGGAGCCAGTCGCCGCCGCCCTCGGGAGATCGAGGGATCTCCCCGATCCAGAGCTCGCCACATCTGGGCGCTGGGAAGACCTAACGGGTCCGACCCGTTGACTCCGACACGGATCAGCCCCGACCCGGTTGACCCGGTCCAGATCCGATCCGCACCCGTTGACCGTAGGTTGATTCCGTTTTTCTGCTAAGTCCCTAGTTTTTCAATGTCTGATGCATATTTGTGAGGTGGATAACTTTTACTGTGCATATCCGATTTGTGTGTATGATATGTCAAAATGATCGTGGTGACTTGTACTATGTTTTGTTCCATTGTGCCATGCATGTTTGAGGTCATCTAGATGTCTTAATCTTCATGGGAAGAGTGCTACTTGTTATAAACTACTGTTATTAGTTGTTTTCATGCCATGTTTGCAATGTGATAACTTGGTGCATGTTTATCCAAATGAAGCAAATGATATGTCCACATGTTCATCATGAGATGCTCTACATGTTGGTTGCTTTAGCTTGCATGATAGATTTCATCTTGCCATGTTTATCTCCTTTGCAAAAGTGCTTGTGGCTGTTAGGTTGTTAAACTTGTTACGAGAAGCCTAGTTGAGGAGCTCGTTGCTATTGATGTGGTTGTCCCCTTGTTGCATGCTTAGATGTTTTGAACTCCCCATCATGTGTACTTTGCTGTGGTGCTTACCGCTTGCCATGTTATGCTTTGAGGTGACTTAAACTTGCTCACAAACATGCCATGATATTACTGTTGTTTTAACACTTGGTGAAATTTCACTAAGTCTGGAATCTGTAATTTCCAGATGCCATGTTTGCTTGTTGTTCTAGGCAAATTCATGATAGTTTTGGGGTGACTCTTGATGATTCCTTGTTGTATATATTGTTGGCTATCCATTCATGCTCTCACATGCTCATTTGGGTGGCTGTAGCATATTTAACTCTGGCTCCCAAGTTGCTATAAAATACTGCTGTCAGGTTTTTGTTGTCATGTTCAAAATGTTATAGCTTGTTGCCATTGATCCATGCCTCCTTTGGACATGCTCCAATGGAATTGTTTGCTGTAGGATATGTCTACTTTATGTCCATGCTTCTTGTCATGATGTTTGAGTGTTGTAGCCTATATATTTCTTGCCCCGAAGATGCTATGTGGCTATTAGTTTCAGCTTTTGCATGTTTATTGTTTCGGGTGTATCTTTTAGCCCGTTGCTCCGTTTTGAGCAAGTCCTATATGTAACTTGTGTGTTTTTGCATGTAGATTCATATTATCCTCTTATTAACATGTTTTGAAGTTTCTTGATAGTTGCATATTGTCATGTTCCTTGTGTTGTATCTCTTTGTTTCCTATGTTGTCTTTTTGTGCATCCTTTGTGCATCTTCAGTGCTTCCTTAGTGCATCAGTCATGCATCCTGTGGTTTGCGCATTGCATCTTGTTGATGTCGTGCCCCGTGTGTTTTGTGTGGAGTAGAGCCGGAAGCCGAGACCGAGTACGAGAACGAGGTTACTACCGAGGTTGAGAACGAGGAGCCCGCTTACGATCCTATCGACGACTCTTCAGGCAAGATGACCTGACCCGGATATCATTACTATCTTTTCCTATTGCTAGAAGTCTCGCTCTATAGTTTTTGCCTCGATGCCCATGTTTTCCTGTTAGCCTCCTATTGTAACCATGAATCTGTCTAACCACCCTACCTATGCAAACCTTTGATTGGCTAAGTAAGCTTCACTCAGCCCCTCTTATAGCATTGCTAGTTGCAGGAGAAGATTGAAGATTCTTGCTTCATGTTGAAGCTTGTTGGGATATCACACTATATTTAACTCTTAATGAAATCATCTATATATTGGTAATGGGTGGAAGGCTAAGCCTTTTGCTTGGTGTTTTGTTCCACTCATGCCGCCCTAGGAACCGTATAAACCGGTGTTATGTTCCTTGATTTTGCGTTCCTCACACGGTTGGGGTTATGGGACCCCCTCGATAAACCGCTAAGTGCTAAGTCTTTTCCAGCAAGTCCCAACATTGGTACTATTTGCCTAATAACTAAAAACTTGCACAGGGAGTAATTAACCCTCTTCTTAATCAACAACCCCGGGCCAGTGCTCCACATGAGTGTTGGTCCGAACTGGGGGTCCTGCAGGGCCACCTCGAGGAAACTCAAGGTCTGGTAAAAACCTGTAGCATCGCCCATCCGGTCGTGACCTGAGACTAGATACGCGCGGCTACTGTCAGGGTGTCGGTACGCCGGGAGGATTTGCTGGATTAGCCTTACCTTAGTCGGAGTATCTAGAGCACGGGATTCCGAGGATACTCGGGCCTTCCCACCTTGGAGTTGCGACTCCGTGGATCGTTGGCTTGTCATGGGCCAAGTTGGAACACCCCTGCAGGGTTATGAACTTTCGAAAGCCGTGCCCGCGGTTATGTGGCAGATGGGAATTTGTTAATATCCGGTTGTAGAAAACTTGACACCATGTTCAAAACACACTACCAGCGTGAGTACCGTGACGGTCATTTTCCTAAAGGGGTTCGGAAAGTGAACACGGTGGGGTTATGTTTGCCGTGTTTTAGTTAGGAAAACTTCGTGATCACCTTTTCGTCCGAGGCACTTCTCTTCTCGCTCTCTTTTACGTAAGTTAGTGCTAGTGCTGCTGCAACCTCTTGTTCTTTCTTCAGCCTTGTTCCACACCCAAGGCTTGGATAGTTGTGTTACCCGGGAACGGGATTGCTGAGTCCTCTGTGGCTCACAGATTCTACACCACACAAGATGTAGGTACTCAGGCGATCTATTCAAGTGACGGCACCGAGCTGTACTGGGAGTACGACGAGGACCGTAGCCGTTAATATGTGCACTATCCCGACGATCAGTAGAGGTTTCTACTAGGGGCGATTCAGACCTGTGGATTTATGTTATGTTTGGTATCTTTCATTTGGATCTTCACCCATAGACGGGTTGTGATGTTACTTGAATGATGTTTGGATATGTAATGATTTGTGTGACGTGGCGAGTGTAAGCCAACTATCGTTTTCCCTTTCATCCCTATTTTTACATGAGATGTGCAAAGATACCGAACTTGCGATCATTCCAGAATGGGCTTATATCTTTAAGTCGTGCCTCGACACGTAGGAGATATAGTCCCATCCTGGGCATTACAAGTTGGTATTCAGAGCCTTCTCCAACCTAGAAGCCCCCAATGTTTGATTGAATCGTTGACGGTTGAGTCTAGGCACACACTTAAAATGTTTTGAGTCCTATATTTATATCGGAGAGTAGGATTTCTTTTGCTCCTCATCTCTTTTCACTCTGGTGAGGACTCTTGACGATTACTCTTGCCTCTTCTACTCTCAAAATTGCACCAAGTTTTTTTAGGAATCTCACGAGTATTGTTTGGATTGTTTCGATGTCTTTGTGACGAGAATATTGTTCTCGATGCCTCCTGACATTAGGGGTTGTGGCAGTGTCCCGGGGAGTTGAGCTCCGAGGTATTGTCGTCACAAACATATCGCGGCAGTTCTAGAATACTTAAGACGGCCGACATCGAAAACTCTCCTATGCGGTTAGTGGCAAGATAACCCCGACATCACCCAGTACTGGGGAGGTAGTTCGGGAGTATTGCCATAGCCTGTATAGTGGATGCGTTTCGAAGGTCCGAGGTAGACGGTTTCCGAAAACAACTGGTTATATGTTAAAGGATGGATACAGCTGGATGTAGGATTAGAGTTGAGTGCGCGATGCTTCCCCTGTATCCCCAACACCTGATTGCATAACTGGAAACTTTCGGAAATTAATAGGTGGGTTCATCCAGTAGCTCGTAGGCATTCTTCCAACGAATGCAAGTTATGGAGTTCGGGGTTCTACATTGAGTGAAGTGGTTTTATGGCCGATGTTCCGATCGGGAATTGCATCTTAAAGGGTCATTGGCTATGCTGATCCGGGGATAGCAAAACCCTTTCGTAACACGTTCCATAAGCTTTCAGCACGAAAATGTCGAACGAAGCTCCTATCTTGTATTTGTTCTATCTGCACCTTGTTGTTTTTCTTATTTACCTTTATCTCCCAAGTGGCTTCTCGTGAAGATTGTTGTTATCATTAAACTGAGAATTTCATTCATTCCTCTTGTTCGAATAATTCTTGTGAAGACTATGTTGCAATTCTAGCCGTTGTTTAAGCTTATATCTTCTTTCAATCAAATGGCTAATGGTGGTCATCTCTTTCAAGATGGCTCCTAAAAGAGTTCCCAACGCTAACCCAGAGGGTGAAGAGGTTCCTGATCGTCCTCCTTCCCCTCCTCCTCCGTCTAAGGCCTGGAGAGCAATTATGCAGAATACAAATCAGAACACCCAGCTGCTTATGCAGATGATGCAGCAGATGCAAGCAAATCAAGCAAATCAGGGTGCTCATGGGAACCAAGGCAATTTCTTCAACCAACAGCACTTTGCTACGCTCAACCATTTCTTGGCCAATCAACCAAAGGCTTTCAGTTACTGTGTCGACCCTCTCGATGATGAAGACTGGATAACTGATATCAAGAAGCATTTTGAGTGCAGTAACGTAAGGTCCGAGGACTATGTGAAGTTTGCAGCCTTCCAACTCAAGGACCAAGCAGCTGATTGGTGGCAGCAGTACAAAGACTCCAGAGCAGGGCGTGAAATCTCTTGGGAGGATTTCTGCAAGGACTTTCGCTCTCACCACATTCCAAAAAGTGTCATCGAGGGTATGCGTGAGCAATTCCGCAACCTGAAGCAAGGCTCAATGACCGTCTACCAATATAATGTCAAGTTCCAGAACCTTGCCCGCTATGCCAAGCAAGACATTCCATATGCCAAGAGCAAGATCTATTAGTTCCGTGGTGGTCTGAAGGATGAACTTCAACTTGCTCTCACCTTGTTCGAGCCTGATGAGTTTGACAAATCCATAACATGGCGCTTAAGCAAGAGGCAGCCCAGCTCAAGATGGAAGCTTCCAAAAAGAGGATCAGAGATGCCGTTCACTCCTCCTCATCTTCTCAAGTGGTCGCGAAGCAACAGAAGTTTTGGCTTCTACCTCCTCCAGTGATTCGAGCTCCCTACAACAACAACAACAACAAGAACTCTGGTGGCCGTGGCTTCTCCCACCCACCCAACCCAAGCAACCAGTCAAAGAATCAGTTTCAATCTTCCAAGTCAAGTGCTCCTCATTACCGTCCTCTCTCAGAAGTGGTCTGCAACAAGTGCACTCGGAAGGGTCATTATGCTAACAAGTGCCCCAACCCAAGGCGCCTTCCACCTCCTCCACCTGTCAGCACAGCTATTGTCAAGCACAATCCAAAGGCAGCAAGAGTGAATCTGATGAATGCAGCTCAAGCAGAGAATTCTTCAGATCTGATACTTGGTAACCTTCCAGTTAACTCTATCCCTAAAAAAGTTTTGTTTGATTCGGTTGCTTCATGTTCCTTCATGTCATATCCATTTGCATCCAAGCACGATGTTGTCACTAAAAATTTGCCAAGGGAGTTATCAGTTATTTCCCTGGGGAGACGAATGCATTCCAGTGTGTATGCTCCGGATGTTTCTATTCGCATGGGTGATTATCGCTTTATGGCTAATCCGGTTGTTCTCGGCAACTCCGACATTGACCTCATCCTCGGGATGGATTGGATTTCTCAGCATGATGCTCACATTGATTGTGCAAATAAGGAAGTCAAGATTACTCATTCCGATGAAGACGTGATTATCTTCGCCTCTCGGGATAACACAATCAGGCTTTTCTCTCTCAATGATAAGGGCGAGATTAATGCCATATCTCAAATTCCGGTGGTAAATGAATACGAAGATGTTTTCCCTGAAGAACTTCCAGGCATGCCTCCACATCATCAAGTGGAATTCGTCATTGAACTCGAGCCTGGTACTGAGCCAGCATGCCGGTGTCCGTACAAGCTCTCTCCTGAAGAGTTGAAGAAGTTGAAGAAACAGCTTGATGAACAGGAGCGTATGGGTCTGATCAGGCCTAGTACGTCTCCTTGGGGCTCTGGTGTCTTATTTGTCAAGAAGAAGGATGGCACGGAGCGCCTCTGCATTGATTACCGGCCATTGAACAAGAAGACAATAAAGAACAAGTATCCGCTCCCCAACATCAATGAATTGTTCGAGCAACTCAAAGGAGCTAAAGTGTTCTCAAAGCTCGATCTCCAAATGGGTTATCACCAAATTCGCATTCGTGAAGAAGATATCCACAAGACTGCCTTCAGAACGAGCTACGGCTCCTATGAGTATACAGTCATGTCTTTTGGCCTCGCCAATGCTCCACCTACCTTCTCGAGAATGATGCACTACATTTTCAACCCCTACACCAACGAGATTGTGCTTGTGTATCTGGATGACATCTTGGTATTCTTCAAGAATGAAGAAGATCACGAAAAGCACCCCCGTCTGGTTCTCCACATACTCCGTGAACATAAGTTCTATGCCAAGTTCTCCAAGTGCGAATTTTGGCTTGATAAGGTCTTGTATCTGGGCCATATCATCTCCGCTGACGGTATTGCTGTGAACCCCGAGAAAGTTGAAGCGATTGTCAACTGGGAACCTCCTCAGAACATCAAGCAACTCCGAAGCTTCCTTGGCCTTGCTAGCTATTGCAGAAGGTTCGTTGAGACCTTCTCCAAGATTGCCAAGCCTCTCTCCAACTTGCTCCAGAAGAATGTCAAGTACAACTGGTCTCCAGATTGTGATGTGGCTTTCAAAACTCTCAAAGAAAAGCTCATCTCTGCTCCAGTTCTTACTCCTCCAGATGAGTCCAAGCCCTACGAAGTATTCTGTGATGCTTCTCTTCAAGGACTTGGTGGTGTGCTAATGCAGGACAAGAAGATTGTGGCATACACTTCTCGTCAACTGAAGCCAAGTGAGAAGAACTACCCGACACATGATCTCGAACTAGAAGCTGTGGTACACGCTTTGATTACGTGGAGACACCTTCTGTTGGGCAGAAAAGTCGACATCTTCACCGATCACAAGAGCTTTAAGTACATCTTCACACAGCCAAACCCGAACCTCCGCCAGACTCGTTTGGTCGAAATGATCCAAGAGTATGATCCAAGCATTGAATACACACCTGGCAAGGCAAATGTCATTGCAGATGCTTTGAGCAGAAAGGCATATTGCAACAGTCTCCTTATCAAGCCGTTCCAGCCTGAGCTTTGTGAAGCATTCAGGAAGCTCAACCTTCAAGTTGTTCTGCAAGGTTTTCTTGCAAATCTTCAAGTTGCTCCTACCTTGGAAGATCAGATCCGTGAGGCCAAACTCAGTGATGCTATGGTGCAGAAAGTGAAACAAGGTATTGCAAAGGGTACTCCCAAATAAAAGTGCTATCGCGTTGATGAGAGAGATACCTTGTTCTTTGAGGACAGACTTGTGGTTCCCAAAGGTGATCTCAGGAAGCTCATAATGGACGAAGCACATGATTCCCTCCTTTCCATTCATCCTGGAAGTTCCAAGATGTACCAAGACCTCAAGCAATCATACTGGTGGACTCGCATGAAAAGGGAGATTGCCCAATCCGTGAATGAATGTGATGTCTGCAGAAGAGTGAAGGCAAAGCATCAACGTCCAACCGGTCTTCTCCAACCTCTTCCTATTCCCGAGTGGAAATTCGACCACATTGAATTGGATTTCGTCACTGGCTTTCCTAAGTCCAAGAAAGGGAATGATTCTATCTTTGTGGTGATTGACAAGCTTACCAAAGTCGCTCACTTCCTTCCAGTCAAAGAATCCATCAATGCAGCTCAACTGGCAGAATTGTACACTTCCAGAATTGTGTCCTTACATGGCATTCTTCAAGTTATCTCCTCAGACCGTGGAAGTTTGTTCACTTCCAAGTTCTGGGACTCCTTTCAGTCTGCCATGGGCACTAAGATCCGTTTCAGCACTGCATTTCACCCTCAGACTAGTGGTCAAGTCGAGAGAGTGAATCAGATCTTAGAAGACATGCTCAGAGCCTGTGTCATATCTTTTGGCATGAAATGGGAAGATTGCGTTCCGTTTGCCGAGTTCTCTTACAACAACAGCTTCCAAGCAAGTGCCGGCAAAGCTCCGTTTGAAATCCTCTATGGCAGAAAGTGCCGTACCCCTCTCAACTGGTCCGAGACTGGTGAACATCAACTTCTTGGCAATGACTTGATCTCAGAAGCCGAAGAAATGTGCAAAGTCATACGTGAGAATCTCAAGGCCGCTCAGTCGCGTCAGAAGAGCTACTATGACGGCAAGCATCGTGATTTGGCCTTCAACATTGGGGATCATGTCTATCTCCATGTTTCTCCTATGAAAGGCACCCAAAGGTTCGGTATCAAAGGAAAGCTTGCTCCTAGATACGGGGGCCCTTTCAAGATCCTTGGCAAAAGAGGCGATCTAGCCTATCAACTTGAGCTCCCTTCCAACTTCGCCAATGTTCATGATGTGTTTCATGTGTCTCAACTCCGCAAGTGCTTCAAGACACCTGAACGCACCATTCCGTTTGAGGAGATTGATCTTCAATAAGACTTGTCTTACCGAGAGCACCTAGTTGCTATTCTCGAAGAAACCGAGCGCAAGACCCGCAACAAGTCAATCAAGTTCTTGAAAGTCAAGTGGTCACACCATACCGACCGAGAAGCTACGTGGGAACGAGAAGATCACCTTCGTTCTGAGTACCCTTCCTTCTTCCAGTCCTAGATCTCGAGACGAGATCTTTTCATAGTAGAGGAGAGTTTGTAATGCCCCGGATGTAATACTTTCCCTTTTTGGCAATATATAACTTTGGCTTCATCAATTCCATTTCGGGTTCTTCGTCTTTTCGGGTTTTCGTCGTTTTGTCGTGTGCGTGTGTGCTTTCATCCATGTCATGTTGTCATGTGCATTGCATTGCTTTTGTGTTGTCGTTTGCATCCGGTCCCTCTCGTTCCTTCCCGTTGTCCGTTTCGAGTTCCGACGCTCTCACACGTGCCCGTGGCTTCCCCGAGGCCTTCTTTTGTGTTTGGCCGTGTAACATTTCCGGTTTGGCGTGAGACTTGTCGTGCGATGTTGTTTTGGTACGCGTAACCCGCCTGACAAGTTTTGTCGCGTTTGGAGTTCGTTTGATGCTCCAACAGTTATCCTCGTGGGCTAAAAGTACCTCCTCTTTGAGGCCCAAGAAACCCCTCCAACAGCCCACCAACCCAACTCAAACCCTTCCCTTCATCTAGGCCGTTCAATTGTGATCTCGTGGCCGAAAACCTCTCCTCATTTGGACTAACCTAGCTCCTTGTGCCTATATAAACGTCCATCCCCTCCAATTTTTGCGTCCAAAACCTTAGCGTTTCCACCTCCGCCGCGCCGTGCTTCCACCGTTGTCGCGCCATTCTTCCACCGACCGCCGCCAGTGCTTCCACCGAGCCGCCGCCAGTGCCACCACACCCGCCGCGTGGGCCCGCGGGGCCCAGGCCGGCCCGCTGCGCCGCGTTCCGGGCCAGGTCCGCGCAGCCCCGCGTCTTCTTCGTCTCCGGCGGAGATCCGCCGCCTCGGCCACCTCGCCACCCTCCACCGCCTATCGGACCTCGCCTCGCCACCGCCTCACCACCCCCTCGCCGCCGGCCCAGGTCCCCGCCGCCTCGGCCCCCTCGGCCACCTCGCCGCCGCTGGGCCTCTGGCCGGAGCCGCCGCCGCCGGGCCAGCGCCGCCCCGGCCACTGCCAGGCCAGCCGCCGGCCGAGCCCCTCGAAGGAGCCAGCCGCCGCCGCCCTCGGGAGATCAAGGGATCTCCCCGATCTAGAGCTCGCCAGATCCGGGCGCTGGGAAGACCTAACGGGTCCGACCCGTTGACTCCGACCTGGATCCGCCCCGACCCGGTTGACCCGGTCCAGATCCAATCCGCGCCCGTTGACCGCAGGTTGACTCCGTTTTTCTGCTAAATCCCTAGTTTTTCAGTGTCTGATGCATATTTGTGAGGTGGATAACTTTTACTGTGCATATCCGATTCGTGTGTATGATATGTCAAAATGATCGTGGTGACTTGTACTATGTTTTGTTCCATTGTGCCATGCATGTTTGAGGTTATCTAGATGTCTTAATCTTCATGGGAAGAGTGCTACTTGTTATAAACTGCCGTTATTATTTTTTCATGCCATGTTTGCAATGTGATAACTCGGTGCATGTTTACCCAAATGAAGCAAATGATATGTCCACATGTTCATCATGAGATGATCTACATGTTGGTTGCTTTAGCTTCCATGATAGATTTCATCTTGCCATGTTTATCTCCTTTGCAAAAGTGCTTGTGGCTGTTAGGTTGTTAAACTTGTTACGAGATGCCTAGTTGAGGAGCTCGTTGCTATTGATGTGGTTGTCCCCTTGTTGCATGCTTAGATGTTTTGAACTCCCCATCATGTGTACTTTGCTGTGGTGCTTACCACTTGCTATGTTATGCTTTGAGGTGACTTAAACTTGCTCACAAACATGCCATGATATTACAGCTATTTTAACACTTAGTGAAATTTCACTAAGTCTGGAATCTGTAATTTCCAGATGCCATGTTTGCTTGTTATTCTAGGAAAATCCATGATAGTTTTGGGGTGACTCTTGATGATTCCTTGTTGTATATATTGTTGGATATCCATTCATGCTCTCACATGCTCATTTAGGTGGCTGTAGCATATTTAACTCTGGCTCCCAAGTTGCTATAAAATACTGCTGTCAGGTTTTTGTTGTCATGTTCAAAATGTTATAGCTTGTTGCTATTGATCCATGCCTCCTTTGGAGATGCTCCAATGGAATTGTTTGCTGTAGGATATGTATACTTTATGTCCATGATTCTTGTCATGATGGTTGAGTGTTGTAGCCTATATATTTCTTGCCCCGTAGATGCTATGTGGCTGTTAGTTTCAGCTTTTGCATGTTTATTGTTTCGGGTGTATCTTTTAGCCCGTTGCTCCGTTTTGAGCAAGTCCGATATGTAACTTGTGTGTTTTTGCATGTAGATTCATAATATCCTCTTATTAACATGTTTTGAAGTTTCTTGCTAGTTGCATATTGTCATGTTCCTTGTGCTGTATCTCTGTGTTTCCTATGTTGTCTTTCTGTGCATCCTTTGTGCATCTTCAGTGCTTCCTTAGTGCATCAGTCATGCATCCTGTGGTTTGCGCATTGCATCTTGTTGATTTCGTGCCCCGTGTGTTTTGTGTTGAGTAGAGCCGGAAGCCGAGACCGAGTACGAGAATGAGGTTACTACCGAGGTTGAGAACGAGGAGCCCGCTTACGATCCCATCGACGACTCTTCAGGCAAGATGACCTGACCCGGATATCATTACTATCTTTGCCTATTGCTAGAAGTCTCGCTCTATAGTTTTTGCCTCGATGCCCAAGTTTTCCTGTCAGCCTCCTATTGTAACCATGAATCTGTCTAACCACCCTACCTATGCAAACCTTTGATTGGCTAAGTAAGCTTCGCTCAGCCCCTCTTATAGCATTGCTAGTTGCAGTAGAAGATTGAAGATTCTTGCTTCATGTTGAAGATTGTTGGGATATCACACTATATTTAACTCTTAATGAAATCATATATATATTGGTAATGGGTGGAAGGCTAAGCCTTTTGCTTGGTGTTTTGTTCCACTCATGCCGCCCTAGGAACCGTATAAACCGGTGTTATGTTCCTTGATTTTGCGTTCCTCACACGGTTGGGGTTATGGGACCCCCTCGATAAACCGCTAAGTGCTAAGTCTTTTCTAGCAAGTCCCAACATTGGTACGATTTGCCTAATAATTAAAAACTTGCATAGAGAGTAATTAACCCTCTTCTTAATCAACAACCCCGGGCGAGTGCTCCACATGAGTGTTGGTCCGAACTGGGGGTCCTGCAGGGCCACCTCGAGGAAACTCAAGGTCTGGTAAAAACCTGTAGCATCGCCCATCCGGTCGTGGCCTGAGACTAGATACGCGCGGCTACTGTCAGGGTGTTGGCACGCCGGGAGGATTTGCTGGATTAGCCTTACCTTAGTTGGAGTATCTTGAGCACGGGATTCCGAGGATACTCGGGCCTTCCCACCTTGAAGTTGCGACTCCGCGGATCGTGGGCTTGTCATGGGCCAAGTTGGAACACCCCTGCAGGGTTATGAACTTTCGAAAGCCGTGCCCGCGGTTATGTGGCAGATGGGAATTTGTTAACATCCGGTTGTAGAAAACTTGACACCATGTTCAGAACACACTACCAGCGTGAGTACTGTGACGGTCATTTTCCGAAAGGGGTTCGGAAAGTGAACATGGTGGGGTTATGTTTGCCGTGTTTTAGTTAGGATCACTTCGTGATCACCTGTTCGTCCGAGGCACTTCTCTTCTCGCTCTCTTTTACGTAAGTTAGTGCTAGTGCTGCTGCAACCTCTTGTTCTTTCTTCAGCCTTGTTCCACACCCAAGGCTTGGATAGTTGTATTACCCGGGAACGGGATTGCTGAGTCCTCTGTGGCTCACAGATTCTAAACCACACTAGATGCAGGTACTCAGGCGATCTATTCAAGTGACGGTACCAAGCTGTACTGGGAGTACGACGAGGACCGTAGCCGTTACTATGTGCACTATCCCGACGATCAGTAGAGGTTTCTACTAGGGGCGATTTAGACCTGTGGATTTATGTTATGTTTGGTATCTTTCATTTGGATCTTCACCCGTAGACGGGTTGTGATGTTACTTGAATGATGTTTGGATATGTAATGATTTGTGTGACGTGGCGAGTGTAAGTGTCACACCCTGCATTTTGTAACATGTTGTTTGTAACTTGAAGCATGAAAATTTGGACCAGCAAAAATTTTCAGCATCATTTGGCTTTTATTTGGAATTGAGTTTTCTTCATTTGCTTTTTCATGTGCTCATTAAAGTCAACTATGACCTCTTGTAGATTTCATCTCCACACCCAAAACTTCTGCCCAATGATCATGCCAAGTGTTATAAGACTATATAGTATTTTCTTACAAAATTAATTTGGCCAAAAAGTATTTTATAAATTTAGTTTTCCAAAAACCCATGAATTGAGATTTGCACTGCAAGTACTTGATTTAGGGTGTGAAAATTATTTCAAAAGGTTTATTTGAGACCTAGTAGTCATAGGACTCCCAGAAACCACAAAGGTATAATTTTAAAAGTTATTTTCCTATTTTATTTAAAAGCTTTTTATTAAGGCCAGAAATGGTCTTTAATAGGGGAAAATTATTTAACTGTTTCAAAAATATTTGCCAAAAATTCAGAGAGACTCATAGGACATATATTGTCCATATATAAGAGTTTCAACACTTGGTCATGTTCAAAATAATGGGCTAATCCCTCTAAAACCCTTTCTGGATATTTCAAGCTTTTGAAATATTTACAAAGGAATTTTTCTCCAAAAATTCCAGGGAAATTATATCATGTCATATATGACATATTTGATGATCTTGCCAAGTCCCATGCCTTGGGAAGCAAGAAAACATCTTCAAACCCCTTCATAACCATTCTGTCCATATTTGAAGTTTGAGCAACTTTACATTGCCAAACTTGTCCAAATGCTCTCAAACTTGGTGCACATGCTAGAATGACCTAATAAGGCACCTAGACCAAATGGCACAAGAATTTGAATAGAGCAACTTGATCAGATCACCTCAAAACCCTTTCTGTTCAAATGCAAATTTGAACAACTTTACATTACCAACTTTTTATCTGGAGCTTCAAACTTTGTGGGCATGATCAATACCCCAAATGATGATGCTACACCAAGTGGTGCATCAAGGGGAGATGATTAGCTTGACTCAATCAAGATGAAACTGTTTCTGTTGATTTCTAGGGTTCACCAAAGTTACATTGGCTAGTTTCTCCAAATGAGCCCAAATTTGGTGAAGCACCCTATTTTCTCATGTCTTTCAACCCTGTCAAGTGCCATGTCAAGTGGAATTCATTTGCTTGACCAAACACATTCTGCAGAATTTCTAAGACCCTCAACTTGATCACTTTTTCTTTTCTCCATGGCCTCAACTTCTTACCACATGCTCGTTGAGTTACCAGCTAGCTCCAGTAACTCCCCCAGCACCCCAGCTCCATGATTAAAGGGTGAAACCCCTATTTTACCTTGCTGTACAGCAGGTTTCTACCATTTTACCAACACTCTCACTCTCTCTCTGCATCCCCAGGGCATCCAAGGCCTCTGGGCATTTCTTTACTCCTCCCTCTACGTGCTGGACACTGTTGGACACGCTGGATCGGACCACACCGGCGAGAGCGCGCTGATGCCAACAGTGCCCTCCGCACGCTGGCTCCAGCCAATCGCCGATCCCCGACAGCCTCGGGCCTCCCCCTCGCGCCAGTCGAGGCGCCTCGACGTCCTCGACCTCCCCGGCGCTGTCCCCCCTCCTCCTGCGCCCTCCAGTGAACGTCGTCGCACGCGCACCGGCCGCCCACTTCGGCCATTCTTCTGCCTCACACGCGCGCGCGCCTCTAACGCTTCCCCGCTCCTCTTATCCCCTCAGCTGGACGTGGAGCTAGTCCACGGACCTCCCCGGCGTGTTCCCAGGCTCCAGAACCCTCCCTAGCCTCGCCTGCAACCTCGCCGGCGCACGGGTCCACGGCGAACCACGGGCGCGGCTATATAAGGCCCTCCCGAGCCTCTCCAGCACCATCACCAGCCTCACACCTCTCCACTGAGACCCCCAGCACCCTCCACTCCTCCCCAGGACGTCCCAGTGCTCGGTATCGACCGGAGCTCCGCCGCGCCAGGCCGCCGGCGATCTCGAGGTACGGGCCTCCCCTGCCTCTCCTTCCACCCGTTTCGGAACCGCCGCACCTCACTGACTCTTTCCCCCTCGTTTCCCCTCTCTGTGGCAGTCGGAAACGACCTCGACCACGACCCTCCGACGAGCTTCCGCCGTCCCACCTCGCCGCCGGTGAACCAGGACTCCCCGCCGTGCCGCACCACCACCACTGCAACCGCAACACGACGCTGGTCACGTCCCTGGCCTCCGTTGCCGTCGCCGTGGCCGGAATCCTCGCCGGTGAGCTCGCCGCCGCCGTGGCCGTGGGGTTAGAGATGACAGGCGGGCCCCGCCTATCATCCCCCCACCTCTCTCCCCCTCCTCTGTGCCGCTGACCCACGGGCCCCGCCGATCAGGTTTGAAAACCTGACGCGCGCGCTGGCTCCCGTGCGGCTGGGCCAGTCCGTCTGGGCTGTGCACTGTGGCCTCCTCTGGCCCAGTGCACAGGACCCTTTTTCATTTTTCTTTTCTGTTGATGTTTTAAACATTTCTACAGAAAAGAATATTGATCCAAATTAAATATTTCCAACTCCTAAAATCTTGTAATATTCCAACCTATTTAATGGTACTACTTTCATTCAAATCCATGAAACTTTGCTGTACTGTTCAAATTTAAATTTAAATTTGGGCAGTAATACTCCTGTTCAAAAATCAATATATCCTATTCTGTAACTCCAAAACTCCAACTAAGATTTTCCCCATCTTAGAAATTCCTCTAATATTTTACAAAAATGAGTTGACATTTTTCTGAGCACTTTGATTTTTCTGTTTTATTTGTATTCTTATTTTCCCGTGGTTATTATGCGACGTATAGATCCCGTATTTGACGAAGTTGCTGTGGAAGAAGAAGGAGAAGGATTTGAAGACTTTGAAGACCAAGCCAATCCAGGCAAGCAGCCCTTTGACCATGATACACTTGTTCTTCGGAACCCGTTTGTTTCCGATGCATGATGATTAGGGTTACGATGGTAACCTAGATGAACCACCACATGATGCATGCTTTATTGTTGATCTTGCTATATGCTAGATGACATGCAATAGGTGGTCATGATGCTTATATGATGCATGACATGATCTTGATCTTGCTATGTGCTAGATGACATGCATATGGTTAGTGGTTATGATTAGTGATGCATGAGTGACATGAACCTTCATGGTTGAAGTCTTTGCATAAAACCCCGTCGGGTGCCATTTATGCCCGAGGGAGATGATGATGATGAGTTGGATGACCACTTGATGACGAAGTGGTGTGCCAAGGCAAGTGTGTGTGTTTTTCAAATGGATTGGTTGAAGTTGCGACCGTTATTCCTACCATACATGTGCAACCACACTACCCCTTATGGGACGGGGCTTTATTGATTACTTAGGTCGATACTAGCATGGTGCCCGCATTACTAGTGACGGGGAGACTTGAGGTCTTTCCCGGGACGGGGTCGTGCTTGGATAGACGGCCATGACTGTTTTTACAGGGCACCGGACACACCGTTGGTCCCTTCGGGTACGCGTGACATTGAAATTAGGGCAAGTCCCGTGATCTATTGTTTGTACCCGAGGGCCGTGTGCCAACGAGTGGACTCTATGTTAGTGTCGTCTAAGGAAAGGTAATGACCGGGTGCTTACCCCGGGTACTTGAGGTACCGCGGGTCGTGGATGACACGGAAGTTCCCCGGATCTTGTGGGTAAAGTGTACAACCTCTGCAGAGTGTCAAACTATTCGAATAGCCGTGTCCACGGTCATGGACAGTTGGGTAACCGCTCTTGGGCTACATCCAATGTTTGTGAAACCATGCGTGTGTATGTGAGTCAAGGTGGTGACTTGACTCGATGAGATGAATCATATTCATGTTGATATCGGTAACCTGCTTCGAGGTTATTGATGCATAAACTTGATGGTAGAATGTTGTTCTAGCCTTGCTAGATTGATCATTGTTATTTAATTGCATTGTTACTCTGAACCACATCATGGGTTGCTTGCGAGTACATTCAAAGTACTCATTGACTTGCCACTAGTTATTTAATTGGCCAGGCATGGAAGAGCAGGAATATGAGGAAGAGTTCTTTGGAGACGATCATGCGAACTAGGACGCTATCCCAGTCAGAATGCCTGTAGGGTTAAGGCAGATGGCATGGGTTCTACCCGTTTATCGAAGACTTCCGCTATTTGAGTATTTCCTATTCAGCCCGTAAGGCTCTATCTATGTAAGACTTGGCCATAATGGCCTTAATTCGTGTAAGACTATTTGTATGGATGTAAGACTCTTGTTATTTCAGCTTCTGTGTGTTCAGTGAGCATTGATCTCTGGGATCACTGTACACGTGCATTCGGTGATCTCGACTTCTAAGTCGGGGTCCCCACAGTAAGCCAACTATCGTTTTCCCTTTCATCCCTATTTTTACATGAGATGTGCAAAGATACCGAACTTGCGACCATTCCAGAATGGGCTTATATCTTTAAGTCATGCCTCGACACGTAGGAGATATAGTCCCATCCTGGGCATTACAGGGCAGCACCCAAGCACCGGTCCAGCCACATACCAAATTATCAAAGTAGCGAACGTGAATCATATGAAAGTGATGAAAACTACCTTGACGATAATTCCCATGTGTCCTCGGGAGTGTTGTCCCTCATATAAGAGTTTGTCCAGGATTTTCCTTTGCTACAAAAAGGATTGAGCCATCTTGCTGCACCTTATTTACTTTTACTATTTGTCACTTGCTACCAATTACCTTATCACAAAACTATGTGTTACCTATAATTTCAGTGCTTGCAGAAAATACCTTACTGCAAACTGCCTATCATTTCCTTCTGCTACTCGTTGGGTTCGACACTCTTACTTATCGAAAGGACTACGATTGATCCCCTACACTTGTGGGTCATCAATGCTCAATCACTTTGGGGTCTTAGGTGTTTGGGTTTTGGGTTTTTCCTCACTTGATGATTTTCGCTCAAAGTCCTCGGAGGATGGGTTGCTCTAATGAAAAGTGTCAGTTTCTCTCGGAGCAGCCAACCAGCTAGTGGTTGTAGGAGGCGGCTATTTATAGCCTAGGAAGCAGCCCAACATGATAAGACATAAATGCCCTGAAATGATATGACTGTTGGGTGGGTAGATATTTTGGGACAGCTGGCGCATAGCACAGAAACGGTTGGAAATTTGAGTATCAAATTCCTCTCGGCTATCATGTTCCTCACTTGTAGGCAATCCGCACTAGCGAATTCCTAACTCCTCAGTCAACACAAATTCTTCAGAAACCAGAAGAACTTTATCTCTGTCACTGAAGAAATTGACTGAACTGTATGAGATTTCCAATGGCTTCACTCGAAAGGATTGGGTAGTATAGGCTTTGAGTTGAGCATCACTTGGAAATATGTTTCCTTAGTTTTTCCTCGACCCCCTTTAACAGTACGGTGTTTACTATGACTCAAGAAAGAGAAAATGAAACTATGAAAACAAAAGTCTTCACGCTTCATAATCCTCACATGAATATCCAAGTCTTCAAGGTCACACCAATTTCTTCACTTTCAAAATCTTCAGAGAAATCCAAAGTCTTCAGTTGAAGGTATTCATTTTTACGGGTCAACTTTCTCTGTAAATATCAAACTCCTCATAGACTTATAGACCTGTGTACACTCACAAACGTATCAATCCCTTAACGTATAAGTTTTCCATACACCAAAATCACTAAGGGGCACTAGATGCACATACAATCTCACCCTTTTTGGTGATTGATTGCAATATAGGTTATGTTTTGAACGGGGATAAACATATGAAGTGTAAATACTGATATTGACAAAATTGATTGCAAGATATAGAAGAACTCCCCCCTAAAGATGTGCATAGTGAGGAATTTGCTTTTGAAGCAATGCACATTTGAAGAGAAATATCATGGAGATCTCCCCCTATATCTTGTTATGCATACACACATTTAACATATGTTATGAAGAATTTGAAATGCATGGTGAAATATGGTGACTAATGTAATTCAGCATGCGTGCATTAACATATATGAGAAAATAGCATGCATAAGAACACATCGAAAGTATCATACCACCGTCGGGTTTAAGTTTTACAACTGGATCCAACAAAGTCTTCAAAAGAATGAGAGTTGTAACTTAGCAAAAAAAAGCCCATATATAAAGACCCGCTTGAAGACTAACTCAAATTTCTCCCCCTTTTTCATGGAATGACCAAAAAGGACGAAAAATGAGGACTAACGCCCCTGAAGAATATGACGAAGATGCTGGAGGAGCGCCAGTGTTGTTGGGGTCGGTTGCTGAAGTAGGGCCTGCCGCAGTGTCGTCCAAATCTTCATTCTCATCAGTCTTGCGTGATGAAGAATATGAGCTGGCCACCATGGAAGGAACTTTGAATTTCTTGAATTTCTTTGCTAGAGGTTGAGACCAGTCAAAGTCCTCCTTGAAGCCCATTTGCTTCAGATCTTCTTCTCCATAGAGATGAGACACAACAGCCCAGGTGCGATTAAAAACTTCATGCAGGTAGTAGTGGTTTTTCTTCACTACATTGTATGTAGCATTCATGTTGTGAAGAATTGAGCCAAACTGCCTCTTGACCCATTTATGGTTGCGATCAACCTTCTGATGAAGACTGAGGAGAAGCTCACAATCAGTCATCACCCTTGGAGCTGTGCCTTGAGGATTTTTCTTTGAGGCATTGGCGGCAGAGTCATGAGTGGCAGAGTCATCATTGGTGGAGTAGGATGCAGCTTTGCGGAACTGACCATCCAATGGACGAATTCCTTCATCAATGATTGCAGCTTTGCCTTTTCCGTCAACTAAGGAAATTGTCCGTTTGAGGACTTCAAGTGGAGGTAGATAGTTGAGATGTTCTGAACGTCAGCCTTGTATGCAATTGAAGACCTTGTTCTGATGAATCTCATAATCCAGGGAGCATAAGCCATCAATTAAAAAGGTGACGGTGCAACATTTGCCAAAGTCCTCATGAAGAAATCATGATAGTTGATGGGATTCCCATGCACGATATTGAACAGCAGATTCTTCCTGATGCCAACAACATCTTCTTCTTCAGAGTTGTGGCCTTTGATCGGACTGACGGTTTTGGCGAGTATGTGATAAATTGTCCTTGGCACATATTGCAAATCCTTCACTAGGAAGGTTTATCTTGGAGGGTTGACAGCCTTCAAAGGCTTCATCAGCACTTGCATCAGATGATTTCGAAGTTCCGGTTCCTCATATATACACTGTGCACATTCAAGGGGAGGACTGATAGGTAGGGCATGAAGCCATTCAGAGGTCGGTGCTTTGAAGTGAGTGTTTTCTGTCATCCAGTCCAACACCCAAGAGTTCACATCTTCAGCAGTATCAGTGATGTGCAGTGTTGCATAGAACTGAAGAATGAGATCTTCATTCCAATCACATATACATCTGCAGAGGGTGAGCGGTCCAGCATTGTAAAGAACGCTGAGGACTAGCGTGAAGCAAGGCCATGATTCCATGTCCACATGAGGAATATGCGCATGGTCGAAGACTTTGTCCTTATCAAAAAGCAGTGAAGAATAGAAGTTTGCTTGGCTGGCAGTCCAGAAGAGCTTCCTTTTAAGACTAGAAGAGTCATATGGGTTGAAGTCTATGAAGAAGACATGCTCGTCGTAGAAGTTATGAGCCTGGAAGTTTTTCTTTCTAGAGAAGGGATCCTTCGGATTGCGCTGAGGAGTATCAGTTAATTGCATCACAGCCTCAGGAATCATAGGCTGAGGAATTTCAATTTCTGCTTCAGTTGCAGCCTGAGTCTTTGTTTCTTCAGCAACATTTTCATTAGCACTAGTGGCTGGAATTTCTTCAGGTATGGAAGGAGTGGTGCGAGGTTCATCAAAGCCCGTTTGAACTTCAGTGTGCTCTGGGGACAGAGGAATTTGTTGCAATGGCATGAACAATGGAGAGTTGGGGTGCTGACTTTCCCAAAAGTCATCATTCATCACATGAGTTGTGCTTCCAATGTCCACGTCTTCATCATCTGCACTTAATTCTTCAACGCCTGCCTCTTCATCTGTGAACTGAGGCATAGGCGATGAGATCACTGGGGTTGAAGGGATATGATCCACTTCAATTTCTTTCTCCAACTGCTCTGAAGAAGCAGAAGAAGGAACATCTTCGTCAGATCCGCTTGGGATCACATATTCTTTACCAAAAGGAATGATTTATTTTGATGGCATGCTTGAGAGAGGAACAACAGCAATGGGATTCTTTACCGAACTAGTCAATTTCTTCATCTTCTTAGGGGCAACAGACTCTGAAGAAGCAGATGCTTTCCTTTTCTTCACTGCTGCTCGTTCCGCAGCCTTTGTTTTCCTCACTTCTGATACAAAAGGAAGAATTGGACTTTGTGTTGGTGCAGGAGGAGCAGAGGATATTGGATCAACTACCTCAGGCACAACTGTTTCAGTTTGCCTGGCTTGGTCAGTTTCTTCAGGCACAACAGTTGAAGTCTCAGCTGGCCTGGCTCGTTCCTCAGCCCTAGTAACTACAGTTTCATCAGCAGCCTAATTTTCATCAGCGGTGCTGGAATATTCTTCAGTGGGCTGAGCAGATGCTTCGGCCTGAGGAGATGCATGTTGCATTGGTGCTGCAACGTTTGAGGTGAATCCCTTGGTTAGATTGACAAATCTGACTTTGGCTCCCAGCCAATCAGCATTGTATCTGTCAAATTCATCATTGAGGTTTTTGATCTCAACTTGCAGCTTCAAAAGTTCCTCAGGAGACATATTGATGACATTTTTCTTCAAGAGTCTTTCTTTCCTGTACTGATCCTTCTTTGTTTTCGTGGCCTATTCAAATTTCCATTTTTTCCTCACTAATGAAGGCAGTCAGCATATGGCTTTGACCAGGAGTGAGGTTCATCTTAGGCAAGGGAGTGTTGGGGTCCTTATGCCATAGTTCGATGAAATCGAGGATCAACTTTGGATCCAGCATCAATGGCACATTGCTGCCTTTGGCCTTAGCGGCCCTTTCCTGTCTGTCTCGGATGATTTTGGCGAGTTCCTCATCATCAGCTTCGTCATCACTAGATGACACATTGAAGGCGACTTGCTTCTTATGAGGACTTGGTCTAGCGCCATGTCCTGAAGTGGTCTTAGACTTCAGCAGAGTGGGGCCTGTTGAGGAATGTGGAGGAGCCGAAGAACTTGCAGAAGCTCCTAAGGCAATACAGATGTCTGTTGTCCTTTGGCATGAGGTGAGATGCGCAGGTGGTGAGGACTTTGGTGGAGCTGGAGCAACTTGAGGAATTGGCAGTGAGGGATTTGCAGAGCTGGGCCATGAGGGCATTGCTGAGGAGCTTGGCTGTGAGGCAGAATAACTGGGCTTGCGAGCTGGTTTCTTGGGCATTGCCTTTTTAGGCTTGCTAGCAGAGGCCTCAGTAGCAGCAGCAGAATCTTCATTGAATTTCTTCACTGCCTCATTGGCCATTCCAGCAAACTTGGCTTGACGCTTGGCCCATTCCTTGGGAAATTCCTGACCTCTTCTGATGCTAGAGGGATCAGCAATTTAGCCAGGTGCCAGTGGAGGTCTTGGTCATGGAGGGTGTACAGCGAATTTTTTCATGTACTTGGGTGTGATATAGTGATATTCCCTCCATTCTCTAACCCATCTTCTCTCTATCCTTTGTATGCGCACCTTGCACTGATTCTTGGTATCCTTGCCATATTTGGCCTCATCAGGAGTGCAGTATTCTTCATAGATATCACCAGGAATTTCAAATGCAGTGTTGACTTCCAGTTTCTTCCCTCCTTTCTAAGGTTTCTTGCCGCAGCCTTTTTCTTCAGCCGAGGATTTTGAACGATTGAGTTCTCTGAGGAGGTGTGCAATTTTTCTTCGAGGAACGCTGCAAATGAGTTAATCTGATGAGAACCTAGAGATTCTGCAGCAGACATTTGTACCTGTGAACAGAGTATAGGTGCGTAGAATTTGGAGAGGTCATATGCGTTCTCAGCAGTTTTTTCCGAAAGGAACAAGTTTGAGGAATTTTACCAGATGTCACTTGAACAATTTCACTAAGCATTCTTTGACTTAGGTTCCAGAGTTGTGTAGATTGAAATCCACACAATTGAGGAATCTTGAAGAAAAAAGTTGCTTAGAGAAACAGATCAAGAACAGATGTTTGTGTGAGGTGTTTAGAGTGTGAAGATTGAAGAACAAACACCTTTTTGAAGATTTGTAGAAATCACTGGAATCAACAAGGGCAGTAAAAGTAACTTTTAGTTACCCTTGACGAAGAACACGACGAACTGTGAATAGTACATTTGAAGCTCGTCGGTTCAGATCTTCCACGCCCTAGCTTGGCCGAGGAAGACAGCTACGGCGGCGGAGGAGTGAAGAAATCCGCGGCCGACGTGAGTACGATGGTGACGAGGTCGAGGCAGCGAAGCTCTTCCTCACCAGCGACGATGTAAGTAGCGGCAGCGCTAGGTTTTGAGAGCACGAGCGAAGGAATGGAGGTCAAGCGGAGTAAAAACGAAGTGAGGAGGGTGAGGGGTATGTATAGCCGAGGTGATCAAACTATTCGCCCAAGGAAAATGGACGAACGTGCCCCTGACCCTTCTCATCCGTGCGACATGTGTCACCCACGTACAGAGAGGTGGAGATCGTGTGAGATCGTGGGTGAATAGATAAGTCGTATAGTGGAATGTGGAACGGTTTGAGCGGCAAAGCCAAAAATTTAGATAGGAAAATTTTAATGCTGTGTTCACAAATTCTTCATCTGTCAAGGACATAGTGAAGATTTTGAACAAGTTTCAAATAGAACGCATCTGAAGAAATTGTGAATAGATTGTGTTGAGTTTAGCATAGAGGGGGACGGGTCCGAACACATTCACTTAGAAGAAAAAAAACTTCAAGAAATAGCAACAAGTGAATGCTGTAGAGGACATAAACTCAAATATATATTTAGTCAATGAAGAACAACAACGGAAAGTGTGAAGACATTGCAAAGTTGAAGAAATTGAACAGTTAAGGAATTTAAAAAACTGAAGAAAAAAACAAATTGAAGATTTTCAACTTTTGTTGGTGGCGTGACCCATCGTATAAGAATGATGATTTCAGACACCGCGTACAATTGTTGTAGGGCTCTGAGAATTAGTTTCTTCATTAATTTCTTCACACTTAGAGGGTTAGTCTTCATTGATTGAAGGAAAAGTTACTTCGTGTGTTGCGCATCAAAGTCATCAATTTTGCATAAGAGTTAGGATGTGTGTCCTTTCAAAGAACATTCAAAGATTATAAGATATTTAGCTCACACTGCAACTTGCAAAATCTCTTCTCATCCAAGAGCTTAGTGAAAATATCTGCCAGCTGGTCTCCAGTCTTCACATGGTAGATGGAAATATCGCCCTTGAAGACATGGTCACGAAGAAAATGATGACGGATCTGGATGTTCTTTGTCCTTGGGTGCTGAACTGGGTTGTGAGCAATTTTGATGGCACTCTCATTGTCACAGTAGAGTGGCACATTCTTCATGTTGACGCCATAGTCCTTGAGGGTTTGCTTCATCCATAGTAATTGAGCACAGCATGACCCAGCAGCTATGTACTCAGCTCCAATAGTGGAGAGTGATACACAGTTCTGCTTCTTCGAGGACCAACATACTATGGATCGTCCAAGGAAATGGCATGTGTCGGATGTAGACTTGCGATCCACTCGATCACCAGCATAGTCAGAGTCAGAATATCCAATGAGATCAAAATCAGAGCCCTTGGGATACCATAATCCAAGTGTTGGAGTGTGAGCTAGATATCGAAGAATATGCTTCACAGCCTTATGGTGTGATTCCTTCGGTGTAGCTTGGAATCGGGCACACATGCAAACACTAAGCATAATATCTGACCTAGATGCACATAGATACAATAAAGAGCCAATCATGGAGAGGTATATCTTTGGATCAAAGTCTTTACCATTTTCATCGATGCATAGTTGGCCATTTGTGGGCATTGGGATTTTGACGCCTTTGCAGTCTTGCATGCCGAATTTCCTCAGAACATCCTTGAGGTATTTCTCTTGAGATATGAAGATGCCATTGCATTGTTGACGAATGTGAAGGCCTAGGAAGAATTTCAGCTGTCACATCATGGACATTTGATATTCTTCATGCATCATGTAGCCAAATTCGTTACTGCAACGTTCATCAGTACAACCAAAGATAATATCGTCCACATAGATTTGACACACAAATAATTCTTCATCATATGACTTAGTGAAAAGAGTTGGGTCAAGTGAACCGGGTTTGAAGCCTTTCTTCGTGAGGAATTCCTTCAATGTATCATACCACGCCCGAGGGGCCTGCTTGAGGCCATAGAGGGCCTTATTGAGTTTGAAGACTTTGTCAGGATGTTTAGGATCTTAAAAACCTGGGGGTTGAGCAACATATACTCCGTACTCAAGCTTACCATTGAGGAATGCACTTTTCACATCTATTTGATATAAGGTGATATTATGATGGTTAGCATAAGCAAGTAGTATACGAATAGCTTCAAGTCTAGCAACAGGAGCAAAAGTTTCATCGAAGTCAATTCCTTCAACGTGTGTGTAGCCTTGAGCTACAAGACGAGCCTTATTCCTCACCACAAGGCCATTTTCATATTCCTTGTTTCGATAGAAACACTTGGTGCCGATGATATTATGCTTCCGAG
Source organism: Secale cereale (assembly GCA_902687465.1). Taxonomy (NCBI): domain Eukaryota; kingdom Viridiplantae; phylum Streptophyta; class Magnoliopsida; order Poales; family Poaceae; genus Secale; species Secale cereale. Next base: position 498,540,821 of record LR738715.1, read on the forward strand.
GATCTGGTCGCTTGACGAGTTCCCAAACATGGTTGAGCTCGAATTGATACAATTCCTCTTGCATAGCTTGAATCCACTCAGGTTCCAGAAATACCTTATCAACTTTGGCGGGCTCTGTGATAGAGCCAAAAGCAAAGTGCCCACAAAAGTTAGATAAGTGTGAAGCCCTTTAGCATGTGAGAGGACCTGGTGCATTGATGTCGTCGATGATTTTCTCGATCTGCACTTCTTTTGCGACACGAGGATGACCTGGCTAACGACTTTGGTCTGGCTGAACATTTTCTTCAGCAACAGTTTCTTCAAGAGCACCAGAATGATTTTCTTCATTGTCAGGAATGACTTCCTTAGCTAATTTTTCTGTGGGGATGATATCTTCAGTAGCTTTGAACTTGATAGATTCCTCAGGAGGTATTTCACCTGACACGGAAGGTAGGTGCTCTCTTTGCGAGCCATTAGTTTCATCGAACCACACATCTAGAGTCTCAACAATCTTATGAAGATGATTGATGAAAACTATGTAGGTGTGCGAGTCCTTTCCGTAACCAAGCATAAAACCTTCATGTTCTTTCGGTGCAAATTTGGAATTGTGATGAGGATCTCTAACCCAGCATTTAGCACAGAAGACTTTGAGATAACTCACATTGGGTTTCTTGTCAGTGAGTAGTTCATATGCCGTTTTCTTGAGGAGTTTGTGAAGATTTACCATGTTGATGATGTGGCACACAGTGTTGATAGCTTCAGGCCAGAACCGAAGAGGCGTCTTATATTCATCAAGTATAGTGCGAGCCATCTCAACAAGAGTTCTATTCTTGCGCTCCACAACATCGTTCTGCTGAGGAGTGTATGGGGCTGATAGCTCATGAGTAATACCAAGTTCATCAAGACTAGTGTTCTTGAACTGGGTCCCATTGTCACTCCGGATATGCTTGATCTTCACACCGAAATTTGTCGAGGCCCTTGAGGAAAATTGCTTGAAGATTTTCTGCACTTCATGCTTAAATGTGATGATATGAACCCATGTATAACAAGAATAGTCATCAACAATGATAAAGCCATAAAGAGATACTACATTTGTGAATGCAGAATAATGTGTAGGGCCGAAGAGATCCATGTGTAGCAATTCAAATGGACGAGTGGTAGTCATAGTCTTCGAGGGATGCTTGGATTTGGTCATCTTTCCAGCTTCGCAAGCCCCACAAAGATGATCTTTGAGGAATTTGAAACCCTCAATTCTAAGGATATGCTTCTTCTTCACAAGCGTGTGCAAGTTCCTCATGCCAGCATGACCGAGTCGTCGATACCATAGCCATCCCTCTGAGGCTTTTGCAAGTAGGCATGTGACGGGCTGTGGTCCTGTAGAGAAATCAACAATATACAAGTCTCCTCTCCTAAAGCCTTCGAAGACTTTGGAATTGTCAGATTCTAAAACTACAACACGACGATACTTGCCAAACATAACAACCATATCAAGGTCACAAAGCATTGAGACAGACATGAGGTTGAATCCAAGAGACTCGACAAGCATGACTTTGTCCATGTGTCGATCTTTTAAGATTGCAACCTTACCTAGACCCAATACCTCGCTTTTTTCCTTTATCAACATAGGTGATATGCTTTAGCTGAGATGGAGATAAAGCAGAGTTAATCAGTAGGTTCTTGTCACCGGTCATGTGATTTGTGCATCCACTGTCGAGGACCCCTCGGTAGCTTTGAGAGAGTCATCCTATAGAAGAATTAGTACATCTTACAAATCATATGCTTCATTGTGAAGAATATGACATCAATTTCATCATAATGAATATCATCAATAAGAGCAATTATATGAAGAATGAGGACATGAGAAATGAATGAATCATTTCTGCGTCGTTAGCTTGCGTCCTTTCAAGCATTATCAGGTCTCAAACAAATTCTTCAGACATTTATGTTCATCTGGAGACCTGACCCTACATAAGAGATCAGTTCTTTTTCTTCACCACCCACATTTGGAGGGGTGGCAAAGAGTTCATCATTCGACGACCACCAATTGAGAATGGTGGCATTGAAGCAAGTGCACTTTGTTTCATAGGAGAGGGGTTGGAGTATGAATATGAGTAAGCAGAGAAATTCTTCGAGGACTTATGAACATAATGATTTGAAGAATAATGCACATATTCATAATCCTTCTTTCCCTGCGAAACAGATGTGTTAGCACGATGATGATCATATGAGGAATTTGATCCACTTGAGGAATTTGGTCCATATGAGGATTTGGATCCATATGAAGATTTTGATCTATATGAAGAATTTGATCTGGGGTTCCAGTTCCTCACAAGAGGTGTCATGAGGACATTCACTTGAAGATTTTCAAGGTGCCTCTTAGGGACCCAGATTTTCTTCATAGGGGGAACATTCCTGCAGTTAGCTCCAACATATCTAGCAAATACCTCACCATTCTGATTTATTAACAGTTTATAGTTGGAATCAAATGACTCATCAGAAGAATATGAAGTTTCCCAAGTAAAGCTAGATAAGGTAGATGGATCTATGGGAGGACCTTTTGCAGCAACCCATGAGGTTTTGGGATACTGCTCAGGTTTCCAGTAGGTCCCATCTACATTGAGTTTCCTCTCAAAGGCAATACCCTCTTTTCTAGGGTTCCTGTTCAGAATCTTCTTTTTAAGCACATCACACAAAGTCTGATGACCTTTGAGGCTTTTGTACATGCCTGTCACATACAATTCCTTCAACCCTGCATTTTCGTTAGTAGCATCGGTGTTTTCCTCACTTGAGGAAATTGTCACCACAGAAACAGTTGAAGAATTTGTAACATTAGAAGCATTTGAACTTTCAGGTGAAGAATTTGCAGTTTCACGTTCAATGCATTTAAGACATGGTGGAATGAATTCCTCCTGAGTAGTGCTGATCTGTTGAGCAAGCAATGAATCGCGTTCCTTTTAAAGATCCTCATAACTCTCCCTTAGCTTCTCTAGATCTTGCTTTCTTTGAAGAAATTCATAGGAAAGCTTCTCATGATCAGATAAGAGAGTGTTGTGATTATCCTGAAGGTTATCATACTTAGACTGAAGTCTCTGAAGATTTTTAGTCAAGATTTTAGATCGATCCATTTCTTCACCCAACATATCATCGCTCTCATTAAGCATATTATGAGATTTTTCCAAGGCTCTTTGTTGTTAAGTGACAAGGGAAGCAAGTTTGGTATAGCTGGGTCCGAATTCATCACCAGATTCATCATCACTAGACTCAGATAGATAGCATTCAGTTACCTTGGCACCTTTTGCCATAAGGCAAGGTGCAGAGGATGATGATTCGGGCTCGAAAGTCATCGCCTTGAGAGATTCCTTGAAATCCTCAAAATAAGGATCGTGACGAGTTCGACGACCTTCATAAACCTCAGAGAGTCGGTCCCAGATAAGCTTCGCATGGCTGAGATGCATGACGTTCCTGAACTGATTTTGGGACAGACAGGAACAGATGAAGTCATTCGCGGTGAGGTTGAGTAGAGTGTGCTTGCGAATATCATCAACATGTGCCATCTTGCATAGATCGGTAGGACCAATCTCAGTGACGGTCCACAGCTCATTGTTCATCACCATGAGGCGCTTCTTCATCATGGCCTTCCACTTGGGATAATCATGACCGTCAAAGATTGGGCATTTCATAGTCTTCATTCCTGTGGTCGACATAACTAAAACTCCAGGCGGTTAAACCAAATTCACACAGAACAAGGGAGTACCTTGATCTGATACCAATTGAAAGTGCGTTATATCGACTAGAGGGGGGGTGAATAGGCGATTTTTACAAATTCTTCACTGAGGAAATTCTAACTGAGGAATTTCCTAAGCAACGGACTACTTAGCAGCAGACTAGATACTCAGGTGCAAGCATAACAAGACAGTAGCATGGTCATCATGATGAAATGAAAACAAGCATAGATTACAAGTAGCGTCTAAACAGGATAAGCAGGCTGATGACTGAAGACTGAAGAAATTGGGTTGAGGAAATTGAGAAAGTCTTCAGTCAAAGTCCTCAAACAGTACAGATCAAGTTCATCAACACAAGAATGAGTAAATGAAAGAGTTGAGGAAATAGAACCAGTAGGCTTGATGAAGAAAATGATTTGTTAGACTAGTTCCAACTGCTGTGACAGTTGTACGTCTGGTTGGGGCGGTTAGGTATTTAAACCTGAGGACACACAGTCCCAGACACCCAGTCCTGGACACACAGTCCAAGACACCAAGTCATCCCCGTATTCCCTTGAGCTAAGGTCACACAGACCTCGCCCAATCACTCAAGGTAAGTGTCGTGGAATTGTCACGGCATATGTCCTAGGGTAAGGACTTAGTCGTGAGGCCAACGCATCTATGTGGTAGCTTGAGAGGGGTTGAACGGAATCGAGAGACGCAATGCAAGACAAGGATTTAGACAGCTTTGGGCCCTAGGAAACATCATCCGGTAATAGCCCTACATGATGTTTGAGGCTAGATCTCATTATCATCCTCATGGAGTCGCTTGTAAACCGGCTCTCCTTTAGTTGTGTCTAACCCTAAAGAATATGGCGCCTCTAACTTGTGAGAACATGTCCCTCTTTGGGGAGCCCTATCCCTCCTTATATATGTTGAAGGGGCGGGTTACATGACTAGTCCTAGTAGGATTAGGATTACTCTATTACAAGTGGAGTCCTAGTCTTGCTTCCTTTGTAGGAGGATATTCCTTGTGCTTTCCTCATAAACCGGCCCACCATAACATGAACCGGCCTTCTCGGCCTTGGGCCTTGTCATCCGTCCGCCGTCCGCCGGGTTACCAGTGAGTCATACTAACTAGGCAGGTTGCTTGTAAACCATCTGGTCAGGGCGGGTCACCAGTGAATCGCCAAGTGTATACCGGGTCTCAAGTAAACCGCCAAGTCCGTCCGGGTCATATTTCCGGCCGGGTTATACCACGGGGTATATCCCCGACATTAGCCCCCAGTTTAGCTGCGATTTATCCATGGTAAACTTATGCTGCAAAATAAACACAAGAACAAATTTGACAGGTTGTGCTCCGGGTTAAGAATTCTTGTCAACCGGCACCTGACCATCCTTAAATCCTTGTCCTTTCCTTCTTCTAGAAAATCCGGGTCAACAGGCTAGCTTCATAATCAACCTGCTTGCATAAGAAATATTGTAAATCAAGAATCCATTTGAATCAGCCTTCAATGCTTTGATTTGACAAAAAGATTGGTCTTCAAATATTCAATTGATATCCAGCCGGCTTGAAGATGCCGGTTTATGATTACCACCATTGCCGGGTTATAGAAAGTGATAATTCCGGGTCATGACTGTTTATATATGCCGGTTTATGATTGTTGCCAACGTCGGGTCACACAATTAATCTTCCTGATTTGCCCAAAACTGAGAATTTGAAGATGTTCCTCCTTTATATGCATATTACGTGTAGCCCCCAAGTCTTATGAGGAGAACATAGTGATAGCTTAAGACTTGTTTCAATGTAAATGTTGCAACCTTGAAGAAATCCAGATTGTTCATCCCAGTCACTAGTAAGAACTGAATCCTCCATATTATGTAGCCCCCAAGTGTCGGGTTCTCATGCTT
>LR738715.1:498546941-498628572 GCA_902687465.1 Secale cereale
CGATTTATCCATGGTAAACTTATGCTGCAAAATAAACACAAGAACAAATTTGACAGGTTGTGCTCCGGGTTAAGAATTCTTGTCAACCGGCACCTGACCATCCTTAAATCCTTGTCCTTTCCTTCTTCTAGAAAATCCGGGTCAACAGGCTAGCTTCATAATCAACCTGCTTGCATAAGAAATATTGTAAATCAAGAATCCATTTGAATCAGCCTTCAATGCTTTGATTTGACAAAAAGATTGGTCTTCAAATATTCAATTGATATCCAGCCGGCTTGAAGATGCCGGTTTATGATTACCACCATTGCCGGGTTATAGAAAGTGATAATTCCGGGTCATGACTGTTTATATATGCCGGTTTATGATTGTTGCCAACGTCGGGTCACACAATTAATCTTCCTGATTTGCCCAAAACTGAGAATTTGAAGATGTTCCTCCTTTATATGCATATTACGTGTAGCCCCCAAGTCTTATGAGGAGAACATAGTGATAGCTTAAGACTTGTTTCAATGTAAATGTTGCAACCTTGAAGAAATCCAGATTGTTCATCCCAGTCACTAGTAAGAACTGAATCCTCCATATTATGTAGCCCCCAAGTGTCGGGTTCTCATGCTTACAGCAACCTGGGACTTGTAATTGCCTGATGCTCAAAAAACTTCAACTAGTGTAGCCCCCAAGGGCCGGGACATTATGCAATAATGAGCAGGGACTTTATAAATATGATCATGTAGACTAGAGGAGCAACGTGTAGCCCCCAAGGGCCGGCTTAGTAAGATAATACTGAGCTGGGACTTTATTAAAACAAAATCATCTGACGTAACCCCCATCATGGGGCTTGTAACCCACGTCCACAAGGTTAAGAGCTTTGTACTTTACCAACTGAGCAGTGGACCCTTCAATATAAGGGATTAATACTTGTGTACCTTGGTTTGTTGACAGGAGCAATTGCTAGCCCCCAAAGGGCCGGCTCATTACAATGTGATCAGTCGGGTCTTCAATAGGGTGAGCAAAAAAGGACTTTGCATTAGCCCCCAAGTGCCATGGTGCATGCTGGCAGTGACATGGGACTTGCGTATTTGATGTAATCTCAATTTGAATAATGTAGCCCCCAAGTTCCAGGTCGTAAGCCTGCAGTGACTCGGGACTATTCCTTTGTAAAATAAATCATACCATTGACAATATGATATCCATTGCGCTGAAGCGACTTTGAATACATCAATCATAATATTGGTTATTGATAACCATAATAAAAATCCAGCCATGTTGGCTATTAAAGATTTGAATAATATAACCCGGTTCAAACCGGTTCTAGTGATATTTGGTCACACTGTTGGTTTTACCAAGCCAATGTAGTAAGGATGATAACCCAAAATTTGAACATTGGTGATTATCATAGATTGCCGGTTTATAAACAAAACCAGGCCGGGTTAATGAACACCGGTTATTATCTTATCTCATACCGGCAACTTACAGTCAAAAGTCAGGCCGGTTTAATAAACGCCGGTCATTATCTTATCTCATACTGGTGATTTATAGTCAAAAGCCAGGCCGGTTTAATAAACACCGGTCATTATCTTACGTACTTCTGTGATTAAGTGTGTCACGATTAACCTTAATCCGGTAGTCAAAGATAATGATCCAAGGCACAAGTGTTGATGACTCCCTTGATTATTTGTCGGTTCATTATGAAACCGAACCGGGTTATGATGAACTCCGGTTTAACTGTAGTTAGTAATGGTGTTTGTAACCCAGACTAAGGCTCTGTAAACGCAGGTGTAGTGGCAACTTTATAGTCATCCACTCCCTAAATCAATGTACTAGGTTGAAAAACCAGTGACCTTGAAGATAAAGATTTGAGAAAACATAAAAAATAAAAAATAAAGTTTTTGGGAAAATAAGACCATGTAGTCGAGGCTTTTTACGAGCTGCCAGGCTCCAAATTCGAGGCTTTTTATGAGCTGCCAGGCTACTATCATTAACCATTTTTGCAAAGCCTGTTAAGATGGTCCGCAATCCTTAACCAAATCGTCAATGTCAAATGCTACCAAGTTCAAAAAATCTCATAAAGATTTGACTTGTGTAATCACTTGATGATCGTCAATTTAACGTTACCAAGTTCAGGGTCCATAAGGATTGACTTGTGTGTACGTTCGATGGGTCATACTAGGTTTACCTGGATGGCGTGACTTACTTGATGCAGGCAGGTTAATCCGGGGTTTTAGGTGTATACACCAAGCTTCCAAGCCGTGTTTACTACAAGAGTTTTCAACTCGTTGATGTCTTGCATCAGGAGCCCCCAAGTAGCATTTGAGCATTGCTCATCGGGGCCTATGTTTGAGCTGTGCTAGGCATCAAGCTCTCTTTTTCCCCTCATCATCATGTGGTAATTGCCGAAGCAACCAGAGCTATGCTCTTGTGATGGCCTTGATGTGTTCGCCGGTTTAAGAGGCTATAGGGACTCCCTTGCACACAGAAGCCCCCATGTGACAAACTCTTATGATGGTCTTGGTTTGGTCGTCGGATCAGGAGGGTAGTCAGAACTGCACTTTATAAACATAAGACCCCATGTGACATATTTTTGAGCTGTGCTCGCCGGGTGCCTATGTTTGAGTTGTGTTGTGCAACAAACTCTCTTTGGTCCCTTTAATATTCCCGAGAACTCGAACTTGCAAGAGATACTTCCTCTTGAACCGGATGTTAAACCGGATATTGTGAGCTTCAAAGCTTTCTGGGAGACATCTTTCCCTTGAACCGGATTGGAAACTGGATATTTGAGTCAGGTCATCGTAGCCCCTGAGTCTTGAGACTACTCGAGGAGTTGGCTTGAGACTCTCCACATTTGATCATAGCATATGGTGTCCATCATTGTTGTTGATAGTGCGATATGAATCCATAGAAAATTGAGGTGATTGCGGCGGGTTATCAATGATCCCGTATGAGCCGTGTCAGCAACTCAGCCAATGGTTCCTTCCAACTGGCGATTTGAAGTTAACCAAACTGTAGTGGCGGCGACTTGTGCGCCTGCCCCTTGAGTCACCCAATGCGGACGGCGGTTGATAGTATATGATAATTTGTCTCCATTTTGTTGAAAGAAAACCAGGCTACCCAAGCTATGACTTGCTCATACTCAATAAACAGCTCGTGTAGACAGGTGCAGCCGGACATGTTGATGTAGACCAGGCTGCAAGAGACGAACGGCAAAGACGATCCCGGCTTCATAGGCATTATAAGCCGGTGCGGACGGGTGAGTCAATCATTGGCACGGTCCCGACAAGTTAATGTAAACCGGGCCATAAAGGCGGCATCTTGCACGTGTCCATTCACCGTGTAATGTGGCACAGACGAACGCCGGGCAGGATGTTGCTAGCGCGTGCTTTATACCCATGGTATAAACCATGTTTATAATAAGTAACTGTCCTGCATATCAAAATATACGGATCAAAGTAACTATTTTCTTGATGAAAACTATATATACCAAGAAAATAGATTTAGATGGATATCACCTGATGTATTTGGACCTTATGATCCTCATCAGTGTCCGTTAGCCAACCCGGCATGTAGTGTAGGCCGGACCGTAGGGCGGACAGTAAAACGACCACAGCTTCAGAGGCATCCCACACACATGAGTCGGCCGCAGTGTTGTAAGCCAGCGCAGACGAGCAACTTGTCCTCCCCGTTGTAAACCAGCGTGGTCGCGAGAGACGGCCATGGTGTGATAAACCGGTGCGGTCATGAGATACGGCCACATCGTCGTAAGCCGGTGTGGGGGTCCGTTGAATAGTGACAACCACCTATGCCGAATGCTGTTGGCGTGCCTCCATCTCCGCGGTTTATTACCACTTTGTAATGAATAATTCTCCTGCATATAAAATACATCAGGACAAAGTAGTTTTGCTCGGATGATTTAATATATGCTTAAAAATAAATTGGGTAAAATAGCACCTGATTCGCCCGGATAACAGATGAGTCGGCCACGTATTGATGTAAGCGCAGCAACGGGGGTAGCGACTCGCACGCGTATCCGTTGGGCCGGTTTATGAGAACGGGTGCGGCACCGGCGTGTTAATGTAGATCGGACCGCGGAAGTGGTGGTGTGTGCATGTCCATTGGCGAGGGAGTCGGCCACGGTGTTGGAGACCAGCACGCGTGTGCTCTGACAGATGAGTCGACCGGTGCATTGATGTAAACCGGACTGCGACCCGCATGTTCATGAAACCTTGCAACACAGCTGACCGTGCATCTGTGGCATACCACCACCCCTTTTTCTTTTAATACTTGTCTTGCGTAAAAAATAGTACATGCGAGAGTAATTGTTGTCGGATGAATTAACATGTGTTGATAAAATACATAGGAAAAACAACACCTGGGTTTGTTCGGACGACAGATGATCCGTTTGGCGCGACAAAGGTGGCTCACGGCGGATGAACATCGCGCCAGCAGACTAACAACACCAAGACGGCTCGACGCGCGACAGCAATGGCTCAACGCGGCCATCACGGTTCTAACACAGAGTCAACGGCGCCTTCACGTGGATCCCTTTGGAGATTGACACTGCTGATGATTTTCACGTGGAGTATGATGCCCCATTGGAGATTGTGCCATTGTGTATTGCAATTAGTACTAGTTTTTGAGGAAACTGCCATGGGGACCCTAGATCGTGGCCAGATTGTGTCGATTTTCATTTGTCTTCATCTGCTGCTCCGTACAACACGCCATGGAAAAAGGAGGCACAGAAGACTGAGTTCGAGTTGCAACGAAAGTTGATTTTTCTTCAGATCGGATGAGTCGCTCGTCGCCGTGTACTGGCGATCTCGCTGATTTTTTTTCTTTCTCAGATCCGATTTGTACTAGTAGCACTTGATAGCTTCTTAGAAAGCAGGGACCATAACCTGATCCATTGAAAAGTTGGCAGCAGGCTAGGAGCCATGCAATAGCGACGGAAACCTATGCTCCGAATTGGCTTTGGACACGGACGACAGAATTGCTAAAGTCTTTCGGTCTCGGCGAGTTGTACCTCGTATCGATTGATTTCGAGTCCGAGTCTTCAACCTTGTCTCGATGGCTCGTTGATGGTGTAAATCCTTCCATGCTAGTAGCAGTAAACATCACAGCGACACGTAAAATCTATTGTTGATGTGGAGCTTTCAGTGCCGGTTCTTTCATTATCCTGATCATTGCGAGCTTCTCGAACCCTAGAAAAAATCCCTTCAAGAACTCAACACCACCGTGCGCAGGCCCCGCGGTGGGCGCCAACTATCATGGAATTGTCACGGCAGATGTCCTAGGGTAAGGACTTAGTCGTGAGGCCAACGCATCTATGTGGTAGCTTGAGAGGGGTTGAGCGGAATCGAGAGACGCAACGCAAGACAAGGATTTAGACAGCTTCGGGCCCCGGGAAACATCATCCGGTAATAGCCCTACATGTTGTTTGAGGCTAGATCTAATTATGATCCGCATGGAGTCGCCGGTAAACCGGCTCTCCTTTAGTTGTGTCTAGCCCTAAAGAATATGGCGCCTCTAACTTGTGAGAACCTGACCCTCTTTGGGGAGCCCTGCCCCTCCTTATATATGTTGAAGGGGCGGGTTAAATGACTAGTCCTAGTAGGATTAGGATTACTCTATTACAAGTGGAGTCCTAGTCTTGCTTCCTTTGTTGGAGCATATTCCTTCTGCTTTCTTCATAAACCGGCCCACCATAACATGAACCGGCCTTCTGGGCCTTGGGCCTTGTCATCTGTCCGCCGTCCACGGGGTTACCAGTGAGTCAGACTAACCAGGCAGGTTGCTTGTAAACCATTTGGTCAGGGCGGGTCGCCAGTGAATCGCCAAGTGTAAACCGGGTCTCAAGTAAACCGCCAAGTCTGGTCGGTCATATTTCCGGCCGGGTTATACCGCGGGGTATATCCCCGACGGTAAGTCTTCACAGGTGACTTCCAAACCTTCACAAACTTGGTCACCCGGTGATCCACAATTCCTCTTGGATGCTCTAGACCATTGATTCCTAACCATGTGGAAGATCACAGTCTTCGAAGGTAACAAGCGTTGGTTCCACACTGGAACAATCTTTTTAGTGATGCTCAATCACTTTGGGGTTTTAGGTGTTTGGGTTTTGGGTTTTTTCCTCACTTGATGATTTTCTCTCAAAGTCCTCAAAGGATGGGTTGCTCTTATGATAAGTGTCAGTTTCCCTCGGAGCAGCCAACCAGCTAGTGGTTGTAGGGGGCGGCTATTTATAGCCTAGGGAGCATCCCGACATGATAAGATAGAAATGCCCTTCAATGATATGACCGTTAGGTGGGTAGATATTTTGGGACAGCTGGCGCATAGCACAGCAGCGGTCGGAAATTTGAGTATCAAATTCCTGAGGGCTATCATGTTCCTCACTTGTAGGCAATCCGCACTGGCGAATTCCTAACTCCTCAGTCAAAACAAATTCTTCACAGACTAGAGGAACATCGTCTTTGTCACTGAAGAAATTGACTGAACTGTATGAGATTTCCAATGTCTTCACTCGAAAGGATTGGGTTGTGTAGGCTTTGAGTTGAGCATCACTTGGAAATATGTTTCCTTAATTTTTCTGGGACCCCCTTTAACAGTACGGTGTTTCCTATGACTCAAGAAAGAGAAAATGAAACTATGAAAACAAAAGTCTTCACGCTTCATAATCCTCGCATGAATATCCAAGTCTTCAAGGTCACACCAATTTCTTCACTTTCATAATCTTCAGAAAATCTTCAGAAATCCAAAGTGTTCTGTTGAAGACATTCATTTTTAGGGGTCGACTTTCTCTGTAAATATCAAACTTCTCATAGACTTATAGACCTCTGTACACTCACAAACATATCAGTCCCTTAACATATAAGTCTTCAATACACCAAAATCACTAAGGGGCAATAGATGCACTTACAACATCCACCCAGTGATAATGAAAAAGATAATGCTGAGGTCATGAAGATACTCAACCAAACAATGAAAGGGAACAAGATAATTATTTTGAGATAGAACCACCAGTTGATCTTGATAAACCACAACCTAAGAATAAAAGATATGATAAACCAGACTTTGTTGCTAGGAAACAGGTTAAAGAAAGAGAACCGTGGGTTCAAAAACCTATGCCTTTTCTACCCGAGTCAACTAAAAAGAAAGATGATGAAGAATTTGAATGCTTTGCTAAAATGCCGAGGCCAGTCTTTTTGCGTACTCGCTTGACTGATATCTTGAAAATGCCTCCTTATGCAAAGTACATGAAAGACATCATCACCGATAAGAGAAAAATACCAGAAGCTGAAATCTCCACCGCGCTTGCTAATTGTACTTTTAAGGATGGAGTACCTAAAAAACTTGGAGACCCAAGAATATCAACTATAACTTGCACCATCAAAAGGAATTATGTGAAAACTGTGTCACAGCCCTAGAATACCTGAGTGATTTAGTTGCATCAGCACATGCATCATGTCTAAAATTTCTAAAAGTTGAATTGAGATTTGTTGAAACCCTCAGAAATCATTTCAAAAATAATAAACATTTAATTCTCATCAAATGAGTCCAAGGAAATGTTCCTGTTACTCTTTGAAAATATTGGTAAGAGGTAAAATTCAAACCAATATTTTTGGAATCACAGAAATATTTATTTTGGGACTTTGATTTAAATCAATGACATATCTGAGTTGGATTTATTTCTGTTATATAAGAAATAAATTTCAAATATTTTTGTAAGTTGCGTGTGACCTTGGACTAGTTTCTGAGCTCACATAACAATTTACAAAAAGTTTAAAAATGGTTTGATGTTTTAAATCATATCAAAACAAAATACAGATAAATAGAAAACAGAAAATAAAAGGAGAGAGAGAGCTTACGTGGCCACTTACCCGGCCCAGCTCTGCAGCCCACAGGCCCAGCCCACCAGCCAACTCTAGTCGTCGTCCTCCTAGCGCCAGGATGACGAGGGCACGCGCTCGCCGCTCGGTGCCACGTGCCCACGCCACCTCCTGCTTGCCGCCGAGGCCCCGGACGCGTGGAAGACTCCCTCGGTGCCGTCCCGATCACGCCGATCGCTCCATTCCTCCCACTCGCCCTCCCGACGCCATGGCCGAATGCCACCATCGCTGCCGCTCGCCGTAGCCATGGCTACAGGCCACCCCTCGCCCAACCAGTGAGACACGCAGATTTGCCGCTATGTCGTGGAGCTACACGCTGACACACGCGACCGCGGGAGCCCTACAGCGTCGTCCCCGACCTCATCTTCAACCTCCGGCCGCCAGCGACCTCGCCGTCGATTCCCGACGTCTGGCACCTTCCCGAGCTTTCTGAGACCTCCGTCGACCCCGCCGTGAGCTCCTACACCGTTCTCCCCTTATTTTTGCACTCGTTCCCTCTTCCAGGCCGTGGTACCGCCGGAGCCATGAGCTTCTCACCGCTGGTGATGTTGCAGCCGTGGCCACGGTCACTGCAACCCGTGTCCGAGCACACCGGTGTGCTCAGTGCGTCTCCGCGAATCCGTAGCCAACAGCAGATCCCCCTCCCACACTCTCTAGCACCAAACCCGACTGCTCTCGAACTCCGGCCGCTGCAGCTAGCTCGTTTCATGCGAGCTCAGGCCACCTCAACCCCTGTCGCTTGCCCAGAAGGATGCGGGCGAGTCCCAGCTCCGCGTAGAGCCTCTCAGCCATCGATTTGGTCACCGGAGTAGCGTTTCCGATACCCTCTGCCATCTCTGGCGTCGCCGGCAACGAGCCGCGGGTCAGCTACGGCGAGTTTGACCCGGGTTGACCCTGTTTTGACCCCCTCTGGGTCACTGACGTGTGGGCCCAGGCCCTGTTTAGTTAGGGTTCAGATTAATTAGTGTTAACTAAGTTAGTTAATTAGATGGGCCACTGACACGTGGGGCCCAGACCCTGTTAACCACTAGTTTAGTTTTTAACTTAATTAGTTAGCTTTTTTAGACTTACGTGTGGACCCCATATGTCAGGTTTGACCTGGACCGCGCCCTGTTGACTTGTTGATGTCAGCATGACCTAGTGCTGATGCAGTAAAGCCTTTTCTGGAATTTTAGATAAATCTAAATGATTTATTTATTTTTAGAAAATGCTTTAAACTTCTAAAAATCATAGTAAATCAACCATAACTCAAGTGAAAACAATTTATATATGAACAATTATCAGAAAAATCCAAAGAATCTGTTTATGGCATTATCATGCATGTTAGAACAACTTTTGTTCACTGTTTAGGACAAATCATATAAATGGCATTTGAATTCTCACATGTGGAGTTTAAATTTGAACCTTTGGTTAAAACCAACTTCATTTAAATCGTTGCTAGTTGCATTAGCTCAATCAACAACATATTGCCATGTCATGATCATGCATCATATTGTCGCATTGCATTGATTGTGTTCTCTCTTGTATGCCGGTGTTTGTCCCCTCTCAGTACACGTTGTTCCGGCGATGTGATCGATGCACTAATGAAGACACAGTGATATCTTCAGAAGTGCTAGGCAAGCAAAACCTCATTGATAATTCCGATACAATCCCACTCTCTAGATCTTGCTCTCTTTTACTGCATTAGGACAACCAAAATCCAACTGCTATTTGATGCGGTAGCTGAACCCCTTTTCCTCTGCATGACTTGTCATTGCCACATTAAATAGTTGAAACCCACTAGCATGAGTAGGAGTTGTTTGAGCCATGTTGTGCCTACTCATTCATGCTTGTTTGTCATGCCTACTACTGCTTAGAGTTGAGTCAGGTCTAATTCATCGGGGATGAATTTAAATGGTGATGAACATGTCCTACTGTGTGTGAGCTAAGTGTGTGAACACGATTTGGTAAAGGTAGCCATGAGAGGCCATGTAGGAGTTCATGGTGGATTGTCTCATTGAACCCGTCCTCAGGAACTGAGTTCTATGTTTGTGATCCATGAACAGCAACTACGACACATCGGGATCCTTAACTGACTCTCTCGACTTATTAATCAGCCTAATCTCTGTCCAGGAATTGCAACTAGTTTCTGGTGTTTGTAGGATATGTGTTGGAGGCCTTCCATAGCGCTGACCCTAGGGGTGGGCTATGACACGGTAGATACACCGTGGCACGGTGTACCGAGTCGCCCGTTTGGTGTCTCGGGAACCCTGTACACATCGTTTGGGGCCGTGAGCGACACCCCGGCTGGATCTCCTTACCGATGGAACCCGAATAGGCGATAAACCTGGCCTAGAGACTTGTGTGGTTAGTCAGGTCGTGGCCGACACCCTCGTTGGGCTTTCGCTGAAGGTTGCCGAGTACATGTCGTGTAAATGGCGATAAGTAGTGAGACCGTGTCTGAAGAAGTACACCCCTGTAGCGTTATAAATGATCGATTCGAATAGCCGTGTCCGCGGTAAAGGACTTCTGGGTTGCCTGTACAGTTCATAGACAAGTGAAAGTGGATACTCTAAAATAAGCAAGATAAGCGTGAGTGCTATGGATGGCCTTCTCGTAGGGAGACGGGAACTGGTCCATAGTGGTGTATTGATTGGTGAATATCTGGACTCGTGTGCGCCACCTCAAAAGAGTTACTTGCAGTCATAGTATAGGTTAGCCACTGAGTCAAAGCTGGCTTGCTACAGTTAAACTCCACCCCCCCTTTGTTGATACTGATGCATATGTAGCTACTTTTGATGTAAGTATTTCTGAGTACCTTTGTACTCACGTTAGCTTAATTTATGTTTTTGCAGGGAGACTTCAGTCTCACTAGTGGTTCCACGTGGACTTCGACTTTTAGCTTGTTACCTCAGCTACGATCTTGTACCCTTGGGAGGGTCTTGTAGATAGTCAGGCTTGTCAGCCCATTTCATTTTGTAGTTGTCTGTACTCAGACATGTTATGCTTCCGTAGCCTGTATGCTCTGTATGTTGGGTCATGAGACCCACTGCTTGTAATAAATGTTGTGATGGCTCTTCTGGGCCTTATCTATATGAGTTGTTGAGTTATGTTGTGATGCCATGTTGTACAACACATACTTGCATGTTATGCATACGTGTAATGTGTATTCCTATGTGTGGGATCCGACACCTAGTTGTTTACCTTTGGTAGCATATCTTACAGGGAAATGTCTCCTAGTGCTTCCACTGAGCCTTGGTAGCTTGCTACTGCTCCAGAACACTTAGACTGGTCGGCATGTGTCCTTCTTCGTTCCTGTGTCTGTCCCTTAGGAGAAATGTCACGTGTTGTTCCTTTAAGTCCTTGTAGCTTGCTATGACTTGGGTTCAGACGTTGATGACCGACACGTTCATTGCTGGGTCATGTATGCATGTCTCTGTAATTTAGCGCCACTTTTGGTTTATAACTAGTCATGTCGGCCCAGGTTCTCTGTCATATGGTTGCTAGCGACACTATCATATACGTGTGCCAAAATGCGCATACGATCCCAGGGCTGGTAAGGTGGCACCCGTGGGGATACCGTGCGTGAGGACGCAAAGTGATATGATGTGTTACATGCTAGACCTGTGTGACTTAGGATCGGGGTCCCGACAGTTTTGGTATCTGAGCCCGACTGCCTGCAGGATTACCAAGCCAAACTGGTCGAAGTTGAGTCTAGAAAATTCTTTAGTTATATAAGGGAATTGATTGTGGAAGGGAACATAAGGCTCTGTTTACTCCTTTACCCTATGCCCTTCTGATCTATGTCGTCCTCTTCTTTTCTACGGGGATTAAGAACTAGGCTTCTCATTCAATCTACCAGGATCACGTTAATGGTGGATTCAACTCTCGGTTCAGTTTCTAGTACTTCCCTGTGTTAACAACTGGTCTTGAAACCTTAGCATTGTGATGTTGTGAGGATATGCCACCATTTTGCAGGATCTCTCAAATCTTTTGAGCATTTACAGCCGTTATGTTGTCCGAGTCATCCCATGTTTCTAAACAATCTGATGCATTTGCAAATCTTTCCTCCATGTTCCCGATATCCTTTTGGGCCAGACTAATCACGCTAATCGGTCTGTTGAGGTACTTCGTTGCCTCGACATATTTGTTGAAGCCAACAGGAAACTAGGACATCATAGATAGCCACCCAGTAAAACAACCTTGTGTTGTGTTCTCAGTGTGATGATTCTGGCCATTATTCTTGAAAGCATCCCGTGATGCCATTTAGTTAGTAGGCATTATATTTCAGGGTTCTTCAACCCAAGGCTCATTCCACTTACTTCATGTTGATAGTGTTTGCTAGTTCCTTTAGGATATTAGTAACGTTGCAATAGTCCTCGAGGTCCATGGTATCTCCTTCTTCCAAATACCATGAACTGCTTATGGCAGAAGTTCCTCTTTGAACCGAAGGATCAAAATAAGAGTGCTCTTGATGAGTTACACATTCCATATTGTGACTCTGCCAATCCATCCTTTTTGCATGGGTTATCCAGAAGAAACATGTTGGACTAGTTCGACATGCTAATCTATGCATTCACAACTCAGAAAATCATATGTTCCTTTGAGTTGTTCCCTTAGTAGCTATATTTTGAACCTCGTCTATCAATCGATTGTCAGGAGTAGTTGTGCATTCGTGTTCATCGATGCCTTTTACTCTTGTGGTTCATCAAGCCATTCTATGCTGGCATGAGTAGGAGAAACAAACTCCAGTGCCTCTTCCATATCTAGGATTGGATCAAAGCAGATGTATTCCACAGATCAAAATGCCAACCCCGCTTTTGCTCTGCTCTACCTTGGAGTGTTACCCTCTTTTATGTCAAGAATGTCATGGGGATTACACCACCTCCCGTGAACTCTTGATACAGTAATACTTCTCGCCATCATCGTTCATTCCTCGGTCTCCGTGTTATTGTAACCGGAATACTGATAAGTGAATCGTGATGTGTGAAATCAATACTCCTAGCAACTCCGTTGCTTGGTAGTTAGTGGACTATAATCCCATTCCTAGTGTGCTGGTTGTTGAATCATCATCCTAAGATTGATCGTGCTACCTAGTCCATTTTTCTGGTGCACTCTACGATCAATGAGTTACGATTGTGTCAATCCCTCGCTCTTTTGATCATATCGTCTTGCCCTGAAAAGCAAGATTGTTCTCGAGCTTCATAGCATATCGGTGGTTCGTGATTTTCCGAATATCTTCTCGGAAGTATTACCAGGTTGTTCCCCGACCGTTATGTTGAGCTTGTGATCAAGTTGGTTTACTTATAAGCCACCCCTTCTCCAAGAATCTGTGTCGGATATCCAGAAATGGTTGGTTAAGCTAAACAACAACTTTGGGAGTTGGAAGATAGAAGCTTTCCCTGGCTTAGTTCATTCTCGGGGATACCTTTGTATATGTGTGTTGAAGAAAGAGGATATCTTCATCGATTGGTCCTCGTGATCAGTTGTTGGACCTATCGTCTTATTAAAACTTAGATTTGAGTGTGGGCTATCGTCAAATCAAATCATAACCAACGATGTCTGTAATTTGTCTTACTCGTGGTTGTCCCTCGAGCATACCTCATTATATCTTTTGGTCTGACCAATGCTATCACCTTGTTCACATAATTGTGGGATTCCATCTTCATGGATATGTCGATGATTTGTTGTTGAGCCCATCAACATCAGTTATCTTGTCCACGATTCATGTTGAACATCTAATTCAGTGTTGGAAACTTTTAAGCATGGCCTTCATGTTTCGTTCATTAGGTATATGTTTTGGTGAAAGAGGTGACTTCCTCTAATTCACGTGCATCCGATGGAAGTTAGTACCGTGAATTCAAGAAAGCTTGTTTTTGCTTCCTCTGGAATCATCCCAAATCAGTCATGCATACATGTGAAGTATTTTATGGTCTGATAGACTGATCATCTTCATTCCATATGTATCCCTAGCACACCAAGCCACTGATTGATTTTTTCAAGAAAAAGGAGTTTGTTGTGCTAATCCTAGGTCATGCACATGACTTCACTATGTTCAATGATTGTTCCCAACCTGAACTCGGTAGTGCTTTATTATAAGACTACTACGTGGTCATACTTGTCTTGGACAACGTGTTCATAGGTATGTAGCAGAACCAGCTCATGTTTTGGAGCTTGCTATCGTAGTTGATATCCCGAGAATCTCGCTACGTCATCTCGTCGGTTGTGTTGCTACCTTTCCTTTTCCAAACATGCTATCTGAAATATCCTGTTACCAACTAGATCTAAATCTCAGGCAGATATGATGGTTGGAACATTCCCAACATTTGCATTTTGTTCCCAGCTTGCACCTCAGCACCTCATGTTCAGGATCATCTTCAATAGTGGTCCTACCATGGGTCCCATCCATTTCCGATGATAAGAAAAATCAATCTTTGTGTTGTCTTCAACAATATAGTCCACATCATCCATGCTAGTCGGAGTATGTCGTTCTCTCGAACTCCGGCAAACGATCGTTTGTGATTGCCTTAGGCTGGTATAGAGAATTTCAATGATCTCTATATCAAAAGTAATTCCTTTTGCCACTTAAGGGAATGATTCTATGAGTCACCTTCTCTAAGGTGCCCCTTCTGGTGACATCAATGACCATCTTCCTTAGGTGTGGAATTATTGCCGACCAAGTGAACATTCATCATTTGTTTCACTCCATCCCTCTGGAGGAGTGTTCCGTGTCTCAGCTCAAGAGATGTTTCAACGTCTCACTCCATGAGTTGATCTTGAGTTGCTCGATCATTCACAAGATCAATTACCGCAGAGTTTCTTTCCTCGTCACCGTGTTGGACAAAGACCTCGAAAGCAAGGATGTCAAGGTCAACATGATGCAAGCAATCAACATTCCTATGAAGTGCAATTGGATCGAGAAGATTGTGTTAGATTGTGTCCCCTCTGATTTCTTACCTCACGTCTTGAATCTCGGGACGAGATTCTTTTTTAGTGCGGGTGAGTTGTCACAGCCCTAGAATACCCGGGTGATTTAGTTGCATCAGCACTCATCATGTCAAAAAAATTGAAAGTTGAATTGAGGTTTGTTGAAACCCTCACAAATCAGTTCAAAAATAATCAACATTTAATTCTCATCAAACGGGTCCAAGGAAATGTTCCTGTTACTCTTTGAAAATATTGGTAAGAGGTATAATTCCAACCAATATTTTTGGAATCGCATAAATATTTATTTTGGGCCTTTGGTTTAAATTAGTGACATATTTGAGTTGGATTTATTTCTATTATATAAGAAATAAATTTCAAATATTTTTGTAAGTTGCGTGTGACCTTGGACTAGTTTCTAATCTCACATAACAATTTACAGAAAGTTTAAAAATGGTTTGATGTTTTAAATCAAATCAAAACAAAATACAGAGAAACAGAAAACAGAAGAAAAAAGGAGAGAGAGAGAGAGAGAGAGAGAGAGAGAGCTTACCTGGCCACTTACCCGGCCCAGCTATGTGGCCCACAGGCCCAGCCCACCAGCGAATGCCAGTCGTCGTCCTCCTGGCGCCAGGAGGACGAGGGCACACGCTCGCTGCTCGGTGCCACGCGCCCACGCCACCTCCTGCTTGCCGCCAAGGCCCTGGTCACGTGGATGACTCCCTCGGTGCTGTCGCGGTCGCCCCGGCCGCTCCATTCCTCCTCCCTCGCCTCTCCCTCGCCCTCCCGACACCATGGCCGAATGCCACCGTCACCGCTGCTTGTCGTAGCCATGCTACAGGCTACCCCTCGCCCAACCAGTGAGACAACCAGATCCGCCGCTACGCCGTGGAGCTACACGCTGACGCACGCGACCGCGGGAGCCCTACAGCATCGTCCCCGACCTCATCTTCAACCTCCGGCCGCCGGCGACCTCGCCGTCGATTCACGATGTCTGGCTCCTCCCCGAGCCTTCTGAGACATCCGTCGACCCCGCCGTGAGCTCATACGTCGTTCCCCCCTTATTTTTGCACTGGCTCCCTCGCCCAGGCCGTGGTTCCACCGGAGCCGTGAGATTCTCGCCGCCAGCGATGTTGCAGCCATGGCCACGGTCACTGCAGCCCGTGCCCGAGCACACCGGCGTGCTCAGTGCATCTCCACGAATCCGTAGCCATCAGCAGATCCCCCTCCCACGCTCTCTAGCACCAAACCCGACTGGTCCCAAACTCCGGTCGCCGTCGCGTGCTCGGGCCACCTCAACCCCTACCGCTTGCCCAGATGGATGCGGGCGAGTCCCAGCTCCGCATAGAGCCTCTCAGCCATCGATTTGGTCACCGGAGTAGCGTTTCCGATGCCCTCCGCTGACTCTGGCGTCGTTGGCGACGAGCCGTGGGTCAGCTCCGGCGAATTTGACCCGGGTTGACCCTGTTTTGACCCCTCTGGGTCACTGACTTGTGGGCCTAGGCCCTGTTTAGTTAGGGTTAGGATTAATTAGTGTTAACTAAGTTAGTTAATTAGATGGGCCACTGACACGTGGGGCCCAGGCCCTGTTAACCTCTAGTTTAGTTTTTTAACTTAATTAGTTAGCTCTGTTAGACTGACGTGTGGACCCCACACATCAGGTTTAACCTGGACCGCACCCTGTTGACTTGTTGATGTCAGCATGCCCTAGTGCTTATGCAGTAAAGCATTTTTTGGAATTTTAGATAAATCTAAATGATTTATTTATTTTCAGGAAATGCTTTAAACTTCTAAAAATCATAGTAAATCAACCATAACTCCAATGAAAATAATTTATATATGAAAAATGATCAGAAATATCCAAAGAATCTGTTTATGGCATTATCATGCATATTAGAACAACTTTTGTTCATTGTTTAGGACAAATCATATAAATGGCATTTGAAATTTGAACCTTTGGTTCAAACCAACTTCATTTAAATCGTTGCTAGTTGCATTAGCTGAATCAACAACATATTGCCATGTCATGATCATGCTTCATATTGTTGCATTGCATTGATTATGTTCTCTCTTGTATGCCGGAGTTTTTCCCCTCTCAGTAGATGTTGTTCCGACGATGTGATCGATGACACTGACAAAAAGACACAATGATATCTTCAGAAGTGCCAGGCAAGCAAAACCCCTTCGAGCATTCCGATACAATCCCACTCTCTCGCTCTTGCTCTCTTTTACTACATTAGGACAACAATGATTGAAATGCTATTTGATGCAGTAGCTAAACCCCTTTTCCTCTACATGACCTGTCATTGCCACAGTAAATAGTTGAAACCCACTAGCATGAGTAGGAGTTGTTTGAGCCATGTTGTGCCTACTCATTCATGTTTTTTTGTCATGCGTGCTACTGCTTAGAGTTGAGTCAGATCCGATTAATAGGGGATGAATTGGAGTGGTGATGAACATGTCCTACTTTGTGTGAGCTAAGTGTGTGAACACGATTTGGTAAAGGTAGCGGTGAGAGGCCATGTAGGAGTACATGGTGGATTGTCTCATTGAAACCGTCCTCAGGAACTGAGTTATGTGTTTGTGATCCATGAACAGCTACTATGGCACATTGGGATCCTTCATTGACTCTCTCGACTTATTAATCAACCTGATCTCTGTCCAGGAGTTGCAACTAGTTTCTGGTGTTTGTAGGATATGTGTTGGAGGTCGTGCGTAGCGCTGACCCTAGGGGTGGGCTATGACGCGGTAGATACACCGTGGCACAGTGTGCCGAGTCGCCTGTTTAGTGTCTTGGGAACCCTGTAGACATCATTTTGGCCGTCAGCGACACCCCGGCCGGATCTCCTTGCGAATGGAACCCGAATAGGCGATAAACCTGGACTAGAGACTTGTGTGGTTAGTCAGGTCATGGCCGACACCCTCGCTCGGCTTTCGCTTGAAGGATGTCGAGTACATGTCGTGTAAACGGCGATAAGTGGTGAGAGCGTGTGTGAAGAAGTACACCCCTGCAGGGTTATAAATGGTCTATTATAACAGCCGTGTCCGCGGTAAAGGACTTATGGGTTGCATGTACAGTTCATAGACAAGTGAAAGTGGATACTCTAAAATGCGCAAGATAAGCATGAGTGCTATGGATGGCCTTCTCGTAGGGAGACGAGAATGGATCCATAGTGGTGTGTTGATTGGTGAATATGTGGACTCGTGTGCACCACCTCAAAATAGTTACTTGCAGTCATAATATAGGTTAGCCACTGAGTCAAAGCTGGCTTACTGCAGTTAAACTCCACCCCCCCTTTGTTGATACTGATGCTTATGTCGCTAGTTCAGATGTAAGTCTTGCTAAGTACCTTTGTACTCACGTTTGCTTAATGTATGCTTTTGCAAAGAGACTTCTGTCTCACTAGTGGTTCCGTGTGGACTTCGACGTTTAGCTTGTTACCTCAGCTACGATCTTGTACCCTTGGGAGGGTCTTGTAGATAGTCAGGCTTCTCAGCCCTTTTCATTTGTAGTTGTCTATACTCAGACATGTTATGCTTCTGTTGCCTGTATGCTCTGTGTCGGTGTACTAAGGTAGGGGTGCCTTAGAACCCCAACTTGTGCACGGGCAGTAGCAGCTTCCCGCGGCAGGGCTTACCACGCGCTTGCCGAGGCCCGCTCCAGACCCCTTTCAAGACATTCAAGAACAAAATATTCAAGTTAGAAGACAAGACCCCGGCAAGAGGAGCTTGCCGGGAAGGCCGCACCAGGCTCAAGGACATTTTTTCAGCACAAGACCCTGGCAAGAGGTGCTTGCCAGGAAGGCCAAAGGATAAACACCGCAAAAGATACATCGCGGCGCATGGTGCGCCCCGGCAGGGCCCAGGAAGCGGCAAGCTTCCGGGCCCGGCAAGATAGCGGTCCCAGCAAGGTGCTTGCCGAGGGAAGCTCACACTGTGTGCCTGCGCTCCAGCTCACTCGGCCACGCGTCGCCCTGGGGCCCTTCCAGGGGCGCGTAGCAGATGGCTGTGCAGCCTGAGGGACACGCTGGCGAGCCGCGGTGACGAAGCTACCACCGTGGCGAACGGAGACGCATGGACAGACGCTTTTGGGGTCGATGGCGACGGGCATTAAATGCCCTTGTCCCGCACCGTCAAGGTTAGGTGAAGACCACTGTTCATCCACTGTTCATGCACTGTTGCAACTACCACCAAATTTACACTTTTACCCTCCTCTACGTTGGCACTTGTCGGTGACCCCTTGAGCTATAAAAGGAGGCCCATGCACAACGTAGAGGGGGTTGGAGCCCAGAAACTCGTTCACTCCATCACTCGGTGCAGCTGGTACTCTAGATCTTCAAGCTCCCGAGCCCAAAAACTCAATACAACCAAAAGCAGGAGTAGGGTTTTACGCATCATCGCAGCCCGAACCTGGGTAAACTGCCCGCGTGTGCCCCTCGATCTGCTCTCCGTGCTCCCTCCGCTCCCTTACCGCAATTCCCGGGAAATGCACTTCAACCTGACACCATTGAGTCTTCTTCTGTACAGTTCGTTGTCAACGAACTGGTACATACTTGACTGCCTGGTTATCTTGTCTATCTCTTCTGATTCTTCGGGAAGTTCTCCAGTTTGAAGAAAACGGACGATTTGCTGTGCACAAGAGTTTATTGCCGAAGAGATAAAGAAGTTGGAAGCAGCAGGCCTTGTTAGAGGCGTAATCCATCCTACGTGGTTGGCCAATCCAGTTGTTGCGCACAAGGCCAATGGGAAGTGGAGACTTTGTATAGACTTCACTGATGTGAATAAAGCATGTCCCAAGGATCCATTTCCCTTGCCGCGTATTGACCAGATTGGTGACTCCACCGCCAGATGCGAGTTGCTTTCATTCCTTGATGCATACTCAGGTTACCACCAGATATTCATGGCCAAGGAAGATGAAGAAAAGACTGCATTCGTTACTCCATGCGGCACATACTGCTTCGTACGCATGCCCTTTGGATTGAAGAATGCAGGCTCGACATTTGCAAGGGTGGTGCACACTGCTTTTGAGCCACAGATCCACAGAAATGTAGAAGCCTACATGGATGATATAGTGGTCAAGAGCAAGAGCAAGGATACCCTGATCCAAGACATAGAAGAAACCTTTGAGAATCTGCGCAAGATACAACTCAAGTTGAACCCAGAGAAGTGCGTCTTCGAAGTCCCCTCCGGCAAGCTTCTCGGGTTCTTCGTGTCCCAGAGGGGGATTGAAGCCAATCCCGACAAGATTAAAGCCATCGAGCAGATTGAAGCCCCGAAGCGCGTCAAGGACGTAAGGAGACTTGCTGGTTGTGTGGCTGCCCTCAGTAGGTTCATTTCAAAGTCTGCAGAACGCGCCCTACCTTTCTTCAAAATCTTGAAAAAGGCAGGTCCAATGAAATGGACTCCGGAAGCGGAGGCTGCGCTACAAGACTTGAAAGGATACCTATCCCCCACTCCAATACTTGTCGCACCTAAGCCACAAGAGAAGTTGCTGCTGTACTTAGCGGCGACCAATCAAGTGGTTAGTGCTGCGTTAGTAGCGGAGAGGGAGGCAGATGAGGAACCCGCATCCCCGGCAAGCGCATCCAGCGGCAAGCAGGGGGCTTCCCCGACAAGCTCTGGCCCCGACAAGGACAAGTCTGTGCAGGAACAAGAAGAAGTGCGAAAGAAGATGGTGCAGCGCCCAGTTTATTTTGTAAGTTCCCTCTTGCAGGGAGCTAGAACAAGATACTCTGGGGTGCAGAAGTTGCTTCTCGGCCTCCTCGTGGCCTCGAGAAAGCTATGCCATTACTTCCAAGCACATGAGATAACAGTGGTCACTCGCTTTCCGTTGAAAAGGATATTGCAAAATCCAGAAGCAACAGGCAGGATCGTCGAGTGGGCACTGGAACTGTCGAGCTTTGGTCTCAAGTTTGAGAGTACTTCAACCATACAGAGCAGAGCTTTGGCAGAATTCATAGCGGAGTGGACCCCAACACCGGATGAAGAAGTTCCAGAGACAAGCATCCCCATCCAAGAAGCAAGCAAGGAGTGGATAATGTACTTCGATGGTGCCTTCTCGCTGCAAGGCGCCGGCGCTGGCGTGTTACTCATAGCGCCCACCGGAGAGCACCTCAAGTATATTGTTCAAATGCACTTTCCCAAGGAGCAAGCGACAAACAATACTGCTGAGTATGAAGGACTGCTTGCCGGCCTCAGGATTGCGGCCGAACTTGGGATCAAGAAGTTGATTGTGCGGGGAGACTCACAGTTGGTGGTCCGACAAGTGAACAAGAGTTACCAGAGCCCTCTGATGGAAGCTTATGTAGATGAAGTGAGGAAGCTTGAAGAACACTTTGAGGGCTTGCAGATGGAGCACGTCCCAAGAGCTCAGAATGATATCGCAGATAGCCTCTCGAAGTGTGCTGCAATGAAGTTACCTGTGGAACCAGGGATCTTCATGCTCAAGCTAACTCAACCATCCGTTACACCATCAGTAGGGCAGAGCAAGAAGAGGAAGTTGGTCTCCGGCGACTACTTGCCGGCGGATCTTCCTCAAGCCGCCGCCAAGGTCCCCAAGATCAGCAACCAAAATGCTGAGGAACAGTCTGCTCTTGCTGACCGAAGGGTCTGTACAGTTGAAGCAGGCGTTCCCGACAAGCCTCGCTCCGGCAGGCTTGCCGAGGAACCCTCAGCTCCGGCGGAGCCGCAGGATCCTGCCGTAGAAGCTGAGGTTCCCGCAGCAGCCCTGATGCCTTTAGTCTTGTTGTTGAGCCTCAGGCTCCAGCATGGGCACATCAAATCGTCCGTTTTCTTCAAACTGGAGAACTTCCCGAAGAACCAGAAGAGATAGAGAAGATAACCAGGCAGTCAAGTATGTACCAGTTCGTTGACAACGAACTGTACAGAAGAAGACTTAATGGTGTCAGGTTGAAGTGCATTTCCCGGGAAGATGGACAGAAGCTGTTGGCAGAGATACACGGAGGCATATGTGGTCATCACATTGGCGCAAGAGCACTTGCCGGGAAGGCGTTCCGGCAAGGTTTCTTTTGGCCAGAAGCCCTCCAAGATGCAACTGCACAAGTAACCAAGTGTGAAGCGTGTCAGTTCCATGCCAAGCAAATACACCAGCCAGCTGAAGCTCTCCAGACGATCCCTTTGTACTGGCCCTTCTCGGTCTGGGGGCTCGACATCCTCGGCCCCTTTCCCCGCGCTGTCGGGGGCTTTGAGTACTTGTACGTTGCAATCGACAAGTTCACAAAGTGGCCAGAAGTGGAACCAGTGAGGAAGGTGACAGCACAGTCAGCAGTCAGGTTCTTCAGATCAATAGTTTGCCGTTTCGGGATCCCTAACAAGATTATCACCGACAACGGCACACAGTTCACAAGCCGCACCTTCATGCAGTACGTCCAAGACCTCGGCACCAAGGTCTGCTTCGCTTCCGTTGCGCACCCGGGGAGCAATGGTCAAGCAGAGAGGGCCAATGCTGAAGTGCTGCGCGGACTGAAGACAAGAACCTTTGACAGGCTGCACAAGTGTGGAAGAAACTGGATCGAGGAGTTGCCGGCGGCTCTTTGGTCAATCAGGATGACACCAAATCGAGCCACCGGACAGACACCCTTTGCTCTTGTCTATGGAGCAGAGGCAGTTCTCCCCACGGAACTCGTATACGGATCTCCTCGAGTGCTCGCTTACGACGAGCTCGAGCAAGAGCAACTGCGGCAAGATAATGCATTGCTCCTTGAGGAGGAACGTCTCCAGGCTGCTGTACGAGCTGCTCGATACCAGCAAGCCTTGCGTCGCTATCATAGCTGCAAGGTCAAGGCCAGGAGTCACGAGGAAGGCGACCTTGTTCTTCGGCGCGTTCAGTCCACCAAGAACTCCAACAAGTTGACGCCGAAGTGGGAAGGCCCTTATCGGGTGAGACAAGTCACGAGGCCCGGCGCTGTCCGCCTTGAGACCGAAGAAGGCTTACCGGTGAGCAACTCCTGGAACATAGAGCATCTTCGCAAGTTTCACCCATAAGGCGCGGTTGCCGTGATCCGCTCCGGCAACCACCTTTTGTACAAGCATTGCCGCAGTCGCATGTTAACCTTTGTACAAAGCCGGGCGCAGAGCCCGTGCATCAGTAAAACTTTTGTGCTTCGCACCATTTGTCATTTCGTGCTTTTCCTTGTATTTGCATGTATCATCTGCCATTTCGTGCAGCACACACTCTCGGTAAGCAGTAACAAGCCGCAAGGCTCCATACTTGTATTTTCTCCTCCTTTGCCTTTCTCTCTGAAACAGAAGGAGTGTTTCCTCGCGCACAAGTTTGCCGGGGGGGAAGGAGATAGCAGTATGGACCAAGTGCTGTTCAAGAAAGAAAAGTCTTGCCGGGAAGTAAACAACCCAATGAAAGCTAAGTCACAAAAGTTTGAGCATTCAAATTTTTAAATTTTCCGTTATCTTCCTTGAACAACCACACTTTGTATGGAAAACCTGTGCGCAGGGGAACCTACCCGTGGCTAGCCGCGCCCTTACTTTGTTTCGAGCACGCTCAACAGCTTAAGTGAGCTGCGACAAGTGTCGCGCCCTTACTTCGTTTTCGAGTTCGCTCAGCAATTTAAGTGTGCTGCGACTAGCTGCGGCAAGGTTTCCTGCCGACAAGGTCCTTGCTAAGCAGGCTGCTAAGAGTCCCGCACTCAGCGCTCGCGGCAAGGGCCCCTTGCGGGCAAGTTCCCTAAAAGCGTAGGGTAAAAAGCATACAAAATGAAGGACCAAAAGCAAGGGAGATAACACTGCATCGATTACCCAAAATAAAAGTATATATTACAAAGATACCTTGCCGCTGTTCTAAACAACTACTGTCTATGACTTAATTGGCAGCGGCGAAGGAAACAAGAAGCCTAATTCCTACGGTCTCCCTCGACCCTCTGGATCTTGCCCACCTTGGCTACAATGTGGGCAACTTGGGCCTTCAATGCCTCATGATCAGCCTCGGGTGGCAAGGTGCGGAGGACGTTGACGAGGTTGATGCCGGGGTTGCGGTAAACAATCTTCGACAGCACCCGCTCCATGGTGCCCATGCAGAGCCGGCGTGCCTCGTTGGCCAGCTGCTCGGGGATCTTCTCCCGCAACCGCGCAAGCGCCGGCGCCACTCCCCTGAAGAACAGACTCAGTTTGGCGCTGTGGGGGAGGTTCTCGTCGGGGGAGTACACGAGATGCTCCGCCCTCAGCGCCATCATCTCCATGTCTATGTTGGCGGCGGAGGTGACGAGGTCCTCGGTCCATCGCTCCACAGTCTGCTGGAATTGGGTCTGCGAGACGGTGGTGCTTTCCAGCAGGGCCCTCTCAGCGCGGAGATCGTCCTTCAGCTTGGTCTCGCGGTCCCGGGCAGCGTCAAGCGAGTCAGTAAGGGTGGATACCATCAGCTCTAGATCAGCAATGGAGTCCTTGGCATCAGTGAGCTCTTTACCCTTATCGGAGAGGCGGATTTGCAACTCCGAGTTGGTGTGGGCATCCTTCTCCTGCTCCACGTTGAGCGCGGTGACCCTGTCTTCGCTTGCCTTCAAGAACAGCTCCAACTGAGCCACTCTGGCCTCCAGATCCTTCTTGGCGGTCTCTGCGGCAGCGGCAGCATCCCTCGCCTCCCGCAGAGCCCCGCCAATAGCCTGCTCCCGAGCGGTGAGGTCGTCCTCGTGGCTGTCGAGGTCGACCTTCCGCTGGTTGAGCGCCCCTTCCCGCCGAGACAGCTCTTCGGCGGCCAGACGTTGCTGCTCCTCGACCTCGGCCTTTTCGAGGATGAATGCTTGCTGCGCCCCGGCAAGCTCTTCGCGCTCCTCCGCCAAGTTCCGGAGGGCCGCCTGGTTGGCAGCACGGAGCTCCGTGGCGCGCTTCTCCAGGTCAGCACCAGCCTTGGCAGCCAGAGCCTCCCGAGACTCCAACTTCGCCTGCCTGGCCCGGTACAAGGCCAGGAGCCGGCGAAGGAGACGCTCCTCTTCGGGCTCGTCGCAGCTGCCGGGCGCATCCACAACCTTCAGCCCGGCGGAGGCGAGAACCTCTCCGTCGAAGGTCTCTCCCTCCGCGGGTACCCTAGACGAGGACGCCCACAGGACTTGAATGAAGACCCCGTTGGCGGCCTCCAGGTAGACACCCGACCGCTCCATGGAGGCGGAGGGGTCGGCGGCTGGTGCAGCATCCGACGCTCCTGCAGCCTCCGGGCCAGCAGTGTGGTCGCCGGTCCCTTCCCCAGCCGCGGTGTTGGCGGCCGGGGCGGTCTCCTCGACGTCTGGCTCGTCGGCTCCAGCCATTCCCTCAGCAGTAGTGGCGTTGCCGCCGTCGCCATGCACACCCTCCTTGGCGGTGGCCTCCGTCTCCATCGGCTCCGGGGCGGGAGGATCTAGTAGAAGAAAAAGAAAAGAAAGATCTTCAAGCAAATATCCAAAAAGAAGAATTAGAGAAGAAGAAGCTACAAGGTTTACCTTCGTGAACTTCCTCGACGACGGGGTCCCGCGCCGGGGAATTCTCCCTTGGCGGCGGAGTAGTAGACCTTGCTGGCGGAGGGCCGCTTGCGCCCTCCCTTGTCGGGGTGCTCGCCCTTGGCGGGGTACTCGCCCTTGGCGCAGTACCCATCCTTGGCGGAGCACCATCCCTTGCCGGGGAGCTCCTCCTTGGCGGGGAGGGTGGAGCAAGCGGCTCGTCGGGGGCAACCTCCTGGTGCTCCTGCGGCTGCGGCTCCACCTCTGCACAAAACAACAAAACGTCAGTACGAGCGATAACCTCGAGCGCGCCCGTCAAGCAGAAAAATGGATACCAGACTTACGCTGGGGACTGCGCTGGGGCCTGCTACTCGGAGCAGCAGGCTGATCCGGCAAGCCTGCCGCTGGCGGGTCTCCTGTCGCTGCGGCGGGCTCGTCGTCTTCAATCTCGACCACAGGGATCTTGGCCCTCTTCGCCATCCGCTGGGTCAAGGTCCTGGAAGCCAAAACAAGATCAAGACCAGAACCAAGCAAGAGAAATCAAGACAAAATCAAAGGAAATGAAACTAGCAAGTACTTACTCTTCCTCCTCCTCCTCGTCGGAGCTGAGAGCGGAGAAGTCAAATCCCGCCTCGGCGGCTCCAGCGCGAGGAGCCGGAGGAGAGGGCTCCCTTGGGCGCTTGGCGGGCTCCGGAGCTGCGGGCTCAGAAGACCCAGCTCCAGTCGTCGTTGAGGTCCGAGGAGCAGAAGGTACCCCGGAGTCACTCCGGGAAGACCCCCCTCCACTTGTCGCTCGAGCACGGGGCGCCTCCTTGGCGACCTTGCTCGTCGTGGCGGCACGTGTCGCCCGGCGCTACGGTCGTTGCTGAGGCGCCGGCGGCCTCGCCGTCTCGACGGCCTTGCGGAGGAGCTTCTTCGGTTGCGGCGGAGGGCTTGGACTTGGTGGTGGCGGAGAGTTCTCCGAGGACGAGGAGGCATCGTCGTCAAGATTCAAGGATCCGCCAGAGTCTTCATCGGAATCACCGGACTCGGCCTCCTCCTCCTCCTCCTCCTCGGCAGGCCCGCTGGACTCGGCTCCATGCCCGGCAGCCTCGCCAATCCCGGCAGGCTCCCCGGTAGGCTCCCCGGCAAACTCCTCGGGCGTGATCTGCAGCAGCTTGAGGATTTCCTCCTCCACGGCCTGGCTCACCGCGTCCGCCGCCTCCGCCTCGTCAACGGTGTACCCAAACTCACCTGCCGCCGCTGCCGCGTCGGCCTCCTCCATCCTGGAGGCAATGTATGCCACATCTCGCGCGGTGGTCTCCCGGGTGAGCCCCTTCCTATCATCAGCATTGCGTGGTTTTTCAACCAAGTTGTCGAAGAAGGCTTGCATGGTCTCCGCTGAGGGCTCCAGCCAAGTGGGGACGACCCCGTGGGAGTCGCACTCAGGCATTGCCGCGCGGATGGCACTGAGGGCCGTGTTGTTGCACAAAGGGACGACTCCGGTCGATGGTTTGAACCACTCCGGGTGCTTGGGGTCGTGTTTGAACAGTTCCCGGACCATCCCCTTCAACTCCAAGACGGTGAAGTTGTAGTTCAACCCGGGGCGCAGCCTCATGCGGTCTGCCGCATTGCCGAACTCCCAAGCAGGCCTCTTCCTTTCCTGCAGAGGGGCGATGCGACGGCGGAGGAAATCAGCTCCAACTTCACCCACTGTCAGACTGGCTGCCCGGAGATGAAGGATCCTAGTTAAAGCGATCTGCAACTTGTCGTCCTACAGGGCCAGGTCACTCCAATCCTTGCTGCGCACTATGGCAGTCTGGCGCGGCAAGGTAAACTGCTCGGGATCTTTCTCCAGGATCGAACACCAATCTGGCCTCCACTCCTCCCACTTGCCACGGATCTCTCCCTTCAAGTACGCCTCCTTCTTGTTCAGCCGGAAGATCCAAGAGATGCCGCCGGAGAGAGGGGATCCGGACTCTACTCTAGGCGTGAAGAAGTGGCGGAAAAGAGCTACATTTGGGTGGACTCCAACGTAGTTTTCGCACAGATGTGCGAAAACGGCAAGGGTGAGGACGGCGCTGGGGGTGAAATCTAAGAGACGGAAGCCGTGCGTATTCATCACGTCGCAGAAGAACTCCGAGAACGGAGGGCAAAGACCGCAGTAGAAGAATGCAGCGAAGAAATAGTGACCTCCCAGGAACATGTCGATGGCCACGGCAGGGAGGACTTGGGTGCGGGGATGATCCTTCGTCTCCCTCGCCCAAAACAAGTAGCACTTGTCCCGCAGCTCCCTCGGGCCGAGCCTTGGCGGGAAGACCACACTCTTTCTCCTCATGGCCGCTAGCTTCGCCGCCTGCTCAGACTTCTCCTTCTTTGCCTTGTCGCTCTTCGCCTTGTCGCTCTTCGCCTGGTCGCTCTTGGGGGCCATGGCGGGGGCGGCGGGGGAGGACAGCGACGCGGCGGGTGGGGAGGATGGTGGAGGAAGGGCAGAAGCAGGGAGCGGCGGGGGTTTATGAGAACTCAAGGCGCAATGAAGACGATGGGGGAACTGCCCCTGCTTCCTCTGCTTTTAAGGGGGAAGTGGGGGACGTTCCGCATTTCCCATTAAAGAATAGGCCACGATCTCTCCCACGACGCCGCAATCGACGCGTGCCGTTAGGGAGGGATGCGGCGGATACGGAGAGGGATACGGCTTGCCGTGGGCCGCGTGTGCCCGTGCACTGTCTTGGGCCTGGCCCAACAGCGCTCGGCACCGTGTGTGGCCCAGGCCCGGGGGCTCCTGTCGGTGTACTAAGGTAGGGGTGCCTTAGTACCCCAACTTGTGCACGGGCAGTAGCAGCTTCCCGCGGCAGGGCTTACCACGCGCTTGCCGAGGCCCGCTCCAGACACCTTCAAGCCATTCAAGAACAAAGTATTCAAGTTAGAAGACAAGACCCCGGCAAGAGGAGCTTGCCGGGAAGGCCGCACCAGGCTCAAGGATATTTTTTCAGCACAAGACCCTGGCAAGAGGTGCTTGCCAGGAAGGCCAAAGGATAAACACCGCAAAAGATACATCGCGGCGCATCGTGCGCCCCGGCAGGGCCCAGGAAGCGGCAAGCTTCCGGGCCCGGCAAGATAGCGGTCCCGGCAAGGTGCTTGCCGGGGGAAGCTCACACTGTGTGCCTGCGCTCCAGCTCACTCGGCCACGCGTCGCCCTGGGGCCCTTCCAGGGGCGTGTGGCAGATGGCTGTGCAGCCTGAGGGACACCCCGGCGAGCCGCGGTGACGAAGCTACCACCATGGCGAACGGAGACGCATGGACAGACGCTTTTGGGGTCGACGGCGACGGGCATTAAATGCCCTTGTCCCCCACCGTGAAGGTTAGGTGAAGACCACTGTTCATCCACTGTTCATGCACTGTTGCAACTACTACCAAATTTACACTTTTACCCTCCTCTACGTTGGCACTTGTCGGTGACCCCTTGAGCTATAAAAGGAGGCCCATGCACAACGTAGAGGGGGTTCGAGCCCAGAAACTCGTTCACTCCCTCGCTCGGTGCAGCTGGTACATAGATCTTCAAGCTCCCGAGCCCAAAAACTCAATACAACCAAAAGCAGGAGTAGGGTTTTACGCGTCATCGCGGCCCTAACCTGGGTAAACTGCCCGCGTGTGCCCCTCGATCTGCTCTCCGTGCTCCCTCCGCTCCCTTACCGCAACGTAGAAGGGGCTCCGCTCCCATTGGTGCTCGTGGGAGGACAGTTTCCCCCGACATCTTTGGCGCGCCAGGTAGGGGGCGTCGAGGTTGTGCTGAACCTGATCCGGTGCTCACGCGGGCGCATTCTTCATCAACCTCTCCAACTTCATTGACAACATCAAGCATGCCTCCGAAGAAGAAGGCTTCGGAGGTTGGAGGCCCGTCTGCGTCGATCCCACCACCACCAGAACTGACGGTTGGTGGGGGAGGCACCGGCGGAAGGGGGGACGCCGGTGGGGACACTCACGGCGCCACCAAGTCCAAGGACAAGACGGACGATCAGGCGAACTCCAAGGCCTCGGTGTCCGTGCACGCACCACGCCCCTCTCAGGAGGTGCCAGACCAGCAGCGACGTGGTACCGGAGGTACCATACGCTTGCTGGGACGCGGACAGGCCGGCGAATCACGGGACGCTCAAGGCCAACGCCCCGGCACGAGCAAGGCGCGGTCGCCGGGACGGGAACATGCTCCTTCTAACGTGGTTAGAAGTCCCAGCGTGTCCCGCTCCTCGCACCGTTCGCCGCCGTTTCCCTCCTCTCCAGCTGAAGCCCTGGCCAGGGCTCAGCTGCTCCTCGACTTCCCTCCAGCGGCGGACAAGGCCGAAGACTGGAGGGCGACGATCCAGAGCCTCATCGCCTTCGCCAACAACGACGCGCCACAGCAGCCAGCAACTTCACGGCCGCGGCAAGTCGACCAAGCGAAGGCCGATGGCGACAAGACCGCCTGGGGTGCAACTACCGTGCACTCCCCGCCGCGGAAGCAGAAAACGCCGCCCCGCCGGATCAACGTCGACGACGACTCCACGGCGTCGTCGGATCCGCGGGCTCGCCGCGATCAGCGCCAAGTCCTCGACGACAGGCGACAAGAGGACGCTCGAACCCGCATCGAGCGTCAACGAGAAGCCCGAAGGCAATCTGATCAGCGCGCTGGGACCGTTGTCGACATGCACGCGCCCAGTGAACCAGGCGACTTGCCGTACGCGGCAGGCTGCCCTGCGTTCACCCGAGAGCTGCGGCAAGTCGAGTGGCCCAGCATGAAGAATTTCAAGCCCGACGTACCCGAGAAGTACGACGGCAAGACACACCCCTCGGAGTTCCTCAGTATCTACACCATTGCGGTGCAGGCTGCCGGGGGATCCGACGAGAAGATCCTAGCCAACTACTTCCCGCTCGTGCTTAAGCCAAACGTCAGGTCTTGGCTTATGCACTTGCCGGAGAACTCCATCTCTTCATGGGCGGATCTGTGCCGCCAGTTTGTTGGCGCCTTCACAGGCGGCCACAAACCCCACGGCCAGGAGAGCGATCTCCACATCTTAGCTCAGAAGGAGGGAGAGTCCCTGCGCAAATACATCCAAAGGTTCAGCTGTGTACAACACAACATTCCCGATGTCCACCCTGCCGCGGTTATCAGCGCGTTCCACCAGAACGTGCGTAACCGCCGGATGAGGGAGGAGATGGCCATGACCAAGATCCAGGACGTCAGCGAGCTTTACGCTCTGGCTGACAAATGTGCACATGCTGAAGAGGGGAGAAGACTCCCCGGAGAGGATACCGGCGCAGGAGGAAGCGACAGTGAGGATGCCGCCCCGGCAAGGAAAGGCCGGCGGCGGAATAACAGGAAAAAGAAGAACAAGGAGGTACTGGTTGTCGAGCAGTCCGGCAAGGAAGCTCCCGCCAAGAAGACACAGGCTGGTGGCTCCGGCAAGGAGCCCGCCCCTGTAGCGGCAGCCGACAAGCAAGACGGCTCCGACAAGCAATACTGCAAGATCCACCGCACCAAGGGCCACGATCTTCAGAACTGCAAAAGGGTGGAGTACCTCGTAGAGCAGGAGAAGGCTGAATGCGAGCGTCGCGACAAGGAGAAGGCCCAAGGAGGCGGAGGAGAGCCCAACAAGAAGCGGCCATTCAACGGCCGGGGAGGACGCCGCGGCAAGGCCAAGCAGCGGCAACGAGACAGGCCTCCCCGGGGCCGCGACAAGGATGAAGACGAGGACGACGATGAGGATATGGATGAAGGAGACAACAGCGAGCAGGAGTTCCAGAAGGCCACAGAAGTCCTGTGCGTCGATGGAGGTGCCTTTCTGCACACTTCCCTCCGCCAACTCAAGCAATGGGTGCGGGAAGTGAATGCAGCTGAGCCACCCGTCGATTCGCGCAGGCTCCTTAAATGGTCCGGCACGCCCATCATCTTCGACCTTGAGGATCACCCTGACCGCACAACCGCGGTCGGGTGCTTGACGATGTTGGTTTCACCAACTATCCGCAACCTCAAGGTCACCAAGATGTTGGTTGACGGCGGGGCCGGCCTCAACTTGATCTCCTCCGCTGTGATCAATAAACTGCAGATCCCCGACAGCGAGCTCGAGGAAACCGGGACGTTCCAAGGAATCAACCCGGGAAGGAGCAAGCCGAAGGGGAAGGTTACACTGCCAGTGACCTTTGGTGGGGAGCTCAACTTCAGGACGGAGAGGATCACGTTCGACGTCGCCGATATCCCATTGCCTTATAATGGGATACTTGGCCGTCCTGCGCTCGCCAAGTTTATGGCAGCTTCCCACTACGCGTACAATATGCTCAAGATGCCAGGGCCGATAAGCGTCATCTCTGTCCCAGGTGACAAGAAAGATGCGCTTATTTGCGCCGACAAGATCTACCGGGATGCAGCAGCCGCGGCAGACAACAAAACAATTGCCGCTGAAGTTCCCGGGGGGAAGACCAAGACCAAGTCCGGCAAGAGCTCTGGAGCCCACTCCGGCAAACGCACCTCTTTGGAGTGCTGCGCTGCCGTCGAGGACGCACCATCGAGCTCCACCGGCAAGTGCAAGAAAGGAATGGCAGCTCCACCGGCAACCAAGAAGGTGTCCACGAAGGAGGACGGCACTGATGGTACCTTCACCGTCAGTGCTACACTCGACCCCAAATAGGAAAGCGCGCTCGTTGCCTTCCTGCGGGCGAATGTCGACGTGTTTGCATGGCAACCGTCTGACATCCCCGGCGTTCCCAGGAAGGTAATTGAGCACAAGCTTGCTGTTTGTCCTCATGCGCAGCCCGTCAAGCAGAAGGTCAGGAAGCAAGCCGTGGAGCGCCAAGAGTTTATTGCCGAAGAGATAAAGAAGTTGGAAGCAGCAGGCCTGGTTAGAGGCGTAATCCATCCTACGTGGTTGGCCAATCCAGTTGTTGTGCGCAAGGCCAATGGGAAGTGGAGACTTTGTATAGACTTCACTGATGTGAATAAAGCATGTCCCAAGGATCCATTTCCCTTGCCGCGTATTGACCAGATTGTTGACTCCACCGCCGGATGCGAGTTGCTTTCATTCCTTGATGCATACTCACGTTACCACCAGATATTCATGGCCAAGGAAGATGAAGAAAAGATTGCATTCGTTACTCCATGCGGCACATACTGTTTCGTACGCATGCCCTTTGGATTGAAGAATGCAGGCTCGACATTTGCAAGGGTGGTGCACACTGATTTTGAGCCACAGATCCACAGAAATGTAGAAGCCTACATGGATGATATAGTGGTCAAGAGCAAGACAAAGGATACCCTGATCCAAGACTTAGAAGAAACCTTTGAGAATCTGCGCAAGATACAACTCAAGTTGAACCCCGAGAAGTGCGTCTTCGGAGTCCCCTCCGGCAAGCTTCTCGGGTTCTTCGTGTCCCAGAGGGGGATTGAAGCCAATCCCGACAAGATTAAAGCCATCGAGTAGATTGAAGCCCCGAAGCGCGTCAAGGACGTAAGGAGACTTGCTGGTTGTGTGGCTGCCCTCAGTAGGTTCATTTCAAAGTCTGCAGAACGCGCCCTGCCTTTCTTCAAAATCTTGAAAAAGGCAGGTCCAATGAAATGGACTCCGGAAGCGGAGGCTGCGCTGCAAGACTTGAAAGGATACCTATCCTCCACTCCAATACTTGTCGCACCTAAGCCACAAGAGAAGTTGCTGTTGTACTTAGCGGCGACCAATCAAGTGGTTAGTGCTGCGTTAGTAGCGGAGAGGGAGACAGATGAGGAACCCGCATCCCCGGCAAGCGCATCCAGCGGCAAGCAGGGGGCTTCCCCGACAAGCTCTGGCCCCGACAAGGACAAGTCTGCGCAGGAACAAGAA
This sequence comes from Secale cereale, assembly GCA_902687465.1. Lineage (NCBI taxonomy): Eukaryota > Viridiplantae > Streptophyta > Magnoliopsida > Poales > Poaceae > Secale > Secale cereale. The sequence goes on from LR738715.1 coordinate 498,579,981, forward strand.
GTGCGAAAGAAGATGGTGCAGCGCCCAGTTTATTTTGTAAGTTCCCTCTTGCAGGGAGCTAGATCAAGATACTCTGGGGTGCAAAAGTTGCTTTTCGGCCTCCTCATGGCCTCAAGAAAGCTACGCCATTACTTCCAAGCACATGAGATAACAGTGGTCACTCGCTTTCCGTTGAAAAGGATATTGCAAAATCCAGAAGCAACAGGCAGGATCGTCGAGTGGGCACTGGAACTATCGAGCTTTGGTCTCAAGTTTGAGAGTACTTCAAACATACAGAGCAGAGCTTTGGCAGAATTCATAGCGGAGTGGACCCCAACACCGGATGAAGAAGTTCCAGAGACAAGCATCCCCGTCCAAGAAGCAAGCAAGGAGTGGATAATGTACTTCGATGGTGCCTTCTCGCTGCAAGGCGCCGGCGCTGGCGTGTTACTCATAGCGCCCACCGGAGAGCACCTCAAGTATATTTTTCAAATGCACTTTCCCAAGGAGCAAGCGACAAACAATACTGCTGGGTATGAAGGACTGCTTGCCGGCCTCAGGATTGCGGCCGAACTTGGGATCAAGAAGTTGATTGTGCGGGGAGACTCACAGTTGGTGGTCCGACAAGTGAACAAGAGTTACCAGAGCCCTCTGATGGAAGCTTATGTAGATGAAGTGAGGAAGCTTGAAGAACACTTTGAGGGCTTGCAGATGGAGCACGTCCCAAGAGCTCAGAATGATATCGCAGATAGCCTCTCGAAGTGTGCTGCAATGAAGTTACCTGTGGAACCAGGGATCTTCATGCTCAAGCTAACTCAACCATCCGTTACACCATCAGTAGGGCAGAGCAAGAAGAGGAAGTTGGTCTCCGGCGACTACTTTCCGGCGGATCTTCCTCAAGCCGCCGCCAAGGTCCCCAAGATCAGCAACCAAAACGCTGAGGAACAGTCTGCTCCTGCTGACCCAAGGATCTGTACAGTTGAAGCAGGCGTTCCCGACAAGCCTCGCTCCGGCAAGCTTGCCGAGGAACCCTCAGCTCCGGCGGAGCCGCAGGATCCTGCCGTAGAAGCTGAGGTTCCCGCAGCAGCCCTGATGCCTTTAGTCCTTGTTGTTGAGCCTCAAGCTCCAGCATGGGCACAGCAAATCGTCCGTTTTCTTCAAACTGGAGAACTTCCCGAAGAACCAGAAGAGATAGAGAAGATAACCAGGCAGTCAAGTATGTACCAGTTCGTTGGCAACGAACTGTACAGAAGAAGACTCAATGGTGTCAGGTTGAAGTGCATTTCCCGGGAAGATGGACAGAAGCTGTTGGCAGAGATACACGGAGGCATATGTGGTCATCACACTGGCGCAAGAGCACTTGCCGGGAAGGCGTTCCGGCAAGGTTTCTTTTGGCCAGAAGCCCTCCAAGATGCAACTGCACAAGTAACCAAGTGTGAAGCGTGCCAGTTCCATGCCAAGCAAATACACCAGCCAGCTCAAGCTCTCCAGACGATCCCTTTGTCCTGGCCCTTCTCGGTCTAGGGGCTCGACATCCTCGGCCCCTTTCCCCGTGCTGTCGGGGGCTTTGAGTACTTGTACGTTGCAATCGACAAGTTCACAAAGTGGCCAGAAGTGGAACCAGTGAGGAAGGTGACAGCACAGTCAGCAGTCAGGTTCTTCAGATCAATAGTTTGCCGTTTCGGGATCCCTAACAGGATTATCACCGACAACGGCACACAGTTCACAAGCCGCACCTTCATGCAGTATGTCCAAGACCTCGGAGCCAAGGTCTGCTTCGCTTCCGTTGCCCACCCGGGGAGCAATGGTCAAGCAGAGAGGGCCAATGCTGAAGTGCTGCGCGGACTGAAGACAAGAACCTTTGACAGGCTGCACAAGTGTGGAAGAAACTGGATAGAGGAGTTGCCGGCGGCTCTTTGGTCAGTCAGGACGACACCAAATCGAGCCACCGGACAGACACCCTTTGCTCTTGTCTATGGAGCAGAGGCAGTTCTCCCCACGGAACTCGTATACGGATCTCCTCGAGTGCTCGCTTACGACGAGCTCGAGCAAGAGCAACTGCGGCAAGATAATGCATTGCTCCTTGAGGAGGAACGTCTCCAGGCTGCTGTACGAGCTGCTCGATACCAGCAAGCCTAGCGTCGCTATCATAGCCACAAGGTCAAGGCCAGGAGTCTCGAGGAAGGCGACCTTGTTCTTCTGCGCGTTCAGTCCGCCAAGAACTCCAACAAGTTGACGCCGAAGTGGGAAGGCCCTTATCGGGTGAGACAAGTCACGAGGCCCAGCGCTGTCCGCCTTGAGACCGAAGAAGGCTTACTGGTGAGCAACTCCTGGAACATAGAGCATCTTCGCAAGTTTCACCTATAAGGCGCGGTTGCCATGATCCGCTCCGGCAACCACCTTTTGTACAAGCATTGCCGCAGTCGCATGTAAACCTTTGTACAAAGCCGGGCGCAGACCCCGTGCATCAGTAAAACTTGTGTGCTTCGCACCATTTGTCATTTCGTGCTTTTCCTTGTATTTGCATATATCATCTGACATTTTGTGCAGCACACACTCTCGGTAAGCAGTAACAAGCCGCAAGGCTCCATACTTGTATTTTCTCCTCCTTTGCCTTTCTCTCTGAAACAGAAGGAGTGTTTCCTCGCGCACAAGTTTTCCGGGGGGGAAGGAGATAGCAGTATGGACCAAGTGCTGTTCAAGAAAGAAAAGTCTTGTCGGGAAGTAAACAACCCAATGAAAGCTAAGTCACCAAAGTTTGAGCATTCAAATTTTTAAATTTTCCGTTATCTTCCTTGAACAACCACACTTTGTATGGAAAACATGTGCGCAGAGGAACCTACCCGTGGCTAGCCGCGCCCTTACTTTGTTTCGAGCACGCTCAACGGCTTAAGTGAGCTGCGACAAGTGTCGCACCCTTACTTCGTTTTCGAGTTCGCTCAACAATCTAAGTGTGCTGCGACTAGCTGCGGCAAGGTTTCTTGCCGACAAGGTCTTTGCTAGCAGGCTGCTAAGAGTCCCGCACTCAGCGCTCGCGGCAAGGGCCCCTTGTCGGCAAGTTCCCTAAAAGCGTAGGGTAAAAAGCATACAAAATGAAGGACCAAAAGCAAGGGAGATAACACTGCATCAATTACCCAAAATAAAAGTATATATTACAAAGATAATTTGCCGCTGTTCTAAACAACTACTGTCTATGACTTAATTGGTAGCGGCAAAGGAAGCAAGAAGCCTAATTCCTGCGGTCTCCCTCGACCCTCTGGATCTTGCCCACCTTGGCTACAATGTGGGCAACTTGGGCCTTCAACGCCTCATGATCAGCCTCGGGCGGCAAGGTGCGGAGGACGTTGACGAGGTTGATGCCGGGGTTGCGGTAAACAATCTTCGACAGCACCCGCTCCATGGTGCCCATGCAGAGCCGGCGTGCCTCGTCGGCCAGCTGCTCGGGGATCTTCTCCCGCAGCCACGCAAGCGCCGACGCCACTCCCCTGAAGAACAGACTCAGTTTGGCGCTGTGGGGGAGGTTCTCGTCGGGGGAGTACACGAGATGCTCCGCCCTCAGCGCCATCATCTCCATGTCTATGTTGGCGGTGGAGGTGACGAGGTCCTCGGTCCATCGCTCCACAGTCTGCTGGAATTGGGTCTGCGAGACGGCGGTGCTTTCCAGCAGGGCCCTCTCAGCGCGGAGATCGTCCTTCAGCTTGGTCTCGCGGTCCCGGGTAGCGTCAAGCGAGTCAGTAAGGGTGGAGACCTTCAGCTCTAGATCAGCAATGGAGTCCTTGGCATCAGTGGGCTCTTTACCCTTATCGGAGAGGCGGATTTGCAACTCCGAGTTGGTGTGGGCATCCTTCTCCCGCTCCACGTTGAACGCGGTGACCCTGTCTTCGCTTGCCTTCAAGAACAGCTCCAACTGAGCCACTCTGGCCTCCAGATCCTTCTTGGCGGTCTCTGCGGTAGCGGCAGCATCCCTCGCCTCCCGCAGAGCCCCGCCAATAGCCTGCTCCCGAGCGGTGAGGTCGTCCTCGTGGCTGTCGAGGTAGACCTTCTGCTGGTTGAGCGCCCCTTCCCGCCGAGACAGCTCTTCGGTGGCCAGACGTTGCTGCTCCTCGACCTCGGCCTTTTCGAGGACGAATGCTTGCTGCGCCCCGGCAAGCTCTTCGCGCTCCTCCGCCAAGTTCCGGAGGGCCACCTGGTTGGCGGCACGGAGCTCCGCGGCGCGCTTCTCCAGGTCAGCACCAGCCTTGGCAGCCAGAGCCTCCCGAGACTCCAACTTCGCCTGTCTGGCCCGGTACAAGGCCAGGAGCCGGTGAAGGAGCCGCTCCTCTTCGGGCTCGTCGCTGCTGCCGGGCGCATCCACAACCTTTAGCCCGGCGGAGGCGAGAACCTCTCCGTCGAAGGTCTCTCCCTCCGCGGGTACCCTAGACGAGGACTCCCACGGGACTTGAATGAAGACCCCGTTGGCGGCCTCCAGGTAGACACCCGACCGCTCCGTGGAGGCGGAGGGGTCGGCGGCCGGTGCAGCATCCGACGCTCCTGCAGCCTCCGGGCCAGCAGTGTGGTCGCCGGTCCCTTCCCCAGCCGCGGCGTCGGCGGCCGGGGCCGTCTCCTCGACAGCTGGCTCGTCGGCTCCAGCCATTCCCTCAGCAGTAGTGGCGTTGCCGCCGTCGCCATGCACACCCTCCTCGGCGGTGGCCTCCGTCTCCATCGGCTCCGTGGCGGGAGGATCTAGTAGAAGAAAAAAAAAGAAAGATCGTCAAGCAAATATCCAAAAAGAAGAATTAGAGAAGAAGAAGCTACAAGGTTTACCTTCGCGAACTTCCTCGACGACGGGGTCCCTCGCCGGGGAATTCTCCCTTGGCGGCGGAGTAGTAGACCTTGCTGGCGGAGGGCCGCTTGCGCCCTCCCTTGTCGGGGTGCTCGCCCTTGGCGGGGTACTCGCCCTTGGCGGAGTACCCATCCTTGGCGGAGCACCATCCCTTGCCGGGGAGCTCCTCCTTGGCGGGGAGGGTGGAGCAAGCGGCTCGTCGGGGGCAACCTCCTGGTGCTCCTGCGGCTGCGGCTCCACCTCTGCACAAAACAACAAAACGTCAGTACGAGCGATAACCTCGAGCGCGCCCGTCAAGCAGAAAAATGGATACCAGACTTACGCTGGGGGCTGCGCTGGGGGCTGCTCCTCGGAGCAGCAGGCTAATTCGGCAAGCCTGCCGCTGGCGCGTCTCCTGTCGCTGTGGCCGGCTCGTCGTCTTCAATCTCGACCACAGGGATCTTGGCCCTCTTCGCCATCCGCTGGGTCAAGGTCCTGGAAGCCAAAACAAGATCAAGACCAGAACCAAGCAAGAGAAATCAAGACAAAATCAAAGGAAATGAAACTAGCAAGTACTTACTCTTCCTCCTCCTCATCGTCGGAGCTGAGAGCGGAGAAGTCAAATCCCGCCTCGGCGGCTCCAGCGCGAGGAGCCGGAGGAGAGGGCTCCCTCGGGCGCTTGGCGGGCTCCGGAGCTGCGGGCTGTGAAGACCCAGCTCTGGTCGTCGTTGAGGTCCGAGGAGCAGAAGGTACCCCAGAGTCACTCCGGGAAGACCCCCCTCCACTTGTCGCTCGAGCACGGGGCGCCTCCTTGGCGACCTTGCTCGTCGTGGCGGCACGTGTCGCCCGGCGCTGCGGTCGTTGCTGAGGCGCCGGTAGCCTCGCCGTCTCGACGGCCTTGCGGAGGCGCTTCTTCGGTTGTGGCGGAGGGCTTGGACTTGGTGGTGGCGGAGAGTTCTCCGAGGACGAGGAGGCGTCGTCGTCAAGATTCAAGGATCCGCCGGAGTCTTCATCGGAATCACCGGACTCGGCCTCCTCCTCCTCCTCCTCCTCCTCGGCAGGCCCGCTGGACTCGGCTCCTTGCCCGGCAGCCTCGCCAATCCCGGCAGGCTTCCTGGTAGGCTCCCCGGCAAACTCCTCGGGCGTGATCTGCATCAGCTTGAGGATTTCCTCCTCCTCGGCCTGGCTCACCGCGTCCGCCGCCTCCGCCTCGTCAACGGTGTACCTAAACTCACCTGCCGCTGCTGCCACGGCGGCCTCCACCATCCTGGAGGCAATGTACGCCACATCTCGCGCGGTGGTCTCCCGGGTGAGCCCCTTCCTATCATCAGCATTGCGTGGTTTTTCAACCAAGTTGTTGAAGAAGGCTTGCACGGTCTCCGCTGAGGGCTCCAGCCAAGTGGGGACGACCCCGTGGGAGTCGCACTTAGGCATTGCCGCGCGAATGGCACCGAGGGCCGTGTTGTTGTACAAAGGGACCACTTCGGTCGACGGTTTGAACCACTCCGGGTGCTTGGGGTCGTGTTTGAACAGTTCCCGGACCATCCCCTTCAACTCCAAGACGGTGAAGTTGTAGTTCAACCCGGGGCGCAGCCTCATGCGGTCTGCCGCATTGCCGAACTCCCAAGCAGGCCTCTTCCTTTCCTGGAGAGGGGCGAAGCAGCGGCGGAGGAAATCAGCTCCAACTTCACCCACTGTCAGACTAGCTGCCCGGAGACGAAGGATCCTAGTTAAAGCGATCTGCAACTTGTCGTCCTCCGGGGCCAGGTCACTCCAATCCTTGCCGCGCACTATGGCAGTCTGGCGCGGCAAGCCGGAAGATCCAAGAGATGCCGCCGGAGAGAGGGGATCCGGACTCTACTCTAGGCGTGAAGAAGTGGCGGAAAAGAGCTACATTTGGGTGGACTCCAACGTAGTTTTCGCACAGATGTGCGAAAACGGCAAGGGTGAGGACGGCGTTGGGGGTGAAATCTAAGAGACGGAAGCCGTACGTATTCATCACGTTGCAGAAGAACTCCGAGAACGGAGGGCAAAGACCGCAGTAGAAGAATGCAGCGAAGAAATAGTAACCTCCCGGGAATATGTCGACGGCCACGGCGGGGAGGACTTGGGTGCGGGGATGATCCTTCGTCTCCCTCGCCCAGAACAAGTAGTACTTGTCCCGCAGCCCCTCGGGCCGAGCCTTGGCGGGAAGACCACACTCTTTCTCCTCATGGCCGCTAGCTTCGCCGCCTGCTCAGACTTCTCCTTCTTCGCCTTGTCGCTCTTCGCCTTGTCGCTCTTCGCCTGGTCGCTCTTGGGGGCCATGGCGGGGGCGGCGGGGGAGTACAGCGACGCGGCGGGTGGGGAGGACGGTGGAGGAAGGGCAGAAGCAGGGAGCGGCGGGGGTTTCTGAGAACTCAAGGCGCAATGAAGACGATGGGGGGAACTGCCCCTGCTTCCTCTGCTTTTAAGGGGGAAGTGGGGGACGTTCCGCATTTCCCATTAAAGAATAGGCCACGATCTCTCCCACGACGCCGCAATCGACGCGTGCCGTTAGGGAGGGATGCGGCGGATACGGAGAGGGATACGGCTTGCCGTGGGCCGCGTGTGCCCGTGCACTGTCTTGGGCCTGGCCCAACAGCGCTCGGCACCGTGTGTGGCCCAGGCCCGGGGGCTCCTGTTGGTGTACTAAGGTAGGGGTGCCTTAGTACCCCAACTTGTGCACGGGCAGTAGCAGCTTCCCGCGGCAGGTCTTACCACGCGCTTGCCGAGGCCCGCTCCAGACCCCTTTCAAGCCATTCAAGAACAAAGTATTCGCGTTAGAAGAGAAGACCCCGGCAAGAGGAGCTTGCCGAGAAGGCCGCACCAGGCTCAAGGACATTTTTTCATCACAAGACCCTGGCAAGAGGTGCTTGCCAGGAAGGCCAAAGGATAAACACCGCAAAAGATACATCGCGGCGCATCGTGCGCCCCGGCAGGGCCCAGGAAGCGGCAAGCTTCCGGGCCGGCAAGATAGCGGTCCCGACAAGCTGCTTGCCGGGGGAAGCTCACACTGTGTGCCTGCGCTCCAGCTCACTCGGCCACGCGTCACCCTGGGGCCCTTCCAAGGGCGCGTGGCAGATGGCTGTGCAGCCTGAGGGACACGCTGGCGAGCCGCGGTGACGAAGCTACCACCGTGGCGAACGGAGACGCATGGACAGACGCTTTTGGGGTCGACGGTGACGGGCATTAAATGCCCTTGTCCCCCACCGTCAAGGTTAGGTGAAGACCACTGTTCATCCACTGTTCATGCAATGTTGCAACTACCACCAAATTTACACTTTTACCCTCCTCTACGTTGGCACTTGTCGGTGACCCCTTGAGCTATAAAAGGAGGCCCATGCACAACGTAGATGGGGTTCGAGCCCAGAAACTCGTTCACTCCCTCGCTCGGTGCAGCTGGTACTGTAGATCTTCAAGCTCCCGAGCCCAAAAACTCAATACAACCAAAAGCAGGAGTAGGGTTTTACGCGTCATCGCGGCCCGAACCTGGGTAAACTGCCCGCGTGTGCCCCTCGATCTGCTCTCCGTGCTCCCTCCGCTTCCTTACCGCAACGTAGAAGGGGCTCCGGTCCCATAGGTGCTCGTGGGAGGACAGTTTCCCCCGACACTCTGTATGTTGGGTCATGAGACCCACTTCTTGTAATAAATGATATGATGGCTCTTCTGGGCCTTATCTATATGAGTCGTTTAGTTATGTTGTGATGCCATGTTGTATAGCACATACTTGCATGTTATGCATGCGTGTAATGTGTATTGCTATGTGTGGGATCCGACACCTAGTTGTTTACCTTTGGTAGCCTATCTTACAGGGAAATGTCTCCTAGTGCTTCCACTGAGCCTTGGTAGCTTGCTACTGCTCCGGAACACTTTGGCTAGCCGGCATGTGTCCTTCTTTGTTCCTATGTCTGTCCCTTCGGGGAAATGTCACGCATTGTTCCTTATGTCCTTGTAGCTTGCTAGGACTTGGGTTCATACGTTGATGACCGACACGTTCATTGCTGGGTCATGTATGCATGTCTCTGTAATTTAGCGCCACTTTTGGTTTACAACTAGTCATGTCGGCCCGGTTTCTCTGTCATATGGATGCTAACGACACTATGATATACGTGTGCCAAAATGCGCAAACGGTCCTGGGCCAGATAAGGTGGCACCCGTGGTGATACCGTGCGTGAGGCCGCAAAGTGATATGATGTGTTACATGCTAAACTTGTGAGACTTAGGATCGGGGTCCCGACAAACTGCTTTATGTGATTTAGGAGCTGCTGTTAGTGTTATTCCTTTCTCCTTATATAAAAGGATTGATTTTAATAAACTCACACCTACTGAAATATCTTTGCAAATGGCGATTAATCAATTGATATCCCTATCGGTATCTATGAGGATGTGCCCGTTGTAGTTGCTAATGTTACTATTTTGACTGACTTTTGTTATACTTGAGATGCCCGAGGACGATAAAATGTCGATTATCCTTGGTAGAGCCTTCTTGAATACTGCAGGGGCTGTTATTTATTACAATAAAAGCAAGGTCACTTTTCATATCATTGGTAATGAGCATACGGTGCACTTTTTGAAGAAGCAATTCCAAGTGAATGGTATTCATGTTATTGGAAAATCTCTGACAATCACTATTGGATGTTTTCAAATACCTCTACCTACTGTTAAAAAGAAGAAAGCTTATTGTTGGGGACTTTCATATCCCCGTTGAGGTAACTTAGTGATCTACGAAATTTCTTCGATTTCATGCTAATCGAAAGTGGTTGTCAATAAGACTTGATCAACCTTATTAATTAATCATTTTTGAGAGGTATGAAGTTGATGAATTTAGTAAGCACTACCTTCTTTCCCTATCCTTATATCAGGCCCAAGATGCGATTCTATCCCGATCACGTGACACTTACATGATTGGGGCTATGCGCACATCTCGGGCGCTTAGCAAGATTGATATCATTACATCGTACTATTACATACATACATGGGGGATACAACAATTCATACAAGTCACATCAATACAACAACTTCAATACAAGGCATCCGACTATGGATGCAAACATGAAAAGCACAACGACATCCATCTGCTATCCCAGGCTGCCGACCCGGAACCTAGCCCAAGACTGAAGAAGAAGAAGAAAGAACTCCAACACAACGATCATCACTCTCACGTCAAGACATCGGGAACCTGCACCTGCAACTATTGTTGTAGTATCTGTGAGCCACGAGGACTCAGCAATCCCATAACCATGGGTAACAAGACTAGCAAAGCTTAATGGGTAAGGAGACATAAGGTGGTGAGATTGCAGCAGCAGCTAAGCAATATGTATGGCGGCTAACTTACGAGTACAAGAATAAGATAAGCATCTACGCAAGCGGTCGCAAACTAGTAGTGATCGCTAAAGATCCTGAACTACCTACGAGTCAAACATAACCCCACCGTGTTCTCTTCTCAAAGTGAAAAGAGACAGTCACGGTTACTCACACAGTTGTGTGATTTATCTCGGATCCTCTATCAAGTTTTCTACAACTGGACATTAACAAATTCCAATGTGCCACATAACCGCGGGCACGGCTTTCGAAAGATCATAACCCTGCAGGGGTGTCCCAACTTAGCCCATCACAAGCTCTCACGATCAGCAGAAGTAATAATAATATTACCCGTTATCTTAGGGAAGGCCCGATCAGACTCGGAATTCCCGGTGCACAAGACATTTCGACAATGGTAAAACAAGTCCAGCAAGACCTCTCGGTGTGTCGACACCCTAATAGTAGCCGCGCGTATCTCGTCTCAGGCCACGACCGGATGGGCGATTATATGAGTAAAACCAACCCTCGTGTTTCCCCAAGGTGGCCCCGCATAACCCCCGTTTGGGACCAACACCATCAATACTGGCCCCCTGCTTTGTAGAAAGAGTCCTCGGGTAGCGCTAACTCCCTATGCAATTAATTAATTAATTAAGTTTTTATTATGAGCAAATTAAAACCAATGTTGGGCCTTGTTGGAGGAGTTTTACTCAAAGACGAACTATCAAGGGGTCCCAATATACCCAACCGTGTAAGGAACGCAAAATCAAGGAACATAATGCCGGTTTATCGGCTCCCAAGGTGGCATGAGTGGAACAAAACACCCAGCAAAAGTCCAAGCCTTCCACCCATGCCAAGTATATAGGTGTGTTAATATATATAAGACATATTGTGATATTCCAACAACAAGATCCGACATGGATCAAACTTCATCTTCACCTGCAACTAGCAACGCTATAAGAGGGGCTGAGCAAGCGGGTAACATAGCCAAGTTTCAACCCATTCCGAGAACGTTTTCCGGCCACTCACAAAATAAATATTCGGAGGTGCCGCGGGCGCGTGCAAGTGTGTCTGGGCTCAGAACGGACAATGGAAAGGACGGGCGAACTTGGACGGATGCAAGTTTTGAAAACATGCTGATGCAATGCACATGATGACAAGGCAGAGTGCCACACGCAAGCAGATGACATGGCAACAACGACGAATAACTGACTAACCCCTGGCGCATTGGTCTCGGGGTTTCACAACACTCCCCTACTAGAAAGAGATCTCGTCCTGAGATCTTAGGAACGAGACGGAAGGGAAATGGAAGAACAAAGTTCTTCGAGGACAAAAGGGTGAAACCAAAGAACCTCAAGAGGTTGAGCCACTCGAAAGAAAGAATACAGCGAAGATGAACGAAGTTGCAAAGACTTCATAAAACAAGAGAAACAAGGAATGCGACGAGAATCGAGGAGGTTAAGTGACACGAAACAAGAGATGTGGAACAAGAATGAATTCGAAACCACTCCGGTTAAGCGAGGTGGAAAGGAATCTCCACGAAGGAATCCGGGCAGGACTCCAGCTGAAATGGAATGAATATAACATGAACTAGAGAAGATGGAATAATACTAGATGAGATGAACAACACAACGCCTCTGGAAGAATTGAAAGGACGGAATGAAAAGAACGGAGAAGAAGATGACGAATTCGAGCACGAATGAATTGGAATAATGCTTATAAGAAAGGACTGAACGAAGTTGTTGAGAAAACAACAACAAAAGAATAAGCTAGATGTGGACTTATGGAAATCATCCCGAAACTTGAGGTGATATCATGCCGCAATCAAAAAGATGGATTATTTGAGAATGAAGAAATGCAAAACTCCACATGAAAAGGATACGGAGAATATTTGCACTCGAGAGGCAAAAGAATAATAATGCTTGAGCTGCTCTAGAAGAATTGCTCAAAATTTGAAGGATGAATTAAATGATGGAGAACTACCATGAAGAACTCCGGTAACGAAAGGATGATGATATAGAAATGACGGATGAAAAGAATAAGATTAATTCCTTGTGATGATTTTGAAAGAGCTTCCGACAAGATAACCGAGAAAAATTTGAACTCCGAGGAAGAAAAAGGTAAAAACACTTGGGACTAGAACTTATTCATCAAGAATAACCTCCTAAGGAAAGGATTAAACAACTTGAAGAATAAGAATTACATTATGCCTATCCTCCATCAATTAAATTGATGAGAAGCAATGGATTTGCATATCACTTATTCTCGTTGAAATGAGTAAAGAGGGATATATCGCGAACTTACGAAAACTTCATGAAACACCGGTAGGATTGGAAAAAATTAATGGATTGATATGATGACACCGGAAAAGAACTCTTGAGCGAGCCACCGTAAAGAATTGAAACTGAGCGATGAAAAGGAACGAACCACCAGGAAGAATTAAAATCGAATGATGAAAGAGAACAAACCACCGTAAGAATTAAATCGAGTGATGAAAAGAACAAACCACCGGGAAGAATATATCACTTGAGAGAATTTTAGATACAAGAGAACGAAGAGATCACGAACTGATTAAGAATACTTGAACGACGCACCGGAAGAATGTGAGACGAACGAAGAGGCAACGATGAAGAATATTTGGAGGACGAAGTTGAAAAATGAGAACGAAGAAATCTTCTGAAATGAATGCCTTCGGAGGAATACAAAGAAAAGAATTCACCAAAAGCTCCGGATGGGTAAGGAAAAGAACTTATGACGAACGGAACAAGGCCGATGAGATACTCCGGACGAATGAACGGAGGAAGGTTGAACCAACACGAAAGATTTTGAAAGCGATCTTGAAAAACGGCTATGGCTGATGGAATCCATACTTACGTCACACTTGAAAAGAAATTAGAAATACTCCAGGAATTACAAGAGTCAGGTAAGATCCTGGGAAATGACCTGTGGGTTATGAGCCCACCGAAGAGTAAACACCGTTGGGAAGGATTAAAAGGAGATGATGCACCGGAACGATTGAAAAACTCGAATGAGGTGACAGCCTCGAATTAATTGGAACACAGACGAATCTCCTGGGATTTCTTCGAAACTCCGGAACAATTAAACGGCGAGAGGCGAATGAGAGAACGGGAAAACCCTTGAGCAAAGGAAGAGAATAAGATCAACACCGAAAACTTGAATTGAATCCACCAGAAAAGAATAGAGGTGAAGAAAGAACGACGAGACGAGAATTCACCAGCTAAAATAATTGATGAAAGAATGCAAAGGATTCACACGAGTAGGATGGAAACTCGATTAAGGACTCCGGTTCCAAGAAGAAAAAGGGGTGGGCGGGTGGGAAAAGAAAGACAACTTCGGACGGGGAAACATCACCGGTTGGTTGAAAAGAACTGAGGGTTGAACTTGCAAAGAAGAAGAGGGTCGAGTCCACTTAACAAGAGATGCACCAGATGAAAGAACTGACAACGCAACAAACGAAAACTAACCACGCGATCCTAAAAAAAATTGAAGGGGCAGAGGAGTAATTCAAAACACCTACGTCAAGATTCCTCACCAGAGCGACGAAGGGGCTGAGGAGTAAAAAGAATTCCTACTCTCCGATATAACTAGACTCTGAAAAAGTTTTCTGCTAGACTCAACGACAGCCAAACTACGAACAATCAAGGGGGCTCCTATGGTCTGTCGAGGCTCTGATACCAACTTCTCAGGCCCAAGATGTGATTCTATCCGGATCACGTGACACTTACGTGATTGGGGCACAATCGCATTTCGGGCGCTTAGCAAGATGGATATCATTACATCGTACCATTACATACATACATGGGGGATACAACAATTCATACAAGTCACATGAACAACTTCAATACAAGGCATCCGACTACGGGTGCAAACATGAAAAGCACAACGACATCCATCTGCTATCCCAGGCTGCCGACCCGGAACCTAGGCCAAGATTGAAGAAGAAGAAGAAGAAGAAGAAAGAACTCCAACACAACGATCATCGCTCTCACGTCAAGACATCGAAAACATGCACCTGCACCTGTTGTTGTGGTATTTGTGAGCCACGAGGACTCTGCAATCCCATAACCATGGGTAACAAGACTAGCAAAGCTTAATGGGTAAGGAGAGGTAAGGTGGTGAGGTTGCAGCAGCAGCTAAGCAATATGTATGGCGGCTAACTTACAAGTACAAGAATAAGATGAGCATCTACGCAAGCAGTCGCAAACTTGTAGTGATCGCTAAATATCATGAACTACCTACGAGTCAAACATAACCCCACCGTGTTCTCTTCTCAAAGTGAAAAGAGACAATCACGGTTACTCACACAGTTGTGTGTATTATCTCGGATCCTCTATCAAGTTTTCTACAACCGTACATTAACAAATTCCAGTCTGCCACATAACCGCGGGCACGGCTTTCGAAAGATCATAACCCTGCAGGGGTGTCCCAACTTAGCCCATCACAAGCTCTCACGATCAGCAGAAGTAATAATAATATTACCCCTTATCTTAGGGAAGGCCCGATCAGACTCGGAATTCCCGGTGCACAAGACATTTCGACAATGGTAAAACAAGTCCAGCAAGACCTCCCGATGTGTCGACGCCCTGATAGTAGCCGCGCGTATCTCATCTCAGGCCATGATTGGATGGGCGATTATACGAGTAAAACTAACCCTCGGGTTTCCCCAAGGTGGCCCCGCATAATCCCCGTTTGGGACCAACACCATCAGCACTGGCACCCCTGCTATGTAGAAAGAATCCTCGGGTAGCGCTAACTCCCTATGCAATAAATTAATTAATTAAGTTTTTATTATGAGCAAATTAAAACCAATGTTGGGCCTTGCTGGAGGAGTTTTATTCAAAGACGAACTGTCAAGGGGTCCCCATATACCCAACCGTGTAAGGAACGCAAAATCAAGGAACATAATGCCGGTTTATCGGCTCCTACGGTGGCATGAGTGGAACAAAACACCGAGCAAAAGGCCAAGCCTTCCACCCATGCCCGGTATATAGGTGTGTTAATATATATAAGACATATTGTGATATTCCAACAACAAGATCCGACATGGATCAACCTTCATCTTCACCTGCAACTAGCAAAGCTAAAAGAGGGGCTGAGCAAGCGGGTAACATAGCCAAACAACGGTTTTGCTGGGAAGGTGTCAAAGGTTAGAGGTTCATGGCAACAAGGAGAGGGGCTGACAATAAAGATGGGCAGCGGGACATATAATGATAATATCGAGACTACTAAGCATGGCAATGATAGTAAAGGTATCCAAGGTGATGGTCATCTTGCCTGAGATCCCTGAAGGAAGAAGAATGAATCCATGAAGAAGACGAAGAAGAAGACGAAGAAGAAGCCTCGAAGACGAACCAGGTGTAGACGAACGAATCCTCATGATCGCAACGGAAATGAACTAGGGAGAAGAAGCACACAACAAGGTAAACACACAACACAAGAACATGACAAGATGCTCAACCAAGTATGATGCAAGATAAGTCTATATGATGCAATTCATGTCAAGGGATGAAGCACTCAAGAACAACACAAACCAACAAGTTTAAATGAGGCCGGAATCAACACATAACAAATCCGGTAAGTCATCATATGCACATTTTGAAATTGGTCCAGATCTGAACAAACCTGAAGTTAAAGTTGTTAAACAGCAAGTTAACATGCACCATGATGATCTACTCGCAATTCTAGTCAAGTTTCATATACATTTAATTCGGAGCTACGGCCTAAAAGATATGAGCAAAACAAGACAAACAAGTCAACGGTGCAAGATGCACCCAAACATCAAGCAAACACACTCCAAACATGTAAACAACATGATATTATGATTCTACATGCAAAACCACACAAGTTTCATATAGGGCACACTCAAAACGGAGCATCAGGCTAGAAGTTGTGAGCAAAACAAGTTACAAAGCAAAGCTGAAGTTACCAGCCACATATCAACTTTGGAGCAAGGTATATATATGCTACAGCACACAAACATGATAACAAGAAGCATGGATGTGAAATAGACATGATACTTAACAAGCATGAACTTAGAACACACTCAAAAGCTTGCTGGAACACAATTAACCAAGCATGGCAAGTTGCAATAAATTTATCCAGACTTAGCCAAAATCTGGGAAGGCAAAAACATCATCACGATGCTGCCTTCGGAGGCACAAACCTACAAGCATATCAAGGCTACTAAGTATATGAAGATCATGGACATGTAATATACATAGCATACGTCAAACAACTCCATTGGAGCAACTCCATAGGAGGCATGGATCAATAACAACAAGCTCCACCAAATTGAACATGATGATAAACAGGCTGACAGGTAAATTTATAGCAACTTGAGAGCAAGAAGTAAATAAGCTACAGTAGGCCATATATGCAAATAAATGTATGGATGGATAGACAATAACATGGACAACAGGACATGACCATTGGCCACTCTATGACAAGCATGGATTTGAGTGGGGCATCAAGCAAACATAGCATCAGGTTTAACAGATTCCAGACTTAGCAGTTTTTCACTAAGTATAAAACAGCAACAACAACATGGCATGTTGACAAGCTTGTTTAAGTCACCTCAAGGCATATCATGGAAAGTGGATTGCACCACAGCAAACACCATATGATCGTGCTTCTAAAACATCTAGACATGTGGCATGAAGGAAAACACATCAATAGCAAAGAGCAAGTCAACTCAGCATCTCACAACAAGTTTCAGCACATAACAGTCACATGCACTTTTGCATCAGAGATTAACAAGGCAATATGGCAGCTAACATGAATGCTACAGCAACCATCATGTAGAGCACTTCACAATGAACATTTTGACCAATCATATGCTCCATTTGGATAAACATGCACAAAGTTACCATCACCACAAGCATGCAACAAATTTATAACTAACATCAGTTTTAAACAAGTAGCACTCTTGCAACGATGATTAGAGCATCAAGATGAACTCAAATAAGCATGCCACAATGGAACACAATAAAGAACATGTCACCACGATCAATTTTACATATCATATGCATCATTTGGATCTACGAGAAAAAGTTACTGCCACACAAACAAGGCAACATATTATGCAAATTCTGGGACTTAGTAAAAAACGAACAAGTCTGGAATGAGCACTAGATAGCTATTTGATGCACTGGGCGCTGAATAGAGGCAAATGTACGCTCACCTAGCTGGGCCTGGCCCAGGTCGGTGGAGGAGGCGGAGCAGGCCGGATGGAAGCGGTGAGGCTGACTAGGCCGCGGTGGGTGCTGGGCCTCAAGGCGTTGGAGGCAGTGCCGGGCCAGAGGAAGGCAGGTGGGCTGGATCTGGAGGCGGCGGCGGCTTGGGAATCTGGCGACGACGCGGCAAGGGGAGGACGCAGAGGAGGGAGCCGAGGCCGGATCCGGCGGCGGCTCGTCGGTTCAGGCCGATTCCAAGCGACGGCGGCGCTCGAGGTGGCAGGATCGCTGGTGGCCAGCGGCGGATCTAGAGCAGACCGGCGGGATCCTGTGACCGGCGAGGCGAGGCACCGGGGTCGGTGCCGAAGCGGGGTGGCGGCGGCGCTCAAAGGCTCGGGAGCTAGGTGCGCAAGCGAGCAGGAGCATGGCTCGGGGGCAAGCAGAGGACGGGCGGCGGCGAAAGGGCTCGTCGGGCCCGCGATGGGCCTAGCGCGCCACGGCCGTGAAGTGGGCGCGGGCGACACGTGGCGGTGCGGGAGTGGCTGGCGGCGGCTGTGGAGTTGAGGTGGCGGGCGCGGATTGGCCGAGGTGATGTGGAAGGGCACTGGACGTGTCCGGCAGCGAGATGGACATGTCCGGCGGGCGAGAGGGAGGATTTTTAGGGTTTTATCCGCGAAAATGGAGGGGGCACCTATTTATAGGTAGAGGGAGCTAGGAGAGTCCAAATGGGGAGCGGTTTTCGGCCACGCGATCACGATCCAACGACCGAGAGCATGGAGGGGGTTAGGATGGGCTTGGGGTTGTTGTGAAAGGGGTGCTGGGCCAAAAGAGAAAGGCCTCCGGCGGTTAACGCGGTTAACCGTTGGGCTATCAAACGAACTCTGAACGCGACGAAACTTGACAGATGGTCTACCTATGCTATTATAAGACCACATGCCAAGTTTCAACCCATTCCGAGAACATTTTCCGGCCACTCATAAAATAAATATTCTGAGGTGCCGCGGGCGCGTGCAAGTGTGTGTGGGCTCACAACGGACAACGGAAAAGACGGGTGAACTTGGACGGATCCAAGTTTTGAAAACTTGCTGATGCAATGCACATGATGACAAGGCAGAGTGCCACACGCAAGCAGATGACATGGCAACGACGACGAATAACTGACTGACACCTGGCGCATCGGTCTCGGGGTGTCACACCTTAGTTTTCTGTTTTTATTAGTTAAATAAAATAAATTCCATGTTTTGTCTATTTTCTGAGTTGTGCAATAAAAAAATGGCCTAAAAATAAAAGTTCTTAGAATGCCCTAAAAAATTAAGACGATTTTTTTTCCGAATATTTAAGAATTTTTGGTGCAAATAATATCACACGAAGGTGCACCTGGTGGGTTGTGGTCCCCACGTGGGCCCTCTCCCTTATCTTTTTATACCACTTCATCACCTACCTCTAGAAAAAAATCTCCATTGCTCTATCCTGTGTTCTTGCTCTCAAACTCGTGGATTTCAATCTCTTTGCTCGAAGCTCCATTTCTGAAACTGTTTCAGGGGATTGTTGTTTGGTATGTGACTCCTTCGTTTGTCCAATTAGTTTTTGTTTTAGTGCTTTATATTTGGAATAATTAGCTACTCTTGGTGCTGTTGTGGATGAGCTTGCATGTTGAATTCTTAGAGTTCTAAGTAGTTTGAATGCTTTCTATGGCTTCTATGTTTCCTTATGAGTGGTTGCTATCAATTTTGTAGAGTTTTATTGATAAAAAAATTGTCGCACAATTTTTTTTAGGAAATTATACGCGAACATGATGAGCCTCTTTTGGAAGCCGTTGTTCGAGGAGGAGATCCTTGGGAGCATCTTCTAGTGATAGCTCCGCTCATCGTTCCTGTGTTGAACCAAGTAAAAGTTTCATACGAGATGCCAACACACAAACATGATATTGGCCTTGTGATGATTATATGGTTCGCGTGGGTATTAAGGAGGAATTTGAGCAATTGGTTCACAATGCGGGTCTCGGTCCCTACATTTCAGATAAGTGCGATCAACACCTCATTCTTACTGAATCATTTGTTAGAGGATTTAAATTTCATCCCCGTGAGTCTAGGGTGTCTTTCAAACTTTATGAAAATCCTTTTACCATATCACTAGAGAGTTTTGCCCGTCAATGCAAAATTCCATTATGGGGTTCGCTTGACGAACCACCAAGGGCTGAGTACCAATCATGTTTAACTAGTCTCTGCTACGGTGAAACGGGGGGAGTGACACAAGGTAGAATAAAAAGCATTCATTTTCCTGCAATTCAGTACTTTGCTTTATTTAATGGGAAATGTATTGTAGGCGAACTAGATTGTAGTACACGGTGTGCTCCAGACTTGAGCCTTATACACACCTCCCTCACCAATGGTAGGAGTTATAATCTTGGGGTGATTGTTGCATGCAGGTTACAACACAATGCTAATAGTGGCTGGTTTTATGGCGAAATTTATGCCACGCGTTTAGCAAGAGAGCTGGGTGTTTCACCTTTACCCTTTGACCCTATCCTACCCATGCGGTATTTAGACTTTGATGCTATGAATAATCATAACATCCTCAAAGGAGACATTCATAACTTCACTTATAAATTGTTATTTAACCAATCAACTGTTGAGTACACATATTTGCATGCGCTCGCTCTTTTTGCATATCACAGCAAGGGAAGATATTTCGTTCTTGAGAGCGAGGCCCGAGCCCACAATGATGCGGTCGAGGCAGCACGGCAGGCCGAGGCATCCGCACCAAGAGCCTCAGTGAGCTATCACGCCGACTACTATCCAGGCCACTGACTGCATACCAAGTTAGGCCAAAAGCCTAAGCTTGGGGCAGTACGTGTTTCTCACCGACTTTACATTCATGATCACACATCTCAATCGTTGGTGTTCACACTTTTTCATTGTATTATCCATGCTTAATTTATTTTCTTGTTTTCTTCTTGAGCATTTGAAAAACCTTAGAAAACCCAAAAAGATTTCCTTGTTCTTCTTTTGCTTGTTCTGGAAAACCAAAAACTCCAAAAATATTTCAATATGTTTCTCTTAAATTTCTTTCTTTTTATTCCCGTGTCGTACTAAGGAGAAGACCACAATAAAAATGTTGAGTGGCTCTCTTTTGCATAATTGTTGATCTAATGAAGAGCCCATTTCGCCTTGCCTTCTCATGTTGAATAAAATGTTTGCAGATTCCAGCTTAGTCCACAACACTCTTGCACCTTTATTATTATTTCACATCATTCGGCCATGCAAGTGAAAGGCAATAATGACGATATTCGATGAACTGGCTGTGGCAGAGAGAAACTGGTATGAACTTGACTTGTTCAGTTTTTGTAAATAGGTTTAACCTAGTATCCATGATTCAGCCCATTAGAATTAAACATGTTTGCAATGAAAATTAGAGATTATAGTTTCACATGCCATGCATAAGTAGCTAAAAGTTGATAATGATTTATCTTGGATATTAACATTGTGTTAAAATGATTGTGATGTAGTATGATGATATGGTATCCCCCTCTGAATGTTCGAGTGGCTTGACTTGGCACATGTTTATGCATGTAGTTGAATCAAAATCAACATAGCCTCTATGATATTTATGTTCATGGTGTCCATATCCTACTCATGCGGGTGTCCAATGTTTATTATGCATGATGCATGTTCATGACCATTGTTGCTCTCTAGTTGGCCGGTTCCCAACCTATGCTAGCCTTCACCTATACTAAGCGGGATTACTGCTTGTGCATCAAATTCAAAAACTCAAGTTATTCTAGAGGAGTCCACCATACCTACCTATATGTTGTATTACCCTGCCGTCCTAAGTAAATTTGCATGTGCCACCTCTAAAAACTTCAAATAAATATCCTTTTTGTGTGCCTAGATCGTTCATGGAACGATAGGAGGTGGTTGGTATCTTTCATGCTAAGCGGGTTATTCTCATGTCGAGTGTTTATTCACTCGCCATCGCACAAGAAAAGGGTTGTAATAGGGATTCCCAGTCCCAAATTGCAAAAAGAAAGAAAGCTTATAAATAAAAAAACAAAACCTCCCAATGGAGTCCAATCCTTCACTTTTCTGCTTGGGAACTTCCACTAGCGTGTTTAGCATGGGAGATATTGATAACTGATAGTCATGAAGTAAATGGGTGCATTTCTCAAAATATCATTTACCTCTATTTTAAAAACATGAGCTCTCGCACCTCTGCAAATCACTGATTCCCTCTGCGAAGGGGCTATCTATTTACTTTATGTTGTGTCATCACCTTCTCTAATAAGTGCCAGATCTGAGAGCACTGTTGTCATGCATATGCATTGTGTGTAGTGAATGTTGGGTGTTATCATGACTGGATCTTTTCTATCATGAATTACAATGTTTAGTCGCTGCTTGGACTTTGGAGGTGCCCTGCATTTATGGTTCGCGGTCTCAGAAAGGGCTAGCGAGATACCACTATTGTCATATTCTATCATGGTTCTTTTGATAACATGTTGTTGTTTGAGATATCTTATTATTGCTTGTTAACTGATTATGTCATTGATATTAGTCATTATAATTTTTAAGAGTTATTGTCGACATGGTTGGTTATAATGCTGGCTGAAAACCTGGGTGATGTTTAAGCTTATTTATTGAAACAAGAGCAAAAGAGTTCGTAAAAGTTTTTCTTTCTAACTTTCAGATTATCAACTGAATTGCTTGAGGACAAGCAAAGGTTTAAGCTAGGGGGAGTTGATACGTCTACACCGCATCAACTTTTCCTAATGCTTTTCCTCTTGTTTTGAACTCTAATTTGCATGATTTGAATGAAACTAACCCCGGACAGACGTTGTTTTCAGTAGAACTACCATGGTGTTGTTTTTGTGCACAAATGAAAGTTCTTAGAATGGAACGAAACTTTGTGAGGATTTTTTATGTAATAAAAGAAAAATACTAGAGTCAAGAACCACCGGAGGGGGGCAGCTGGGTGGGCACAACCCACCAGGGCGCGCCCCCTCTTGGCGCGCCCAGGTGGGTTGTCTCCAATTGGTGGCCACACACACGTCAACCTTGATACTATATATTCACATTTGCCGAGAAAAAAATCAGGGAGAAAGAATTATCGTGATCTACGGGACGGAGCAGCCGCCACCTCATGTTCTTCCTCGGGAGGCCAGATCTAGAGTCCGTTTGGGGCTCCGGAGAGGGGGATCTTTGTCCTTCGTCATCACCAACCCTTGTCCATCGCCAATTCCATGATGCGCCCCATCAGTGGTGAGTAATTGCTTCGTAGGCTCGCTAGTCGGTGAGGAGTTGGATGGGATTCATCATGTAATCTAGTTAGTTTTGTTAGGGCCGATCCCTAGTATCCATTATGTTCTGAGATTGATGTTGTTATGACTTTGCCATGCTTAATGCTTGTCACTTTGGGGCCGGGTGCCATGATTTCATATCTGAACCGTTTATGATATTATCATTATATTCATGTTTTAGATCCGATCTTGCGAGCTATAGTCACCTACTACGTGTTATGACCCAGCAACCCCGGGGTGACAATAACCGGAACCACTCCCGGTGATGACCGTAGTTTGAGGAGTTCATGTATTCACTGTGTGTTAATGCTTTGTTCCGGTTCTCTATTAAAAGGAGGCCTGAATATCCCTTAGTTTCCAATATGGACCCCACTACCACGGGAGGGTAGGACAAAATATGTCATGTAAGTTCTTTACATAGGCACGTATGACTATTTACGGAATACATGCCTACATTATATTTATGAACTGGAGCTAGTGCAGTATCGCCCTAGGTTATGACTGTCACATGATGAATATCATCCAACAAATTACCAATCCAATGCCTACGAATTTATCCTATATTGATCTTGCTAAGTTACTACTACTATCGTTATTGCTGCACTTGTTACAAAACTACTGCTATCACTGTTACCGCTACTTTATTGCTGCCACTACTATCAAAACTATCAAATTGCCATGCTACTGATTACTTGCTGCAGGTAATTAATCTCTAGGTGTGGTTGAATTTACAACTCAGCTGCTAATACTTACAAATATTCTTTGGATCCCCTTGTGCTGAATCTATAAATTTGGGTTGAATACTCTGCCCTCAAAAACTGTTGTGATCCCCTATACTTGTGTGTTATCACGTACTTCAAGTGGCCCCCGGAGGGGGCGACAAGAAGCACGCCAGCTCCTGCACCTTGCAGGAAAAAAGCACTATCAAAATACATAATCCATTCCTGGGGTGATTCCTTGCCGGGGATAACTGTCTCTGTTATTTCCTCATCAAGGGTTGGCGTCCATTCTGCAATAAACTCTGCCAATGCCCTGCTCTGAATAGTTGATGTTCTCTCCAACTTCAAACCAAAGTTGGATAACTCCAAAGCCCACTCCACTATTCTGTCGGTAGCCTCGGGGTTTCAGAGTATCCTTTGCAACGGGAAACGAGTGACAACCATGATCTCATAGGCTTGGAAGTAGTGGCACAATTTCTTTGAGGCCATGATGAGACCAAAGATCAACTTCTGCACGCCAGAGTACCTCGATCTAGCACCCTGTAACAGGGAGCTGACAAAGTACACTAGGAGATGCACCACTTTCTGCCTTGCCGCGTCCTTGGGATCTCTCTCGCTACGGTGCTCACTGCTGTCCTGATCCTTCTCTAACTCTGTCGGCCTCTGCCCACTCTCTGCCTCATCCACTTCTCGCTGTGCTACCAAGGCTGCACTGACCACTTGGTTGGTTGCCGCTAAGTAGAGCAGCAATGGCTCCTGGGGTTTGGGAGCAACCAAGGTAGGCACAAAGGACAAAAAGGCCTTCAACTCTTGCAAAGATGCATCCGCTTGCGGGGTTCACTCCATGAGTCCTGCCTTCTTCAAAATTTTGAAGAACGGCTAGGCGCGCTCAGCAGACTTGGAGATGAATCTGCTTAGCGCAACAACGCATCCTGTTAGACGCCTCACATCCTTAACTATTCTCGGCGCTTGGATCTGCTCGATAACCTTGATCTTGTCGGGGTGGGCTTTGATCCCGCGATGGGATACAAAGAACCCAAGAAGCTTGCCGGAGGGAACACCAAATACACACTTCTCAGGGTTGAGCATCAAATTGATCTTGCGCAGGTTAGCAAATGTCTCCTCCAAATCTTGGATAAGGGTGGCCCTATCCTTGGTCTTCACCATGATATCATCCGTATAAGCTTCTATGTTTCCTTGCAGCTGTGGCCCAAAACCAATCTGGACTGCCCTCGCAAATGTGGACCCGACACTCTTTAATCTGAATGGCATGCGGACAAAGCAGTACGTACCACATGGATTGATGAATGACGTCTTGTCTTCATCTTCCTTGGACATGAAGATTTTGTGATACCAAGAGTATGCATCCAGAAAGGAGAGCAAATCACAACCGGAGATGGAATCCACAATCTGATCAATATGCGGCAAAGGAAACGGGTCCTTCTGGCAAGCCTTGTTGAGATTTGTGAAATCTATGCAAAGCCTCTGTTTCCCATTAGCCTTCTAGACTACCATGGGATTTGCCAACCATGTTGGATGCAGGACTCCTCTCACCAAACCAGTTGCCTCAAGTTTCTTGATCTCTTCTGCAATGAGCTACTGCCTCTCCAAGGCCTACTTCCGGACTTTCTGCTTGACAGGTCGGGAATGTGGGCAGACAACAAGGTGGTGCTTGATTACCTCCCTGGGAACACCAGGGATATCAGATGGTTGCCAGGAAAACACATCGATATTCGCCCGCAGGAAGGCAACGAGCGTGCTTTCCTATTTGTCATTGAGGGTGGCGCTGATAGTGAAAGTACCATCAACGCCAGCCAGCCCTGTCGGGACCTTCTTCACCTGGGGTGCAGCGACCCTGGATCTCTTGTTGTTGGAACACTCCGGCATGTCGTCATTGGGTGCCATGCACTCGGTGGGGGCACACTTCCCGGACTCTTTGCCAAAGCTCCTACAATCCCTCTCCATTCCTGCCACGACTGCGTCTCGGTACGTCTTGTCCAGATAGATGATTGTGTCCTTCTCATCTGATGGGATAGTGATAACTCCCAGTGGCCCAGGCATCTTCAAGGTGGTGTAGGCATAGTGGGATGCTGCCATGAATTTAGCCAGAGCCGGGCGTCCAAGTATCCCATTGTACGGCAGGGGGAGATCAACCACATCAAACACAATCCTCTCAGTCCGGTAGTTCAGTTCTCCCCCAAACATTACCAGCAACATGAACTTTCCCTTAGAATGACTCCTGCCGGGATTAACTCCTTGCTAATAACTGAAGCTTGCTAATAACTGATGGGGAAATAAGATTCAACTCGGCCCCGCCGTCCACCAACATCTTTGTGACCTTGAGGTTGCGAACTATTGGGGATACAAACAACGGCAAGCATCCTACCGCAGTGGTACGGCTAGGATGATCCTCCTTGTCAAAGATGATGGGTGTATGGTACCATTTGAGCGGCTTCCGGGCCTCTGGCGCTGGCTCCACGGCATTGACTTCTCGTGCCCACAGGTTGAGTTGATGGTGAGGGGCGTGCAGAGATGCACCTCCGTTAATGCACTGGGCGTCAGTGGCCTTCTAAAACTCTTGCTCACTGGTTTCCTCTTCATCCCCTCCATTACTCTCATCATCACAGGCTCCCTTTTCTCGACCTCTGGCGGGCTTTCCTTGGTTCCGAAGGGGTTTGCCGGGGCGATTTACTTCACCACCTCGGCCCTTACCGCCAGCAACATTCCGACCCTTTTCCTTATCACGATTCTCATACTCTGCTCTCTATCTCTTGACAAGCTGCTCAACCTGATGACACTCTTGAAGGTCATGGCCCTTGGTACGATGAATCTTGCAATACGCCCCATCACCTTTCCTGGATTTCTCGGCAGCAACGGCTTCCCGGAAGTTAGTGCACATGACAGCTTCCTTGCCGGGGGTCTAAGCTTTGGCATTCTTTCTCGTACTAGGCGTACCCGATCCTTCGACAGTCATCACTGCCTTATCTCTCCGCTTCTTACTGCGCTTCTTGCTCTTCTTCTAACTGGTTGATTCATCATCATCCTCTGAATCAACATTGACGCAATCTTCCTCTCTAGGCAACTTCCTTCCCTCATCCACCCGAGTACACTTATCCACCAGCGTGTAGAGCTCCTTCATAGTCTTGGGAAACTACACGTTCATCTTAGAACGAATCCGGCGGTTGCACACATTGGACTGGAAGGTGGCTATTATGGCAGCCGGATGGATATTTGGGATGTTTCTACGAACTTTGCTGAATCTTTGTAAATAGTTACGGAGGGTTTCTCCTTCCTTCTTTTGGAGAAGCTGCAAGTCGCTGGGCCTGTCGGGTTCTTGGTGGCCACCCATGGAGGCGCCAATGAATTCATGGCAGAGGTCAGCCCATGACGAAATGGAGTTCTCCGGCAGGTGCACCAACCAAGACCTCACATTGGACTTGAGGGCCAAAGGAAAGTAGTTGGCAAACACCTTCTCATCTCTTCCCCCGGCAGCCTAAATAACGATGGTAGATGCTCAGGAACTCTGCCGGGTTCGGCCTCCCATCATACTTCTCAGGTATCTCTGGCTTGAACGTGCGAACGGACGGCCAACGAACTTGCTGCAACTCACGAGTAAAGGCAGGGTAGCCAACCTCGAAAGGTAGGTACCCGCCAATATCAAGCGCGGGCTCGTAGACGTCGGGGCCGTCGCCCCCGTCGGTCCGGTAGAGGTCGTCGCGGCGTTGCTCGACAACGACGCATGCGTCTCCTCTCCGCCTATCCTCTGGGGCTCGTCGTTGGCTTGGACATGCTCGAGGGTCGGAAGAGGCCATCAAGACATCGTCGGGGTCTTGATTCTGTTGCGCCCGCGCTGGTTCCTATGGCGGGGACTGCACTATGGAGACGGCTCCTTCCGTATGGTCAGCAGCATGAGCCGTTGCTGTCGCTTGGGGAGGCCGCGGAGGGTTAGCTCGCTGTGAGGCCCCTACTCTGGCGAAACCGAGCTGACTTTGGATGGTGGCACGTCATTCGTCCATCTGCTCGGCCACTGGTGAAAACCTCAGCATCATCTAAACCTGTGCCATGGTCTCCGAATCTGTACTTGGCATGGGTGATGATGAAGTCGATTGTACCGTTGCTCGGCTCCTAACGGTGCCAGTGACGGCAGCACTGCGCCCCCACTTTTGCGTGGTGACCACCTGGATGGCAGGGTGGTGCGATGGAGGCGCACGAGGGCCAGTGGCTCCGCCGAGCATAGTGGCTTGGTCGACCCGTCTCAGGGGAGGCGCATGCGCTACGACCGCACCTATGGTGGGAACGGCCGGAGGACGGCGATTCGCCCCAATCCGAGCGCCATTGCTACTGCTGTGCTTGTCGGCGGGCGAAAGGGGCGCATATGGAGTAACCCCTTCGCCCGGGCCTTGGGGAGCATGGCCGTCGGGGTGTTGCTGATGCTGCTCTCCTCCGGTGCCCCTGCTCCTGCGTCGGCCACGGGGAAGTGTTGATGGTGCCGCCTGCTCCGACCACATCCATAGCAGTGTCCGCGCCCTCGCGTGCCTCCGCACCTCCCGCAACGTTTGAGGCCACGGGCGGCGGAGCCTTCGAGGTGGATGGATGCACCAAAGAAGCGAGTTTCTTCTTGGGCGCCATGGTCGATGGCGTCATCGAAGATGAACATGGCGATGAACGCGCTGCACACGCCTTCAGGTTCGCGCAAGAGATCCCCCTCACTGGCACACCAAAGATGTCGCGGGAAACCACAGCCACCTATGGGACCAGGTGGCCCCTTGCTGGTTTGGCAGGGGGACATTGTGTTGCACAAAGAGTAGACGAGCGTGGCACAACACGACAGAGATCACGCGGGCAGTTTACCCAGGTTCGGGCTGCCGCGAGGCGTAAGACCCTACTCCTGCTTTGGTGGATTGATGGTGGAAAATGAGGTGGTGGAATGTAGTACACTTGCCCGGTAATTGTTGCCTCAGGGCAGTAGCGACTACGCGTGTATGGGGTGTGAGTTATCCAATCTTCTAACCCCGCCTACGGTTTCCATGGGCCTCCTTTTATAGATCAGGGGTTTACCACAATGGCAAAGTAGTCATTATGCACTAATAAGACCGCAACGGTGCTATCATACCTAACTCTGCGGGCTGACAGAGTGCATTAAATGCACCGCTCAATGTCACATCACTGGTTTCCCGGCAAGGCCTGCTGGGCTATCTTGCCAGCTCCTCGCCTGCTTGCTTGACACATTGCAGGACGGGTATCATGTGTGTGTTTTTCCTGTAAGGAGAGGCTTCCATGTGGCAAATGGCTGCCACTTAGTCACTCTACGGCTTGAAACTGCACTGATCGATGATGTGACTCGTGGAGGAGTGGTTGGTAAGGTGGTTTAGCCTCCATGAGTCCCGGCAGGCCGTGCCGGGACGCCTTGGTTGTCTTCTTCTGGGGGTGGGCTTGCCCCTTGCCGGGGTCGCCAGCCCGGCAAGGGAGGCCTTTCTCTTGGTGGTATCTTGCTTCTTTGGCTTGGTCTTGGTCCCTCTGATCTGCTTGTTGGTTCTTTGAAACTCCTGGTTTCTCGTACTCTGACTTGGGCTGGTGCGTCAATCTTGTTCACGTGCCTGTGCAAAGTCAACGCAATAGACCCAGGGTTTGTTGCACTGACAATGGGTATAAGGGCTATCAGTAGCGCGGGGAACCACGCTACTGATACGGCGCTACAACTAACGTTTATTAGTACTGCGCTTTGACATGCGCTACTGCTTTATCTAGTTATCAGTTGCGTGTTTCGTACCAGTGCTACTGCTACGTGCCTTAGCAGTAGCGTTTTCGTGACCTGCACTAAAGAGCGCTACTACTATATTTTCACATTTTTTGCTACGTATTTGCAATGTTTTTGTATAGGTTGTATACAGTATTCTGATCATATCATAAACATGCAATATACTCATCATATCATACAGATAATAGTCTCGTCATATCATATAGATAATAGTCTCATCATATCATCCCACACAAATCGTGTCGCCACATCATAATCACAATATAGCTATACAAGTTACGTGACATGTTTCATCATACATAATGTAGTACTTCTTGAGGCACCGGTTTGTATCCCTCTCTCGCACTAGCATTAACCTAAACTAACTATTTTCCGCTTCGGCTCTACTATCGAACCATCTCTGGGTGTCGCTCGGAAACCGGTAAACCTGGGCCTGACACTCCGGCCAATCGTCCTATACTCTTGGCATAGCACTTCTTCACCATCGATGATCTATGTACCTACATCGTCACATGAGTCGATAATATGCAACGACATATATAGTTGAGCAACAAAAAATAGATAGAGTTGGCAAAAATAGAAGCAACATATCATTAGCAGAAAGAACAAAGTTCATCGTACCCATAATGCCCTAACTAGAGTGATCTTTGCTATTTGCTTAATTAAATCACAAAGTTTCATCGTGCATAACTCCAAGTTTCATCATAGGGAAAGTATGGACTAAACAGACACATTGTCATATATAATCAATCACTCGATCATGTCGTGCCATCCATCCAAATCAGGGAGATAATCCCCGAGCATCGTGAAAGGCTTAAGGTCGAGTCGCTGAGTGGCTACGCGTGTTCAGACGTCTTCCCGCGACATTTTCCCTTCTTCGTAGAACAACCCTGTTTTTTCAAGGACCTCCTTCATGATGATTTGGGAAAGTTCACGATGGATGTGATAGAACTCAGCTCGGATTCAACGATCTTGGGCAGCTGCTAGATTCTTTGCCCATCGCAGAACATTGGCATCACCGGATCTAGGTGACATGCGAAGGTTCTGGTGATCCTGTTTGTACTCCAGCATGTGGTGGACGATATAGAATCCATATTGACAATATCACTCGGTTGCTGGATGCAGCAGAAGTCAGTATTATGGCCGAAGGAGGGCACATGGTTCCTTGTCTTCTTGATCGTGATCTCTCCACACCATAAGTCGTAGCTTACGATAGCACTGCCGAGAAAAGACTTTAAGTCAATGTAATACTTTTTCTTCAAGTTCTTCGACAATTCCAAGTAAAGAGTGTGGGAGAATCGGGGGTAAAGGATGATGAGGATGGCGCGCCCATCGCTGCGCAAAATAGGTACACCTCAAATTAGCCTCCACACATGCAAATGAATGATTGATATCGAAGGAAGGATATCAGCGGATGACTTACATGGGATGATAAGGCACGAGAATCGTCTCCTTGTCCTTATTACCAACCATGCAATCGGCAATGTAGTTACTCGTGTATTCGACTGTCAAGAAGCTCTCGTGCATGAAGTATGGGTCAGCGACACAAATTTGAGGTATTTGCTCAATCCGAATGATGTAGTTCATGTACAAGGCCAAAAGGCAGACAAACGTAAAATCCAGCATCTTCAATTGAAAGATGTCGAAGATGTAATTGAATCGAATGAAGATCTTCTCAGCGGGAAATGTGTCGACATATAACCTTTGATTCTGCATGTAAGGATGGCAAGTTTATCCATGGACATGGATATCCATGGATATCTGACCCGAATGGATAGGGTTTGGATATGCTTTTGTATCCTTGGGCAGCGCCCAAACCTGACCCGATTACTCGTGGGTAGGGCATGGATATAATCTTGTACCCGTGGGTATATCGAAATCTGACCCGATAGTATGACTTATTGGGCAAAAATCTTCTATCCCTACCCCGCAGTCACATGTCCCACTACAATTTTACACTTTGTTATCCCAAACATGCAAAAGAAATTACACAACCCTCGTCATAACTTTTATTTGTTGACATTCAATTCCCTCTGTAACATACCCTGACGTCCATCCATTATTTTTATCTCCTTGTTAAATGACTTGTCATTCTCATCTCATAGAAAAATGTTAAATGATCTTATGTTGTTAGTGGATGTTGATTTACCATAAGTGAAGCCTAGCCTGCCACGAAGTGAAGAATGGAAGAGCTTATTTTAACATTGCGTTATGTCTTATTTATATGTCTAGAGAGGACCCAATGTATATCCAGTGGGTATGTGTAACGCCCCGGACACACCCGTCGGTGGTCGTTACTCGTGGCGGGATCTAGACTGGCCCCACATATCAATACTAGTCTTTTCTGCGTACTTTGTCCTCACTCACACGCACCCGGGAGCAACTTCTCGGTCGGTCACCCATCCTAAAATTACTCCAAGCTGAGCACGCTTAACTTTGGAGTTCTGTCCGAATGGGCTCCCGGAAAAGAAGGAATTTCTTATTGATATGAGTAGTCTATCATCCCTAATAAGCCAGGCCATCACATACACCCTCACTCAGAGGAACCGACATCCTCGTCAGGCCACAGGAACGTTCCCTCTTGGCACAAACGTATGTGCATCCAGTCCGATACATGTGCCATGCCGTGTGCCACGACGGGTCACAAATGTCATGAATAACATGACCGAGCACCTGTCCGCAAACATCCGTGTAACCTTGAGGGTCGGCTCTGATACCAACTTGTAACGCCCCGGACACACCCGCCGGTGGTCGTTACTCCTGGCGGGATCTAGAATGGCCCCACATATCAATACTAGTCTTTTCTGCGCACTTTGTCCTCACTCATGCGCACCCGGGAGCAACTTCCCGGTCGGTCACCCATCCTGAAATTACTCCAGGCTGAGCACGCTTAACTTTGGAGTTCTATCCGAATGGGCTCCCGGAAAAGAAGGAATTTCTTATTGATATGAGTAGTCTATCATTCTTATTGACATGGACACAATTTTTCACCCATGGAATTTTTCATGGGTGGGCAAAGACTTTCTTCATGGGTACGGATATGAATTTGATATTGTTCAACCCAATCCAAACCTAATCCATTGCCATCCTTAGCGGCACGTTAACCATGTAGAGTGAGTATCCTGGATTTTCCGAGTCGATCAGGCTTTTCTCTCTCCACGGCACATCGTCATGAAGTCTCCTGTGTCGTATATGTCCTCTACCACTACCTTAGGTAGGATCGGATCACCAGGGATATGGTATTTCTCTGCACCTTTGACAGGTATATGGTCTTGAACCGGAGGCTGCGGAAGCGGCTGGCTCCTAGAAGCAGCTTTGTTGCCTTTCCTCGGTCTCTTCCTATGCTTCTTTGCTACTGGAAGGTCACTATAATACGTTCATCCTTCGGCAATTCAGGCACCGACTCATCACACTCAATCCCTGAGTACTCATAGGCACCAGTATTGAGATACTGTAGAGGGTCATCGTCATCCTCATCGATGTCATCGATATCATGCATTGGTTCTTCAACGTCATCAGTGACTAATGGAGCATCTTCCTCACCGCTGTCACCTGGCACGACAGGCGACACTAATTGGGTATGTGGGGTGGTTGTGTTCATACCTTGCTGAGGCTGCATGGTCGTGGGTGTGCTCCCGGCCACCTCCTGATGAAGCAGACTCTTTGGCCACAACATGACCCAACTCTTGCAATCGCCAAGCCGCTGCAGGGTCTCATTGTCTTCTCCCCATAGTGCTACCGGAGGAGCCAAATTCTCGTGGCCCGGTTTGACACTGGCGACGGAAACTTGAAGACGTCATGGGGGATCGGCCGACTGTGGAATAATTGTTCCTTCGGCTTCACTATCGTCGCCTTTCCCACATCCACCTTCTGGCCGCCGATGATGTACAATATGGTGCACGGGGTTACGTCAGGCTGCAAAGACATGTCTGCGATGTGAGACATCTGAAAGGCAAGAGATACGAAAGATTATACATATATTGAAGAGGGCCGGTGTGACAGGTACCATGAGGGCATCGAGCTTAGCCAAAGACAAAGCCCCACTGAGCACGCTAGAGACAGAGGACGGGCTGCTAGCGGGTGCGGAAACATGTGCGGGAGTAGGTGCGCTAATCGAGCTGCTCCCTAAGAAGTTGGAAAAGGGAATGTCCGCTGCCTCTTTCTTTGGATTTTTCTTGGTCCAACTAACGATAGCCGGAACCAAGACACTATACGAAGCTGCCATCTCCTCTCTTGCGGCAGCTATCGCTGCTTTGACTGTCTCACTTGATTTCTTATTAACCACAATCTCAACCTTCTTGTTGATGTTTTCGTCATTTAACCTCCGTCTTTCCTTTAACTCCTCTGTGGTCTCGCGGTAGTACTTCTTCCATGTGGCGCCGTCTCCGACGTCGTGCACACGTCCATACAACGGTCGAGTGTCCACCGGGAGTCCTTTCAATATGTTTGAAGCTCGGTTGAATGGGGTGTCCCACATGGGCCTCGCCAATGCCTCAGACGCCGAGTCACTTTCGCCCGCAATCCTGTGCTGCTCTTTTTGCAAAAGTAATATGGATCGTTTACAAATGTGACTAAACGTGCTGTCGAATTGCTCCAAGCTAAAATTAGGGGGTAAGTTAATAATTACCAGCAGTCTCATGAACTCCTTTGTGACTGCGTCTGTATCGAAAACCTTGTTGACTGGGTCCCATCGGTAGCGGGCCTTGATGACGTCACGCTCCTGTGGGATGGTGAACTCCGCCAAGGGGTCTAGGATCCCCAGACTTTCACATTCCACGTCCTCCTTGGCCCATATGGGCCTCTTCCCCGTGTAACTACGCCTTCCGAGGTGGTGTCACTCCATGTTCCTCTCTTGGAGCCTCTTCATATACTCTGACTTTTCTTTGGCATCTTCGGCAACACAAGCCTTCTTGAATATTTCGAACTGCCCTTCCGTAATTGTCGGATTATCCTTTACAATCTTGGAGTAGGGTTCCTTTTTGGCGATAATCCGATGTTTCACCCTTACTTTCCAGGTGGCCAACGCGCCGCTAAACTTGCCCATGGCGCATTTGTTTGTCTTCTTCATTGTTGGGTCTTGCCACAATAGAGTATATTCGATTTCATCCCGGCCCGGGAACAAGAATACCTGGTGCAGCTTAGTTAGGAGGGAGTGCTCCATTTCTTCTATCTTCTTTAGTTTCTCATCGTTGATGGTGGCGGTTGTCCATAGGATGTAGCCTATTAGATTGTCGTAGCACGCACGCGCTTCCTCAGGCTCTGTTGGCTCAAAATTGCCGGAGTCCACATCTGTGACCACCAGTCTAGTAGTAATGAGCTGGTTTGGGTGACGTGTCCTCTTTGGTTTCCGTTCTATACCGGCTTTGCCAGTCTCGATGCCGGTCTCGGCGCCGGTGTCAGTCTCAGTACCAGTCTCGATGTTGGTCTTAGTCTCGGATGTGATAGGTGGGCCCTGCAACAACAGTTGCTCCTTAAGAAGGTTCAAATAGGTGTTTGCCGCCTCGTAGACGTTACAATCACCAGAACCATGTCCTTCATCATTTGTAGCCATGTTTCCTATGATTAAATCTAGTCAGTTAATTCTAGACCTAACAAAATGAATAATTACATAAAAAGGCCTACGTTTTGCAGGAATGTTAATTCATTCCCATTGCAGCAAATCCCGGGCAATCGATATGTCCTCGTTTGTAGCACAAGTCATGCCGAAATTTACGAATTTTTTTGGCATGCCCTTTGCTACAAACTGGAAAAATAGAACGCCTAAAATTTGCCGGAACGGAAATGAATCAACATTCCGGCAAAACATATACCACTCAAAATCATTATCTACAAACAACAAAAGGCCTCTTGGGCACAGTCGAACCACTTCAATGTTGCATATAACAGGACCACTTAAGAACATGTACATGAGCAACTAATAAAAAATATGTCCTAATAAAAAGTATGAACCCTATAACTAATTTCTATCCTAAATTTCAAATTATGACCCTATAACTCAATTTAAATTATGTCCTAACTTTCTATCATAATCAAACATCAATAAAAATTAAGAACCTACTAGACTTGCGGCACTAATAGAAATGTATATTTTTATACTAAATTTTTCTCTAAACTAAACCCTACTGCCTTAATTAATATCTAATTCAAAAACTAAGTTAGAAGAAAATTCAATTAACTAGTAATAGAACAAAATTCAATTAACTTTAGTGCTCTATAATGATGAAATGAAAAAAAATCAGTTAACTACTAATTTCATTCATTTAGGTCATTCATTTAACTTCACCTAATTAATCTACTGTACCACTATTGCTAGCAGCACTACTAACCTAATTAACCTAGTAAAACCCTACTGCCCTAACTAAAACATCTAATTAAAAGCTACTAGTACCACTACTGCCCTAACCTAATTAACATCTACTAGTACGAGTATATATTCTACTAGCAGTAGTGCTGTAATATTTTCTTCCTTTTGTTCTTTTAAGAAAACATCCAAGAAAACAAAAAACATAATTAAACTCTACTGTCCAAACTAATTTTTTGCTCTAAACCCTACTGCCCTAGTTAAACCCTACTGCCCTAACTAAATTTTGCTCTAAACTAAATTTTTGCTCTAACCTAGCCAACCTAGTTAACCTAATGAACCAAATTAACCTTGCTAGTTCACTTAGTTACTGAACCTACCTAGTTAACCTACTTAACCTAGCTAATTCCTAGGGTTCATAACTAAATTCACCTAAGTAAATTAAACTAGAGAGGAGGGGTGGGGGCTTACAGAGAGGAGGGTGTTTAAGGTGGCTCGGGGGAACGGTTGCGGGGAGGTGCTCGGGGAAGACGGTGGCGCGGAGGGCGTCGAGGGTGGCTCCGGTGGCATCTACAACAGCTCCGATGACGGCGAGGGAGGCAGGGGCGTCGTGGGAGGCAGGGGCGGCGAGGAGCGAACGATGGTGGCTCCGGGGGCGTAGAGGGTGCGTGGCTCCGGTGGCGGCAATGGCATGTGGCTCCGGTGATTGCGACAGAGGCAGTGACAACGAGGGAGAGGTAGGGCACACGCGAGAAGAATGAGGATTTGGGGGAAGGAGGGACGCCCGCGCAGGGGCAAGTCAAACTTAGTAGTAGCGACATTCCAAGCACTATAGCTACTTAGCCGTAGCGCTTTTCGAGGGAAACCACTGCTGCTATAGATAAGTTATTTATAGAGATTGTTCGTGAAAACGCACTATGGCTAAAACTAGCTATAGCGCTTTAGTGAAAACGCGCTGCTGCTATTCCTTTCATTTTTTTATTTTTTTATTTTTTTCTATCCTTTTTTCTGTTCTTTTCCGTTTATTAGTTGAAGCACTGTCGCCTTAAAATATGTTGCTGCTATTTTGTTTGAAGTAGTGCTGTTTTAAGAAGGGCGCTGCTACTATACCAAGCCTGGCGTCAACGGTGTCAACAGTCATAGTAGCAGCGCGTTTTATGTGGGACGCGCTACTGCTACCTATGTAGCAGTAGCGTGCTTTTTATCCTGCACTACTGTTAGATAGCAGTAGCGCTTTGATTTAACAAGAACTACTGATAAGTCTATGTGTATAAGCTTTTCCCTAGTAGTGGACCCTACAAGATGTCGCCGCATGAACTCCTCGAACTTAGGGAGGAAATCGACAAATCCCTTCTCAAAAGTTTTATTCATCCAAGTTTTGATGCTTGGGGAGCACCTTCTCTCTTTGTCAAGAAGGATCATATGAACCGTTTTGTCCAAGACTATCCACCTATCAACTAGGCAACAATTCAAAACAAGTATCCCCTCCTTCGGATCAACGATATTTATGATCAACTTGCTGGTTCATCTGTATTCTCTAAAATCGACTTGAGATTGGGTTACAGATATGTCTCCGTCATATCTACTTTTCCTAACACTTTTGCTCATGTTTTGGACTCCAATTTGCATGCTTTGGATGAAACTAACCCGGACTAACGTTATTTTCAGCAGAGCTAACATGGTGTTGTTTTTTGTGCAGAAATAAAAGTTCTCGGAATTGGATGAAACTTTTTGGAGATATATTTTGGAATAAATAAAAATTACTGGAACCAGAATACCTGGAGGGGGTGCTCGACTGCCCACAAGGCACCGGGGCGCGCCTTGGTGTCTTGTGGGGCCCACGGAGCACCGCTGACCCTAACTCCGACTTTATAAAATCCTATTTTTGGAGAAAAAATAGGAGAGGAAGTTTCATAGCATTTTACAATACGGACCTGCCGCCACCTCCTGTTCTTCATTAGGAGGCCAAATCTGGAGTCTGTTAGTGGTTCCAGAGAGGGGGATCTTCCGTCTTCGTCATCATCAACCATCCTCCATCACCAATTCCATGATGCTGACCAGTAAGAGTAAGTAATTCCTTCGTACACTTGATGGTCGGTGAGAGGTTGGATGAGATTCATCATGTAACCGAGTTAGTTTTGTTAGGGCTTGATCCCTAGTATCCACTATGTTCTGAGATTGACGTTGCTATGACTTTGCTATGCATAATGCTTGTCACTTGGGCCCGAGTGCCATGATTTCAGATCTGAACCGTTTATGTTATCACCATATGTCTATGTTCTTGATCCGATCTTGCAAGTAATATACACCTACTGCGTGTTAGGATCCGCATACCCCAACGTGAAAACAATTGGGAGTCTTTCCGGTGATTACCGTAGTATGAGGAGTTTGTGTACTCACTATGTGTTAATTCTTTGATCCGATTCTCTATTAAAAGGAGGCCTTAACATCCCTTAGTTTCCTTATGGACCCCGCTGCCACGGGAGGGTAGGACAAAAGATGTCATCTAAGTTCTTTTCCATAAGCACGTATGACTATTTACGGAATACATGCCTACATTATATCAATGAACCGGAGCTAGTTCTTTGTCTCCCTAGATAATAACTATTATGTGATGTATACTAAACAACAACATCACCGATCCAGTGCCTACAAGTTTTTTACATATTGATCTTGCTAAGTTACTACTGTTGCTGCTACTGTTACAATTGCTACAAAACTGTTGCTGTTGTTGTTACCTTCACTACTGCTATCGAAACTATCATACTACTGTGCTACTGATCACTTTGCTGGAGATATTTAATCTCCGGGTGTGGTTGAATTGACAACTCAACTGCTAATACTTACAATAATTCTTTGGCGCCCCTTCTGTTGAATCTATAAATTTGGGTTGAATACCCTACCCTCAAAAATCATTGTGATCCCTTATACTTCTGGGTTATCACACTACAAAAAAAGACACTTCCGTGATGATACGTGTTTGTCACAGTAGGTCAAGATTTCTGTCATGCTTGTACATCCATGAAGATTTTATGATAGAATCAAGATAGTCATACCTATGTTTTAGTAGAAGTGTTCCATGAAAATACTGAAATTATCATCACAGAAGTGTCCACTTCCATGACGATGAATGGCGCGTCAGCGAAGTACTTTCGTCAAGGTTGACCGACACGTGGCATCCACCATAATGGGTCAGGTTTTGGATCCGATAACCTGTTAACAGCCTTGACCAATGGCGATTTTCCACGTGTAAAATTCTCATTGGCCGAAGGAACCACGTGTCAGATCCATGTTGGGACAAATGTCATCCGTCCAATGGATAGGAGGTGCCTATGGTACGTCAACACGTTGAAAGGCCCAACCTTGTCCCAATTAGGTTCAAAAGGCCAGCCCATTTGCCCACTGAAAGCATGTTAAAGACATGCTCGTGTGTAGCCAATTCATGGCCAGTTAACTGACGACCCGTTATGGCCTTTCCAAATTCAGCCCAGTAGCATCATGTGGGCCGTCCAACATAATTCCAGCCCGTTATCACTTTAGGCCCATGTATGGCCCACGATGTCTTTCAGCCCATATGAGGCATGTTTTATGTGTGGGTCCTTTAGTGGCCCGTGGTGAAACAGGCCCATAATGAACAATAAATTTCTTTATGCCCATTAACGGCCCATTACTCAGTTGGGTCGTTTCCAGCCCATTTTATCTTTCGGCCTTCTAAGGGCCATTTATTTTTGGGCTCATTTCCAGCCCTCGGTTACATACAACATGTTCCCTGATGGGCTAAATTCAGCATGTGGTTAGAGTCAGCCCATCTATGGCCCGATAACAAATTGGGCCTAATTCATCATGTCATGTATTACAACCCATTAACACCCGTTATGCCTCTTGATAAAATTAGCTATTTTTTAAATAATGCATTTTTAATTAAATTTCAAAAATATTACGACGATATTGTGTTTTTTCATACTATTACTCAGTCATCTGACTTGTGGACGATTGAAGGCTTTCGTCCGACTGCGGGACAGCTGGCCCTCATCGGGCAACCGTTGGACGACAAGTGACCTTTCGGCCACGTGTCGGATGACTAGTGGCCTGGTTAGGTCGCCGCTCTCCCCCTTGGGCCGACAACCTTTGTCGGTGCAGGGGGTCCCCCCGAAGGCACCTATCACGTTACCGATGGACGATCGTCCACCCACTGGATGACAGGGTGGTGGCCCCACCCGCCCGACGCTTTCTTCCTCCTCCTCTCTCCCTTATCCTCCTGTTCATTATTTCCTCTTTATGTTCTTCTTCTCCTCTCTCCCACGCGAAAAAACCACCATTTGTACACCATATTGAACCATTGTTTTTTTGATTTGCGACAATGGATGTTTTGTGGATAGTTGGGGGAGTCGAGGGAGACCTCGGTCTGTTGATGGGGTTGCTCGTGGTGGTCGTGTTGGGCATTTTGTTGGAGCATTTTTTGAGCACGTTGGTGGAGGTAGTGCCACGGTGGAGGTGGAGGTGGTGATGCTCCGGCAGTGTGGTGGACATGGTGGTGAATACGCTGCAGTGTGGTGGAGTTTCTGACTCTGGTTCTGTTTGCCGTTCGTCGTTCCTTCGCATGCTACAAGGGTATATTTCAACACACATTTTTCTATCGTAGTCGCTCCGGTAGTATTATGTACTATATGTGGATGTCAAAAATTTGGGTGTGTCACTTTTTGTAGTTTCTCCGGTAATATCCTTAATATATTTAGAGTTCAAGTTTGTAGGTGTGTGAAATTTTTATTTCATCACATAATATTCGTAATATATTTGGAGTTCAAGTAGGTGTGTGAATTTTTTAGTTGCTATAGTAATGTTTAGTTGCCCTGGTTCGTAACCATCGACATTTTCTCCTTAATATTTTTTGGTTGTCATGCTGCTTAATAGTTGTTTGTTGTTGTTGAAAATGAAATTAGGTAGCTGAGATGTCTGATGTAGTGAAGCTTGTATTTTACTACGGTCCTGGTACTGTCCAAACAATTGACACGGGAGCTGATCTGAGTGAATTTGATCACGTAGAGGTGCCACTGACCACACCTCAAACATGGTCCGTCAGTTAGTTGAAAGAATGGGTGACAACAAGTTTAGGGCTTGATACTGAAATACACACCATCGGTGTTCATGCATTGTGGACACGGTCAAGTTCAATAATTTACTTTTATT
This sequence comes from Secale cereale, assembly GCA_902687465.1. NCBI lineage: Eukaryota > Viridiplantae > Streptophyta > Magnoliopsida > Poales > Poaceae > Secale > Secale cereale. The sequence goes on from LR738715.1 coordinate 498,620,531, forward strand.
TGAGGCCAATCGAGCGAGACTCTGAGTGGGTGCGGTGGTTACAAGGTTGTAAACACAGGGGATGCAATCATGTTCCATTAGTGCTTCCTGTCGTGAAGGCGGTCAGTGCATATGAAGGCGAGGGTGGCTACAATCCTGGACAAAGCAGTGAAGGGATGTAGTTATATGTCAAATGCTGGAGATGGTGGTTACGAACCAGGACAGAGCAGTCATGTAGAAGGAGAAAATGTCGATGGTTACGAACCAGGGCAGAGTAGTTAGGAGAAAGCAAAAAATGTCGATGGTGATTATAGTGGCGAGGTGGATGCTGACGAGGTAGATGGGCGCATGCAGAACGTGATGTAAGAAGAAAACAACTATGTTGATAGGGGTCATGCCGATAATTTTGACGAGTCAGATGAAGAAGAAAATGCAGAGGAGGTCCCGATTCTTGCATCATGGAATCATGACTTCTCATTTGCGATGATCGTGAATGATGGGCATGATTCTGCCTGGCAATATCACCACAACAATATTCCAATGGGTGGTACGTATCCCAACAAAGAAGCTTTTAAGGATGCAATAATAAACTGGGCAATGTCCATGCAAAGGGTTTTCAAAGCTTAGGTGTCAAGTCAGAAATACTTGACAATGGTATGCAAGAACGCAGACTGTCCCGCCACGGTGCACGACTATCTCCCTAAGTATGGTGCAAGTTGGGTGATCAGTGACATAGTTCACCACACTTGTCTTATTCCCTGCATTAGTGAGATTTGGTTCTTATTTTGATGCACATGACCCCGTTGTTCGTCTCCTCCAGACACTGCAGGAACGGAATCCTGGCACCTATGTTGATATAGAAGAACTCTTTATGCCAGAGTTCCCAAATGTGAGGGTGTTGCATCGTCTCTTCTTCGCTTTTGGTGTATGCATCGAAGCTTTCAGGCATTGCCAACCAGTGATATGTGTAGATGGTACATTTCTCAATGAAAGTACAAGGGTCTTGTCCTGATAGCCATTGGTCAAGACGGCCAAAATCAAGTTTTCCCACTAGCATTTGCTTTTGTGGAGAGTGAGAACATTGAAAGTTGGACATGGTTCTTTAGGCAGCTGAAAATATCAGTTGTAAAGGAGAAGCCCAATGTGTGCATCCTTCATGACAGGCATGCAGGCGTACTCAGTGTGATTAGGACGCTGACGAACCCAGGCCCTGAGGAACAAACTCCATGACAGGACTTGCAGAGTCATTGGTGCATGCGCCATCTCGGGGGCTAATTTCTTCTCGCGGTTCAAAAATAAGAATCTGATGAATCTGTTAAAAAAACTCTGCAAGCAGAATCAACTATGGAAGTACAATTTTATACGTGACAAACTAAATGTGTGCATGGAGACAAACACTAGGGATAGGAGAGATGCAAGAGATGCAGCAGTGAGGGCACATGTTGACGCAGTAGCTGCACAGTTGGCAACATGAACATCGGCCATAGAGGAGGAGTCTATTGGGCTGTGTGATTTGCCAGGCTTTGACCCACCTGGTACTAGGAGAAGGCTCGGGAGGTCGATTCAAACGTTCCAGCGGTGGATAGAACATGAGCCAGTGGTGAGGTGGTCTTTGCTGCATTACACACATGGAGAAAGGTACGATGTCATGACAATTGGGCATTGCCACTTAGAGCCATCATTGAGGGTATTTTCTATGGCATCGTGAAGTATTTCAGAGATAGATGTCAGAAGGCAGAGCATCATATATTGAACAACCTCAATTCACCTTACTGTGAAAGAGTCATGAAGTACATGAATGAAAAGATGCAGAAAGCTATGTCACACACTGTAGTCATGATCGGTAATCAAGAAAGAAGGTTTGAGGTCTGCTTAGCTAACAACAAATTCGAATGTGCAAATGAGTTGAGGATGCATGAGGTGAAAATTGGAAATGAAGCATGGCCAACGTGTGAGCGCACATGCAACAATCCGAAGTTGCTTCACCTACCTTGCTCACATCTACTTGCTGCTTGCGGGCAGCTTGGAATGCACGCAATATCGTCTGTGTCTCCATATTTTTTTAAAGAGTCCGTCCTCAATACCTGGACAGGTGAGCTATTGGGTTTTCGATCAATGGTTAAATTCAACACCATCAAGCATGCTGAAAGGCGTTACATTCCAAGCCTACATCATATGCGTACTAGTAGAGGTAGACGACAGTGTCAGCACAAGCAGGAGGTCCGATAATTCAATGCATTCTATACAATGAATTTGGCCATAGGGACACCAATAGTCCCACTTTCATCACTGCCCATGGTACTAGGCGTGGACGAGGCAACCGGGGACGAAGAGGAGGGAGAGGAGGAAGAGGAATAAGAGGGAGAGGAAGAAACTAGGATGCGTTGAAATTTGTATTAAGTATGACTCTATGTTTGAAAATTGTATTAAGTGTGGCACTATGTTTGAAATTTGTATTGAGTATGGCACTAAGTTTGAAATTTGTATTAGGTATGGCACTTTGTTTGAAAAATTTATTAAATATGGCACTATGTTTGAAATTTGTTATAGGTATGGCACTATGTTTTGAAATTGGTATTAAGTGTGCAACTATGTTCAAAATTTGTATGTGTAGTTATGGTTGAAATGTCGTTGCTTAATCCGGACGTTGTTAGTAAGCATTGTGGTGCGAAATGGTCTGAGCGCAAGCTCGAGCCCATGGTCACTCGCACTCCTAGGGAATTTTGGAGGATACATCCAGAATGGGTTCACCGGTAAGTGCTTTACTTATTTCCTTCAAGCATGTATATTAATGGGACACACGAACTGAATCGTTCTGACATGTAGACTTAAATGGGTCGGCCTTTTAACTTTCGCGCGTCTGGTTGAGGCCACAGAAATACGCCTCGCCATTGACTCCTCTTTGCTCAGCTGCTTAGTGGACCGTTGGAGGCCTGGGACCCACATGTCTCACTTCCGCTGGGGTGAGATGGCACCTACTCTGGAGGATGTCTCACTTTTGCTAGGACTAGCATTGGCAGGTCATGCCATAGGACCATTGGACGCACCGGCTGGCTGGGAGCTAGGTATGGCACAACGTTTCGGTGGTATTTATGCCGATGCTCCTGCGTTGACATCAGAGCTTCATGGTCCTAAGTATGATTGGTTGAGCCATTTCCAGGTTAGTCGTGCATACGGTTTTATGGAATATACCTTTCGTGTTTACTAATACTTTCTCTCTACTCAATACAGATCTAGAATTTCCCGGGGTATCCTCTTTAGCCATTGAATGTGGCACAGGTCACTCGTAGTTTGGAGGCATATCTACTTTGGCTTCTCGGCAAGGGTATGTTCACAGAGAACCATGGCAACACTATTAGTGCGTGCGATGTACCTATTGCACTGGAGATCGCGAGCGCCGAGAAACCAGATCAGATCACATAGAGGAGTTGGGGTTCGGCGGTCTTAGAGGCTACATACCGAGGTATGTGCAACGGTTGCCAGCTTACATCAAACACGGTTGGCCTTCTTGGGTGCCCTCTATTCCTACAACTGTGGTCGTGGGAGAGGTTCTCTATCGGACGACCGGACATAAGTATTGATGAGCCTATGGAATCCTTGTTTGATGTAGACGGCATCGACATGCCTACTTTTGGTATGTGTTTGGACACGTCGCAAGGTATGTGTCGTGGTATAATTTAATGCATATTATTTGTGCACATTATGGCCTAAACTAACTTGTGTTTTCCACAGAGACGCTATGGTAGTGATCAAACTCGACGATCATACCTGGCATTAAACGAGTAGTTCGATACGTACACCAGGGTCATCTGGCAGCCCTACACGAAAGCAGCCATAAATGCAAGATACCCCGGCGGTATGTCTGAACTATGCACCAGAGATACTGATTACCGGGTGACGAAATCGAAGATCATCTTCGAAGTCTTCATCGAGGAGATGGCCCAGCAGAGGGTTATGAGGAAATTTCGTCTTCAGCAGTTGGAGTTCCCTCCCCCTATAGAGAGTCCGGTGCCAGATCACATCCATTGGTACTATCTAGTTATTCAATGTTGCATTGTCTTTCACAGTTGAACATTTGAAGCATTAGTTAATTGTTGAACACACACCACAAATTTAGGACCTTGAGGAAGGGGCTTACCACGACAACAACTAACTGGCTAGTTCGGCTTCAGCCATACGTTACAGAATGGGAGATAGTGAACACACATCTGTGGCACGAGAATGTCGAGTTGGATCTCGATGGATTAAATCTCTACTTGCAGCGATACAGGCACGGAACACAGTTACGCATCATTAAGCACTCTCACCCAGACGAGATACATGCACCTACTCCGTTTGATATGTACACGAGCTATGATACTTAGGTCTCTAGGCAGCACACGGTAAGATATATTCTCTTACAATAATGCATACAATTGTCACGTATTTTCCCGTGCGTACTTAATAATCACCATGACAATTTTCAGGGTGAGTTGACACTCGATCTGTACGACAATGTGTACACCTTTGGACGTTCAGTGTCGTCTGGACCTCTTCTTCAGCGCTGCTCTCTGCTACAACCCTTCCCAACACGCATTCAAAACAAGTTACAAGCTGTCTATGAGACTAACTCATGCAACCGGAGAAGCGACGTTGTTCACCACCACCAGCAGCAGCAGGACCCGCGTCCCTCCACGCACCGACATCAGCCACGTCCACATCTAGCACATCGGCTGCCGACCAGGCCACCCCCTCTTAACTAGCCCGGCAGTTCGACATGGCAGGACCCGCAACACCAGGGTCCCACATCTAGCTTTGTGTTTCATCCATAGCTACAACAGCAGGGTCCGACGTCGAGCTTCATGTTTCATCCACAGGCACATCCATGCCTGGCTGGTATGTCTCTTCATATTTACTGTTTTTAGACATGTAATTCTTCATGGCTTTACGTTCTATACTCCAGGAGGCTATGTATATCAGTCACCTATGTTCGGACATGAGCCGTCTATGTCTGGATCCGCGTGGGGAAGTGATCATGATCCTGAGGAGAACATACCTCATTTCATGTCGCAGCACACCAAGTGGATGAACACGATGTATTCGACTCCACCACGCCCCACACAGGAAACTCAGTATGACCAGGACGGGTCCGAGATTGCTCCTCGTAACATTCGGCCGGTCCACAGCTATGGATGGATGACGCCTAAAGCACCGCATGCGTGCCAGGGAAGACATTGTCGGTGATGCTTCTCTCTATCAGTGAAGACATGACTATCTGCTTATGTATGAGAGTAATGACTATGTACTTATGTATGAGACATATGCCTACTCTGTTTTAGTACTCAGTTATCCAACATCGTGCGCCAAATACAACATCATATTTAGATAGAACATTCTGGTACTACAATAATACAGTACAAACAATTGCATACAACTACATTTGAATTAAACGATAGGTACGCCTGAACTTACAACATACAGCTTAAAAACTACATGAAGTCATCATCGTCTTCTTTCGTTGATGCAGCACTCTTGCCCTTCGTTGATGAACTCTTGCCCTTCGATGACGTAGAACTCTTGCCCTTCGATGATGAAGAACTCTTGGCCTTGGTGCTCGGCATGAACATATCATCTTCATCCTCGCTGTCTGAAATCCGTAAAAAAATGTTTTGCTGCAACATTGAGGTATGTTTCACCCTTAGATTGTTGCTTCATCCACCTTCCGTGCAGCATGCGAAGTTCTTTCCGTATCTCCTCAAATGTCCTAGACGGCCAGCCGCTCCTACTTAAACGATGAGCAAGATCATTCAGTAGTGTGTCCCTACTGATGAGTTCATCCAGCGTAACTAATTTGTTGTCAACCCTGAAATCAGCAGCCAAACGCAGAAGACATCTAGACATACCAAGGTGAAAACAACGATCAAAAGGATATCCAGATTTGACCATATGTTGGCTAGACTATGCCTACACTACAATGCTTACCCTCCATAGTGCCGAGGGTGTTATATAGGTTGAGAATGCAAAAATATGGCAGGAACTCGGAAGAAGGAAAATATGGAGGGAAATCCGAAGCAGGAATATATGGCGGGAACTCGGAAGCGGGCAAATATGGAGGGAACTCGGAGGTGGTAAAATATGGCGGGAACTCAGAAGCGGGAAAATATGGTGGGAACTCGGAAGTGGGAAAATATGGCTGGAAACAGCGGCCCGAGAAAAAAGCAGGAGCCGAGTAATGGGAAACGTGGGGATGAAGAAAACAAGCCATGCACCTATCGGCTTACAGTTGGACTATTAGTACTAATCGTCCAACAGTTAGACGATTGGCACTAATCATCCAATTGTAAGTCGGTTTGTTCTAATTGGCCAATAGTAAGACAACAAGTGGCATGACTAGTGGATGACAGGAGGAATTAACCCAACGTCCTCCAGGCATACGATTACCATCCAATCGTCTTACAGCAGGACGACTCGGTGCAATCGGCCCACTGCTGGACGACTGAGTAATATTATTGAAAAAATATTGTCGTAATATTTGCGAAATTTAATTAAAATGTATTGTTAAAAAAATAGCATAGAATTAAGCTTGTGTTGTCTTACGGCCTGTTACTGGCCCATTAATACCCGAGCCCATAGACATACGATTCTGATAGTGGCCTATTTATGGCCCAAATCGCGTTCCAACTTTGGTCCACGATCGTTATGGCCCAGATCCTACAGCCCATAAGAGGCCCATGAATCGTAAGGCCCGTAGGAGGCCCATGGATCGTATGTCCCGTAGGAGGCCCATGGATTGTATGGACCATAAGACCATGGATCCTACAGCCCAGAGGAGGGTCGTGGTTACAATGGCACATATGTGGACGATTGTTACTATGGCTAGTAGGAAATCGAGCAAAAAGAACTGAAGTACTACAAGAAAACAAATAATGAAGCAACTAACTCTAGGATATTACATCGATTACACCGATTACATCCACTGGGCATAAGTTCACAACCAGTGCAAATATAGGGAACAAAGCAGCATATTACATACACTGCCATCAAAATTGGCCACCAGTGCAAATAAACGCCACAGAAAAACAAGTCCAGAACTAAAACCACTTCAGAAGAGCTTAAGAAATAATATCCTAGGTACCCACCATGCTGGCAAGAAACTTAGCAAGCTAATGAGCTTTCTCTTGTTTGGCAGTTAAATCCTCTAACACTTGTTATTGCACCAGAAAGTGTGCATCCGAATTCTGCAGGGACTTCATGAGTCCTTCAACTTCTTGTCGCAGCACACCTGATAGATGTCTTTCAACTTGTAGTTGAGACTCAAGAAGCCGAACTGATTCAGGCAGTGTGTTCGAAGAGCTTGTGTCAGGCAGCCAGCAATAGTGGCCAGTAACTCAAACACTACATCAAGACAGGACTTTGGGGTTGTCTCACTATCTTCAAGAGAGTTTTATCAGCTTTCTTGGAGACCACCAGGGATTTCTAACTATCTTGAACATTATCTGAATTACTTCCTTTACCATTCCGTAATCGTGTAATCATCTCCAATATTTTGTCACCTTTCGCAAAGAGAAACAAGCAGACACATCACATGCTTAGCATGTTGTATATGATAATCATTTTGGTAAACCAGCTCAGTTGTAAAGTGGGCATGATAACAGCATGCGACAAACATATATCTATTTAGTATGGTCACTGTATGGTCTATATCATTCTAGTTGATGTTGCCAAAACAAGATGGTGCCACAGTTCAAACCATATATGTTCAAGGCAAAAAACAATAAACAGAATATAAGTGTGGAAAACTACATGGCAAGTGCACTTGTAATGTGTCGGGGAATACATACAGGGGTATGTATTTCCCCTGACTAGTGCCCGTACGACAAGTACACATGCTCGTGGGCAAGTTTGCAGCACCAAGTGCCAAACCAAGACACGAAGAGATTAGCCCTTTGATGAATCAGCAGGTTGGTCGAGGAGATCAAGACAACCAAGGCGCAAGGCGCCTGTAGAAGGGAAACCACCCTTGACGGGCATGCGCACCTAGCGGGGAGCCGGGTTTGCTCGGCAGCAAGTCACCAGGACCACCC
>LR738715.1:498628582-498665587 GCA_902687465.1 Secale cereale
TGGCCACCAGTGCAAATAAACGCCACAGAAAAACAAGTCCAGAACTAAAACCACTTCAGAAGAGCTTAAGAAATAATATCCTAGGTACCCACCATGCTGGCAAGAAACTTAGCAAGCTAATGAGCTTTCTCTTGTTTGGCAGTTAAATCCTCTAACACTTGTTATTGCACCAGAAAGTGTGCATCCGAATTATGCAGGGACTTCATGAGTCCTTCAACTTCTTGTCGCAGCACACCTGATAGATGTCTTTCAACTTGTAGTTGAGACTCAAGAAGCCGAACTGATTCAGGCAGTGTGTTCGAAGAGCTTGTGTCAGGCAGCCAGCAATAGTGGCCAGTAACTCAAACACTACATCAAGACAGGACTTTGGGGTTGTCTCACTATCTTCAAGAGAGTTTTATCAGCTTTCTTGGAGACCACCAGGGATTTCTAACTATCTTGAACATTATCTGAATTACTTCCTTTACCATTCCGTAATCGTGTAATCATCTCCAATATTTTGTCACCATTCTAAAAGAGAAACAAGCAGACACATCACATGCTTAGCATGTTGTATATGATAATCATTTTGGTAAACCAGCTCAGTTGTAAAGTGGGCATGATAACAGCATGCGACAAACATATATCTATTTAGTATGGTCACTGTATGGTCTATATCATTCTAGTTGATGTTGCCAAAACAAGATGGTGCCACAGTTCAAACCATATATGTTCAAGGCAAAAAACAATAAACAGAATATAAGTGTGGAAAACTACATGGCAAGTGCACTTGTAATGTGTCGGGGAATACATACAGGGGTATGTATTTCCCCTGACTAGTGCCCGTACGACAAGTACACATGCTCGTGGGCAAGTTTGCAGCACCAAGTGCCAAACCAAGACACGAAGAGATTAGCCCTTTGATGAATCAGCAGGTTGGTCGAGGAGATCAAGACAACCAAGGCGCAAGGCGCCTGTAGAAGGGAAACCACCCTTGACGGGCATGCGCACCTAGCGGGGAGCCGGGTTTGCTCGGCAGCAAGTCACCAGGACCACCCCGGCAGGCTTGCCGAGGCATGCAGAGGTAAAACTATACCGCGCAGCAATATCAGTGCGGTGTCAAGCTTTAAGGTGGCTTAGTGGCCACCTCTGGATATGTGGCAGCCATCTCCTACCACAAGAACCACCAAATGACACCCGTCTGGAGACGTGTCAAGCAAACAAGAGTGCAGCTGGCAAGAGGAGTCCGGCAAGGCTTGCCGGACGAGCTGTGACGTGACACTAAGCGGTGCATTTAATGCACTCTGTCAACTGTAGAGTTAGGTATGATAGCACTATTTGCTATCTAATCATCCAAAAAAGACCGGTTTGCCACTGTAGTGACCCCTTAACCTATAAAAGGAGGCCCATGGCACCATAGAAAGGATTCGTCCATTCGAACCCACAGACACCCATACGCGCGACCACTCTCACCCCAAGGCAACCTTGCCGGGCAAGAGTGGCATGTCCATTTTCTACTATTTCCACAATCAATGCACCAAAGAAAGATTAGGATTTTACGCCTCGCGGCGGCCCGAACCTGGGTAAAATTGCCCTGTGTGATCCCCGATGCACTGCTTGATGCTTCTCTGCTTTTTGTGCAACGTGCACATCCCCTTACCGGACCAAAAGGGACCTCCATCCCATAGGTGGCCGTGGTTATACCCCGAAATCTTTGGCGCGCCAGGTAGGGGGCGACGCTTGCGCGAATCCAAAGGCGCAAGTGGTGCGTCACACTCGCCCAAGGCAACGCACCCCGGGACGCCCAGGAGGATGGCTAAAGCAGGACAGAAGAGCAACCATATGCTTGCATCGGCCCTGCTCAATCTCCTTCACCTTCAGGTGCCACGGTCTTAATGACAACGGAAGCTGGCAGCGAGAACTACAAATTCCACCCCGAGCGGGCCGGGCAGCTAAGGCGCCCTGATGATCCCACTCAGAGGGAAAAAAGTGTTATGTTGCGGTACGAGGTTTCCTTTCCCTTTCATTCTCACTCTTCGACGATCCTCCTACTTTGGGTTTCCGTGTCATCAACGTGGACGAGCCTGCGTGATGCTCGGTCCAGCATTTACCCTGCCCAGGGAAATCCCGAGTAAGTCGCCAGTGCAAGTCTGTTGATTGACCACCCGTAAATTATGCACCGACAAGGCCGCCCACTTTTTGTGGTGTTTCGTTCCCTCTACCATTGGATCGACCAAGACATGCAGAAGGGAAGAGAGGAACACCGATGCTACCTAGCATCGTTTCTTATCGCCCCAAGATATACTTATGTTCCTAGCTGACACGTGCTGGGGGCTAGGGACCGATATGCACTAGCCATGTTGTCCTTTCAGAAGTATGAAATTCATGCGAGCGATTTCTGCCGAAGGAAGAATAGAAGAAGATACCAAAGAGCTATGTTCATGCTACTCTTGCATCATTATGAATCTTTTTAGCATACATATTTGTTTATCCCTCGAGTATCTCAGTGTTCATTTGAAGGGATCTTGTGCATAATGGTACCTCTGCTTTGCAACCCCATTCCGGTCAGATCCTGCTCACGGATCAGGCGGCTGCGTCGGAAACTACAGAGGAAAAACTTGTCAGGACGCATCCACGCCAAAGTAACTGTTAAGGGCCAGCCCCTTACGACCATTGTGGCAATATGATACCGGCAAGCAACCAGAATACATATAGATACTGATCATATTAATACTACATAGATAAACTCGGAGAGATAAACATGTAGTTTAAGATCAGATAAAAGTTTTCACGCTTGTCAGGACCCCGATCCTAAGTCACACCGATCTAGCTGTAACACGTCATATCACTTTGCGGCCTCACGCACGGTAACCCCACGGGTGCCACCTTACCTGGCCCAGGACCGTTTGCGCATTTTGGCACACGTATATGACAGTGTCGCTAGCATCCATATGACAGAGAACCCGGGCCGACATGGCTAGTTATAAACCAAAAGTGGCACGAAATTACAGAGACAGGCATCCATGACCCAGCAACGAACGTGTCGGTCATCAACGTATGAACCCAAGTCGTAGCAAGCTACATGGACTTAAAGGAGCAACACGTGACATTTCCCCTAAGGGACAGACACAGGAACGAAGAAGGACACATGCCGGCCAGCCTACGTGTTCCGAGCAGTAGAAAGCTACCAAGGCTCATTGGAATCACTAGGAGGCATTTCCCTGTAAGGTAGGCTACCAAAGGAAAACAACTAGGTGTCGGATCCCACACATACCAAGCATTTCAACCATACACACAATATGCTCAATATGTGCAAATACAACATTGCATCACAACAGAACTCTATGACTCAAAGTACTTTATTTAAGAGGCTCCAAGAGCCATACATAACATATCCATACATGTAGGGGTCATATGACCCAACACTCAAGTCATACAGTCATACAAGCACAAGCGGAAGCTACATGTCTGAGTATAGACAACTTAGAAAATAAAACAGGCTTGGTGTAGCCTGACTATCTACGAGGCCCTTCACAAGCTCCAGATCTCCGTCTGGGTGTCAAGCTACTCGTCGACGTCAACGTCTATGTAGAACCCATCAGCAGGGGCAGGGTTCTCCTCTGCAACAGTTATTAAGCAAACATGAGTACAAAGGTACTCAGCAAGTCTTACCACAGAACCTATCATACATGCAACATTATCAAAGGGGGTAGTGGAGTTCATAGCAGAAAGCCAGCTTTGACTCTTGGCTAACCTATACTACAACTCTCAATGGATTGCAAGATGTTATTACGAACACGAGTCCTCTACTCACCACAACACTACACTACCGAGGATCCTCTTCCGTCATCCTACGGAAGGGCCATCCACGGCACTCACACTTATATTGAGGCTTTTAGTAGTATCCATCAACTTGTCTATGAACTGTAAGAGTAACCAAGTAGTCTGTACCGCGAACAACGGCTATTCAAATAGATTGATAACCCTGCAGGGGTGTACTTCTTCACACACGCTTCCACCACTTATCGCCGTTTACTCGACGTGTACTCGGCAACCTTCAAGCGGAAGCCCAGCATGGGTGTCGGCCACGACTTGACTAACTACACAAGTCTCTCGTCCAGGTTTATCGCCTATTTGGGTTCCATCCGTGGGGAGATCCGCCGGGGTGTCGCTCACGGCCCAAAACGATGTGTACAGGGTTCCCGAGTCACCAAACGGGCAACCGGTACACCGTGCCACGTACCTGTCGCATCACAACCCACCCCGAGGGTCAGCGCTGTGCACGACCTCCAGTAAACTATAAACACCAGAAACTAGTTGCAACTCCTGGACAGAAATCGAGGGTAATTAATAAGCCGAGAGGGTCCATTGGTTTCGGGCCCAATGCATGGTAGTAACTGGAACTTGAACCACACATACAGATCTCGGGTCCTATGAACGGTTCCAATGAAACAACCCACAACGTACTCCTACATGGCCTTTCATCGATACCTTTACCAAGCATATTCCACACTTCCTTCTTTTTATCGGTATGATCATTTCACTCTGATCCATCACCCAGATGAACCAGACCTGACACAACTCTAAGCATAGCAGGCAACATAAACAAATAGCATGGTGGATCACACATCACATGGCTCAATCAACTCCTACACATGCTAGTGGGTTTCAACTATTTACTGTGGCAATGACAGGTCATGCAAGGGAATAGGGTTCAACTACCGCAGCAAGTAGCAGTTCACACGTTGTTGCCTTAATGCTGTAAAAGATAGAAGGAGCGAGAAGATTTGGTTTATATCGGAATGATCAATGATTGCTTGCCTGACAAAGCAGTTCACACGTTAGTCAGTCAACAGGGCGCTGGTCCAGGTCAAATATGACATGTGGGCCCGACATGTTAGTGTCATAGCTAATTAACAAAGTTAATTAGTGTTAAGCTAGGAACTAATTAGCTGTCAGTGGGGTCTGGGCCCACGGGTCAGTGACTAAACTAACTAACTGATTTAATTAGCATTTACTTAATTAAACTAGCTAATTAGGGGTGGGGTGGCCCACACGCCAGTGACCCAGGGGTGGTCAACCCCTGGTCAAACGAGTCAAACTCGCCGGCGAGGTGACGCCGGCGAGGCCAAACACGGCGGCGAGCTTCGGAAATCGCCTACAGGGCATGGTTCGAGCCGCGGTTGGGCGCCTTGGAGTGCCCTCGCCGATGCGCGTCGAATGGTGGTGGTCGCCGGGCCTGTGGTGGCCGGAGGCGACGGCTACGAGCTCGGCAGCGGCGGCCGGCGTTCGGGCGTGTGTGGAGACGCGGCTGCGGTGGCCTAGGCGATGCGTGCGTGGCACCTAGCTCATCTACGTGCTGCGGCGAGCGAGATGGACGTGCGTCCGTGACCAAATGGTCACCGGAGCATCACCGGCGGCAAGCACGGCGGCGGCGGGTTTCGGTGATCAGCGGAGCAGCAGTTACGCGGCGCAAACGAAGCGGAGGAGGGAGGGATTCGGCGTAGGGGCTCACGGCGGTGCTAGCGAGCTCGACGGAGAGGTCGGGGACGCTCTGCAGCTCCTTAATCGACGGCGAGGAGCTCCGGCGATCCAAGGAGGGGGACGACGACGTGAAGGCGTTGCAGGGCTCCCAGCGATCCGTGGCTCAGCGAGGAGGAAGAGGGCGTCGTGGCGATCCTTCTGGACACTCTCACGGGACGAGGGGGAGGCTCTAAGTGCGGCAACGGCGAACGGCGGTGACGGTCGGCCTCGGTGATGTGAGGGAGAGAGCTAGGGGAAGGAGATGAGGACGAGGGGAAGTGAGAGAGAGGTCGGGGCAGCTGCGTGGCGACGCATGGAGGCGTCCAGGCCGTCGGGGATGCAGGCAAGCAGGCTGGAGGTGGCCGGGCGCGTGCCGGCGCGCGGTGGCCATGCGCGCTGCCTACTGGCGCGAGGTGGAAGGCGACAGGAGCAGCGCTGGTGGGCTGGGCCCGCCTGCAACAGTGCTGGGCTCAAGGTAAGTTCTTTCTCCCTTTTTTTCCTATTTCTTTTCTGTTTCATTTGTTTTGCAACTTTTTTTAATTAATAAAAATGCCAGAACATTTTTATATCTCATAAAACTAATCATGCCCATTGTATATAATATGAACAGTATGGAACATTATAGTTTATGATTATTTGAGCATTTAAAATATTTTATAGCTTTTAATTGCCCAAATACAAATACCATATGATTTAATCCAAAGACCTTAGAGGTCCTAAAAAATTGTGCACCATTTTTGACAAAGGTTTGAGACCAAGGCAGAAATGATGAACATTTTTGAAGGGCATTTTGTGTACAATGGAAAAGATTTTATCAAACCCTAGTTGTTAGGAGAGGGGTGCTGGGGTTTATGTCATTCCCATTTCAAGTTTCTTTGATAAGTAGACATGATGCACACTCTCGCTAGTCCTAATGCAAGTGCTAACTAGGGATGTGACAACGCTCCATTCAGAGCGTAGATAGTACGAAAACTAAACACAAAAACACACATCATTGTTTTGATTACAGGCTGGTGCAGCAGCCGCATTGGTTCTGTGACGGGCTTAACAGCTTCGGGAGGCAGCTGGGACCCTTAGGACCTAGGCGACAAGAGGAGCAGCTTTCTCCTCGGGAGCAGCGGTGTCAGCACCCAGCGACGGCTTTCTAAAGCCATTGTTGAGATCAAGATCTGGGTGGCGGCATGACAGGTTGATCAGCACAATGAGAAGGGTGCTGTGGGCAAGCTTCCGGGATTCGGTTACAAAGCGACTGGCCCTCCCCTCTTCGTGCGTCTTCAGCTTGCCGAGCAGCTCGTCAAAGAAGATTTTCAGCTTCACACTTGGAGCCTCATGTTCACTGGACGACAAGACCGGCCCCTCCATGCCCATGGCTGCAGCCTGGGCACTAAGACGCTTAGCAACATCGATCAAGCTCTTAGTCCAGAGGTCAACCAATTTGGATTGATTCGCTAGCGTGTCTTCTGCATCCTTTTGAAGGCGCTTTGCTGTATCCAAGTCCCTCGTCAGCTGTTGCAAGCGAGCTTCATGGGATCCGGCGGCTTTCTCCAAGGTGCTGACCCTGCACTTCAGGCTTTCAAGAGCAATAGTGGCGTCATCAAGATTCTGGCCTTTGGAGGAGAGCTGCGATCGCAGATCTTCCGCAATGGTTTTTTCTTTCTGCGCCTCCTCCTTGAGGGACTCGACCTCCTTGACGCTGCAAGCCAGATCTTCAGTTAACTTGGTCACCTGCTGATCAAGAACAGATTCGGCGAAGGACGCGGCGACAAGATCATCAGCAAGTTTCTTCCTGGATAGAAGACTCGGGGGCATCTTAGGCGGCCATGTGTGTGTCCCCAACTCCTTGGTGCGTTACTGCATAAGGATCTCCTGCTCATCATCTTTCATCTTATGGTGTACTTGGTTGGCGGACCGGCATTGCTCCTTCATATCTTGCCATTTTTGGCTATGCCGCTCCCACATCTCCTTGAGGCCCATTGCCATGGTTTCCATGAAGGACAAGTCCATGGCAACATCAGCAGAATCATCCACCTCCGTTACTTCCTGATGTAGCGACACAATTATGCGCTGGAGTTCTTCATCGAACTCTGCGCTCGCCATCATCAACAAATCAAGAGTTGTGGAGCCAGGTTGCGTCAACACCAGGGACAACCTGTGCGAGGACGATTATGGGGCCGTTGCTGGAGTGTCGAGCGGAGGAAGAGGGGCCATCGTTTGGAGGGGGATCTTTTCCTCGATCGTGACCCTTGATTCAAGTCCACTACCATGGGTCTCAATGGGCTCCTTTAAGGAACCCGGAGGTCCCCCGGCAGCCAGTCCCTGCCCCTCCGTGGTGGCGATCTTGGTTGCCTCCTCAAGCAAGTCCGGTTCTTCACTCGAGGGAGCTGTACATAGGATCAACAGACAATGGCAAGGATACAGTGTCAGAGATACTAGAAAAAGCAATCAGAAATGGCTCGAAGAGGGAGATTGATGGATTACCTAGAGAGGTATGTCGGGCTAGAAGTTTGGCATCCCCGGCAACATCAGTTGCCAGGCCAAAGTTTCCGCCCTCCTCTCGGGAAGTTTCAACATCGTCCCGGAAAGATCCTTCCGCAGAAGCCCTTGGTGTCGATCCATCAGCTCCGGTAGGCTGCGAGGCGGGCTGCCCCTGGGAAAGCCCACCCCGAGCCATTTCCTCTCCTTTCGCACCCTCTGTGAGGGCGAGCTCTTCGCCACCACCACCAGTGGGTGCAGTCTCCTCTACGCTTTTGTGCCGGTGGCTGGGCTGAGGGGTCAGTATCGGAGCACTCGTGTCGCCCCTTGTCGGGCCTGTCTCCTCCACTGTTGCCGGCAAGTCATCGCGCCTGAGCCGCTTGGACCGATGGATGAGGGTCTCTGTATCCTCCTCCTCCTCCCTGGTGGCAATCAGCACATGAGATCAGTTAAAGGACGAAAGCAGAGGGACCAAAGAAGATGCAAAAGAGGGAAAGTACAAGAGGAAGGGGAGATCCCTTACTCTTCGTCAGTGAGCATGGAGTTCATCTCAAACTCCATGGGGGTGGGGCGGCCCTGCTCCTCTTCTGGGGCAAAGGATCGGAGCTCTTCAATGGCTTCAAGCCCTATCGGAGAATAGGGGGCTCCCATGAAGATGAGCTCTGCGAAGAGCTCGACTAGCTTCCCAAATCATCATCCGGGGATGAAGGACGCTTGGCGGGCTATGCCACGGCTCCGAAGGGATGAGGAGAATGGCGGCGTACGGCTTCAATAGCACCAGTCTTGGCGGTAGCCTCTTCCGTCCCTCGAGCCGCTAGCATGGGGATGGGAACTGTTGTTCCTTGACTGGCTGCGCGCTTGCGGACTCATGGACCCAGATGTGGCTCGAGGGCTTCAGGGCCCTCCATGAGCCACCCTTCTCCAGGTATCTCCACATGTTCATCCCCCTCTTCCGCAAGAGACTCTGTCGCCACGGTGTATAGAGCCTCAATCCGGAAGAGGTCATCCCCGGCAAGCTCCTCCACGCCAACCTCTTCTGAGGCTGACTTTCTACCCTTGCCGCAGGAGGAGGTTCCTCCTCTAGTTTTTCCCTGGCTCTTCGCTGCCTTCTCAGCCTTCTCTGCTGCCATAGCTCGGGCTGCTCCATCTTCCTCCAATCGCTTCTTGATAAACGCCACCTCTATCGGGGAGGTGCGTTTATACATCTTGGTCTCCACCCTAGTAGCCCTTTCTTCCAAAGTGGAGGACCATTCCAACTCTTCATCTAGAGTGGGCAACTGCCAGTCACTCTCGATGCCAGGGGCATTGCATTGGGGCATTCATTGCAGGATTCGGGTCCTGGCAGAGTTGACGTTTAGTGGGACAATGCTCGCCGGCAGCGAAAACAGCCCAAAGCGGCCGACCAGTTGGTCGCATAGCCAGGCATGGCCATAAACCGTCAGATTGTTGGCCAAGCTAGGGAACAACCTCATCCTATCTGCCGCATCCCCATATTCCCTGGCAAACTTGTCCCTTTTCTGCAGAGGGGCCATTTGGCGGAGGAGAAAATCCGCTCCCACATGCTCCACATTTAACCCGGTAACCTTCAGGCGAGTAATCCTATTCATTGCCAGGCGGAGCCTGTCTTCACTAAGGCCAAACTATTTCCACTCATTGTTCCGCTCAATGCACTCAGTCCTTGCTCGGCAGAACTCGGGGTCTTCTTCATCCTGGATCCAGCACCAGTCACCTCTCCACTCTTCCCAACGGCTGCGCTGGTTACCGGAGATATAGTTCCAATCTTTCTGTGGTATCATCCGCGGCATCCAGCTTATGTTGCCTGAGCGGTGGTTTTTATTTTCCACCCGCGGGACAAAATAATGCCGGAACAAATCAACATTGCGGGCCACCCCAACGAAATTCTCGCACAAGTGAGTAAATATCGCCATGCACGCCATTGCATTCGGCGTGAAATCCAGAAGACGAAATCCGTAAACCGCCATCATCGCCTCGAAGAAATCCGAAAAAGGAGGACAGATACCACAGATGAAGTATGTGTAGAAGAAGCGATATGAATCTAGTGCATCTTCTTTCCCCTCCACCAAAAAATTGGGAGCGCCGTGCCCTTCCGAGACGACCTGCCCCCACAGATATCCATACCTCGCCTGCAGTATGGGAGCATCAAGGTTCGATGGGAAGAATACGACGTCCTCCCTCCGCTTCCTGTCCAGCTATGTTCCCCTCTTGTTCCCCTCGACCGTTTTTTGTTGTGCAGGAGCCGCCGGTTTCTTCTTGGACATGATTTTCTTCCCCCATCTCCTTGAATTGTAATGAAGCAATGCGGGAAAGGGATCAAGGAAGAACTAGCGGCAAATGAGGTTGGGAAAGAAGAGAAGAGAGCGGTTGCTTGGCTTGCGGAAGAAGATGAAGGAGAGGCAAGGCAGATGATGAATGAGCAATACTGTTCTGTCTTTCTCCCTTTTTATGGGATAATACGTGGAAGCGGCACGGCTCTTTAGAGAAAGTTATTGTTTTACATTAACTGTTACAGTCCCACGCCCCAACGTTTTGTGATAAATGCATGGGGTGGACGTCAAGCGAACGGGTCATCACAACAAAACGTTGTATGGCTCCTCCCCGCCATGTGTCCACGCAATGTTTGGGCCCTAACCCAACGTGCCCAGTGACACGTTTGGCTTAGGCCCGGGGGCTTATGTCGGGGAATACATACAGGGGTATGTATTTTTGCCTAACTAGTGCCGGGACGACAAGTACACAGGCTCGTGGGGAAGTTTGCAGCACCAAGTGACAGACCAAGACACGAAGAGATCAGCCCTTTGATGAATCAATAGCCTGGTCGAGGATATCAAGACAACCAAGGTGCAAGGTGCCACTAGAAGGGAAACCACCCTTGTCGGGCATGTGCGCCTAGCGGGGAGATGGATTCGCCCGGCAGCAAGTCACCAGGACCACCCCGGCAGGCTTGCCGGGGCATGTAGAGGTAAAAATCCACCGCGCAGCAACATCCATCGCCAATCGGTGCGGTGTCAAGCTTTAAGGTGGCTTAGTGGCCACCTCTGGATACATGGATGCCATCTCCTACCACAAGAACCACCAAATGACACCCGTCCAGAGACATTTCAAGCAAACAAGAGCGCAACTGGCAAGACTAGTCCGACAAGGCTTGCCGGACGAGTTGTGATGTGACACTAAGTGGTGCATTTAATGCACTCTGTCATTTAAGTAGTTAGGTATGATAGCACTATCTGCTATCTAATCAGCCTAAAAAGACTGATTTGGCAATGTGGTGACCCCTTAACCTATAAAGGGATGCCCATGGAAACCATAGAAAGGATTTGGCCATTCGAACCCACAGACACCCATACGCGCGACCACTCTCACCGCAAGGCAACTTTGCCGGGCAAGAGTGTCGTGTCCATTTTCCACCATTTCCAGAATCAATCCAGCAAAGCCGGAGTAGGGTTTTATGCCTTGCGACGGCCCGAACCTTGGTAAAATTTCCCTGTGTGATCCCCGACGCACTGCTCGACACTTCTCTGCTCTTTATGCAACATGTCCATCCCCTTACCGAACCAAAATGGACCACGGTCCCATAGGTGGCCGTGGTTATACCCCGACATAATGTGCATGAAATGAGAAGATAATTGTTTATACAATTGAAACTGAAATCAACATAGGGCGAGTTACAACAGCAAACTAGTTAAGGAAATCAATTGAAAACATTCCCGTTGCACCATTGGAGTTTCAATTGGATCCTTCAAATTTGAAATTAGTTGGCATGAGAAAATACAGTGATGCAAGAGCAAAGGAGTATGAACTATAGCTACGGAACCTGACCAGAGAATAATTATTCTTCTTATTTAGGCATTGAGTTGGCGTTCGGAGTGGTGGTCCTCATGCTTTTGGCACTGCACTTGCCTTACAAACTACTCGTTGTTGGGTGCTCCATGGTGGAGACAGTGTTGTGTCAACTGGAACTGTGTTACTATCTACCAGGGTTTCGGTTAGAAGGGGTGTAGCTGTTTCTCTGTCCAACTGGGTAAGGTTACAATCTGCGTGAGTCTGGGTTATGTGTGTTGGGGATGGATCTTGGGCAAGTACAACCATGGTTCTATCTGCATCGATGGGTAGCACTGTCTTTTCTGAAGACCGTGTTTTTACTCCCTTAGATACCGCCATCACCCCCTCCAATTGAATTGGTTGATAAGCAAAAAACGTAATTGAATGTATACACATTGTATAATTGACAGGTGCAATCGATAGTGGGGAACAAAAGAGGGCATGAAATAATTCACACTTATGTTTTATAACCAAATAGGATACCATGACACAATTTCACATATATGATGGCTAACTAAACAGGATAGCATGACACAATTTCACATATATGATGGCTAACTAAACAGGATAGAAAGACATAATTCAAAATATGATGACTATGTAAACAGGATGACATGATATAACTATATGATGTGTTTATTAAATAGGTTGGCATGCTATAATTCACATACATGTTGTCTATGCAAACATGATGGCATGCTATAATTCACAGATAGGATGACATAATTCAAAGTATGATGACTATGTAAACAGGATGAGATGATATAACTAAATGATGTCTTTATTAAATAGGTTGGCATGCCATAATTCAGATACATGTTCTCTATGTAAACATGATGGCATGATATACTTCAAATATATGATTTATATACTAAGCAAGTAAGAAGATGGCAATTGCATATATGATGTCTGAACTAAGCAGATGGCATTCAATATTTTCTATCTGATGTAAAAACTAAGAAATTCAAGACAACATATGCATGGTATGAGTACTATAACCCTGCCAAGTTTCACCATACACCCCAGGGGGGAATAGGTATGGTAATCTGTCTCTGAATCCTCCTCTTAGGAGCTATCTGTAAGCAGCAAGATATCTGCTTCAGCAGGTAGCATTGTCTGCTCTGAAGACATTTTTCGCTCCAAATTTTTCCATCACCGATTCAAATGGCTGATGCACAGGAAGAGTAGTTGAATATAAAAGCATCGTCGAAAAATGTAATACGTAATACAAAAAAGGGATGCAATGATATAATTCAAATATAAAATGCTTGGCTAAACAGCATGGCATTGCATAATTCACATATATAATGCCTTGCAACAAGATGTCATTGCATAATTGACATATATAATGCCTTGCAACAAGATGAAATTGCATAATTCACATATATGGTAATAAGGCACTAAACAGGTGGCGCTCACACAAAGCATGTCTGTCGGCATCCTGGGAACGGGGGCACCCAGACTTGCCTGCCTGCGGCCCATGACGTGGCTCCTTCAGCGGCTTGGGGCGGCCCAACTTCAGCAACTGCAGCTCAAGACCCTCGCGAGGGGCCAATCCTCGCGAGGAGGGCGACAGCAAGACCTCCGTGGGGGCAGTCTCTCTAGGCTGGCTCCCGAGGAGCGGAGATATCTATGCAAGGAGCACCTCGCGAGGTTCATGTGAGGTGAGCCATGACGACCAAGGCTAGGCGGGCGCCAGCAGGCGCAGTGCACCAGTTTCCTCTTTGGTGCTAAGAGGGAAAGCGCAGGCGCGGAGTCCCGAGGGATCAGGAAAAGGTTTCCATATCGGCGTAACAAGACCAAAGACCGTCAAGGCTGCAGAACAGAGGTCATCGTGGAGCCCGGCGCGGCGTCACCACCAGAGCCTTTGGCAGGCGAAGACTACTTTTGTCGGGATAACTTGTACTAATTGTTCCCCTTCATATTTGGCCATTATGGGATCCCTTCCCGCTGATATTTGGGAAGAGGACCATGGCCACTATAATCAGGACCTAGCCACCACCAGAGGAGAAGAGGTCGGATCCATTCCACCCTACTCACTACACAAGCTCATTCGGGCCCAAGAACACCTCTCCTCCGGAGGCTGATCATCCTTTGTAATAGTTCATCCTCAGCCTTAAAATGCAATCCACCACACACACTGGTGTAGGGTATTACACCACAGGGTGGCCCGAACTAGTATAATTATTTGTGTCCCCCGTTCTTTGAGCACGATGAGCTAAGCCACGGAATCGTTGGGTGAGCGCGCTAGGGAGGGAGTGTTCTTCGTGCACACCCCAGAGTTCGAACCTCTCAAGGGTTTGTGGAGCCCGAAATCCGACATTTGGCGCGCTAGGTAGGGGTGTGCCGAAGCCTCTCTTCTGTAGATCGGCGCGTCACCACTCCATCGCTTCCATGGCCGACGCTCGTCGTGCTCGTGATGAGCGACAGGTCGCCCTCGCCGCCCGCGTCGCTCAGACAGCTCCAGCCGGCGGACCTCCTCGCCGTTGTCCATCGCCCGCCGCCAACTCCGCCACCGGCCAGGCACGGCACGAGCCACAAGCCTCGTCGCTGCACCCCTCAGTGCAGCGGGATGGATGGACAGCAACCACGTCGCTGACCCCCACTGGCTTGACGTCCCACGGCTGTCGCGACCTGCGGACGCGCAGGCTCCGCTACTCATGGCGCGTGAGCTTCTGCGCTACCGCCCCGTCGACGACCTCTACGAGGACTGCGCTCGACCGCATCGCCGAGCTCATCAGCACCACTGGGGAATCTCCTGCCCCGTCTCTCTCGCTACCTCGTCCGCCTCCCCATGCGCGCAACATGGTCCATGAAGCGCATCTGTCGGATTACGGGCTCCGCAAACCCAAAAAGTTCGAACACATGGGTGTGAATGAAGATCTCTCCCACTCACGTCTACCTAGTGTCTCGCCCTCGTCCAGCGAAGATATTCAAGCAAACAACAAGTAAAGCACACAAGAGTTTACCCAGGTTCGGGCCACCTTGCAGTGTAAAACCCTACTTCCTGCTTTGGTGGATTGGCCTCGGGAGGGCTTGAATATGGATGTGTACAGTGGTTCCTGAGCTCAGGATGAGAGCTCAGGAGGGTCAGGAGGCAAGAGTTCTTGCTCCCTTACGCGAAGGCAGAGTTTCTGGATCTGATCGGGGTCTCCCTCATAGTGGGTATCCTAGCTACTTATATAGGCGGCCAGGGTCCTCTTCCCCAAAAATGTTTAGGCGGGAAGGGATCCCACAACGGCCATTTTGAGCGGGAACACGAGGATGTTCCTGTCCTGACAAAAGCAGTCTTCGCCTGCAAAAGGATCAGGCGGTGACGCGGTGGTGGGCTCGGTGATGACATCCTCCCTGTCGTCCTTGCGGTCTTCGGTCTTGTTGCACCAACGGAGAAACCTTTGTCTTGCTCCTCAGGAACCTGCGCATGCGCTGTCCCCCTTGCACCAAAATGGCAACTGTGATGCTGGCACGCGCTGGCACCTGCTGGCGCGATGCGTCATCGCTTGCGTCACTGTCTCCTCCTGAGGCAGGCTTGATCTTGGATTCTCGCCCCTCCGGAGCAACCTAACCGATGCCGCTATTGAGGGGGTCTTGACGTCATTCTCCTTGCGAGGGTCTTGAGAAGCTGGTCGATCAGCTGGGCCATACCAGGACATGGCAGGAGCGTGCTACGGCTCGCACACAGGCAAGTCTGGGTACCCTGGTTCCCGGGACGTCGATAGTAGCCCCCGGGCCCTAGGCGCGTGTGGAGTTGGCTTCGAGGCGAAGCCTTAGTCGAGGACGAAGCGTCGCGGTCCCCAAAAGGCTGCGGGCCAGGCTGGCGTGCGACGGTTGGATGGGACATGGGCGACTCTGCTTCCCATGCAGTTTTGGCAGTCGTGCGTTTTGCAATCGCACAACCGATAGGCGGACTTCCTGTTGTCGCCCCTGCTTTCTTGCCCTTCAATCGCTTCCTCCCTTTCCTTGCCTTCTTTGCCCCCTCCTTCCTTTCCACCATGCCGCGCAGGGCGAATAAGAGGGGAGACGGCGAGTCTGCCACGCAGCCGCCGGTGCTCGAGCCGGCGCTGGGTCGCTCCCTCGTGGTGAATCAGGAGGGTCTGGACAACGTGTGTTGTGCCTTGGCCGACGCATCTAACGAGTGGGGGGCGATCCGGGTCTGGCTTGCCTCCCGGCCGATGGCGGAGCTAGGCGCCAATGACATCCAGCTCCACCTCCACGCCATCTTCGGGGGTCTCCTCCCCCCTTTTTCCGCCTACTTCTATGTGGTGCTCACACATTACCGGATTCGGGCACTTCACCTGGACCCTGGGTCCATCATCCTCCTCTCTGGCTTCGCGTTTCTATGTGAAGCTTTCATCGGTGTTTCCCCATCCGTGGCCCTGCTTCGCCACTTCTTTGCCCTCTCCCTGGTCGACAGGGGGCAGCGCTCGAGGTGCGTGTCGCTGCGTGTGGTGGAGGCGACTGTTGCCTTCGGAATCGACTTCTCGCTCCACCTGACCATGGCAGGGTTTCGCCGGCAGTGGGTGTACGTTGATGTTGTTGCGTATAGCCCCCAATTCCACCTTCCCGGCGTGCCGGCGGTGCCGAACTCGGGCTGGGAGCACGAGGCCCTCTCGGATCCGCGGGCGGAGCCAGTTATGTGTCGGCTGGCCAGCCTGAGGAGGAACGATTGACTCTGGCGATGGTGGTGAGCGACTTCCTTGTCCTTGTCGCCTCACTTCAGCGCCACTCTCGCCCAATGTGGGCTCTCTCTGGTCTTGATGATCGCGCGCGTGTTCAGCGGAAGCAGCTCCCCCTTGAGACGCTCCAGGTGTTGCTGCGCCTACTCGTCGGCGGAGTGCCCGAGGCACGCCCTGTCTCTACGACTCCCTTGTACTTGGCTCCTGTGGCCGAAAGAGCTTTCGCTGAAAAGATGCCCCACTTTGATGTGTGGTGTGGGGACCCCGACTTAGAAGTCGAGATCACCGAATGCACGTGTACAGTGATCCCAGAGATCAATGCTCACTGAACACACAGAAGCTGAATAACATGAGTCTTACATCCATACATATCGTCTTACACAAATTAAGGCCATTATGGCCAAGTCTTACATAGATAAAGCCTCATGGGCTGAATAGCAAATAACTCAAATAGCGGAAGTCTTCGATAGTAGGTAGAACCCATGCCATCTGCCTTAACCCTACAGGCATTCTGACTGGGATAGCGTCCTAGTTCGCATGTTCGTCTCCAAAGAACTCTTCATCATATTCCTGTTCTTCCATGCCTGGCCAATTAAATAACCAGTGGCAAGCCAATGAGTACTTTGAATGTACTCGCAAGCAACCCATGATGTGGTAACAATGCAATGGAACAATAATGAGCAATCTAGCAAGGGCTAGAATAAATATTCTACCATGAAGTTTATGCATCATTAAACTCGCGTAACCTCGAAGGCAGGTTACCGATATCAACATGAATATGATCCAACTCATCGAGTCAAGTCTCCACCTTGACTCTCATGCACACACATGGTTTTGCAAACATTGGACGTAGCCCAAGAGCGGTTACCCAACTGTCCTTGACCCTGGACACGGCTATTCGAATAGTTTTACACTCTGCAGAGGTTGTACACTTTACCCACAAGATCCGGGGAACTTCCGTGTCATCCACGACCCGCTGTACCTCAAGTACCCGGGGTAAGCACCCGGTCATTATCTTTCCTTAGACGACACTAACATAGAGTCCACTCGTTGGTACACGGCCCTCGGGTACAAACAATAGATCACGGGACTTGCCCTAATTTCAATGTCACGCGTACTCGAAGGGACCAACGGTGTGTCCGGTGCCCTGTAAAAACAGTCATGGCCGTCTATCCAAGCACGACCCCGTCCCGGGAAAGACCTCAAGTCTTCCCGTCACTAGTAGTGCGGGCACCATGCTAGTATCGACCTAAGTAATCAATAAAGCCCCGTCCCATAAGGGGTAGTGTGGTTGCACAGGTATGGTTGGAATAACTGTTGCAACTTAAACCAATCCGTTTGAAAAAACACACACACTTGTCTCGGTACACCACTTCGTCATCAAGTGGTTACCCAACTCATCATCTCCCTCGGGCATGAATGGCACCTGACGGGGTTTTTGTTGGGGAACGTAGTATTTTAAAATTTTCCTACGATCACGCAAGATCTATCTACCAGATGCATAGCAACGAGAGGGGAGAGTGTATCTACGTACCCTCGTAGACCAGGAGCGGAAGCGTCAAGTGACGCGGTTGATGTTGTCGAACTTCTTCGCGATCCAACCCATCAAGCACCGAACGTACGGCACCTCCGCGTTCAGCACACATTCAGCTTGATGACGTCCCACGAGCTCTTGATCCAGTTGAGCATCACGGGAGAGTTTTGTCAGCACGACGGCGTGGTGACGGATATGATGTGTTCACCGGCGCAGGGCTTCGCCTAAGCTCCGCGACGGTACGACCGAGGTGTGATTCTATGGAGGGGGGCACCGCACACGGCTAAAACAATTCAACTTGTGTGTATTTGGGTGCCCCCCTGCCCCCGTATATAAAGGAGCAGGGGAGGGAGTCCGGCTAACCTCTCCTGGTGCGGCTAGGGAGGGAGTCCTACTAGGAATAGGATTGCAATCCTATTCCTAGTAGGATTCACCGAAAGGAAGAAGGGGGAAAGGAATAGGAGAGGTGGCGCCCCCCCAATCCTAGTCCAACTAGGATTCCTAGGTGGGGGTGCCGGCCAGCCCTATGGGCTGTCTCTCTCTCACCCTTTAGGCCCACTATGGACCATCCCCTCTCGTAGGGGGTTCCGGTAACCCCCTCCGGCATTCCCGATAAATCCGAAACTTTTCCGGTATACTTCCGGTGTCCGAATATAGCCGTCCAATATATCAATCTTTATGTCTCGGACATTCCGAGACTCCTCGTCATGTCCGTGATCTCATCCGGGACTCCGAACTACCTTCGGTACATCAATACTCAAAAGCTCATAATACCGATCGTCATCAAACGTTAAGCGTGCGGACCCTACGGGTTCGAGAACTATGTAGACATGACCGAGACTCATCTCTGGTCAATAACCAATAGCGGAACCTGGATGTTCATATTGGCTCCAACATATTCTACGAAGATCTTTTATCGGTCAGAACCGCATAACAACATACGTTGTTCCTTTTGTCAAACGGTATGTTACTTGCCCGAGATTCGATCGTCGGTATCTCTATACCTAGTTCAATCTCGTTACCGGCAAGTCTCTTTACTCGTTCCGTAACACATCATCTCGTGACTAACTCATTAGTCTTTTGCTTGCAAGGCTTATTGTGATGTGTGTTACCGAGAGGGCCCAGAGATACCTCTCCGACACTCGGAGTGACAAATCCTAATCTTGATCTATGCCAACACCACGAATACTTTCGGAGACACCTGTAGAGCATCTTTATGATCACCCAGTTACGTTGTGACGTTTGATAGCACACAAGGTGTTCCTACGGTATTCGGGAGTTGCATAATCTCATAGTCATAGGAACATGTATAAGTCATGAAGAAAGCAATAGCAGTTAAACTAAACGATCATAGTGCTATGCTAACGGATGGGTCTTGTCCATCACATCATTCTCCTAATGATGTGATCCCGTTGATCAAATGACAACTCATGTCTATGGCTAGGAAACATAACCATCTTTGATCAATGAGCTAGACTAGTAGAGGCATACTAGGGACATACTGTTTTGTCTATGTATCCACACATGTACTAAGTTTCCGGTTAATACAATTCTAGCATGAATAAAAGACATTTATCATGATATAAGGAAATACAAATAACATCTTTATTATTGCCTCTAGGGCATATTTCCTTCAGTCTCCCACTTGAACTAGAGTCAATAATCTAGATTACAAAGTGATGATCCTCACACCCATGGAGTCTTGGTGCTGATCATGTTTTGCCCGTGGAAGAGGCTTAGTCAATGGGTCTGCAACATTCAGATCCGTATGTATTTGTTGGAAATATGCCCTAGAGGCAATAATAAATTGGTTATTATTATATTTCCTTGTTCACGATAATCGTTTATTATCCATGCTAGAATTGTATTGAAAGGAAACTCAGATACATGTGTGGATACATAGACAAACACCGTGTCCCTAGTAAGCCTCTAGATGACTAGCTCGTTGATCAATAGATGGTTACGGTTTCCTGACCATGGACATTGGATGTCGTTGATAACGGGATCACATCATTAGGAGAATGATGTGATGGACAAGACCCAATCCTAAGCCTAGCACATATCGTGTAGTTCGTATGCTAAAGCTTTTCTATATGTCAAGTATCTTTTCCTTAGACCATGAGATTGTGCAACTCCCAGATACCGTAGGAATGCTTTGGGTGTACCAAACGTCACAACGTAACTGGGTGGCTATAAAGGTGCACAACAGGTATCTCCGAAAGTGTCTGTTGGGTTGGCACGAATCGAGACTGGGATTTGTCACTCCGTATGACGGAGAGGTATCTCTGGGCCCACTCGGTAGGACATCATCATAATGTGCACAATATGTGATCAAGGAGTTGATCACGGGATGATGTGTTACGGAACGAGTAAAGAGACTTGCCGGTAACGAGATTGAGCAAGGTATCGGTATACCGATGATCGAATCTCGGGCAAGTGCTATACCGATAGACAAAGGGAATCGTATACGGGATTGATTGAATCCTTAACATCGTGGTTCATCCGATGAGATCATCGTGGAACATGTGGGAGCCAACATGGGTATCCAGATCCCGCTGTTGGTTATTGGCCGGAGAGTTGTCTCGGTCATGTCTACATGATTCCCGAGCCCGTAGGGTCTACACACTTAAGGTTCGATGACGCTAGGGTTATAGGGAAAGTATGTACGCGGTTACCGAATGTTGTTCGGAGTCCCGGATGAGATCCCGGACGTCACGAGGAGTTCCGGAATGGTCCGGAGGTAAAGATTCATATATGGGAAGTCCTGTTTTGGTCACCGGAAAAGTTTCGGGCGATATCGGTAATGTACCGGGACCACCGGGAGGGTCCCGGGGGTCCACCAGGTGGGGCCACCAGCCCCAGAAGGCTGCGTGGGCTAAGTGTGGGAGGGGACCAGCCCCAAGGGGGCTGGTGCGCCCCCCCACCAAGTCCCTAGGCGCATGGAGAGTGGAGGAGGGCAAACCCTAGGTCCAGATGGGCCTTAAGGCCCATCCTAGGGCGCCCCCTCTCTCTCCCCCCCTTGGCCGCACCCTAGATGGGTTTTCTAGGGCTGGCCGCACCCCTAGGGGTGGGAAACCCTAAAGGGGGCGCAGCCCTCCCTTCCCCCTATATATATGTGAGGTTTTGGGGCTGCTAGACACACGAGAACGTCTCCCTCTTGGTGCAGCCCTACCCCTCTCCCTCCTCGTCTCTTGCAGCGCTTGGCGAAGCCCTGCTGGAGTCCCGCGCTCCTCCACCACCACCACGCCGTCGTGCTGCTGTTGGATGGAGTCTTCCCCAACCTCTCCCTCTCTCCTTGCTGGATCAAGGCGTGGGAGACGTCACCGGGCTGCACGTGTGTTGAACGCGGAGGCGCCGTCCGTTCGGCGCTAGATCGGATCTTCCGCGATTTGAATCGCCGCGAGTACGACTCCATCAACCGCGTTCTAGCAACGCTTCCGCTTAGCGATCTACAAGGGTATGTGGATCCGACTCTTCCCTCGTAGATGCATCTCCTAGATTGATCTTGGTGAGCGTAGGAAAATTTTTGTTTCCCATGCAACGTTCCCCAACACCCCTCTCGTAGGGGGTTCCGGTAACCCCCTCCGGCATTCCCGATAAATCCGAAACTTTTCTGGTATACTTCCGGTGTCCGAATATAGCCGTCCAATATATCAATCTTTATGTCTCGGACATTCCGAGACTCCTCGTCATGTCTGTGATCTCATCCGGGACTCCGAACTACCTTCGGTACATCAATACTCAAAAACTCATAATACCGATCGTCATCAAACGTTAAGCGTGCGGACCCTACGGGTTCGAGAACTATGTAGACATGACCGAGACTCATCTCCGGTCAATAACCAATAGCGGAACCTGGATGTTCATATTGGCTCCTACATATTCTACGAAGATCTTTTATCGGTCAGAACCGCATAACAACATACGTTGTTCCTTTTGTCAAACGGTATGTTACTTGCCCGAGATTCGATCGTCGGTATCTTTATACCTAGTTCAATCTCGTTTACCGGCAAGTCTCTTTACTCGTTCCGTAACACATCATCTCGTGACTAACTCATTAGTCTTTTGCTTGCAAGGCTTATTATGATGTGTGTTACCGAGAGGGCCCAGAGATACCTCTCCGACATTCGGAGTGACAAATCCTAATCTTGATCTATGCCAACACCACGAATACTTTCGGAGACACCTGTAGAGCATATTTATGATCACCCAGTTACGTTGTGACGTTTGATAGCACACAAGGTGTTCCTACGGTATTCGGGAGTTGCATAATCTCATAGTCATAGGAACATGTATAAGTCATGAAGAAAGCAATAGCAGTTAAACTAAACGATCATAGTGCTATGCTAACGGATGGGTCTTGTCCATCACATCATTCTCCTAATGATGTGATCCCGTTGATCAAATGACAACTCATGTCTATGGCTAGGAAACATAACCATCTTTGATCAATGAGCTAGTCTAGTAGAGGCATACTAGGGACATACTGTTTTGTCTATGTATCCACACATGTACTAAGTTTCCGGTTAATACAATTCTAGCATGAATAAAAGACATTTATCATGATATAAGGAAATACAAATAACATCTTTATTATTGCCTAGGGCATATTTCCTTCAGTCTCCCACTTGAACTAGAGTCAATAATCTAGATTACAAAGTGATGATCCTCACACCCATGGAGTCTTGGTGCTGATCATGTTTTGCCCATGGAAGAGGCTTAGTCAACGGGTCTGCAACATTCAGATCCGTATGTAATTTGCAAATCTCTATGTCTCCCTCCTTGACTAGATCGCGGATGGAATTGAAGCGTCTTTTGATGTGCTTTGTTCTCTTGTGAAACCTGGATTCCTTCGCCAAGGCTATGGCTCCAGTGTTGTCACAAAAGATTTTCATTGGACCCGATGCACTAGGTACTACACCTAGATCTGATATGAACTCCTTCATCCAGACTCCTTCATTTGCTGCTTCTGAAGCAGCTATGTATTCCGCTTCACACGTAGATCCCGCCACGACGCTCTGCTTGGAACTGCACCAGCTGACAGCTCCACCGTTCAATAAAAATACATATCCGGTTTGTGACTTTGAGTCATCCGGATCAGTGTCAAAGCTAGAATCGACGTAACCGTTTACGACGAGCTCTTTGTCACCTCCATATACGAGAAACATATCCTTTGTTCTTTTCAGATACTTTAGGATGTTTTTGACCGCTGTCCAGTGATCCACTCCTGGATTACTTTGGTACCTCCCTGCTAGACTTATAGCAAGGCACACATCAGGTCTGGTACACAGCATTGCATACATGATAGATCCTATGGCTAAGGCATAGGGAATGACTTTCATTTTCTCTCTATCTTCTGCAGTGGTCGGGCATTGAGTCTTACTCAACTTCATACCTTATAAAACAGGCAAGAATCCTTTCTTTGACTGATCCATTTTGAACCTTTTCAAAATCTTATCAAGGTATGTGCTTTGTGAAAGTCCAATTAAGCGTCTTGATCTATCTCTATAGATCTTGATGCCTAATATGTAAGCAGCTTCTCCGAGGTCTTTCATTGAAAAACTTTTATTCAAGTATCCTTTTATGCTATCCAGAAATTCTATATCATTTCCAATTAACAATATGTCATCTACATATAATATTAGAAATGCTACAGAGCTCCCACTCACTTTCTTGTAAATACAGGCTTCTCCAAAAGTCTGTATAAAACCATATGCTTTGATCACCTCATCAAAGCGTATATTCCAACTCCGAGATGCTTGCACCAGTCCATAGATGGATCGCTGGAGTTTGCATACTTTGTTAGCACCTTCTGGATCGACAAAACCTTCCGGTTGCATCATATACAACTCTTCTTTGAGATATCCATTTAGGAATGCAGTTTTGACATCCATTTGCCAGATTTCATAATCATAAAATGCGGCAATTGCTAACATGATTCGGACAGACTTAAGCATCGCTACAGGTGAGAAAGTCTCATCGTAGTCAACTCCTTGAACTTGTCGAAAACCTTTCGTAACAAGTCGAGCTTTGTAAACAGTAATATTACCGTCTGCGTCGGTCTTCCTCTTGAAGATCCATTTATTTTCGATGGCCTGCCGATCATCGGGCAAGTCAACCAAAGTCCACACTTTGTTCTCATACATGGATCCCATCTCAGATTTCATGGCTTCAAGCCATTTTGCGGAATCTGGGCTCATCATCGCTTCCTCATAGTTCGTAGGTTCATCATGGTCTAGTAACATGATTTCCAGAACTGGGTTGCCGTACCACTCTGGTGCGGAACGTACTCTGGTTGATCTACGACGTTCAGCGGAAACTTGATCCGAAGTTTCATGATCATTATCATCAACTTCCTCACTAATTGGTGTAGGAATCACTGGAACAATTTCCTGTGATGTACTACTTTCCAATATGGGAGAAGGTACAATTACCTCATCAAGTTCTACTTTCCTCCCACTCACTTCTTTCGAGAGAAACTCTTTTTCTAGAAAGGATCCGTTCTTAGCAACGAATATTTTGCCTTTGGATCTGTGATAGAAGGTGTACCCAACAGTCTCTTTTGGGTATCCTATGAAGACACATTTTTCCGACTTGGGATCGAGCTTATCAGGTTGAAGTGTTTTCACATAAGCATCGCAGCCCCAAATTTTAAGAAACGACAACTTTGGTTTCTTTCCAAACCATAGTTTATAAGGCGTCGTATCAACGGATTTAGATGGTGCCCTATTTAACGTGAATGCAGCTGTCTCTAAAGCATAACCCCAAAACGATAGTGGTAAATCGGTAAGAGACATCATAGATCGCACCATATCCAATAAAGTACGGTTACGACGTTCGGACACACAATTACGTTGTGGTGTTCCAGGTGGCGTGAGTTGTGAAACTATTCCACATTGTTTCAAATGAAGACCAAACTCGTAACTTAAATATTCTCCTCCACGATCAGATCGTAGGAACTTTATTTTCTTGTTACAATGATTCTCTACTTCACTCTGAAATTCCTTGAACTTTTCAAATGTTTCAGACTTGTGTTTCATTAAGTAGATATACCCATATCTGCTCAAATCATCAGTGAAGGTCAGAAAATAACGATACCCACCGCGAGCATCAACACTCATTGGTCCACATACATCAGTATGTATGATTTACAACAAATATGTTGCTCGCTCCATAGTTCCGGAGAACGGAGTTTTAGTCATCTTGCCCATGAGGCATGGTTCGCAAGCACCAAGTGATTCATAATCAAGTGATTCCAAAAGTCCATCTTTATTGAGTTTCTTCATGCGTTTTACACCAATATGACCTAAACGGCAGTGCCACAAATAAGTTGCACTATCATTATTAACCTTGCATCTTTTGGTTTCAGTATTATGAATATGTGTATCACTACAATCGAGATCCAGTAAGAATAGACCACTCTTTAAGGGTGCATGACCATAAAAGATATTATTCATCAAAATGGAACAACCATTATTCTCTGATTTAAATGAATAACCGTCTCGCAATAAACAAGATCCAGATATAATGTTCATGCTCAACGCTGGCACCAAATAACAATTATTTAGGTCTAAAACTAATCCCGAAGGTAGATGTAGAGGTAGTGTGCCGACGGCGATCACATCGACTTTGGAACCGTTTCCCACGCGCATCATCACCTCGTCCTTAGCTAATCTTCGTTTAATCCGTAGTCCCTGTTTCGAGTTACAAATATTAGCAACCGAACCGGTATCAAATACCCAGGTACTACTACGAGCATTAGTAAGGTACACATCAATAACATGTATATCACATATACCTTTGTTCATCTTGCCATCCTTCTTATCCGCCAAATATCTGGGGCAGTTCCGCTTCCAGTGTCCAGTCCCCTTGCAGTAGAAGCACACAGTTTCAGGCTTGGCTCCAGATTTGGGTTTCTTCGTTGAAGTAGCAACTGACTTGCTATTCTTTTTGAAGTTCCCTTTCTTTCCCTTGCCCTTTTTCTTGAAACTAGTGGTCTTGTTAACCATCAACACTTGATGCTCCTTTTTGATTTCTACCTCCGCAGCTTTGAGCATAGCGAAGAGCTCGGGAATTGTCTTTTGCATCCCTTGCATGTTATAGTTCATCACGAAGCCTTTATAGCTTGGTGGCAGTGATTGAAGAACTCTATCAATAACACTATCCTCATCAACTTGGCAACCAATTTGAGTCATATGATTGTAGTGCCCATACATTGTGAGCAAGTGTTCACTGATAGAACTATTCTCCTCCATCTTGCAGCTGTAGAACTTATTGGAAATCTTATATTTCTCAATCCGGGCATTTGCTTGAAATATTAACTTCAACTCCTGGAACATTTCATATGCTCCATGACGTTCAAAACGTCGTTGAAGTCCCGGTTCTAAGCCGTAAAGCATGGCACACTGAACTATCGTGTAGTCATCAGACCGCGACTGCCAGACGTTCAAAGCGTCTGCATCAGCGGAAGGGGGCTTGTCACCTAGCGGTGCTTCAAGGACATAATTCTTCTGTGCAGCAATGAGGATAATCCTCAAGTTACGGACCCAGTCCGTGTAATTGCTACCATCATCTTTCAACTTAGCTTTCTCTAGGAATGCATTAAAATTCAAAGGAACGGTAGCACGGGCCATTGATCTACAACGACATAGATATGCAAAACTATCAGGACTAAGTTCATGATAAATTAAAGTTCAATTTAATCATATTAATTTAAAGAACTCCCAATTAGATAGACATCCCTCTGGTCATCTAAATGATCACGTGATCCAAATCAACTAAACCATGTCCGATCATCACGTGAGATGGAGTAGTTTTCAATGGTGAACATCTTATGTTGATCATATCTACTATATGATTCACGCTCGACCTTTCGGTCTCCAGTGTTCCGAGGCCATATCTGTATATGCTAGGCTCGTCAAGTTTAACCCGAGTATTCTGCGTGTGCAAAACTGGCTTACACCCGTTGTATTTGAACGTAGAGCTTATCACACCCGATCATCACGTGGTGTCTCGGCACGACGAACTTTTGCAACGGTGCATACTCAGGGAGAACACTTATACCTTGAAATTTAGTAAGGGATCATCTTATAATGCTACCGTCGTTCTAAGCAAAACAAGAAGCATAATAAGATAAACATCACATGCAATCAAAATATGTGACATGATATGGCCATCATCATCTTGTGCTTTTGATCTCCATCTTCAAAGCACCGTCTTGATCACCTTCGTCACCGGCTTGACACCTTGATCTTCATCGTAGCATCGTTGTCGTCTCGCCAACTATTGCTTCCACGACTATCGCTACCGCTTAGTGATAAAGTAAAGCAATTACATGGCGATTGCATTTCATACAATAAAGCGACAACCATATGGCTCCTGCTAGTTGCCGATAACTTTACAAAACAGGATCATCTCATACAAAACCGTATAACTCATCATGTCTTGACCATATCACATCACAACATGCCCTGCAAAAACAAGTTAGACGTCCTCTACTTTGTTTGTTGCAAGTTTTACGTGGCTGCTACGGGCTTTAGCAAGAACCGTTCTTACCTACGCATACAAAACCACAACGATGTTTCGTCAAGTATGTGTTGTTTTAACCTTCACAAGGACCGGGCGTAGCCACACTTGATTCAACTAAAGTGAGAGAGACAGACACCCGCCAGTCACCTTTAAGCAACGAGTGCTCGTAACGGTGAAACCAGTCTCGCGTAAGCGTACGCGTAATGTCGGTCCGGGCCGCTTCATCTCACAATACCGCCGAAGCAAAGTATGACATGCTGGTAAGCAGTATGACTAGTATCGTCCACAATCTCATTGTGTTCTACTCGTGCATATCATCTACGCATAGACCTGGCTCATGATGCCACTGTTGGGGAACGTAGTATTTTAAAATTTTCCTACGATCACGCAAGATCTATCTACCAGATGCATAGCAACGAGAGGGGAGAGTGTATCTATGTACCCTCGTAGACCGGGAGCTGAAGCGTCAAGTGACGCGGTTGATGTTGTCGAACTTCTTCGCGATCCAACCGATCAAGCACCGAACGTACGGCACCTCCGCGTTCAGCACACGTTCAGCTTGATGACGTCCCACGAGCTCTTGATCCAGTTGAGCTTCACGGGAGAGTTTCGTCAGCACGACGGCGTGGTGACGGATATGATGTGTTCACCGGCGCAGGGCTTCGCCTAAGCTCCGCGACGGTACGACCGAGGTGTGATTCTGTGGAGGGGGGCACCGCACACGGCTAAAACAATTCAACTTTGTGTCTTTGGGTGCCCCCTACCCCCGTATATAAAGGAGCAGGGGAGGGAGGCCGGCCAACCTCTCCTGGTGCGGCTAGGGATGGAGTCCTACTAGGAATAGGATTGCAATCCTATTCCTAGTAGGATTCACCGAAAGGAAGAAGGGGAAAGGAATAGGAGAGGTGGCGCCCCCCCAATCCTAGTCCAACTAGGATTCCTAGGTGGGGGCGCCGGCCAGCCCTATGGGCTGTCTCTCTCTCACCCTTTAGGCCCACTATGGACCATCCCCTCTTGTAGGGGGTTCCGGTAACCCCCTCCGGCATTCCCGATAAATCCGAAACTTTTCCGGTATACTTCCGGTGTCCGAATATAGCCGTCCAATATATCAATCTTTATGTCTCGGACATTCCGAGACTCCTCGTCATGTCCGTGATCTCATCCGGGACTCCGAACTACCTTCGGTACATCAATACTCAAAAACTCATAATACCGATCGTCATCAAACGTTAAGCGTGCGGACCCTACGGGTTCGAGAACTATGTAGACATGACCGAGACTCATCTCTGGTCAATAACCAATAGCGGAACCTGGATGTTCGTATTGGCTCCTACATATTCTACGAAGATCTTTTATCGGTCAGAACCGCATAACAACATACGTTGTTCCTTTTGTCAAACGGTATGTTACTTGCCCGAGATTCGATCGTCGGTATCTCTATACCTAGTTCAATCTCGTTACCGGCAAGTCTCTTTACTCGTTCCGTAACACATCATCTCGTGACTAACTCATTAGTCTTTTGCTTGCAAGGCTTATTGTGATGTGTGTTACCGAGAGGGCCCAGAGATACCTCTCCGACACTCGGAGTGACAAATCCTAATCTTGATCTATGCCAACACCACGAATACTTTCGGAGACACCTGTAGAGCATCTTTATGATCACCCTGTTACGTTGTGACGTTTGATAGCACACAAGGTGTTCCTACGGTATTCGGGAGTTGCATAATCTCATAGTCATAGGAACATGTATAAGTCATGAAGAAAGCAATAGCAGAAAACTAAACGATCATTGTGCTATGCTAACGGATGGGTCTTGTCCATCACATCATTCTCCTAATGATGTGATCCCGTTGATCAAATGACAACTCATGTCTATGGCTAGGAAACATAACCATCTTTGATCAATGAGCTAGTCTAGTAGAGGCATACCAGGGACATACTGTTTTGTCTATGTATCCACACATGTACTAAGTTTCCGGTTAATACAATTCTAGCATGAATAAAAGACATTTATCATGATATAAGGAAATACAAATAACATCTTTATTATTGCCTCTAGGGCATATTTCCTTCAGTCTCCCACTTGAACTAGAGTCAATAATCTAGATTACAAAGTGATGATCCTCACACCCATGGAGTCTTGGTGCTGATCATGTTTTGCCCGTGGAAGAGGCTTAGTCAACGGGTCTGCAACATTCAGATCCGTATGTATTTTGCAAATCTCTATGTCTCCCTCCTTGACTAGATCGCGGATGGAATTGAAGCGTCTT
Source organism: Secale cereale (assembly GCA_902687465.1). Taxonomy (NCBI): domain Eukaryota; kingdom Viridiplantae; phylum Streptophyta; class Magnoliopsida; order Poales; family Poaceae; genus Secale; species Secale cereale. The sequence continues at coordinate 498,658,405 of LR738715.1, forward strand.
TTGATGTGCTTTGTTCTCTTGTGAAACCTGGATTCCTTCGCCAAGGCTATGGCTCCAGTGTTGTCACAAAAGATTTTCATTAGACCCGATGCACTAGGTACTACACCTAGATCGGATATGAACTCCTTCATCCAGACTCCTTCATTTGCTGCTTCCGAAGCAGCTATGTATTCCGCTTCACACGTAGATCCCGCCACGACGCTCTGCTTGGAACTGCACCAACTGACAGCTCCACCGTTCAATAAAAATACATATCCGGTTTGTGACTTTGAGTCATCCGGATCAGTGTCAAAGCTAGAATCGACGTAACCGTTTACGACGAGCTCTTTGTCACCTCCATATACGAGAAACATATCCTTTGTTCTTTTCAGATACTTTAGGATGTTTTTGACCGATGTCCAGTGATCCACTCCTGGATTACTTTGGTACCTCCCTGCTAGACTTATAGCAAGGCACACATCAGGTCTGGTACACAGCATTGCATACATGATAGATCCTATGGCTGAGGCATAGGGAATGACTTTCATTTTCTCTCTATCTTCTGCAGTGGTCGTGTTGGGGAACGTAGTATTTTAAAATTTTCCTACGATCACGCAAGATCTATCTACCAGATGCATAGCAACGAGAGGGGAGAGTGTGTCTACGTACCCTCGTAGACCGGGAGCGGAAGCGTCAAGTGACGCGGTTGATGTTGTCGAACTTCTTCGCGATCCAACCGATCAAGCACCGAACGTACGGCACCTCCGCGTTCAGCACACGTTCAGCTTGATGACGTCCCACGAGCTCTTGATCCAGTTGAGCTTCACGGGAGAGTTTCGTCAGCACGACGGCGTGGTGACAGATATGATGTGTTCACCGGCGCAGGGCTTCGCCTAAGCTCCGCGACGGTACGACCGAGGTGTGATTCTGTGGAGGGGGGCACCGCACACGGCTAAAACAATTCAACTTGTGTGTCTTTGGGTGCCCCCCTGCCCCCGTATATAAAGGAGCAGGGGAGGGAGGCCGGCCAACCTCTCCTGGTGCGGCTAGGGAGGGAGTCCTACTAGGAATAGGATTGCAATCCTATTCCTAGTAGGATTCACCGAAAGGAAGAAGGGGGAAAGGAATAGGAGAGGTGGCGCCCCCCCAATCCTAGTCCAACTAGGATTCCTAGGTGGGGGCGCCGGCCAGCCCTATGGGCTGTCTCTCTCTCACCCTTTAGGCCCACTATGGACCATCCCCTCTCGTAGGGGGTTCCGGTAACCCCCTCCGGCATTCCCGATAAATCCGAAACTTTTCCGGTATACTTCCGGTGTCCGAATATAGCCGTCCAATATATCAATCTTTATGTCTCGGGCATTCCGAGACTCCTCGTCATGTCCGTGATCTCATCCGGGACTCCGAACTACCTTCGGTACATCAATACTCAAAAACTCATAATACCGATCGTCATCAAACGTTAAGCGTGCGGACCCTACGGGTTCGAGAACTATGTAGACATGACCGAGACTCATCTCTGGTCAATAACCAATAGCGGAACCTGGATGTTCATATTGGCTCCTACATATTCTACGAAGATCTTTTATCGGTCAGAACCGCATAACAACATACGTTGTTCCTTTTGTCAAACAGTATGTTACTTGCCCGAGATTCGATCGTCGGTATCTTTATACCTAGTTCAATCTCGTTTACCGGCAAGTCTCTTTACTCGTTCCGTAACACATCATCTCGTGACTAACTCATTAGTCTTTTGCTTGCAAGGCTTATTGTGATGTGTGTTACCGAGAGGGCCCAGAGATACCTCTCCGACACTCGGAGTGACAAATCCTAATCTTGATCTATGCCAACACCACGAATACTTTCGGAGACACCTGTAGAGCATCTTTATGATCACCCAGTTACGTTGTGATGTTTGATAGCACACAAGGTGTTCCTACGGTATTCGGGAGTTGCATAATCTCATAGTCATAGGAACATGTATAAGTCATGAAGAAAGCAATAGCAGTTAAACTAAACGATCATAGTGCTATGCTAACAGATGGGTCTTGTCCATCACATCATTCTCCTAATGATGTGATCCCGTTGATCAAATGACAACTCATGTCTATGGCTAGGAAACATAACCATCTTTGATCAATGAGCTAGTCTAGTAGAGGCATACTAGGGACATATTGTTTTGTCTATGTATCCACACATGTACTAAGTTTCCGGTTAATACAATTCTAGCATGAATAAAAGACATTTATCATGATATAAGGAAATACAAATAACATCTTTATTATTGCCTCTAGGGCATATTTCCTTCAGTTTTATGCAAAGGTTTCAACCACGAAGGTTCATGTCACACATGCATCACTATTCATTACTACTAACCACATGCATTGCATCTAGCACATGGCAAGATCAAGAGTAAAGCATGCATCATGTGGTGGTTTCAACTAGGTCACCACCGTAACCCTAACATCATGCATCGGAAACATACGGGTTCCAAAGAACAAGTGTATCATGGTCAAAGGGCTGCTTGCCTGGATTGGCTTGGTCTTCAAAGTCTTCAAATCCTTCTTCTTCTCCTTCTTCAGCAACTTCGTCAAATACGGTATCTATACGTCGCATTATAACAACGAAAAAATAAGACCACAAATAAAACAGAAAAATCAAAGTGCTCAGAAAAATGTCAACTCATTTTTGTAAAATACTAGAGGGATTTCTAAGATGGGGAAAATTCTTAGTTGAAGTTTTGGAGTAACAGAATGGAATCTAATGATTTTAGAACAGGAGTTTTATTGCTCAAATTTGAATTTAAATTTGAATAGAACAGAAAAGTTTCATGGATGTGTGTGAAAGTTACACCATTAAATAGGTTGGAATATTACAAGATTTTAGGAGTTGGAATTATTTCATTTGGACCAATATTCATTTCTGTAAAAAAAATTGAAATATTTACAGAAAGAATAAAAGAAAATGCCCCTGTGCTACTGGGCCAGAGGGGCCACAGTGCACGGCCCAGGGCAAACCAGCCCAGCCGCACGGGCGCCTGCGCGCGCACGTCAGGTTTTCAAACCTGACGGGCGGGGCCCGGCGGTCAGTGGCTGAGAGGAGGGGGAGAGAGGGGTGAGGATGACAGGCGGGGCCCGCCTGTCATCTCCAACCTCACGGCCACGGCGACGGCGAGCTCACCGGCGTTGATTCCGGCCACGGCGACGGCAACGGAGGGCAGGGACGTGATCAGCGTCGAGTGGCGGATGCAGTGGAGGTGGTGCGGTACGCCGGGGAGGTCGGGTTCGCCGGCGGCGAGGTGGGACGGCGGAGGATCGTCAGGAGGTTGTTGCTCCGGCCGTTTCCGACTGCAACATAAGGGGGAAACAGAGGGGAACGCATTAGTGGTGCACGGCGGTTCTAGATCGGGCAAAAGGAGAGGCGGAGGAGGCTTGTACTACGAGATCACCGGCGGCCCGACACGGGGGAGCTTCGGTTGATCCCGAGCACTGGAACCCTCTGGGGACGAACTGGTGGTGCTGGAGTGATGCTGGGGATGAGGAGAAGCTGCTGGTGCTGTTGGAGAGGCTCGGGAGGTCCTATTTATAGGGGAACAACGGAGCCCCGTGGACCAGTGTGCCGGCGAGCTCCTGCTTGACGCTACAGCGCACGGGAGGCGATGGGAATGAGTCCACGGCATTGCTGGACGAGCTCTACGTCCATTTGAGGAGAGAGGAGGAGCGGGGAAGCTTCCAGGCCCGTGCGCGCGTGTGAGGCCGAGGAGTGGGTGTTGCGGGCGGCCGGTGCGCGTGCGGCGACGGCCACTGGAGGGCGCAGGAGGAGGGGGGACAGCGCCGGAGTGGTTGCGGACGTCGAGGGGCATCGACTGGCGCGAGGGGGAGGCCCGAGGCTGTCAGGGGCAGCTGATTGGGCGAAGCTACAGTGCGGTGGCGCACTGTAGCGTGCTCCAGAGCGCCCGAATGGCTGGCACATTCGTGCCCTCGCCGCTCTGGTCATGTCCAACGTGCCCAAGGTTGTCTAGAAGGTCAAGGGAGAAGTAAAGAAATGGCCTGTGGCCTTGGATGCTCTGGAGATGCTGTGAGAGAGAGAGGAAGCTGGTAACTTGGTGAGAAATGGCTGTCCAGCAGGGTGAACTAGGGTTTTTACCCCTCAATCATGGAGTTGGGGTCCTGGGGAAGTTACTGGAGATAGCTAGTAACTGGATGAACATGTGGTAGAAAGTTGAGGCCAAGGTAAAAGGTGAAAGTGATCAAGAAGAGGGTTTTGGTAATTCTGCAGAAGGTGTTTGATCAGTGCTTGGTCAAGCAAATGATCTCCACTTGCCATGACACTTAACAGGATTGAATGACATGTGAAAATAGGGTGCTTCACCAAATTTGGGCTCATTTGAAGAAACTAGCCAATGTAACTTTGGTGAACCCTAGAAATCAACAGAAATGGCTTCATCTTGTTTGAGTCAAGCTAATCATCTCCCCTTTATGCACCACTTGGTGTAGATTCATCATTTGGGGTATTGATCATGCCCACAAAGTTTGAAGCTCCAGGTAAAAAGTTGGTAATGTAAAGTTGTTCAAATTTGCATTTGAACAGAAAAGGTTTTGAGGTGATCTGATCAAGTTGCTCTATTCCAAATCTTGTGCCATTTGGTCTAGATGCCTTATTAGGCATTTCTAGCATGTGCACCAAATTCGAGAGCATTTGGACAAGTTTGGCAATGTAAAGTTGCTCAAACTTCAAATATGGACAGAATGGTTATGAAGGGTTTTGAGGATGTTTTCTTGCTTACCAAGGCATGGGACTTGGCAAGATCAGCATATATGTCATATGTGACATGATAGAATTTCTCTGCAATTTTTGGAGGATATTTCCTTTGTAAATATTTCAAAAGCTTGAAATATCCAGAAAGGGTTTTAGGGGGATTAGCCCATTATTTTGAACATGACCAAGTGTTGAAACTCTTATATATGGACAATATATGTCCTATGAGTTTCCCTGAATTTTGGCAAATATTTTTGAAATGGTTAAATATTTTTTCCCTATTAATAACCATTTCTGGCCTTAAGAAAAAGCTTTAAAATAAAATAGGAAAATAACTTTTAAAATTATACTTTTGTGGTTTCTGGGAGTCCTATGACTACTAGGTCTCAAATATACTTTTTGAAATAATTTTCTCACTGCAAATCTCAATTCAGGGGTTTTTTGGAAAACTAAATTTATAAAATACATTTTGGCCAAATTAATTTTGTAAGAAAATACTATACTGATATATAACACTTGGCATGATCATTGGGCAGAAGTTTTGGGTATGGAGATGAATTCTACAAGAGGTAATAGTTGACTTTAATGAGCACATGAAAAAGCACATGAAGAAAAACTCAACTCCAAATAAAAGCCAAATGATGCTAAAAAAATTTGCTGGTCCAAATTTTCATGCTTCATTGATGCAAATAACATGTTACAAAATGCAGGGTGTGACAGACCTACCCCCCTTACAAGAATCTCGTCCCCGAGATTCCTAAACTAGGTCTCAAAAGAGATCAGGAAACTCGGATCTAAGATAGTCTTCACATTCCCAGGTTGCTTCTGCTTCGGTGTGGTTGCCCCACTGGACCTTGAAGTACTTGATGGTACGACTTCGCATCCGTCGCTCTGCTTCGTCCAGAATACGAATGGGCTTCTCGCGGTAGGTCAAATCAGGCTGCAGATCAATGGCTTGGTGATCAACATCCTTGTAGAGATTGGGCTTGTCCGGAACTTGGACACATTTCCGGAGTTGTGACACATGGAATACATTGTGCACATCGGATAGCTCAGGTGGTAGTTCCAACTGGTAAGCCACTTCTCCTCGTCGGTCGGTGATCTTGAAAGGGCCAATGAACCTTGGTGCAAGCTTCCCCTTGACGTGGAAACGCTTGGTTCCCTTCAGAGGGGTTACCCGCAGGTAAACATGATCTCCGACACGGAAACTCCTGTCTCGGCGTCAAGTGTCAGCATAACTCTTCTGCCTTGACTTGGCTGCCTTCAAACGTTCTCTGAGTAGTTGGACTTGCTCTTCTGCTGCGCGGAGAATATCCGGTCCAAAGACTAGTCCTTCTCCAGTCTCTGACCAGTTGAGGGGTGTGCGGCATCTGCGTCCGTACAACACCTCAAATGGTGCCATCTGAAGGCTCGACTGGTAACTGTTGTTATAGGAGAACTCGGCAAAAGGGAGACAATCTTCCCACTTGGCTCCATACGCCAGGACACAGGCTCGGAGCATATTTTCGAGAATTTGATTTACTCATTCTGTCTGACCTCCGGTCTGTGGGTGGAAAGCTGTGCTGAAAGACAACTTGGTTCCCAAGGCTTCTTGGAATCTACTCCAGAACCTTGAAGTGAACTGGGTGCCTCGATCTGACACAATCTCCTTGGGAACACCGTGAAGACTTACGATTCGGTTGATATAGAGAGTTGCCAGCTGGTTGCCTGAGTAGGTAGTCTTGACAGGAATGAAATGGGCCACCTTGGTCAAATGATCGAGTATGACCCAGATAGAGTCATGTCCTCTATTCGACCTTGGTAATCCAGTGATGAAGTCCATTCCGACTTTATCCCACTTCCACTCAGGAACCTTGAGTGGTTGAAGCAATCCAGCGGGTCGCTGATATTTAGCCTTGACCCTTTGGCACACATCACACTTTGCAACATAGGTTGCAATCTCTCTTTTCATCCCGTGCCACCAGAATCGTGCCTTCAAGTCTTGGTACATCTTGGTTCCTCCGGGGTGGATGGAATACGGAGTGTTGTGGGCTTCTTGCAGAATCAGGTTCTTCAGCTCTGTGTTGTTTGGTACGCAGATGCGACCTTTGTACCAAACAATCCCGTGCTCGTCTTCGGAGAATCCTGGGGCCTTGCCTAGCTTCATCTTCTTCTTGATGCCTTCAATGCTTGCGTGTCCATCTTGTGCCTTCTTGACTTCGTCCATCAGGGTCGGTCTGACTTCCAAATGATCCAGAAATCCAGGGGTGACCAATTCCAAACTGAATTGCTCGATCTCCTTAAACAAGGCTGGCTGCCTCTTTTGAATAATGGCATTCAAAGAGCAAGCCTTCCTGCTTAAGGCATCGGCCACCACGTTAGCCTTCCCGAGGTGATATTGAACACTGAGGTCATAGTCTTTGATGAGTTCCAACCATCTTCGCTGCCTCATGTTCAATTCCTTTTGGGT
>LR738715.1:498665597-498685136 GCA_902687465.1 Secale cereale
GAATCTACTCCAGAACCTTGAAGTGAACTGGGTGCCTCGATCTGACACAATCTCCTTGGGAACACCGTGAAGACTTACGATTCGGTTGATATAGAGAGTTGCCAGCTGGTTGCCTGAGTAGGTAGTCTTGACAGGAATGAAATGGGCCACCTTGGTCAAATGATCGAGTATGACCCAGATAGAGTCATGTCCTCTATTCGACCTTGGTAATCCAGTGATGAAGTCCATTCCGACTTTATCCCACTTCCACTCAGGAACCTTGAGTGGTTGAAGCAATCCAGCGGGTCGCTGATATTTTGCCTTGACCCTTTGGCACACATCTCACTTTGCAACATAGGTTGCAATCTCTCTTTTCATCCCGTGCCACCAGAATCGTGCCTTCAAGTCTTGGTACATCTTGGTTCCTCCGGGGTGGATGGAATACGGAGTGTTGTGGGCTTCTTGCAGAATCAGGTTCTTCAGCTCTGTGTTGTTTGGTACGCAGATGCGACCTTTGTACCAAACAATCCCGTGCTAGTCTTCGGAGAATCCTGGGGCCTTGCCTAGCTTCATCTTCTTCTTGATGCCTTCAATGCTTGCGTGTCCATCTTGTGCCTTCTTGACTTCGTCCATCAGGGTCGGTCTGACTTCCAAATGATCCAGAAATCCAGGGGTGACCAATTCCAAACTGAATTGCTCGATCTCCTTAAACAAGGCTGGCTGCCTCTTTTGAATAATGGCATTCAAAGAGCAAGCCTTCCTGCTTAAGGCATCGGCCACCACGTTAGCCTTCCCGAGGTGATATTGAACACTGAGGTCATAGTCTTTGATGAGTTCCAACCATCTTCGCTGCCTCATGTTCAATTCCTTTTGGGTAAAAATGTACTTCAGACTTTTGTGGTCTGTGTAGATCTCACACCGTTTCCCTAGGAGGTAATGCCGCCATGTCTTCAAGGCATGAACTACTGCCGCTAGCTCAAGATCGTGAGTAGCGTAGTTCTCCTCATGGGGTCGTAGCTGCTTGGAGAGGTATGCTATGACTCGGCCTTCTTGCATCAGAACGCTTCCCAGTCCGGTTCGAGAGGCATCACAATATATCATGAACTCCTTGTGAATATCAGGTGTTGCCAGAACTGGGGCGGTGGTCAATCTCTTCTTGAGCTCTTGGAAGCTTTCTTCGCATTTTGGCGTCCACTCGAACTTCTTGTCCTTCTTGAGGAGCTGAGTCATTGGCCGTGCAATGCTAGAGAATCCTTCCACGAATTTGCGGTAATAGCCCGCAAGTCCGAGGAAGCTTCTGACTTCCTTGACGGTCGTTGGAGATTGCCATTGGGTCACAGCTTCGATCTTTGCGGGATCAACAGATAATCCTTCCTCGGTCAAGACATGACCTAAGAATCCAACTTTATGCAGCCAGAACTCACACTTGCTGAATTTGGCATACAGTTGGTGCTCTCGAAGCTTGTCTAGGACCATCCTCAGATGCTGCTCGTGTTCTTCCTCCGACTTCGAGAAGACAAGAATGTCATCGATGAAGACGACAACGAACTTGTCCAAATATTCCATGAAGACTTTATTCATGAGATACATGAAGTAAGCTGGGGCATTGGTTAACCCAAAGGACATGACCGTGCACTCGTACAGGCCATATCTGGTTACGAATGCCGTCTTCGGAATATCTTGGGGTCTGATCTTCAGCTGGAAGTACCCAGATCTGAGGTAGATCTTGGAGAACACCTTGGCTCCGCTGAGCTGATCAAATAGATCTTCGATCTTGGGAAGTGGATATTTGTTCTTGATTGTAACTTCATTGAGGGAACGATAGTCAATGCACAAGCGGATGGTACCGTCCCTCTTTGCCACAAACAGAACAGGAGATCCCCAAGGGGAGGCACTTGGGCGGATAAATCCCTTCCTCAGCTGCTCTTCCAGCTGCTTGTTCAACTCGGCTAATTCTTCCATTCCCATTCTATAAGGCTTCTTATAGATGGGTCCTGCTCCGGGCACGAGCTCAAAGATGAACTCAATGTCACGGTCAGGGGGCATTTCCGGTAGTTCATCCGGAAAGACATCAGGATACTCACATACCACCGGTACTTGCTCTAGCCCAACTTCAGACAGACAGTTGACTTGAGCGGCTTGCGCGGAAGAGGAGTTGGAAGCAAACTTGACTTCGACTCCCTGGTCATTGGTCACAGTGACTATCCGATTGGCACAGTCTAACAAGCCTTGGTGCTTGCTGAGCCAATTCATGCCTAGGATCACATCCAAGCCTTGTGATTTCTGGACGATAAGGTCTGCAAGGAAGTCTAGACCGTAAATGGTAATACTGACTCCCTTACAGCCTATCTTGGCTCTCATCTCGGCTCCGGGGGTTTGTACCACCATAGGGTTATTCAGGGGTGTAGGGGTCATGCCACTTTTTAATGTAAATCTTTGAGTGACAAATGAATGCGTTGCTCCAGAATCAAACAAGACAGTTGCAGGTGCTGAGTTGACAAGGAACGTACCCAGCACGACGTCCGGGTCTTCCTGGGCTTCTTCAGCAGTGACGTGATTCACACGCCCCTTCCCATGATTAGGTGGATTGCGAGGAGCTGGGTTCCTTGGTGGCATTCCGCGGCCTTGTCCCTGGTTCTGCGCATTGGGGCGCGGCGCATCAGGCTTCTTGTTGGGGCACACCCTTGAGATGTGTCCGGGTTGACCACATCCAAAGCAAGTGACTTGGTTTGGATTGTTGATCTTGTTGCCACCACTGGTATTGGGGTTGAAAGCTGGCCTTGGGTTGGCATACTGCTGAGGCTGAGGGTTGGTACGAGGTGCAGGAGCTCTTGGTTGTTGATAGTTTGGCTTGGCCGGGGCTGACTGCCACGGACGAGGCTTCTGGTTGCTGTAACTTCCCTTACTGACCATCTTGCGCTTGCGAGTGTCTTCCAAAGTACGCCACTTGTCTTCAAGCATAAGTGCTTTGTTTACCAGGTCAGGGAAGGATGGGCAGTCGCACACGACAAGCGAGTATTGCAGAGTCTGATTGAGGCCTTCCATGAAGCGCTCCCTTTTTGCAGCATCAGTGCTGACATCTTCAGGGGCATACCTTGACAGAATACTGAACTTCTGCATGTACTCCTTGACAGTGCCACTTCCTTGCTTCAGGGCTCGGAACTCACGCTTTTTGATAGCCATGATTCCGGAAGGAATGTTGGCCTTGTAGAATTCTGCCATGAAGTTGACCCAAGTGATGTCTTGTTCAGCATGCATGGCCTTGAATCCATCCCACCAAGCTCTAGCAGTCCCCCCGAGGCAGTGGGCTGCATAAGCCACCTTCTCGCGGTCCTCGGTGCATCCGACTAGTTCTAGTATTTCCTCAATGGAGCGGATCTAGTCGTCTGCATCCAGGGGTTCAGCAGTCTCGATGAAAGTTGGCAGTGCATGCTTCTTGAACTCTGCCAACGTGGAACGTCCATTGCCATTCCCCGCCGGCTAGCGGTTGTTGGTGACAGCTTGAGCAATCAGCTGAAGGGCTGCAGTGTTGGCTTGGCGTTCCTCTCGGAAAGCTTGGAGAAGCTGAGCCATGTCCATGTTCGGAGGAGGTGGTGGTGGAGCTTGGTCGTTGGTTTGGTCGTGGCCTGCCTCTAGCTGAGCGGATGCTCCGGCTTCAGGCTGCTGGGTAGAGGTACCAGTACGAGTTACAACAGGCATCCTGTTGGAGCGGTAAAAGGTCTCATGACTTGGAAGAGGGAAAGCAAGATAGATGGGTGCCTAGTAAGGGGGTGGGTATGACACTAATCAAATCATGCAAGGGCCGAAAGGCCAAAACATATTCATTAAAATCCAAATGGGTGGTGTAGTCGTTTACACATTCCCGAAGGAAGAATACGACATACATCCTGACACAACAAAAGCAAACACTAGATGGTTTCATATGAACCATACAAGGACTCGACTGCGCATAGGGGTTACACGACCTATCCTACCGTAGGGGTCACAACTAGCATATCCGAGTAGCGAATAATGCCTAATCGGCGGAATGCTCGATCGCATATTCCGGCTCTTCTGGGTCTTCCTCCTTGTCTTCATCTGTCTGGGCCCCCTTGTCACTTGAGGGTGCGTGGGAGTGGAGGAGTTGGATACGACGGTGCTTCGTCGGTGGTGCAGGGAAAAGCTTGCGATATTCCCTTGCCGTCATCCGGCGTCGCCGAGGTGGTTCTTCATTCTTGGAAGATACATCCTCGGAGGGCCTTCCGCCTCGATATGCGAGATCGGACTGTCCAGAAGGAGCTCCTTCCTTCTTGATCCTATTTGTCTTCTCTTGAGCACGACGAAGAAGTGCCTTGGTCTTGTGAAGTTCTTCCCGAAGCTTCATCGATTCTGAGGCCAAGTCTTGTGCCAAGATGTCGGCACATAGACTGAAGTAGGTCTGGAACCGAAGCGAGAGTCCTTCCTTCAGTGGAGGGGCTAGTGCGCTGCTTTCTTCTTCACCTTCCTTCCGGTAAGGTAAGAAGCGAGTTGTCATCTTGGCTGCCATCTCCGGAAGAAGCTCACGGAGACGGGTTAGTGCCTTGAGTGCAGCAGCCTCGACAGCGAGAGGTAGTGTTGCCATCTGGGGTCCCTCGAAGAACCAACTTGTGGGAGGATCGTTTGCCTTCACGATCACTTCCACATGGTACTCCACCTTAGTGTCGCTAACCCAATGCTCAAGGTAGGTGAGGATGGGTGCTCGGTGGAACTGACACTCCTGGAGGCTATCCTCGAGAAGCAAGGGAAACCCAGTGGTCCGGTGCCTTCGGGTATAGAGGCCATCTACAAAGGTGGAATAGGAGGGGTTAATAAGCTGATGAAATCTCAGGTTTAGAAAAGAAGAGAGGTTCAGAAGGTTTTTTGAAAAAGGGGTCTCATCTAACTAACGCCCATGCTAACTAAGGCTTCCTACAGTCAGGATGGCTCTGATACCAGCTCTGTGGGGACCCCGACTTAGAAGTCGAGATCACCGAATGCACGTGTACAGTGATCCCAGAGATCAATGCTCACTGAACACACAGAAGCTTAATAACATGAGTCTTACATCCATACATATCGTCTTACACAAATTAAGGCCATTATGGCCAAGTCTTACATAGATAAAGCCTCATGGGCTGAATAGCAAATAACTCAAATAGCGGAAGTCTTCGATAGTAGGTAGAACCCATGCCATCTGCCTTAACCCTACAGGCATTCTGACTGGGATAGCGTCCTAGTTCGCATGTTTGTCTCCAAAGAACTCTTCATCATATTCCTGTTCTTCCATGCCTGGCCAATTAAATAACCAGTGGCAAGCCAATGAGTACTTTGAATGTACTCGCAAGCAACCCATGATGTGGTAACAATGCAATGGAACAATAATGAGCAATCTAGCAAGGGCTAGAATAAATATTCTACCATGAAGTTTATGCATCATTAAACTCGCGTAACCTCGAAGGCAGGTTACCGATATCAACATGAATATGATCCAACTCATCGAGTCAAGTCTCCACCTTGACTCTCATGCACACACATGGTTTTGCAAACATTGGACGTAGCCCAAGAGCGGTTACCCAACTGTCCTTGACCCTGGACACGGCTATTCGAATAGTTTTACACTCTGCAGAGGTTGTACACTTTACCCACAAGATCCGGGGAACTTCCGTGTCATCCACGACCCGCGGTACCTCAAGTACCCGGGTAAGCACCCGGTCATTACCTTTCCTTAGACGACACTAGCATAGAGTCCACTCGTTGGTACACGGCCCTCGGGTACAAACAATAGATCACGGGACTTGCCCTAATTTCAATGTCACGCGTACCCGAAGGGACCAACGGTGTGTCCGGTGCCCTGTAAAAACAGTCATGGCCGTCTATCCAAGCACGACCCCGTCCCGGGAAAGACCTCAAGTCTTCCCGTCACTAGTAGTGCGGGCACCATGCTAGTATCGACCTAAGTAATCAATAAAGCCCCGTCCCATAAGGGGTAGTGTGGTTGCACAGGTATGGTTGGAATAACCGTCGCAACTTAAACCAATCCGTTTGAAAAAACACACACACTTGTCTCGGTACACCACTTCATCATCAAGTGGTTACCCAACTCATCATCTCCCTCGGGCATGAATGGCACCCGACGGGGTTTTATGCAAAGGTTTCAACCATGAAGGTTCATGTCACACATGCATCACTATTCATTACTACTAACCACATGCATTGCATCTAGCACATGGCAAGATCAAGAGTAAAGCATGCATCATGTGGTGGTTTCAACTAGGTCACCACCGTAACCCTAACATCATGCATCGGAAACAAACGGGTTCCGAAGAACAAGTGTATCATGGTCAAAGGGTTGCTTGCCTGGATTGGCTTGGTCTTCAAAGTCTTCAAATCCTTCTCCTTCTCCTTCTTCAGCAACTTCGTCAAATACGGTATCTATACGTCGCATTATAACAACGAAAAAATAAGACACAAATAAAACAGAAAAATCAAAGTGCTCAGAAAAATGTCAACTCATTTTTGTAAAATACTAGAGGGATTTCTAAGATGGGGAAAATTCTTAGTTGAAGTTTTGGAGTAACAGAATGGAATCTAATGATTTTAGAACAGGAGTTTTATTGCTCAAATTTGAATTTAAATTTGAACAAAACAGAAAAGTTTCATGGATGTGTGTGAAAGTTACACCATTAAATAGGTTGGAATATTACAAGATTTTAGGAGTTGGAATTATTTCATTTGGACCAATATTCATTTCTGTAAAAATGTTTGAAATATTTACAGAAAGAATAAAAGAAAATGCCCCTGTGCTACTGGGCCAGAGGGGCCACAGTGTGTGGCCCAGGGCAAACCAGCCCAGCCGCACGGGCGCCTGCGCGCGCACGTCAGGTTTTCAAACCTGACGGGCGGGGCCCGGCGGTCAGTGGCTGAGAGGAGGGGGAGAGAGGGGTGAGGATGATAGGCGGGGCCCGCCTGTCATCTCCAACCTCACGGCCACGGCGACGGCGAGCTCACCGGTGTTGATTCCGGCCACGGCGACGACAACGGAGGGCAGGGACGTGATCAACGTCGAGTGGCGGATGCAGTGGAGGTGGTGCGGTACGCCGGGGAGGTCGGGTTCGCCGGCGGCGAGGTGGGACGGCGGAGGATCGTCGGGAGGTCGTTGCTCCGGCCGTTTCCGACTGCAACATAAGGAGGAAACAGAGGGGAACGCATCAGTGGTGCACGGCGGTTCTAGATCGGGCAAAAGGAGAGGCGGAGGAGGCTTGTACTACGAGATCACCGGCGGCCCGACGCGGCGGAGCTCCGGTCGATCCCGAGCACTGGAACCTTCTGGGGACGAACTGGTGGTGCTGGAGTGATGCTGGGGATGAGGAGAAGCTGCTGGTGATGTTGGAGAGGCTCGGGAGGTCCTATTTATAGGGGAACGGCGGAGCCCCGTGGACCAGTGCGCCGGCGAGCTCCTCCTCGACGCTACAGCGCACGGGAGGCGATGGGAATGAGTCCACGGCATTGCTGGACGAGCTCTACGTCCATTTGAGGAGAGAGGAGGAGCGGGGAAGCTTCCAGGCCCGTGCGCGCGTGTGAGGCCGAGGAGTGGGTGTTGCGGGCGGCCGGTGCGCGTGCGGTGACGGCCACTGGAGGGCGCAGGAGGAGGGGGGACAGCGCCGGAGTGATTGCGGACGTCGAGGGGCATCGACTGGCGCGAGGGGGAGGCCCGAGGCTGTCGGGGGCAGCTGATTGGGCAAAGCTACAGTGCGGTGGCACACTGTAGCGTGCTCCAGAGCGCCCGAATAGCTGGCACATTCGTGCCCTCGCCGCTCTGGTCATGTCAAACGTGCCCAAGGTTGTCTAGAAGGTCAAGGGAGAAGTAAAGAAATGGCCTGTGGCCTTGGATGCTCTGGAGATGCTGTGAGAGAGAGAGAGAGAGGAAGCTGGTAACTTGGTGAGAAATGGCTGTCCAGCAGGGTGAACTAGGGTTTTTACCCCTCAATCATGGAGCTGGGGTCGTGGGGAAGTTACTGGAGATAGCTAGTAACTGGATGAACATGTGGTAGAAAGTTGAGGCCAAGGTAAAAGGTGAAAGTGATCAAGAAGAGGGTGTTGGTAATTATGCAGAAGGTGTTTGATCAGTGCTTGGTCAAGCAAATGATCTCCACTTGCCATGACACTTAACAGGACTGAATGACATGTGAAAATAGGGTGCTTCACCAAATTTGGGCTCATTTGAAGAAACTAGCCAATGTAACTTTGGTGAACCCTAGAAATCAATAGAAATTGCTTCATCTTGTTTGAGTCAAGCTAATCATCTCCCCTTGATGCACCACTTGGTGTAGTTTCATCATTTGGGGTATTGATCATGCCCACAAAGTTTGAAACTCCAGGTAAAAAGTTGGTAATGTAAAGTTGTTCAAATTTGCATTTGAAAATGTAAGGTTTTGAGGTGATCTGATCAAGTTGCTCTATTCCAAATCTTGTGCCATTTGGTCTAGATGCCTTATTAGGCATTTCTAGCATGTGCACCAAATTCGAGAGCATTTGGACAAGTTTGGCAATGTAAAGTTGCTCAAACTTCAAATATGGACAGAATGGTTATGAAGGGTTTTGAGGATGTTTTCTTGCTTCCCAAGGCATGGGACTTGGCAAGATCAGCATATATGTCATATGTGACATGATAGAATTTCCCTGGAATTTTTGGAGGATATTTCCTTTGTAAATATTTCAAAAGCTTGAAATATCCAGAAAGGGTTTTAGGGGGATTAGCCCATTATTTTGAACATGACCAAGTGTTGAAACTCTTATATATGGACAATATATGTCCTATGAGTTTCCCTGAATTTTGGCAAATATTTTTGAAATGGTTAAATAAATTTTCCCTATTAATAACCATTTCTGGCCTTAAGAAAAAGCTTTTAAATAAAATAGGAAAATAACTTTTAAAAATATACTTTTGCGGTTTCTGGGAGTCCTATGACTACTGGGTCTCAGATATACTTTTTGAAATAATTTTCTCACCATAAATCAAGCATTTGCAGTGCAAATCTCAATTCAGGGGTTTTTTGGAAAACTAAATTTATAAAATACATTTTGGCCAAATTAATTTTGTAAGAAAATACTATACTGATATATAACACTTGGCATGATCATTGGGCAGAAGTTTTGGGTATGGAGATGAATTCCACAAGAGGTAATAGTTGACTTTAATGAGCACATGAAAAAGCACATGAAGAAAAACTCAACTCCAAATAAAAGCAAAATGATGCTAAAAAAATTGCTGGTCCAAATTTTCATGATTCATTGATGCAAATAACATGTTACAAAATGCAGGGTGTGACAGACCTACCCCCCTTACAAGAATCTCGTCCCCGAGATTCCTAAACTAGGTCTCAAAAGAGATCGGGAAACTCGGATCTAAGATAGTCTTCACGTTCCTAGGTTGCTTCTGCTTCGGTGTGGTTGCCCCACTGGACCTTGAAGTACTTGATGGTACGGCTTCGCGTCCGTCGCTCTGCTTCGTCCAGAATACGAATGGGCTTCTCGCGGTAGGTCAAATCAGGCTGCAGATCAATGGCTTGGTGATCAACATCCTTGTAGAGATTGGGCTTGTCCGGAACTTGGACACATTTCCGGAGTTGTGACACATGGAATACATTGTGCACATCGGATAGCTCAGGTGGTAGTTCCAACTGGTAAGCCACTTCTCCTCGTCGGTCGGTGATCTTGAAAGGGCCAATGAACCTTGGTGCAAGCTTCCCCTTGACGTGGAAACGCTTGGTTCCCTTCAGAGGGGTTACCCGCAGGTACACATGATCTCCGACACGGAAACTCATGTCCCGATGTCGAGTGTCAGCATAACTCTTCTGCCTTGACTTGGCTGCCTTCAAACGTTCTCTGACTAGTTGGACTTGCTCTTCTGCTGCGCGGAGAATATCCGGTCCAAAGACTAGTCCTTCTCCAGTCTCTGACCAGTTGAGGGGTGTGCGGCATATGCGTCCGTACAACACCTCAAATGGTGCCATCTGAAGGCTCGACTGGTAACTGTTGTTATAGGAGAACTCGGCAAAAGGGAGACAATCTTCCCACTTGGCTCCATACGACAGGACACAGGCTCGGAGCATATCTTCGAGAATTTGATTTACTCGTTCTGTCTGACCTCCGGTCTATGGTTGGAAAGCTGTGCTGAAAGACAACTTGGTTCCCAAGGCTTCTTGGAATCTACTCCAGAACCTTGAAGTGAACTGGGTGCCTCGATCTGACACAATCTCCTTGGGAACACCGTTAAGACTTACGATTCGGTTGATATAGAGAGTTGCCAGCTGGTTGCCTGAGTAGGTAGTCTTGACAGGAATGAAATGGGCCACCTTGGTCAAATGATCGACTATGACCCAGATAGAGTCATGTCCTCTATTCGACCTTGGTAATCCAGTGATGAAGTCCATTCCGACTTTATCCCACTTCCACTCAGGAACCTTGAGTGGTTGAAGCAATCCAGCGGGTCGCTGATATTTAGCCTTGACCCTTTGGCACACATCACACTTTGCAACATAGGTTGCAATCTCTCTTTTCATCCCGTGCCACCAGAATCGTGCCTTCAAGTCTTGGTACATCTTGGTTCCTCCGGGGTGGATGGAATACGGAGTGTTGTGGGCTTCTTGCAGAATCAGGTTCTTCAGCTCTGTGTTGTTTGGTACGCAGATGCGACCTTTGTACCAAACAATCCCGTGCTCGTCTTCGGAGAATCCTGGGGCCTTGCCTAGCTTCATCTTCTTCTTGATGCCTTCAATGCTTGCGTGTCCATCTTGTGCCTTCTTGACTTCGTCCATCAGGGTCGGTCTGACTTCCAAATGATCCAGAAATCCAGGGGTGACCAATTCCAAACTGAATTGCTCGATCTCCTTAAACAAGGCTGGCTGCCTCTTTTGAATAATGGCATTCAAAGAGCAAGCCTTCCTGCTTAAGGCATCGGCCACCACGTTAGCCTTCCCGAGGTGATATTGAACACTGAGGTCATAGTCTTTGATGAGTTCCAACCATCTTCGCTGCCTCATGTTCAATTCCTTTTGGGTGAAAATGTACTTCAGAGTTTTGTGGTCTGTGTAGATCTCACTCTGTTTCCCTAGGAGGTAATGCCGCCATGTCTTCAAGGCATGAACTACTGCCGCTAGCTCAAGATCGTGAGTAGCGTAGTTCTCCTCATGGGGTCGTAGCTGCCTGGAGAGGTATGCTATGACTCGGCCTTCTTGCATCAGAATGCTTCCCAGTCCGGTTCGAGAGGCATCACAATATATCACGAACTCCTTGTGAATATCAGGTGTTGCCAGAACTGGGGCGGTGGTCAATCTCTTCTTGAGCTCTTGGAAGCTTTCTTCGCATTTTGGCGTCCACTCGAACTTCTTGTCCTTCTTGAGGAGCTGAGTCATTGGCCGTGCAATGCTAGAGAATCCTTCCACGAATTTGCGGTAATAGCCCGCAAGTCCGAGGAAGCTTCTGACTTCCTTGACGGTCGTTGGAGATTGCCATTGTGTCACAGCTTCGATCTTTGCGGGATGAACAGATAATCCTTCCTCGGTCAAGACATGACCTAAGAATCCAACTTTATGCAGCCAGAACTCACACTTGCTGAATTTGGCATACAGTTGGTGCTCTCGAAGCTTGTCTAGGACCATCCTCAGATGCTGCTCGTGTTCTTCCTCCGACTTCGAGAAGACAAGAATGTCATCGATGAAGACGACAACGAACTTGTCCAAATATTCCATGAAGACTTTATTCATGAGATGCATGAAGTAAGCTGGGGCATTGGTTAACCCAAAGGACATGACCGTGCACTCGTACATGCCATATCTGATTACGAATGTCGTCTTCGGAATATCTTGGGGTCTGATCTTCAGCTGGTAGTACCCAGATCTGAGGTCGATCTTGGAGAACACCTTGGCTCCGCTGAGCTGATCAAATAGATCTTCGATCTTGGGAAGTGGATATTTGTTCTTGATTGTAACTTCATTGAGGGAACGATAGTCAATGCACAAGCGGATGGTACCGTCCCTCTTTGCCACAAACAGAACAGGAGATCCCCAAGGGGAGGCACTTGGGCGGATAAATCCCTTCCTCAGCTGCTCTTCCAGCTGCTTCTTCAACTCGGCTAATTCTTCCGTCCCCATTCTATAAGGCTTCTTATAGATGGGTCCTGCTCCGGGCACGAGCTCGATGATGAACTCAATGTCATGGTCATGGGGCATTTCCGGTAGTTCATCCGGAAAGACATCAGGATACTCACATACCACCGGTACTTGCTCTAGCCCAACTTCAGACAGACAGTTGACTTGAGCGGCTTGCGCGGAAGAGGAGTTGGAAGCAAACTTGACTTTGACTCCCTGGTCATTGGTCACAGTGACTGTCCGATTGGCACAGTCTAACAAGCCTTGGTGTTTGCTGAGCCAATTCATGCCTAGGATCACATCCAAGCCTTGTGATTTCAGGACGATAAGGTCTGCTAGGAAGTCTAGACCGTAAATGGTAATACTGACTCCCTTACAGCCTATCTTGGCTCTCATCTCGGCTCCGGGGGTTTGTACCACCATAGGGTTATTCAGGGGTGTAGGGGTCATGCCACTTTTTAATGCAAATCTTTGAGTGACAAATGAATGCGTTGCTCCAGAATCAAACAAGACAGTTGCAGGTGCTGAGTTGACAAGGAACGTACCCAGCACGACGTCCGGGTGTTCCTGGGCTTCTTCAGCAGTGACGTGATTCACACGCCCCATCCCATGATTAGGTGGATTGCGAGGAGCTGGGTTCCTTGGTGGCATTCTGCGGCCTTGTCCCTGGTTCTACGCATTGGGGCGCGGCGCATCAGGCTTCTTGTTGGGGCACACCCTTGAGATGTGTCCGGGTTGACCACATCCAAAGCAAGTGACTTGGTTTGGATTGTTGATCTTGTTGCCACCACTGGTATTGGGGTTGAAAGCTGGCCTTGGGTTGGCATACTGCTGAGGCTGAGGGTTGGTACGAGGTGCAGGAGCTCTTGGTTGTTGATAGGTTGGCTTGGCCGGGGCTGACTGCCACGGACGAGGCTTCTGGTTGCTCGAACTTCCCTTACTGACCATCTTGCGCTTGCGAGTGTCTTCCAAAGCACGCCGCTTGTCTTCAAGCATAAGTGCTTTGTTTACCAGGTCAGGGAAGGATGGGCAGTCGCACACGACAAGCGAGTATTGCAGAGTCTGATTGAGGCCTTCCATGAAGCGCTCCCTTTTTGCAGCATCAGTGCTGACATCTTCAGGGGCATACCTTGACAGAATACTGAACTTCTGCATGTACTCCTTGACAGTGCCACTTCCTTGCTTCAGGGCTCGGAACTCACGCTTTTTGATAGCCATGGTTCCGGAAGGAATGTGGGCCTTGCGGAATTCTGCCTTGAAGTTGAACCAAGTGATGTCTTGTTCAGTATGCATGGCCTTGAATCCATCCCACCAAGCTCTAGCAGTCCCCCCGAGGCAGTGGGCTGCATAAGCCACCTTCTCACGGTCTTCAGTGCATCCGACTAGTTCCAGTATTTCCTCAATGGAGCGGATCCAGTCGTCTGCATCCAGGGGTTCAGCAGTATCGATGAAAGTTGGCGGTGCATGCTTCTTGAACTCTGCCAACGTGGAACGTCCATTGCCATTCCCCGCCGGCTGGCGGTTGTTGGTGACAGCTTGAGCAATCAGCTGAAGGGCTGCAGTGTTGGCTTGGCGTTCCTCTCAGAAAGCTTGGAGAAGCTGAGCCATGTACATGTTCGGAGGAGGTGGTGGTGGAGCTTGGTCGTTGGTTTGGTCGTGGCCTGCCTCTGGCTGAGCGGATGCTCCGGCTTCAGGCTGCTAGGTAGAGGTACCAGTACGAGTTACAACAGGCATCCTGTTGGAGCGGTAAAAGGTCTCATGACTAGGAAGAGGGAAAGCAAGATAGATGGGTGCCTAGTAAGGGGGTGGGTATGGCACTAATCAAATCATGCAAGGGACGAAAGGCCAAAACATATTCATTAAAATCCAAATGGGTGGTGTAGTCATTTACACATTCCCGAAGGAAGAATACGACATACATCCTGACACAACAAAAGCAAACACTAGATGGTTTCATATGAACCATACAAGGACTCGACTGCGCATAGGGGTTACACGACCTATCCTACCGTAGGGGTCACAACTGGCATATCCGAGTAGCGAATAATGCCTAAGCGGCGGAATGCTCGGTCGCGTATTCCGGCTCTTCTAGGTCATCCTCCTTGTCTTCATCTGTCTGGGCCCCCTTGTCACTTGAGGGTGCGGGGGAGTGGAGGAGTTGGATACGACGGTGCTTCGTCGGTGGTGCAGGGAAAAGCTTGCGATATTCCCTTGCCGTCATCCGGTGTCGCCGAGGGGGTTCTTCATTCTTGGAAGATACATCCTCGGAGGGCCTTTCGCCTCGATATGCGATAGCAGACTGTCCAGAAGGTGCTCCTTCCTTCTTGATCCTATTTGTCTTCTCTTGAGCTCGATGAAGAAGTGCCTTGGTCTTGTGAAGTTCTTCCCGAAGCTTCATCGATTCTGAGGCCAAGTCTTGTGCCAAGCTGTCGGCACATAGACTGAAGTAGGTCTGGAACCGAAGCGAGAGTCCTTCCTTCAGTGGAGGGGCTAGTGCGCTGCTTTCTTTTTCACCTTCCTTCCGGTAAGGTAAGAAGCGAGTTGTCATCTTGGCTGCCATCTCCGGAAGAAGCTCGCGGAGACGGGTTAGTGCCTTGAGTGCAGCAGCCTCGACAGCGAGAGGTAGTGTTGCCATCTGGGGTCCCTCGAAGAACCAACTTGTGGGAGGATCGTTTGCCTTCACGATCACTTCCACATGGTACTCCACCTTAGTGTCGCTAACCCAATGCTCAAGGTAGGTGAGGATGGGTGCTCGGTGGAACTGACACTCCTGGAGGCTATCCTCGAGAAGCAAGGGAAACCCAGTGGTCAGGTGCTCTTCGGGTACAGTGGCCATCTACAAAGGTGGAATAGGAGGGGTTAATAAGCTGATGAAATCTCAGGTTTAGAAAAGAAGAGAGGTTCAGAAGGTTTTTTGAAAAAGGGGTCTCATCTAACTAACGCCCATGCTAACTAAGGCTTCCTACAGTCAGGATGGCTCTGATACCAGCTCTGTGGGGACCCCGACTTAGAAGTCGAGATCACCGAATGCACGTGTACAGTGATCCCAAAGATCAATGCTCACTGAACACACAGAAGCTGAATAACATGAGTCTTACATCCATACATATCGTCTTACACAAATTAAGGCCATTATGTCCAAGTCTTACATAGATAAAGCCTCATGGGCTGAATAGCAAATAACTCAAATAGCGGAAGTCTTCGATAGTAGGTAGAACCCATGCCATCTGCCTTAACCCTACAGGCATTCTGACTGGGATAGCGTCCTAGTTCGCATGTTCGTCTCCAAAGAACTCTTCATCATATTCCTGTTCTTCCATGCCTGGCCAATTAAATAACCAGTGGCAAGCCAATGAGTACTTTGAATGTACTCGCAAGCAACCCATGATGTGGTAACAATGCAATGGAACAATAATGAGCAATCTAGCAAGGGCTAGAATAAATATTCTACCATGAAGTTTATGCATCATTAAACTCGCGTAACCTCGAAGGCAGGTTACCGATATCAACATGAATATGATCCAACTCATCGAGTCAGGTCTCCACCTTGACTCTCATGCACACACATGGTTTTGCAAACATTGGACGTAGCCCAAGAGCGGTTACCCAACTGTCCTTGACCCTGGACACGGCTATTCGAATAGTTTTACACTCTGCAGAGGTTGTACACTTTACCCACAAATTCCGGGGAACTTCTGTGTCATCCACGACCCGCGGTACCTCAAGTACCCGGGGTAAGCACCCGGTCATTACCTTTCCTTAGACGACACTAACATAGAGTCCACTCGTTGGTACACGGCCCTCGGGTACAAACAATAGATCACGGGACTTGCCCTAATTTCAATGTCACGCGTACCCGAAGGGACCAACGGTGTGTCCGGTGCCCTGTAAAAACAGTCATGGCCGTCTATCCAAGCACGACCCCATCCCGGGAAAGACCTCAAGTCTTCCCGTCACTAGTAGTGCGGGCACCATGCTAGTATCGACCTAAGTAATCAATAAAGCCCCGTCCCATAAGGGGTAGTGTGGTTGCACAGGTATGGTTGGAATAACGGTCGCAACTTAAACCAATCCGTTTGAAAAAACACACACATTTGTCTCGGTACACCACTTCGTCATCAAGTGGTTACCCAACTCATCATCTCCCTCGGGCATGAATGGCACCCGATGGGGTTTTATGCAAAGGTTTCAACCACGAAGGTTCATGTCACACATGCATCACTATTCATTACTACTAACCACATGCATTGCATCTAGCACATGGCAAGATCAAGAGTAAAGCATGCATCATGTGGTGGTTTCAACTAGGTCACCACCGTAACCCTAACATCATGCATCGGAAACAAACGGGTTCCGAAGAACAAGTGTATCATGGTCAAAGGGTTGCTTGCCTGGATTGGCTTGGTCTTCAAAGTCTTCAAATCCTTCTCCTTCTCCTTCTTCAGCAACTTCGTCAAATACGGTATCTATACGTCGCATTATAACCACGGAAAAATAAGACCACAAATAAAACAGAAAAATCAAAGTGCTCAGAAAAATGTCAACTCATATTTGTAAAATACTAGAGGGATTTCTAAGATGGGGAAAATTCTTAGTTGAAGTTTTGGAGTAACAGAATGGAATCTAATTATTTTAGAACAGGAGTTTTATTGCTCAAATTTGAATTTAAATTTGAACAGAACAGAAAAGTTTCATGGATGTGTGTGAAAGTTAAACCATTAAATAGGTTGGAATATTACAAGATTTTAGGAGTTGGAATTATTTCATTTGGACCAATATTCATTTCTGTAAAAATGTTTGAAATATTTACAGAAAGAATAAAAGAAAATGCCCCTGTGCTACTGGGCCAGAGGGGCCACAGTGCACGGCCCAGGGCAAACCAGCCCAGCCGCACGGGCGCCTGCACGCGCACGTCAGGTTTTCAAACCTGACGGGCGGGGCCCGGCGGTCAGTGGCTGAGAGGAGGGGGAGAGAGGGGTGAGGATGACAGGCGGGGCCAGCCTGTCATCTCCAACCTCACGGCCACGGCGACGGCGAGCTCACCGGCGTTGATTCCGGCCACGGCGACGGCAACGGAGGGCAGGGACGTGATCAGCGTCGAGTGGCGGATGTAGTGGAGGTGGTGCGGTACGCCGGGGAGGTCGGGTTCGCCGGTGGCGAGTTGGGACGGCGGAGGATCGTCGGGAGGTCGTTGCTTCGTCTGTTTCCGACTGCAACAGAAGGGGGAAACAGATGGGAACGCATCAGTGGTGCACGGCGGTTCTAGATCGGGAAAAAGGAGAGGCGGAGGAGGCTTGTACTACGAGATCACCGGCGGCCCGACGCGGCAGAGCTCCGGTCGATCCCGAGCACTGGAACCTTCTGGGGACGAACTGGTGGTGCTGGAGTGATGCTGGGGATGAGGAGAAGCTGCTGGTGCTGTTGGAGAGGCTCGGGAGGTCCTATTTATAGGGGAACGGTGGAGCCCCATGGACCAGTGCGCCGGCGAGCTCCTGCTCGACGCTACAGCGCACGGGAGGCGATGGGAATGAGTCCACGGCGTTGCTGGACGAGCTCTACGTCCATTTGATGAGAGAGGAGGACGGGGAAGCTTCCAGGCCGTGCGCGCGTGTGAGGCCGAGGAGTGGGTGTTGTGGGCAGCCGGTGCGCGTGCGGCGATGGCCACTGGAGGGCGCAGGAGCAGGGGGACAGCGCCGGAGTGGTTGCGGACGTCGAGGGGCATCGACTGGCGCGAGGGGGAGGCCCGAGGCTGTCGGGGGCAGCTGATTGGGCGAAGCTACAGTGCGGTGGTGCACTGTAGCGTGCTCCAGAGCGCCCGAATGGCTGGCACATTCTTGCCCTCGCCGCTCTGGTCATGTCCAACGTGCCCAAGGTTGTCTAGAAGGTGAAGGGAGAAGTAAAGAAATGGCCTGTGGCCTTGGATGCTCTGGAGATGCTGTGAGAGAGAGAGGAAGCTGGTAACTTGGTGAGAAATGGCTGTCCAGCAGGGTGAACTAGGGTTTTTACCCCTCAATCATGGAGCTGGGGTCCGGGGGAAGTTACCGGAGATAGCTAGTAACTGGATGAGCATGTGGTAGAAAGTTGAGGCCAAGGTAAAAGGTGAAAGTGATCAAGAAGAGGGTTTTGGTAATTCTGCAGAAGGTGTTTGAGCAGTGCTTGGTCAAGCAAATGATCTCCACTTGCCATTGCACTTAACAGGATTGAACGACATGTGAAAATAGGGTGCTTCACCAAATTTGGGCTCATTTGAAGAAACTAGCCAATGTAACTTTGGTGAACCCTAGAAATCAACAGAAATGGCTTCATCTTGTTTGAGTCAAGCTAATCATCTCCCCTTGATGCACCACTGTCACACCCTGATTTTCATGTCACATTGCTTAAGCTTATTTTCATGTCAAAAATGTGGATTTGCAAAAACGTTTGAGCGTTTTTGACTTTGCTTGATTTGACTTTTGTCTGCTGTTTGCTAGTGCTCTAAAAATCAAATAAATCCTCCAACTCTTATACTTCATCTCCTTGACCCAAAACCTTTTCCCAATGATCATGCCATGTGTATAGACCAGTATAGAATTTTCTTATAAAAATATTTTGGCCAAATGGTATTTTCAAAAATTAGTTTTCCAAAAACCCCTGAATTGAGGTTTGCACTGCAAGTACCTTATTTAGGGTGTGAAAAATCTTTCAAAAAGTTTATTTGAATCCTATTATATATAGGACTCTCAGAAACCACAAAAGTATAATTTTAAAAGTTATTTTTATATTTTATTTAAAAGCTTTTTCTTAGGGCCAGAAATGGTCTTTAATAGGGAAAAATTATTTAATCATTTCAAAAATATTTTCCAAAATTCAGGGAGACTCATAGGACATATATTGTCCATATATAAGAGTTTCAACACATGGTCATGTTCAAAATATTGGACAAATCCTTTCAAAACCCTTTCTGGATATTTCAAGCTTTTGAAATATTTACAAAGGAAATATTCTCCAAAAATTCGAGGAAAATTCTATCATGTCATATATGACATATTTGATGATCTTGCAAAGCCTCATGCCTTGAAGATCAAGAAAACATCCTCAAACCCCTTCAAAACCATTCTGTCTATATTTGAAGTTTGAGCAACTCTACATTGCCAAACTTGTCCAAATGCTCTCAAATTTGGTGCACATGCTAGAATGGCCTAATAAGGCATCTAGACCAAATGGCACAAGATTTGGAAAAGAGAAACTTGATCAGATCACCCCAAAACCCTTTCTGTTCAAATGCAAATTTGAACAACTTTACATTGTCAACTTTTTATCTGGAGCCTCAAACTTTGTGGGCATGTTCATAACCCCAAATGATGATGCTACACCAAGTGGTGCATCAAGGGGAGATGATTTTCTTAACTCCAACATGGTGAAACCATTTCTGTTC
>LR738715.1:498685146-498701192 GCA_902687465.1 Secale cereale
TAGGGAAAAATTATTTAATCATTTCAAAAATATTTTCCAAAATTCAGGGAGACTCATAGGACATATATTGTCCATATATAAGAGTTTCAACACATGGTCATGTTCAAAATATTGGACAAATCCTTTCAAAACCCTTTCTGGATATTTCAAGCTTTTGAAATATTTACAAAGGAAATATTCTCCAAAAATTCCAGGAAAATTCTATCATGTCATATATGACATATTTGATGATCTTGCAAAGCCTCATGCCTTGAAGATCAAGAAAACATCCTCAAACCCCTTCAAAACCATTCTGTCCATATTTGAAGTTTGAGCAACTCTACATTGCCAAACTTGTCCAAATGCTCTCAAATTTGGTGCACATGCTAGAATGGCCTAATAAGGCATCTAGACCAAATGGCACAAGATTTGGAAAAGAGCAACTTGATCAGATCACCCCAAAACCCTTTCTGTTCAAATGCAAATTTGAACAACTTTACATTGTCAACTTTTTATCTGGAGCCTCAAACTTTGTGGGCATGTTCATAACCCCAAATGATGATGCTACAGCAAGTGGTGCATCAAGGGGAGATGATTTTCTTAACTCCAACATGGTGAAACCATTTCTGTTCATTTCTAGGGTTCACCAAAGTTACATTGGCCACTTTGCCCAAATGAGCTCAAATTTGGTGTAGGGGCCTAATTATATGTGACATTTGATCCTGTTAAGTCCCATGCCAAGTGGATGTCACTTGCTTGACCAAACCCTGATCAAACACCTTCTGTCCAATTACCAAAACAAGTGGTTGAACCTCTTTTACTTTTCTCCATGGCCTCAAGCTCTTACTACAGCTTCCCCTAGTCCTATTCTACCTCCAGTAACTCTCCTCTGCCTTATCTCAATTATTGGAGGGGGTAAAACCCCAAGTTTCACTGCTGGACAGCAGGATTCACCCTCTTCCTCACCTCCCTCCTCATCCCAGTGGTTCCCCAGAGTATCCAAGACCACAGAGCAATTCTTTACTACTCCCTCTACCCCCTGGACACTGCTGGACACTAGAGGACACGGCCTGGAAAGCATAGACACGACCATGCCGGCCAAAGACGTGCGCTGGAGCGCGCTATAGTGCGCTCCCGCACTGTAGCCGCCCCCAATCGGCTGCCTCCGACAACCTTGGGCAGAGAGAGCGTGTCCCCCGAGGTGCCCTCGACGTCCACGACCTGCAGGACGGTCGGCCCTATCCTCCCCGGCCCTCCTCCTCTCTCCACGAGCACGCCCGAGCGCGTCCATAGACGTCGCTCACGGTGCACCGTGGCTGCAGCTATTTAAGGCCTCCCCCCGAGCACCTCTTGCCGCTTCTGGATTCTCCTCTCCCCCGTGAACCTCCCAGACATCCCCAACCTCCCTCCCGTGGCCTCCTACCTCCTCCATGGCCGGAGTGCCGCCGCGGCCTCTTCCACGGCCATTCGGCCCTTCAACTCTTCGGGCTGCCCCCGACCTACCCTGGGCTTCTGGATGGATGTGGCACCCCTCCCTGAGTACTCCGGTGCGCCGCACACCGCCGGAGGTGGCCGGAATCGCCGGCACAGGTGGCGGCCGGGCCTTGCTTCGACCTCGCCCGCGCGCGTAAGGAAGGAGCTGCCTCTCCCCTGACCCCTCCCCCGGGCGCGGCCGAGCCGCGCGGCACCGCCCCCGTCTCCGGCCGGCGCAAGCTGGCGGTGTGGCACCGGCGGCCAGCGAGGCCGAGCCTCCCCTGCCCCTCCCGTCGGGAGGAAGACGATGGCGGACGTGGGGGACGACCTGCGGCTGGGCCCCGCAGGTCAGCGACCCCGCCTGCCGCCACGTAGATTAAGTGGACGCGGGACGGCAGGGAACCACCTCCCCAGCGCGAAAGCGCAGCCTGCAAAGGCGCCTCCGACGTCATCGCTCCCCCTGTGCACGCGGCTGAGCCATGGGCCGGCCCAGTTTCTACGCGGCTATCCTCCGCCCAGTGTGCAGCATAAGGGTATAACCCTATTCTTTTCCTTTTTTTCCTT
Source organism: Secale cereale (assembly GCA_902687465.1). NCBI lineage: Eukaryota > Viridiplantae > Streptophyta > Magnoliopsida > Poales > Poaceae > Secale > Secale cereale. The sequence continues at coordinate 498,687,163 of LR738715.1, forward strand.
ATTCTGCCAACTTCAAAAATTGCTAGAATATTCATATGAACTCCAAATTGCATGATTCAAATTTCTGGTAGCTTCTAAAATCATGCTCTACCTGTTGGTGCTACATGCAAATTATTCCAGAAACTTTTCCTACACAAATATTTATCAAATGCCCATTTTCCACTTTCTGTAATTAACTTTAGAAAATCACAGAGAGCTCATTTTTGATCCAAATGCAGTGATTCAAGTTCCTAGATGATTGTCATGTCCAAACATAGTTTTGGAACATTTTTAATAATAGTTTCTGCACCCCACCAAATATTGAGCCATTTCTTCCTATTTATCAGCTTTGGAAAATCCTACGAAATTCATTTGAATTCCAAATCCAGTGAAACCAACTCCTAAATGCTTCTAAAATCATGACTTGATGATGGGTACCTTTGCTCATCATTCAAGGAATTATTTCTGTATACTTCTTCCAAAACCATAAACCCTTTGGTTCCATCATATTGAAATGTTCCCAACTACCTATTGATCCAACACCTATGAAACCACCTTGGTCATTTCTAATATGACCAGAGGTATCCTAGAAAAGTCCAACTCCTATTTTTAGAGCACTTTTATTGTTGCTTTGATTGTGTTGCTTATTATGATTGTTTCCATCGTTAGTTGACGTAATAAACGGAGTAATCGGAGATGGACCAGAAGATTTGAAGACTCTGAAGAATAAGGCAAGCAGCCCTTTGACCATGTTCAAGAAACCTTTTTATGCATGTCTCATAGCACCTTATTATTCAATGCATCGGAATCATGTTGAGGTGGAAACCACTTTGGTTGCTACCTTTGTTACTTTACTGTTGAAACTTGCATCAAACATGACCCTACCTTCCTATGAGGGTTATGTGGGTGGGAGTAGATAGATGTATGCTATAGTAGTTGGCTACGCAAAGTGGGTCGGGGCTATGCATTGAGTGAAACAAGTGTGGTCTGACATACTTGCAAATGACCCAGTGGGTGCCACTAATGCCCCTGGGAGTTGATGAGGAGCTAGGGCACTACTTGGTGAGAAGTAGTGTGTCGAGGCTTGACGAAAGTGTTGTTTACAGAGATGGATTAGATTTATGTGTGACTACTGTCCCAACCAAACATGCGCAACCACTCTACCCTTACATGGGAAAGGGCATTATTGATTACCTAGGTCGATACTAGCATGGTGCCCGCATTACTAGTGACGGGGGTGACATGAGGTCACTCTCGGGACGGGGTCGTGCTTGGATAGGCGGCCATGACTGTTTTTACAGGGCACCGGACACACCGTTGGTACCCCGTGCTTGTGATATGTGATGAATACGGAGCGAGTGTCCACAACCTTGAGATGTGAAATGTTTGGCACGGGGCTGCTACCAATCGAGTGGACTCTATGTTAGTGTCGTCTAGGGAAAGGTAGTGATCGGGTGCTTACCCCGGGTACCTGAGGTACCGCGGGTCGTGGATGACACGGAAGTTCCCCGGATCTTGTGGGTAAAGTGTGCAACCTCTGCAGAGTGTCAAACTATTCGAATAGCCGTGTCCGCGGTCAAGGACAGTTGGGTGGTGCTACTTAGACTATGTCCATAAGTTTCTGGGAAACAACACGATTCTGAGATACTGTTGATGTGAATGTGAGAAAGTCTCAATGAGCTTGAACATGAGTTGATTACAACTCTTTCTCGATATTGACGTCTGTGACCTCCTGATACTTGTTACAGACACATGCATATCCATGTTACATGATGATCATACTTGCATATGAAAAACTAGCTTTCCGCAAAACTGCCAACCTAGCAGTAGAGCCTTGCATAATTATTCTGTTATCACACTTGGGTTGCTTGCGAGTACATTCAATGTACTCATTGGCTTGCCACTGGTTATTTTATTGGCCAGGCATGAGAGAACAGGTTATGATGAAGATTTCTTGGTGACGAGCATGCGAGCTAGGATACTTCTCAGTCAGAATGCCTGTAGGGTTAAGGCAGATGGCATGGGTCCCAGTTGTCTTTGAAGATTTTCCGCTGCGAAGATATATTCAAGACTTGACCATTATGGTCCTATTTGTGTAACACGGTATGTAAGGATGTAAGACTCTTGTTATTCATCTTCTGTGTGTTCAGTGAGCATTGATCTCTGGGATCACTGTACACGTGCATTCGGTGATCACGACTTACGAGTCGGGGTCCCCACAACCACTTGGTGTAGTTTCATCATTTGGGGTATTGATCATGCCCACAAAGTTTGAAGCTCCAGGTAAAAGGTTGGTAATGTAAAGTTGTTCAAATTTGCATTTGAACAGAAAGGGTTTTGAGGTGATCTGATCAAGTTGCTATATTTCAAATCTTATGCCATTTGGTCTAGATGCCTTATTAGGCATTTCTAGCATGTGCACCAAATTCGAGAGCATTTGGACAAGTTGGGCAATGTAAAGTTGCTCAAACTTCAAATATGGACAGAATGGTTATGAAGGGTTTTGAGGATGTTTTCTTGCTTCCCAAGGCATGGGACTTGGCAAGATCAGCATATATGTCATATGTGACATGATAGAATTTCCCTGGAATTTTTGGAGGATATTTCCTTTGTAAATATTTCAAAAGCTTGAAATATCCAGAAAGGGTTTTAGGGGGATTAGCCCATTATTTTGAACATGACCAAGTGTTGAAACTCTTATATATGGACAATATATGTCCTATGAGTTTCCCTGAATTTTGGCAAATATTTTTGAAATAGTTAAATAATTTTTCCCTATTAAAGACCATTTCTGGCCTTAAGAAAAAGCTTTTAAATAAAATAGGAAAATAACTTTTAAAATTATACTTTTGTGGTTTCTGGGAGTCCTATGACTACTAGGTCTCAAATATACTTTTTGAAATAATTTTCTCACCCTAAATCAAGCATTTGCAGTGCAAATCTCAATTCAGGGGTTTTTTGGAAAACTAAATTTATAAAATACATTTTGGCCAAATTAATTTTGTAAGAAAATACTATACTGATATATAACACTTGGCATGATCATTGGGCAGAAGTTTTGGGTATGGAGATGAATTCTACAAGAGGTAATAGTTGACTTTAATGAGCACATGAAAAAGCACATGAAGAAAAACTCAACTCCAAATAAAAGCCAAATGATGCTTAGAAAAATTACTGGTACAAATTTTCATGCTTCATTGATGCAAATAACATGTTACAAAATGCAGGGTGTGACATGCGGGGACTGTTGCCGGGGGGCGCCTCTGATCCTCATGACGATCCCTTGGTGGTGGTGCCAGGGCTCGCGTGCCCAACCTTCCCTTCCGGGGCGGGCGCGTCAAGCGGAGCCCCTAGTTTAGGGTCCACTCCGCACCCGGAGCAAGCGGATGAAGCACGGATGCCGGTGTCGACGGAGGTGGCGGAAGGTACCGAGGCGCCGCTGGCTCCTGAGGTGGCAGAAGGGGAGGCACGGCAATCTCCGGTCGAGGCGAGTCCAGAGGACGTAGTAGCGGGAAATGGAGCACCGGCCGCGGGCGTCCGACGCGGCCCTGCCCTCAAGCGGCCTCCTGTCGTCCTTCGCGGCGCTAGGCAAGAGGCGGAGGTTGAGGGGCAGTTATGGCCCTGCCCCGAGGGCTCTGAAAAGGATGAAGCTGACTGTACCGGGCAGGTGTGTGTTCCTCATCTCTTCCTGTTCTTCCCAATATGGTTCTCCTGACCCCTTGCTCCGTATGGTTTCCTCTGGCTCATTCTTGAGCCGCTCGGCGAGGCTCGCAGAAGCTTCTGCCCGCGTCCCTCCTCCGGACCATGCTGGGTCTTTGGAAGGCCTTGCGCGGGTTCTCGGGGACGCGCCCGGACCCTATCACGTGGGTCATGCCCCGAGCCCACGAGTGCTTCTAGGGCAAGGCAGCTCTTGGTGCGTCGGGGGCCCGACCCGCGCCCCGGGGCTTGTCTTCATCGTGGATCAGCAAGCTCTTGAGGCGGCCCGGACGGCTGACCGCCCATTAGGACCACGCCTGCCCCTCGTGCCGGAGACAGCGCGCACTCCTGGGGTTAGCCCCGAGGCGCATGCTGAAGGAGAGGGAGAAGGAGAGCCTCCTTCTGGCAACGCGGATGTCGTGGACGAGCCCGGTCGCCTCCTGGAACTTGCGCTGCGCAGGAGCGCAGTTCGTCATGATCTTGTGCGGGAGACGTCAGACGCCCTGAAGCGCCTCAAGGTCGAGGTTGCTGAAGTGGATAGGCACGTGGAGGCCGAGGGTCTGCTTCTAGCAAAGGGCTGGCGCCAGTTGAGGACCGTCGTTAACCTGAGCCAGTTGCAACATGAAACCGCCCTAAAGAACGCGGAAGCGTCCGCCGCCGCAGCTCACGAGGCTTGCAACCGCGCCCTGGAAGAGGCTCGAGATGCCGAACGCCGTCGCGCAGTAGCTAAGGAGCGCGAGCGCGAGCTCGAAGCCTCGAACGCCGCCCTCGAGCGTCAGGTTCGTACACAAAGGGATGCCCTTGCCGCACTCGCGGCCAGTGATGACACCTCAGCGGGCCTCTCAGCGCGAGAGAAAGCGCCAGTACTTGAGGCGATGGAGCAGAACATGGAGCGCAAGCGCCTGGAGACGATGGAGCGCCAGGTAGCCGAAGCCGAGGGCAACCTTGATGATCGCGAGGACGTCACGAGGATGGCTGCCAAGGAGGCAGAGCGCCTGCGGAAGGATTACCGCGAGAAGCTAGGGCTTCATGAGACTCGCTTTGCTGATAAGCACAAGGAACTCCATAAGGAGGTCATGGCTCTCAAGAGCAAACTGGCAGATGTCGAGCGCCATCTGCAGGTGTCGAAGAAGGCTCGCACAGCAGCCGAGCATCGTGAACGGGCGTCGAGGGAGGCATGTGCCACAGCGGAGCACCGCGAGCGGGCGTCGGAGAAGGCTCGCGCCGCTGCCAGGGCGGAACTGTCTTGCTTCCACAAGCAAGTGGAAGACATTTCCACAATCACGACCCGGAACTCCGAGGAGGTCGCGCGAGCTCATGGAATGCAGCACACCTGCTCGAAGATGTTCGAGGCCTTGCGGCACAGGGCCGGCCGAGCCCTGGGTGAACTCCTTGACTCGAGGGTCGATGACCCTCTAGTTGATGATGACGCCGGATATCTCGGGTTCTTCACCAGAGTGGTGGAGCGTCTTGAAGGCGGGGTCATGAAGGCTCGGCGGCTTGTTGAGGAGCAGAGCCGCGACGTCCTCAGGCGTGCGGTTTCCCGCATCTTTGGTAACTTGCTCCGTCTTGACCCTTGTATGGACTTCGGGGCCTTGCTGGAGCCTGCGCCTGAGGCAGTCATTGGCCCCTTGGAGGGATGGGTGAGCGATCACGTGGACGTGTTGGTGACGGAGCTTGTTCCAGCCATCGATGACGTGCCGGTGCTTGAGGGGGGCGACGCTGATGGTCCTGATGAAGATGCCGACGCTTAGTCCAACTCCTGTTGTAGGTTTGTTTTTGGTTGTGTCTCCAGAGCCGGGTAAGATGAATGTCATAAGACTTAAGCTTTTGATGATGTAAGAATGGGTTTAAGCACTGTAAGAATGGGTTTAGGCACTCCCTTGTGACGTTTGTTCCTGAGGCTAAGACCTCAGGCCCTTGTTGCGTTTCCGAGAGGAGCGTCCGCTGACTCCGTCCGGGCGCGTCTCGCGAGTACCTGCAGTTGGCGCAAGAGTGATTGGTGGTCCGACCGCGGACCAGATAGGACGTGCGCCCACGCCTCGGCCGCGAGGAGTGATTGGGCGGGGTCGTGAACGTAGTCCGGCTTAGCCGATCAAGGCGGAAATGGACTGGGCGAAGGAAAACTCAGCGAAAATCGCAAAACACGGACGAAAAACTCTCCCCCTTTATTTCAAAAAACGAGTCGCGCAGCCGCGGCATCGGCTTGAAAAAGCAGATACAGAGGAGGCAAAGGCGAATGGCTAAAAGAGGGGCTGCGCCTGGCCCCTGAGTAGGTCTTCGGTCTTCTCCCTAGCGCGGAGCGTAGGGCTACCACCGGCGGGTGTGGGCATAGCCATTGGAGGGCAGTGTCGACGGCCAGCGCGGAGCATGGTGCATCCACTAGGACGTGGGAGGGAGCCCCCGAGGCCCTAGGGCGACGCTCCGGGGACTCCGGGGTGTGTACATCCCCACTCATTATTACGTGAGAGTGTCACGAGCGGAGATCTTCTGACGTGCCCGCCCCTTCGCTTTGAGGACCATTCCTCGCGCTAGTCCGCTTCTCCATGAACTCACCAGAAGGCGGCATTCATGAGGTGGAACACTGCGCATGGTGGGGGGATGGGACCTTGGCTATAGGCCCCCCTGCCGAGCACTAGGTACACCGCTTACGCGATCTCCGAGTGTGCTTCACCCCTGGGGGCTAATGTCGTCCGGAGACGCGGCGTCCTGAGGTGCGAGGGGGACCCCGCCCTACCCACGCTCCTAGTGGCCCCTGAACCCTTCCTGATCAGGGTCGGGCCCAGCGGATACGGGATTATGTGAGCGGGGGGATGGAGCCGCGGTTTGGGCCCTCCTAGTGTGCGTAGGACGGGCTGCCGTACGGCCTCCAGACGCACCTTCGGCAGCCCGGGGGATGGTGCGCCGGGAGGCACGGCATCTTGAGCCTGAACGGAGGGAGAGAAGGGCCCTCCCCACGCGCATCATACCCGCCGCCGGCGAGCCCCTAGTGAAATCCAGGGCGGGCTCATGCGCGACGGGTCACGCGTGAGGGGACGAGAGCCTGACCCGAGCCTTCCCTTCCCTTTCTATCTTGACGCGGTACCTGGGGTGTCTCCTTGGCCTGCCGAGGCCCGGGGCTGGAGATGTCGTCAGCCCGAGGCCTACGGCCAGTGCCATGAGTGCCGGCCCTTGCAGGCACCCGCGGCGCTTCATTCATGCTCCATGGCCATCGGTGGTGACGGCGGAGAGTCGAGGGCTAAGAGCGGCAGGTCTGTCCCGCGACCATCTGCCCCTGAGCCCCCTCGTGCTGGTGCGTGATTGCATCCAGCGTCGGGCGCAGTCCTGTGGTTGTTTCCTGACGGTTCCTCGGTGGGGATGGTACCTGGGTACAAAGGGCTTCGAGGCAGAGGGGCGGCATCATACGCAGGGTTCAAGGGGTCATACCCCATGTCGCCCTTGTAGGTCGCCGCAGGTCTTGACCACACGGGCGACCGAGCATGGCCGGGGCGGCCCTCGGTTCATGGCGTCATTGTGTGGAAGCAAAATGGCTCGGCTCCGGTGATGGCGGCATCGGGGAGCTCGGCCACCCTGAGGAGCAGCGCGTCGTGGCCGGTGTCGAGTAACTGGCACCTTAGCAGCTCTCTTTCCACCAGCAGCGCGGCCCTCATGTTCGCCATTTCACGCCGGTCCCGCGAACTTTCTGCCGCGTGCTCGGCGGCCCGCGCTGCTGCGCGGCTTTGGCGCTGTGTGGGCGGTGGGTGTTGCCGGTCCCCAGGCGGCGAGTTGGTGGTGCTCATCGTGCCGTTGGCCCTGATCAAGGCCGGGTGACGGCGAGTCCCGTAGCCGAAGGGCGACACTTGAGCGATGCAGGCTTCCGCGTGCGTCTGGTGCACTTCCGCCATCGGGGTCGCGATCCGCTGAGGGTGGGTGACGCAGGGTCGACGGACGAGAGCGGGATGAGGTCGTCGGAGAGGCGAGATTTCGACACGCCTCCTACCTGGCGCGCCAAATGTCGGATTACGGGCTCCGCAAACCCAAGAAGTTCGAACACAGGGGCGTGAACGAAGATCTCTCCCACTCACGTCTACCTAGCGTCTCGCCCTCGTCCAGTGAAGAGATTCAAGCAAACAACAAGTAAAGCACAAAAGATTTTACCCAGGTTCGGGCCACCTTGCGGTGTAAAACCCTACTTCCTGCTTTGGTGGATTGGCGTCGGGAGGGCTTGAATATGGATGAGTATAGTGGTTCCTGAGCTCAGGAGGAGAGCTCAGGAGGGTCAGGAGGCAAGAGTTCTTGCTCCCTTACGCGAAGGAAGAGTTTCTGGATCTGATCGGGGTCTCCCTCATAGTGGGGATCCTAGCTACTTATATAGGCGGCCAGGGTCCTCTTCCCCCGAAATGTTTAGGCGGGAAGGGATCCCACAACGGGCATTTTGAGCGGGAACACAAGGACGTTCCTATCCTGACAAAAGAAGTATTCGCCTGCAAAAGGATCAAGCGGTGACGCTGTGGTGGGCTCGGTGATGACATCCTCCTTATCGTCCTTGCGGTCTTCGGTCTTGTTGCACCAATGGAGAAACCTTTGTCCTGCTCCTCGGGAACCTGCGCCTGCACTGTCCCCCTTGCACTAAAACGGCAACTGCACTGCTGGCATGCGCTGGCACCCACTGGCACGGTGCGTCATCACTTGTGTCACTGCCTCCTCCTGAGGCAGGCTTGGTCTTGGATTCTCCGCCCCTCCGGAGCAACCTAACTGAGGCCGCTCCTGAGGGGGTCTTGACGTCGTTCTCCTCGCGAGGTCTAGCCCCCTTGCGAGGGTCTTGAGCAGCTGGTCGATCAGCTGGGCCGTACCAGGCCATGGCAGGAGCGCGCTGCGGCCCACAGACAGGAAAATCGGGTACCCTGGTTCCCAAGACACAGACAACATCCACCACCTCTGCATCAAGGCGTCGCCCATGATCCAAGACGCTCGGCCCCGTGGCGCGACCCACCGCGTGGGGCGACTGTGCGTGAAGAAGGAAGATGCCATGAGGTCCAGCGGCCTCAAGGAGGAGCGCCAGCGCTCCCTCCACCGCCTCGTCGAGACCGTGCGCCCCCTGCCATGTTGGCGCGCAGAAACCAAGACCAAGCTCCGCCTCCGCGACAAGCTACGTTATCAACAGTAGGCTGCAAGGCTCTCGCCCCCGAGCTGCGCAACGTCAACTGGCCTGGGAAGTCCAAGCCTGACCTGCCTCCACACTAGGACGGCACCCCCGAACCTGCTGAGTTCTTGCAGCTCTATGAGCTGAGCATCAAGGCATCCAACGGCGACGAGAAGATCATGGCGAACTGGTTCCCCATGCATGGCTCTCAAGGAGGGCGCGCGCTCGTGGCTCCTGAACCTGCCCGCATGATCGATCTCCTCCTCGGGTGAGATGCGCGAGCGGTTAATCGCCAATTTCCAGGGCACCCGCAACCGCCCCCCGGCCACAGGTGACCTGCAGTGCATCAAGCAACAAACAGGAGAAATTCTATAGAAGTTCATCCAGTGCTTCAACAACGTTCGCGTCAAGATCCCCAAGGTCACGGACGAGGCCATCATCTCAGCATTCTCCGATGGCGTGCACGATGTCAAGATGAAGCAGGAGCTCACCATCCATGAAGATCTGTGCACGACCCTGGAGCTTTTCAACCTCGCGACCAAGTGCACCAGAGTTGAGGAGGGGCGCCTCTCCCTCGTCAAGCTCCCCACCGCTGAGCCAGAAGACAAGAAGGCCAAGGCCAAGCGCAAAGGGGTGGCCCTGCTCGCGGCTGAACCAGATATGAAGCATGGCCGCGACCACCTGGAGTCGTCCAAGGGTAGTGTCCGTTCTGCGCCTTCCACAATGTGCACAGCCACAACACCAACAACGGCCAAGAGCTCAGGGCCATCCGCGACGGGTGCATCGGCCGACGCCCCGAGCGTAGCGACCGGGGTTACGGCCGCGGAGGAAGCCTGGCCGGGGGGCACTGGGACGACCGCGGCCCCCGTCAGGAGTGGCGTGATCAGCCTCGTGAGGACCGCTGGCACGACCAGCCTCGTGAGGGTGCCTGGAAGGATCAGCCTCGCGAGGGTGCCTGGAGGGACCAGCCTCGCATGGGTGCCTGGAGGGACTAGCCTCATGAGGACCGTCATCAGGGCAAAGCTGGTCTCTCTCCGCTGCCACCGCCAAGGAGGAACGACTACCAAAACGAGGGGGCTGGGGGCTTCTAGGAGCCTCGAGCCATCGCTTGCATCTTGGGCTGTGTGTAGGCCCCAGCCTCTCAGTGCCTCTTCAAGCGGTTCGCCGAAGAAGTAAGCGCAGCTCTTCCCAGGATAGAAGCCACACGGCCGCTCAAGTGGTCCAAATGCGCCATCACCTTCCGCTCTGCTGACCAGCTTAAATGCGCGGCAACCACTGGCTCTCTCTTGATGCTCTGCTCACCTATCATCAGCAACATCCAAGTCACCAAGACCCTCGTCGATGGTGGTGCAGGGCTCAATGTCCTCTCCGTCGAATGTTTGACCATCTCCAAGTACCTTATGACCAGCTGCAACCCACTAGGCCTTTCTCAAGAGTGACTGACGGCTCCACCACCCCAATAGGGCAAATCCGGCTCCCCGTTACCTTCGGCACCCGCGACAACTACCACACCGAGCTAATCGACTTCAACATTGCTCAGATCCGCCTCCCGTACAATGCCATCCTTAGGTATCCAGCCCTAGCCAAGTTCATGGTCGTGACCCACCATGGCTACAACGTTCTTAGGATACCAGGGAGCCGGGACATCATCACCGTCTCTTGTGAAGAAAAGGATGCAGTGTGCTCCCTCGAGCGCGCTTACCAGGCTGTGGCAGTCGAAGACCCCGATAATGAAGACACTATCTCCCCCCTAAAGCCATCCCGAAGAGGAAGAAGCAGCTGCTCGCCTAGAGCTTCATTAAAATGCAGCACCCGGCGGCCGTACCTCGGGATCCGCTCCCATGGACGGGGCGCCTCCCTCCCTCGCATAGGAAGGTGCGCCCAGCACCCCCCTCAGGCTGGGCTCGAGGGCTCTCGTCTGGAGGGCCTCTGACCTGGCCAACATCTCGAGGGAGGCGCTCAAGCACCATGTGGAGGCTTGCTTCACCCCACGCTTCCCTCCGGAGAACACAAGGCGAGAAGCACCAAGCGCTCAGGAGTTCATCAACCAGACCATCGAAGACTTGCGGGTGCCAAGGGCGATGTGGGGCGAGCACCACCCGGCGCCCCAGAGTGCAGTTGTCGTCCCCGACTCGGGCGACGGGCTGCGCGTCTACGTCAACGTCCCAAGACTCAACACGATCGCGTCTCAGGAGCTCTACTGGGAAACTCAGGTGGGCCGGTGTGAAGGCCCTCCTCACAGCTATGTTCGCATGCCCTTTGGCTTGCCGAACCAGGCGTCCTTGCACCAGCGTCACATGCGGGAAGTCCTGGCGGCTCACGAGGCAAGGCATCAGGAGATCTTGGCGGAAGTTGCCTCGGTTCTTTGGGAGCTCTTGGAACCTATAGAACCTCGAGAGGCCCCGGAGTCAGGCGGCTCGTGAGGAGCGACATTTGCAGCAAGCGTCTTCAGCTATATCAGCACCACTCCAGGATCGATGCCAGGTGACATTGTTTCAGATTGTTCAGTTGGGGGCGCCCCTCGGGCTGCATCATCCCCAAGTCGCATGGGCTTGCCACCTGCGATGTGTATCCTTTTTCCATCCTTAGCTTGCTCTGTTGGGGGGTGCCCCTCGGGCTGCGTCATCCCTAAGCCGCATGAGTCCTTCCCTGTGGCATGTATCTAAGCCATTTCACCCCTTTTTCGTGAGTCTACTACCTGCTTATACCTTCCCGACACCAGATACTTCGAATATCGCACACCTCGGCGCCCTTCCACTACGGGCGCTGAGTGCCATTTGCTTTTCCTCCAGGATCGATCACATGAGAAGTCTGGGCATGACGTTTGTGCTCGGGTCCATCCCTGCAGCGTCGATAAATCCAACGAATGAGCTCTATCTAGCGGGCCAGCCCCGTTCACGTCACCTCCTGGGGCCGTTCGTGTCCGGCCTTCTCATGTGATCTCCACAGGAAATTCATTCGGCGCAGGTTACCTAACATCTCGCAGAACCCCCCGCAGCTACCAAGGACCAAGACCAGGCGCAACTCGCCTTGAGGTAGGGCCTCGTGAGTCCCGCGCTGGCTCACGAGTGCCCAGACACACCTCGTCTGCCCTACCGTGCAAGCCACGTGTCAGGGCGGGGTTGTACACGCCCCGAGGGCTCCACTCAGAGGGAGCCCTCACCCATGCACTAGTGGAAGCACCATGTTGCGCGCTGGCAGTCGACACGGTCGAGGAGCGGCTATGCCTGCGCAAGTGCGGAAGCACCATGCTCCGCCCTGGTGATAAATAGCCGAGGGCGGCCCCTTGGCCGCACCAACCTCGGGGAGCCGGCAGGCTCGGTGCCAGGCCTCGTTGCAACGCCTCCCCTCGAGAGAGTTGTGTAATGGGGGTAGAGCACGGGGGCTACGCGCAGGTCACGCCTAGTGTACGCCCCAGAAAACAGGTATGAAGGTCTATTCATACGTCAAGGGGGACCCCTGAGCATCGCGTCTCAGGAGCCTAACTAGCCACGTAGCCCCTCACCCCCTGGTCTTGTCCTGGCGATCCGGACAAGGCAGCGGCAGCTGAGGTATGCGCGGGGTCGGGCCCTGCCGATGCAGAACAACGAGGCCTAGCTATGTATTCTCATTCAAAGGTCTATTTGCACGTCAAGGGGGACTCCTGAGCATCGCGTCTCAGGAGCCTAACTAGCCATGTAGCCCCTCACTCCCTGGTCTCGTCCTGGTGATCCGGACGAGCCAGCGGCGGCTGAGGTATGCGTGAGGTCGGGCCCTGCCAACGCAGGACACTAAGGCATGATTTCACGACTCTTTCCCGAGGCCCGTTCATACAAAAAGGGGGACTCCTGAGCACCGCGTCTTAGGAGCCTAACTGGCAACATAGCCCCTCACTCCCTGGCCTCGTCCTGGTGATCCGGGCGAGCCAGCGGCGGCTGAGGTATGTGCGGGGTTGGGCTCTGCCGACGCGGAATGCCGGGGCAGGCGGGAAGGAAGATGCGGGATCCTAGTAATTATTACAAGACATATTGTTCTTCAAATACCTAGCCATGAGTTTAATCGCCTCCACGAGGCATGATGTTTGTTGCAGGAAGTAAGAACGAAGGAAAGCGATACCGGCGGGACTCATCTTCAGCCTTGGATACCATCGGCTGCTACCGCGGGAGCGTCGCCGTCACCAGCAGGAGGCGTAGGGTCGACGACAAGGAACTTCTCCAGCAGGGCGTGCACCAAGTCCCTCAGGGCTTCGACGGCAGCCGCGCAGCACTCTTCATCCACAGGCTCGAGAAGGGCCCCGTGGTCGGTGCTCAGGTCGCGCAGGTGGAGGTGGCTAAAGACGCGCGTCAAGGTCGAAGCAGAGAGTGAACGGGCCTCTCCTTCCACCATTTGTCCAATCCCGTTGACCACTCCCTCAAGTGCTTTGATGAGTTGGGGCAGCAGCTCGATAGGACCTTCCTCAGCATTCACCAGCGGCTCCTCTAGTCCCTTCCCATAAAGCTCTTGCTGGGCCTTGCGGGACTTCAGCTCGAGGGACTCGAAGACCGCGCGGTCTCTGGCCAGATCCTTTGCCTCGGTGTCTAGCTGAGCCGTCTTCGCCTCTACCTCACCCTTCAGCATCTCCAGGAGGCCGCACTCCGCGGCCTGCCCCCGTGCTAGCTGCTCCAGCTCGGTGTCATGGCCGGCTAGCGCTTCCTCCCGGGCCTTCAGCTTTTCCTCGTGTGCCTTGAGCTGGCGGGCCTCAGCGGCTTGCTGGTCGTGAAGGGTCTTTAGCTCGGTCTCCAGCTCCCGGTAGCGTCCCTCGGCGGCCTTCGCGTCCTTCAACATCGCATCACGCTCAACCGTGACTACACTTGTGGCCCGTTCACCTTCCTCGGAGGCTTTGGCGGCCTAGCTCCTAGCTACACGGACTGCTGCATCAGACCGCAACCACCCCGAGATTAGATCCAAGCGCCCCGATGCCGGGCGGTGATCAGGACCTTGGAAGTCATCGTGAAGCTAAGTCAGCGTAGAGATGGCCTTCTCCAAGATGCCGAGCGAAGCAGGAAGGTGGCGGCTCAGCAGCACAATGGAAGGAGGAGGAGGCGGCGCTGGCGCCAAGACTTGCGAGGCAGTCGCTCGGAAGAGATAGGGAGCTCCTGAGCCCTCGGGACTCCGGAGGAAGGGCCGAGGGCTGGCGCCTCCGTAGCCGGTTTGGCCACAGGGGCCACCTTCTCCTAACAAGTCTCGGGACCTTGCGGGGGTGATCCGGTGGCTG
>LR738715.1:498706903-498724353 GCA_902687465.1 Secale cereale
ACGGATAGCAAACTTCCTAGTACCTCACTACATATCATATAGGAGAAACTATTTGTATTTCCAATTACTATGTGTGCTCAACGGACAATATATTTTAGATGTAGAGTAAACAAGTTATGCGATGAGTGGACAACCTCTTAGGCGAAGCCATGTCGACCTGAGCAGCATTGGGTGGGTCACCGAGGATGTAGTGGCTAATGTGGGTGTCCGAGGCGGGGAAGGAGTTCTTAGAGGTCATACACATATAATATTAGAAATGCTACAGAGCTCCCACTCACTTTCCTATAAATACAGGCTTCATCGTAATTCTGTATAAAACCATATGCTTTGATAACCTCATCAAAGCGTATATTCCAACTCCGAGATGCTTGCACCAATCCATAGATGGATCGTTGGAGCTTGCACACTTTGTTTAGCACATTTAGGATCGACAAACCTTCTGGTTGCATCATATACTACTCTTCTTTGAAAAATCCATTAAGGAATGCAGTTTTGACATCCATTTGCCAGATTTCATAAACATAAAATTGTGGCAATTACTAACTTGATTCGAACAGACTTAAGCATCACTATGGGTGAGAAAGAAATATCATAGTCAACTCCTTGAACTTTTCAAAAACCTTTTGCGACAAGTCGAGCTTTGTAGATAGTAATATTACCATTTTCGTTAGTCTTCTTCTTGAAGATCCATTTATTCTCAATGATTTGCTGATCATCGGGCAAATGCACCAAAGTCCACACTTTGTTCTTATACATGGATCCTATCTTAGATTCCATGGCCTCAAGCCATTTTTTGCAATATAGGCTTATCATAGCTTCTTCATAGTTTGAAGGTTCGTCGTTGTCTAACAACATGACTTCTCGGACAGGATTACCGTACCACTCTGGTGCGGTACATGTTCTGGTCGACCTTTGACGTTCAGTAGTAACTTGATCCAAAGTGTCATGATCATCATCATTAGCTTCTTCTCTAGTTTGTGTAGGCATCACGGGAACGGTTTTCTATGATGAGCTACTTTCCAATTCGAGAGAAGATACAATTACCTCATCAAGTTCTGCTTTCCTCCAACTCACTTCTTTCGAGAGAAATTCCTACTCTAGAAAGGACCCATTCTTTGCAACAAAGATCTTGCCTTCAGATCTGTGGTAGAAGGTGTACCCAATAGTTTCTTTAGGGTATCCTATGAAGACACACTTATCCAATTTGGGTTCGAGCTTATCAGGCTGAAGCCCTTTGACATAAGTGTCACAACCCCAAACTTTAAGAAACGACACCTTTGGTTTCTTGCCAAACCATAGTTCATACAGTGCCATCTCAACGGACTTAGACGGTGCCCTATTTAACGTGAATGCGGTTGTCTCTAATGCATAACCCCAAAATGATAAAGGCAAATCGTTATGATGTTTGGACACATAGAACGCACCATATCTAATAGAGTACAGTTATGATGTTTGGACACACCATTATGCTGAGGTGTTCGAGGTGGCATGAGTTGTGAAACTATTCCACATTGTTTTAAATAAAGGCCAAACTTGTAACTTAAATATTCGCCTCTACGATCAGATTGTAGAAACTTTATTTTCTTGTTGCGATGATTCTCCACTTCACTCTAAAATTCTTTGAACTTTTCAAATGTTTCAGACTCGTGTTTCATCAAGTAGATATACCCATACCTACTTAAATCGTCCGTGAAGGTGAGAAAATAATGATACCCATCGCGTGCTTCAGCATTCATTGGACCGCATACATCAGTATGTATTATTTCCAATAAGTCATTAGCTCGCTCCATTGTTTCGGAGAACGGTGTCTTATTCATCTTACCCATGAGGCATGGTTCGCAAGTATCAAATGAGTCATAATCAAGTGATTCCAAAAGACCATCTGCATGGAGTTTCTTCATGCGCTTTACACTAATATGACATAAACAGCAGTGCCACAAGTATGTTGCACTATTATATCAACTTTACATATTTTGGCATCGATATTACGAATATATGTATCACTACAATTGAGATTCAATAAACCATTCACATTGCGTGTATGACCATAGAAGGTTTTATTCATGTAAACAGAATAACAATTATTCTCTGACTTAAATGAATAACTGTATTGCAATAGACATGATCAAATCATGTTCATGCTAACCACAAACACCAAATAACATTTATTTAGGATCAACACTAATCTCGAAGGTAGAGGGAGTGTGCGATGATGATCATATCAATCTTGGAAACACTTCCAACACACATCGTCACCTCGCCCTTAACTAGTCTCCGTTCATTCTGCAACTCCTATTTCGAGATACTAATCTTAGCAACTAAACTGGTATCAAATACCTAGGGGTTACTGTCGCTGTCAAAACCGACAGATCTCGGGTAGGGGTGCCCAAGCTGTACATCTAAGGATCAATGGTAAAAGGAGATAGGGGACACGATGTTTACCCAGGTTCAGGCCCTCTCGATCGAGGTAATACCCTACTTCATGCTTGATTGATCTTGATGAATATGGGGTTACAAGAGTTGATCTACCTCGAGATCGTAATGGCTAAACCCTAATAGTCTAGCCTATGTGATATGATTCTCTTGTTTCTACGGACTAAACCCCTCGGCTTATATACACGCCGGAGGGGCCCTAGGGTTACAAAGGTGACTTGGGGAGGAAGGAATCGCTACATCCGGACATCTTTCTTGCCTTAGTACATACATGGGAGTCCTAACCGAATACGGGGGAGGGCCCTCTGCTTCTTTCTTCATGGCCCATCATTTCGGCCCAGCATCAATGGCCCGGACGCATGAGGACCCCTAAATACAGGACTCCCTTAGTAGCCCACGGACTTGCCTTCAAGGACGAGGTTGTATCCGGCTTCATGTCTTCGGTCTTACAAGGTGAGTCCTCCTTCGAATCAGATGATAGTTCGGCTTCATATTTGATATTATATCATGTTGATTCCCTGCCACCGTCGTCTTGGCTTCCACGTGTCAGACAAATGTGAACCATCTTGGTATTTTTACGATTAACCCCTCGACTGCATAAGGAAGGCACCTATTTAAAGAGACTAGATCTCAGATGATGTTCCATTCCACGCGGAAAATCCTTAGAGCCTGCCACGGAAAATCTTCAAACATGGCCGGCATTCCGGTTCATCCCCGTGCCCTCATGGCTCTCAAGCGGGCCACTGGGAGATATTCTCAGTATCTCATGGCATCTGAGAAAACTTCAGACACGGGGATATCTCCCTCCCGGGGATCTAGTCACCGTCTGGGCTGGATTAACTTCCCTTGACGGTCAAGCCCTAGCGGAAAGTTTCCCCAATCCTTCCAAAGAAGAACGGGTGTGCTTCGTCTCCTTCCTCCTAAGGGGCGTAGGATTTCCTATCCACCCGTTCCTCAGGGGGTTTCTGGTGGCCTCCAACTGCACGACCTTACACTGGGGTCTATCCTGCACATTGCAGGCTTTGTCGCTCTTTGTGAGCTATTTCTGGGATGCGAGGCTCATTTCGAGCTATGGCGAAAGTTCTTTTGGCTTGTTCCTCGCTCCCAGAAGGGATCTATATTGGAGTTAGGCGGCGCTGAAGTGTGGCGTATAGCAGGGACAGGTTATTTGTCCGGTACTCCGAAGAAGGCATCCGAAGAGTGGCCCTCGGATTGGTTTTATATCGAGGACGTTGTCCTGCCGGACCCAATCCGACAAGGCCTTACCGAATACTCCAGTGCTCCTTTAAAGAAGCGTTTGAACTGGTGTCCCTGCATTATCAAGGAGGAAGACAGTGCGGAGGTCAAAAGACATGCAAGCGAGATCAGACTACTTGCCCACCTCAAGCTGACCATAATCAAAGTGATGGCGATCTCAATAACGCGATGCATGCAGCCGCTCTAGGCTAGAGGGTTTCCTATGTGGCACTATAATGGCTAGGATGATGCCTCACGCTGTCTACGCCAGGGTCCGGACAATCCTGCCGCTCTGGCCGCCATCCTAGTTGATCCCTACAAAGGGGAGAAGGAGGATTTTCTTTGCTTGAAGTATCGGGAGTGTTTCTCTATGTATAACCCCATCGACTAGGTAAGCCTTTCTCTGATCGCTAGTTTTACTCAATTTCTATTTTGAGATACCGTAACCGAACTGAATTCGGCTACTTCCAATAGGAGTGGAGGAAGGTGATCGAAGGGATTAAGAGTCCCATCCCATAGCCAGAGGACCATATTCGAGACATGGATCCCGGATTTGAGGAAGATCCAGACATAGGCATAGATCTTAAAGATGGAGTTTTCTATCAAGCCAGCCATAACGGTACTGAAGTGGCTATTATAGCCGACTATCCTGGCCTCCTTCCTTCCTCCCATGTAAGTACCTAGGAGACACCTCTTCAAAGAGAATATCCCCATCGCACCTCACCCACTGCACTATCTCATGCTCAAAAGGGGCGACGCTCATCCCGCCGTACTGCATCACGAGCGTCTTCCCATAAGGTAACACCTGCGTAGGGCAGGTCTCTGAAGCGAAAAGGGATCGGAGACACCACCGAACCTCCTCCTTTATCGAAGAGGTATGACTTCTTTAACATATGTCTGGTGGCAGAACCGGATCATAATTTTCCGCTTTATTTTTCTTTTTAGGAAGAGTATACGTCTGTCGGCGTACTAGGAACCAGGGTACCCAGTCTTGCCTGTCTGCGAGCCGCGACGCGCTCCTTCAAGAGGCCTGGTACGGCCCAGCTGACCGACCAGTTGCTCAAGACCCTCGCGACGGGCCAGGCCTCGCGAGGAGAACGACGTCAAGACCTCCTCGAAAGCGGCCTCGGCAAGGCGTTCCGGAGGGGTGGAGAATCCAAGGCCAAGCCTGCCTCAGGAGGAGGCAGTGATGTCAGTAGTGACGCACCGTGCCAGCGGGTACCAGCATCCACCAGCGGTGCAGTTACCATTTCGGTGCAAGGGGGATAGCGCAGTCACAAGTTCCCGAGGAGTGGGGCAAAGGTTTCCTCATTGGTGCAATGAGACCGAAGACCGCAAGGACGACAAGAAGGATGTCATCATCGAGCCCACCACCGTGTCATCGCCTGATCCTTTTGCACGCAAAGACTGCTTTTGTCAGGGTAGGAATGTCCTTGTGTTCCCGCTCAAAAATGGCCGTTGTGGGATCCCTTCCCGCCTAAACATTTCGGGGGAAGAGGGTCGTGGCCGCATATATAAGTAGCTAGAGCTCCCACTGCAAAGGCCACGAACACACTTGACCACCGCACAAGGAGCAAGAACACTAGCCTCTTGACCCTCCTGAGCTCGCCTCCTGAGCCCAGGAACCCTTGTACCAGTTGATATTCTAGCTCGCCAGGAGCCAATCCACCAAAGAAGGAAGTAGTGTCTTACACCACACAGTGGCCCGAACCTGGATAAACTCTTGTGTGCTTATTCGTTGTTTGCTTGAATATTTCCACCGAGACGAGAGCGAGGCGCTAGGTAGACGTGAGTGGGAGAGATCTTCGTTCACGCCCCTGTGTTCGAACTTAACGGGTTTTGCGGTGCCCTGAATCCGACATTTGGCGCGCCAGGTAGGGGGCGTGTCGAAATCTCGCCTCTCCGACGACCTCGCTTCCCCTCTCCGGTGCGGCGCCTCTACGATGGTTGCGGCCAGCCACAGCCGTGCGGAGGCTGGCGTGTGTGACACCCCGATACCGGTGCGCCAGGTGTCAGCCAGTTATTCGTCGTCGTTGCCATGTCATCTGCTCGCGTGTGCATCTTTGCCATGTCATCATGTGTGTTGCATCAGGATGTTTTCAAAACTTGCATCCGCCCGAGTCCCCTCGTCCTTTCCGTTGTCCGTTCTGAGCCCAGACACACTTGCACGCGCCCGCGGCGCCTCCGAATATTTATTTTTTGAGTGGCCGGAAAACGTTCTCGGAATGGGTTGAAACTTGGCGTGTGGTCTTACTATAGCATAGGTAGACCGCCTGTCAAGTTTCGTCGCATTCGGAGCTCGTTTGATAGCCCAACGGTTAACCGCGTTAACCGCCGGAAGCCTTTTGTCTTTTGGCCCAGCAACCCTTTCACACAGCCCACCAAGCCCATTCTAAGCCCTCCATGCTCTTGGTCGTTCGATCACGATCGCGTGGCCGCGAACCGCTTCTCATTTGGACACTCCTAGCTCCCTCTACCTATATATATGTGTCTCCTCCCGTTTTTCTCGCAGATCCAACCCTAACCCTCTTCCCACCGCGCAGCCGGACATGTCCGCTCGCCGCCGGACATGTCCAGCGCCCCTCCACCTCACGGAAGCCAATGAGAGTGTGCCACGTCGCCCCGCTGCCTTCCTTCACCACTCCCGTGCTGCCACGTCGTCATCCCCGCGCCCCACATCGCCACCGGGCCCGCGGAGCCCATCTCCGGCCCATCCCCTGGCCGCGTCAGGCCCGAGTCGCCCGCGGCCGCCGCCAGTCTTCGTTCCTCGGCGCCGTTCTTGCGCCGCCGACACCGACTCTCGCTGGAACTCGCCTCGAACCCCACCGGCGTCCCGTCGCCGCCGGTCACCGGAGCTCTGCCGGACCCTCCAGGTCGCGCCGCCCCGCCCTTCTCCTCCTTCCTCCCCTCTGACTCCCTCACCTCGCATATCCCTCTCTTCCCGCAGGGAACGCCGCCGCCGTTGCCATGGAACGCCGCCACCGGAGGCCGGCCTCAAGCTCCCGTCGCCGCCACCTCCCTCCACCGGTCAGATCCGGGGCGGGGCTGCCCGGATCTGCCTGTTCCCCGTCGGGTCCCCACCTCCTGCTCCCCGCCGTCCCTCGTGCACCGCCGGAGATGTCGGTCACCGTCGCCTACGTCCGGTCGTGTGCGAGGAGGACGAACCCCCTCGCATGGGCATGCCTGCCCGCAAGGCCCAGCCGAATGATGGCCTTCCTCGGCCCAGCGCGCGGTTGCCTCGCCCCTCCAGCCGCGCGGCCCAGCCGACCCATCTCCCACGGCCTGGCCCAACTCTGCCTCCCCTCCGACCTCCTTTCCCCGCGGTCCAGCCATCGGCCCAGCACTACGAGGCCCAGGTCGGCCTGCCTCCTCCTCTGCCTACTGGGTCGAGCCCATGGGTGAGCACCCTTAAGACCCTCCCGGGCGTCACTTAATTATCTTTCGCCCATCTGTGTTTTTTTCCTGAGTCTTAAAAACTGCTAAGTCTTTATGTCATAATTTTTGTGCATGTTTGCATAATGATAACTTTTTGCGTGCCTATCCAAATTGAGTGCATGATATGTCAAAATGATCGTGGTGATATGCTCTACACTTTGTTCCATTGTGCTATGCTTGTTTGAGTTAATCTAGATGGCTTAATCTCTGTTGCAAGAGTGCTACTTGTTATAAACTGATGTTACTTGTTATTTTGATGTCATGTTTGAGATATGATAACTTGGTGCATGTTTATCCAAATGATGCATATGATATGTCAAAATGTTCATTGTGAAGTGTACTACATGATGGTTGATGTAGCATGCTTGTTTGAGTCCATATTGCCATGTTAATCTCTGTTGCAAAAGTGCATTTGGCTGTTAAGTTTTGAAACTTGTTATGAGATGCTTATTTCAATTGCTCTTTGCTATTGATGTGTTTGTCCCCATGCCACATGCCTAGATGTTTTAGAATCACAATAATATGGTATTTGTTGTGGTGCATTTAACTTTCCATGATATGCCTTGAGGTGACTTAAACATACTTGTAAACATGCCATGCCAACATAACTGTTTTATACTTAGTGAAAATTCTACTAAATCTGGAATCTGTCATATCCTGATGCTATGTTTGCTTGATGCCCTACTCAAATCCATGCTTGTTTTGGAGTGGCCAATGATCATGTCTTGTTGTCCATGTTTTTGTCTATCCATTCATGCCCTTACTTACTCATATGACCTGTTGTATCTTATTTATCTCTTGCTCTCAAGTTGCTATAAATTATGCCTGTTAGGATTTTATCAGCATGTTCAATTTGGCGGAGCTTGTTGCTATTGATCCATGCCTCCTATGGAGTTGCTCCAATGGAGTTGTTTGTTGTAGGATATGTCTACTACATGTCCATGCTCTTTATATACTTGTTGAAGTTGTTATGCATGTTGTTTTGTGCCTCCGAAGGCAGCATCATGATGATGTTTTTGCCTTCCCAGATTTTGACTAAGTCTGGAATATTATATTGCAACTTGCCTTGCTTGGTTAACTATGTTCCAGCAAGCTTTTGGGTGTGTCCTAAGTTCCTACTTGTTAAGTATCATGTCTACTTTAGATCCATGCTTCTTGTTATCATGTTTGAGTGATGTAGCATATATATATCTTGCTCCAAAGTTGCTATGTGGCTGTTAACTTCAGCTTGTTGTTATATCTTGTTTCATGTGTATCTTTTAGCCCGTTGCTCCGTTTTGAGTGTGCCTTATATGAAACTTGTGTGATTTTGCAGGTAGAATCATAATATCATATTGTTTTCATGTTTAGAGTGAGTTTTATTGATGTTTGGGTGCATCTTGCACCGTTGCCTTGCTTGTCTTGTTTTGCTCATCTCTTCTAGACCGTAGCTTCGAATTAAACAAACTTTATATGAAACTTGACAAGAATTTCGTGTAGATCATCATGGTGTATGTTAACCTGCTGTTTAACAACTTTAACTTAAAGTTTGTTCAGATCTGGACTAATTTCAAACTATGCATATGAGGACTTACCGGATTTGTTATATGTAGTTTTCGGCCTCATTTAAACTTGTTTCTTGTGTTGTTTTTCTGTGCTTCCTACCTTTCCATGTATTGCATCATATATAGACTTGTCTTGCATCATACTTGCTTGAGCATATTGTCATGTTCCTGTGTTGTTTTTCTGTGCTTCCTACCTTGCCATGTATTGCATCATATATAGACTTGTCTTGCATCATACTTGCTTGAGCATATTGTCATGTTCCTGTGTTGTTTTTCTGTGCTTCCTACCTTGCCATGTATTGCAACATATATAGACTTGTCTTGCATCATACTTGCTTGAGCATATTGTCATGTTCTTGTGTTGTGTGTTTACCGTATTGCTTGCTTCTTCTCGTTAGTGGTTATTCCGTTGCGACCGTGAGGATTCGTTCGTCTACTCATGGTTCTTCTTCAAGGCTTCTTCTTCGTCTTCTTCATGGACTCATTTTTCTTCCTTGCGGGATCTCAGGCAAGATGACCATCACCTTGGATACCTTTACTATCATTGCATTGCTTAGTTGTCTCGATGCTATTGTTATATGTCGCGCTACCCATCATTTATGTCAGCCTCTCCTTGTTGCCATAAAACCTCTAACCTTTGACACCTTCCTAGCAAACCTTTGTTTGGCTATGTTACCCGCTTGCTCAGCCCCTCTTATAGCATTGCTAGTTGCAGGTGAAGATGAAGATTGTTCCATGTTGGAACTTGATGCTTTGGGAATATCACAATATGTCTTATATATATTAACACACCTATATATTGGGCATGGGTGGAAGGCTTGGCCTTTTGCTCAGTGTTTTGTTCCACTCATGCCACCTTAGGCACCGATAAACCGGCATTATGTTCCTTGATTTTGCGTTCCTTACATGGTTGGGTATATGGGGACCCCTTGACACTTCGTCTTTGAATAAAACTCCACCAGCAAGGCCCAACATTGGTTTTTAATTTGCTCATAATAACAACTTAATTAATTAATTAAATTTGCATAGGGGGTCGCATCCCCGCGTATTTTTTCTACATAGCAGGGGGCAGTGCTGATGGTGTTGGTCCCAAACGGGGAGACTGCGAGGCCACCACGGGGAAACTCGAGGATTGGCTCCCGTAGGATCACCTATCCGGTTGTGGCCTGAGACGAGATACACGTGGCTACTATCAGGGTGTCGGCACGCCGAGAGGTCTTGCTGGACTTGTTTTACCATTGTCGAAATTTCTTGTGCACCGGGATACCGAGCCTGATCGGATTTCCCTAAGATAAGGGGTAATAATTATTATTACTTCAGCTGATCGTGAGAGCTTGTGATAGGCTAAGTTGGGACACCCCTGCAGGGTTATGATCTTTCGAAAGCCGTGCCTACGGTTATGTAGCAGATTGGAATTTGTTAATGTCCGGTTGTAGAAAACTTGACAGAGGATCCGAAGTAAAACACACAACTGTGTGAGTAACCGTGACTGTCTCTTTTCACTTTGAGAAGAGAACACGGTGGGGTTATGTTTGACTCGTAGGTAGTTTAGGATCTTTAGCGATCATTACTAGTTTGCGACCGTTTGCGTAGATGCTCATCTTATTCTTGTACTCGTAAGTTAGCCAGCAGATATATTGCTTAGCCGCTGCTGCAACCTCACCACTTTACCTCTTCCTACCTTTTGAGCTTTGCTAGTCTTGATACCCATGGTTATGGGATTGCTGAGTCATCGTGGCTCACAGATCCTACAACAACAGTTGCAGGTGCAGGTTTCCGATGTCTTGACGTGAGAGCGTTGATCGTTGTGTTTTGGATTTCTTTCTTCTTCTTCTTCAGTCTTGTGTTTGGTTCCAGGTCGGCAGCCTGGGATAGCAGATGGATGTCTTTGTGCTTTTCTTGTTTACATCCGTAGACGGATGCTTTGTATTCTTGATGTTGTTGTATTCATGTGACTTGTATGTATTGTTGTATCCCCATGTATGTATGTAATGGTACAATGTAATGATATCCATCTTGCTAAGCGCCCGAAATGCGGTTGTGCCCCAATCACGTAAGTGTCACGTGATCGGGATAGAATCGCATCTTGGGCCTGACAGCATGGCTGGCTTCTATCCGAACAGAGAATTGAACGAATGAATTCCGTAGGTACATCAACTTGTCGAGAAGCCACTTGGGAGAACAAAAGGTAAATAAAAAAACAAGGAGCAGAAGAACAAATACAAGATATAAGTTTCGTTCGACATATTCGTGCTGAAAGCTCATGGAACGTGTTACAAAAGGGTTTTGCAATCCCCGGATCAGCATAGCCAAGGACCCTTTAAGATGCAACTCCCAATCGGAACAAGCCCATAAAACTACTTCACTCAATGTAGAACCCCGAACTTCATATCATGCACTCGTTGGAAGAATGCCTAGAACTACTAGATGAACCCACCTATTAATTTCCGAAAGTTTCCAGTTATGCAATCAGGTGTTGGGGATACAGGGGAAGCACCGTGCACTCAACTCTAATCCTACATCCAGCTGTATCCATCCTTCAACACATAACCAGTCTTTCTCGGAAACCGTTTACCTCAGACCGTCGAAACGCATCCACTATACAAGCTATGGCAATACTCCCGAACTACCTCCCCAGTACTGGGTGATGTCGGGGTTATCTTGCCACTAACCGCATAGGAGAGTTTTCGATGTCGGCCGTCTTAAGTATTCCAGAACTGATGCGATATATTTGTGACGACAACACCTCGGAGCTCAACTCCCCGGGACACTGCCACAACCCCTAATGACAGGAGGCATCGAGAACAATGTTCTCGTCACAAAGACATCGGAACAATCCAAACAATACTCGCGTGATCCTAAAAAAAATTGGTGAATTTTTGAGAGTAGAAGAGATAAAAGTAATCGTCAGGAGTCCTCACCAGAGTGAAAAGAGATGAGGAGCAAAAGAAAACCTACTCTCCGATATATATATAGGACTCAAAACATTTTCAAGTGTGTGCCTAGACTCAACCGTCAACGATTCGATCAATCAGTGGGGGCTTCTAGGTCGGAGAAGGCTCTGATACCAACTTGTAATGCCCAAGATGGGACTATATCTCCTACGTGTCGAGGCACGACTTAAAGATATAAGCCCATTCTGGAATGATCGCAAGTTTGGTATCTTTGCACGACTCATGTAAAAGAGGGATTAAATTGCAAAAGGAGATAGTTGGCTTACACTCGCCACTTCACACAATACATTACATAAGCAAAACATCATTCAAAACATCACAACCCGACTACGGGCGAAGATCCAAAAGAAAGATACCAAAACAACATAAAGCCACAGGTCTAGATCGAATCCTAGTAGAAACCACTACTGATCGTCGAAACATCACAAGCATACGGCCACTTTCTTCATCGAGCTCCCAGTGAAGTACTTGAACCAGCTCCTGCATCAATCTCGGCTGAACCTGCATCTGGTGTTGTAGTATCTGTGAGCCACGAGGACTCAGCAATCCCATAACCATGGGTATCAAGACTAGCAAAGCTTTATGGGTAGGAAGAGGTAAAGTGGTGAGGCTGCAGTAGCGGCTAAGCATAATATGGTGGCTAACTTACTAGTACAAGAATAAGATGAGCATGGACGCAAACGGTCGCACAAGTAGTGATCACTAAAGATCCTGAACTACATACGAGTCAAACATAACCCCACCGTGTTCTCTTCTCAAAGTGAAAAGAGACAGTCACGGTTACTCACACAGTTGTGTGTTTTACTTCGGATCCTCTGTCAAGTTTTCTACAACCGGAAATTAACAAATTCCAATCTGCCACATAACCGCGGGCACGGCTTTCGAAAGATCATAACCCTGCAGGGGTGTCCCAACTTAGCCCATCACAAGCTCTCACAATTAGCTGAAGTGATAAATATAATATCATCACTCCTTATCTTAGGGAAATCCGATCAGGCTCGGTATCCCGGTGCACAAGACATTTCGACAATGGTAAAACAAGTCCAGCAAGACCTCCCGGCGTGCCGACACCCTGATGGTAGCCGCGCGCATCTCGTCTCAGGCCACGTCCGGATGAGCGCTACGTACAGTAACCGAAGATCCCAGATAACTGGGTGGCACCGCAAGTGGCTCTAGTTTGGGACCAACACCATCAGCACTGGCCCCCCTGCTATGTAGAATTAAGAACACGAGGGTGCGACCCCCTATGCAAATTTAATTATTAATTAAGTTGTTATTATGAGGCAAATTAAAACCAATGTTGGGCCTTGCTGGAGGAGTTTTATTCAAAGTCGAACTGTCAAGGGGTCCCCATCCACCCATCGTGTAAGGAACGCAAAATCAAGGAACATAATGCCGGTTTATCGGCGCCTAAGGTGGCATGAGTGGAACAAAACACCGAGCAAAAGGCCAAGCCTTCCACCCATGCCCAGTATATAGGTGTGTTAATAATAATTATAGATATTGTGATATTCCAACAACAAGTTCCCTCCTAGAACGATCTTCATCTTCACCTGCAACTAACAACGCTATAAGAGGGGCTGAGCAAGCGGGTAACATAGCCAAACAGTGGTTTTGCTAGGAAGGTTTCAAAGGTTAGAAGTTTCATGGCAACAAGGAGAGGCTGACATAAAAGATGGGTAGCGCGACATGTAACGATAGCATCGAGACAACTAAGCATGGCAATGGTAGTAAAGGTATCCAAGGGTATGATCATCTTGCCTGGGATTCCGCAAGGAAGAAGAACGGATCCATGAAGTAGACGGAGCAACATAGTCGAGCGAATACTCACAACTCCGGAACGAAACCGAAGCTAACAAGAGAAGCAACCGGAAAGAAGCAAACAACACGGTAAACACTCAATCATAAGCATGTCATACGATGCACATCCAGGTATGATGCATGTCCGGTTTAAATATGCATGGCATGGCAATGTGCACAAACAAAACTACAAGTTAAGTGGAGCTCAATATGCAACGAGTTGCATATTGACGAAACACCACATTTTAATTATTTATTGAATCTCGTTTATTTACAAGACAAGGTTAAATGTTTGTTAACATGGCAAGAGGTGAAGCAAAAACAAACTACCTATCTAGACATTTTAAATGAGGCCGGAAATAACAACAACAATTCCGGAAAAATCCCCATGAGCATGTTTAGTAATTTTAAGCAAATAACAATTCACACATATAATGTTGTTAACATGATGCGGATGACATGATCAAGTTTATGCAATTTTATTAAAAGTTAACATGAATAGATATGAAGTATTGTCACCGTGGTGGAAAGAAAGGGTGCCACGGCAACGATCCGAAAATGATGCAACGGCAACATCTCGGTTCCGGTAACTCGTTGAGAGACCGGTGCAAAAAATAACGGAGAGCGTGAGCGAGCGGAACAAGATGAAAGGTGGGGTCATCCCGTCACCGGATTCCCATGGGTCGGCGACGAGGCAACCGAGGAGCACGCCAAAAGATGAAACGGGCACGGTGCACACAAGGGCAAACATTTCATACAACCACAACAAGCATACATCCACGGGCCATCGTCTCGGGGTTATACCTTCGGAACAAACGTTCACGGGGCAGTTCGAGTCGTCGAGGGACGTAGTGGAAGAAGTCGTTCTCGCGATTCGTAGAGGAAGTAGGCGTTCACGTTCGAAGAGTAAGTAGTTGTTCTCGTTCGTAGTCGTACATGGGGCGACGGTAGTGGAAGTAGTTGTGCACGGGGTCGTCGTGGAACTTGTCGATCTCGGGACTTGGCGACGGTAGTGGTACACGTTTTCTTGAAGAGATCACGACGGCGGTAGTTGTACATGTTCCGTAGTTGTACTTGAGGGTCTTCGCACTCGCCGGTCTCGGTTCTCGCGGCAGTAGTGGTACTTGACGTAGAGGGAAGTAGTTGTTCTCGTTTCATCTGGGAGAGGTACTTGACATCCAACGTCTTCGGTAGTTGTACATTTTGGCGGTAGTCGAACTCGGCGACGTAAGCGGAACTTGGTGAATCCCCGTAGTAGAAGTAGGCGTGCACGTCTTGACGGGTCCGAGGGCTCCAGGCGTCGTGGTACCTACCGAAGGGGAACTTGTCGATCTTGCCGGTCTTCATGAACCGAAACGAAGCACACAAGAGCAAACATAAACGGCAGCACGGGGCGACGAGGTACTTGGCGAAGGAGGGCGCTGTGGTGACCGCGGGGCTGCTGCCTTTGCTCGGAGGGGAGGATCGGCGCTGGAGGTGCAGCTCCTGGCCGGCATCCGACGAGGCAAGGGCCTGGAGAGGAGGCCACGACCGGATATGGCTGCACGGAGGGAGGCGCTCGACAAGGACCTTGGCGAGCGGACGGCGGCAACACCTGGGGCTCTGGCGCGGCCATGGCGCGCAGGGAGACGAGGAAGAGGCCGTCGGCCGAAGGCGAGGCGACGCGCGAAGGCGCTGCTGGAGGGAGACGGATGGCGTGCAGGGAGCTGCTGGACGATGGAGAGGTCGCGACGGGCGGCAGGGGCGGAGGACGGCGGCGGCAGTTGCTGGCTCCGGTGAGGAGGACGACCGGGGCGCGCAGGGATCTGCGCTAGAGAGGAGAGTGAGGAGGCAGGGGCGCGGCAGAAGGGAACTGCGGCCTCGGCTTCAGCGGGTGAAGTGGCCGGCTGCGCCTCGTGGCCTGGAGGCGGCGCTGGACGGCCTTGGCGCGGAGGAGAGTCTTGGGGATGGGGAGGCGCTCGGCAGGGGAGAGCGAGGGCGCTGGGCGTCGATGGAACGAGGGGCTCGGGCAAGAGGCCAGGGGATCGAGGCGATGGGGTTCGAGGGAATCAGGGAGAGGTGCGGGGCTGGGTGTGGGCTGCGAGGGGAGAGCCAGGCGTGGCGGCGGCTCGCTGAGGGTGGAAAGGGAGAGGGCGAGAGGAGCGATCGGTGGTGCGTTAGGTTAGGCCGAGGCGAGGGAGCGGGCTGCAGCCTGGCTCTCCAGGCCCAAGAGGCTGATGGGCCAGGAGGCTGAGGCGGCTCGCTGAGGGAATTGGGCCGGCTGGCCTAGAAGGCTGAGGAGTACTGGGCCTTTCCTCCTCTTCTATTAAATCGCTTAAACAGAAAGAAAAAAAAGAGGGAAAAGAAAAAGGAGGCTAGGGTGGAATTTGGGAAAGAGGCTATTTTTCCTGGACTCCCAAAAATGTCCACGGTCCATGAAAAATAGGAGAGGCAAGAATGCAAGAGATAAAATCGAACTCATTTGAATTAAATTCAAATGATTTGAATTAGGGCATGACTTAAAAGTGTCCAAAAGTGTTGAGGTTTTTGGAGGAACCTCGATAAACGAGAAAAGAAATATAGGGAAGGTTTTTGATGGTGAAACTTGAAGCAAAAGAGGTCTGGAGAATAAATGCAAGTGTGTTACGGTGATCCCAACAATGGAATATTTATAATATAGCTCCCTAAATAGTGGGAGGATATGTTATAAAGAGAAGTTATCCTTCCCTCGATTTAAATGGACCGAAGGTCCACACAACTTATTTAGGTGAGATGCAAAAGATTAAAGACATGATGGCATGATGACATGATGCAATGCAAAAATAAATAACGCAAGCACAAATGAACACACGGGAGAACCCGGAACATCTGGAATCTTCTGGAATCTTCTGGGACGTCGGTCTTCGGGCGTCACAGTTGGGCTTAAGAGCCAACGGAAAGTAATTCGCAAGCATCTTATCATCGCGGGCTCCGGCAGCCTGCATCGCGATGGTGTAGATGCTGAGGAACTCCGACGGGTGGGTCTTGCCGTTGTACTTCTCGCCAACGTCAGGCTTGAAGGTGCGGTGAGTGGGCCAGTGGAACTGCCGCAGCTCACGGGTAAAAGCCGGACAGCCTACCTCGTAAGGTAGACCTCCACGGCTCCCCGGTGCTGGGCGGTCCACAGCAGGCCCTGCTCGCCTGTCTGACTGTGGCGCGCTCCGTGCCGGCGCTCGATGGTGGTCCAAGCGTCTTCATGAGCTCGCTCCTGAAGAACTTGACGTTGGTCGCCGTGGGTCCGTGGGTCGGACGACGCTATGGAGATGGCGTCACCCGCGACGTCTCGACGAGTCGACACATGCGGTACCGGGCGAGGAGGAGGCGAATGCACCGTGGCCACGGCGCTGCCGGTCCTCCCGCCACCGGTGCGTGGGACCCCATCGGAACATCGACCCAGGGGCCTCGCTAGACTTGGTTCATCCTTGTTGGCGACTGCGACAAGGCTTCAGATGGTGGCTCTCCATTCGTCGAGTTTCCCCGTAACGAGAGGAAAGTCGAGGAGCAACTGCGCGCGTGCCAGGGCTTCGGCTGGGGTTAACGGTAGCGAAACCTGCACGGACCGCGACGCGCTTCGACCCCTGACCATGTCAGGAGGAGCTCCATCATGATCCCGTGGTCGCATGCCGTTTCCACCAGTGCTTCGGCGGGCAGGCAGGTCTTCTACGTCCCGAGAGTGGCGCTCGGGGCTCTTCCCATGGCGACGCCCGGGATCTTCGGCGTGACGACGCCATTCGTCGCGCGCTGCTTGAGAGGAGCGCGCTATTGGCGCCGGCGTGGGAGTCCTGGAGGCCCTTGTGTCGCCTTTGGATGGTGCGGCAGCGATCTTGGAAGGCCCTGCGCCACTCGCGGAGCGCCTGGCTCCATCCTTGGACTTGGCGGTGTGTGGCCCATTACCAGGCGCACAAACATCGCCACCTCCCAAACTCCGGCAACTGGGACGGCATTGGTGTTCGCGAGCAGCGCCCAGGGTCCTTTCCGCGACCGGTCCGCTGCTCGCCCGCGTCGGGACGGGCTATCCGGCCTCCGACTG
>LR738715.1:498724363-498750527 GCA_902687465.1 Secale cereale
CCAACGGAAAGTAATTCGCAAGCATCTTATCATCGCGGGCTCCGGCAGCCTGCATCGCGATGGTGTAGATGCTGAGGAACTCCGACGGGTGGGTCTTGCCGTTGTACTTCTCGCCAACGTCAGGCTTGAAGGTGCGGTGAGTGGGCCAGTGGAACTGCCGCAGCTCACGGGTAAAAGCCGGACAGCCTACCCCGTAAGGTAGACCTCCACGGCTCCCCGGTGCTGGGCGGTCCACAGCAGGCCCTGCTCGCCTGTCTGACTGTGGCGCGCTCCGTGCCGGTGCTCGATGGTGGTCCAAGCGTCTTCATGAGCTCGCTCCTGAAGAACTTGACGTTGGTCGCCGTGGGTCCGTGGGTCGGACGACGCTATGGAGATGGCGTCACCCGCGACGTCTCGACGAGTCGACACATGCGGTACCGGGCGAGGAGGAGGCGAATGCACCATGGCCACGGCGCTGCCGGTCCTCCCGCCACCGGTGCGTGGGACCCCATCGGAACATCGACCCAGGGGCCTCGCTAGACTTGGTTCATCCTTGTTGGCGACTGCGACAAGGCTTCAGATGGTGGCTCTCCATTCGTCGAGTTTCCCCGTAACGGGAGGAAAGTCGAGGAGCAACTGCGCGCGTGCCAGGGCTTCGGCTGGGGTTAACGGTAGCGAAACCTGCACGGACCGCGACGCGCTTCGACCCCTGACCATGTCAGGAGGAGCTCCATCATGATCCCGTGGTCGCATGCCGTTTCCACCAGTGCTTCGGCGGGCAGGCAGGTCTTCTACGTCCCGAGAGTGGCGCTCGGGGCTCTTCCCATGGCGACGCCCGGGATCTTCGGCGTGACGACGCCATTCGTCGCGCGCTGCTTGAGAGGAGCGCGCTATTGGCGCCGGCGTGGGAGTCCTGGAGGCCCTTGTGTCGCCTTTGGATGGTGCGGCAGCGATCTTGGAAGGCCCTGCACCACTCGCGGAGCGCCTGGCTCCATCCTTGGACTTGGCGGTGTGTGGCCCATTACCAGGCGCACAAACATCGCCACCTCCCAAACTCCGGCAACTGGGACGGCATTGGTGTTCGCGAGCAGCGCCCAGGGTCCTTTCCGCGACCGGTCCGCTGCTCGCCCGCGTCGGGACGGGCTATCCGGCCTCCGACTGGCCAACCGCCACCATCGTCTTCTTCTTGGGCGCCATGATGATGAAGAAGCGTCTAACTGACTGCTAAAGCCGATTCTCACAACTGCGCCGCCTACCTGGCGCGCCAAAGATGTCGGGGTATTTGGATCGACACCTATGGGATCACAAGAATCCCTACTACGGTTGCGGGGCGCGGGGTTGAGAGAAGAGCGGATCCAACAGTTAGCACACGATTTGTTTACCCAAGTTCGGGCCGCAAAGATGTGTAAAACCCTACTCCTGCTTTGGTGGATTATATGTTTGTGTTCTTCAGCTAGCTATGGGGCATGAGGAGCTCCAAAAAGGCGAATCATGAGGAGTTCTAAAAGGCCGACTCGTGAGGAGTTCTAAAAAGCCGAATCCTCCTCCTGGTAGCCTCGGGCCTCCTTTTATAGGGAAAAGGGGTCGCCACAGTGGCACACAGGAGGTGGAAAGGGTACAGTGATGTGAGGTTATCCCTCGCATTACATGACAAGCCGCATTTAATGTGTCTTGCTTAGGTGTCCTTGCTTTATCGGGGACGAGGGAGACATCCATCTTATCCGTCGCCGCTCCTTCTTGTGTCGACACGCGCCCTGGCCAGCGATGCCTGAGATACCATGTAGGCAGGCAGGCAGCTGAGGTGGCGCAATGGTGGGTCTCCACGAAGATCTGCATGTCACCACGCAGGTGCCTGCCCGGCTGGTTTGGTCGGCAGCTGCATAGGGCGGTGGAAGCATAGTTGGCGTGGGCCCGATGGTGGCCCTGCGGATGTCCTCGGCAAGGGCCTTGCCGGGGCCCCGGCAAGGGTCTTGCCGCGGCTCCTGCTGTCATCCCCGGCAAGGTGCTTGCCGGAGGTCTTGTGGTCCTCCTTGGCTGGGATCCCGCCAAGGGTCGTCGTCTTCTTAGTGTGTATCTGATCTTGAATGTCTTCACAAAGATCTGCGTGCCACTACGGGGATATCTCCCGAATCCTTGCCCCATGGGGGCAGTGGACTCAAGGGTGATCCGCTCCGTAGGCGTGGGGCGAGCTACCGCGGCAAGGGTCTTGCCAGGGCTGCTAGAGCCGGCCCCGGCAAGGATCTTGCCGGGGCTGCTGAAACTGGCTCCTGGCAAGGATCTTGCCGGGGGAATCTGCTTCGTCCCTTTGCTCTTTGTGGTCTTGGCTTTGGGCTTCAGTTCCATCGAGCTTCGGTCTTACCCTGGCTCACCTCCCTTGCCATGCTTGGTGTGGTGGTGCCCGTGGCTCAGACTGCCCGTACACAGTCATAGGGGTACAAAAAGTGTACCCCTCTTTTTGTACACCGACACTATACGATCAGCCTACGTGCTTCATGTCATAATAGCACTCCTCCACGGCTCCACCCATCAAGCTAAACAAGCTTAGTTGTTCAAATACGACTCTGATATTATTAAAACAGAGTCGTTTAATTGGTCAGCTAAATGTTCCTCATTTATTTTCGAAAATGCATGTACGCCGTTGGGGTGTGGATCTACAGGGGGTCGCGGCCCACCCTGGGATTTTGGGTCGACCCAGACCTCGATTCCCCTTTGTTCTGCTGCACTTTCGATCTCTACTCGCCCCCAGCCGCCTGCCTCGCCGGCGACTTGCCATTCCCGGACAGCATGACTCTAGGAGTAAACGCCGGACTAACATGAGGTCAGAAGCCGCTCGCCCAACAGCGTCACCGCTGCTCGGGCGCGTCGTCGTGCCTACCTTCCCAGTCCGTTCAGGGCTCAGACGTGCAACACCCACTAAGCCAACCCGATTTATCCTGAGATTTGTCCTCAATCCTTAGCAGCTACTCCCCATTGTAAGTGCATCTAGTGCCACCCCTAGTGGTTTTGGAGTATTGACGACAAACCTGGTTGAGGGACTAATGTGTTTGTGAGAATTGCAGGATAACACAGGTAGTAGTCCCTCATTGATTCGGTTAACCTACCGGAGATGACCCCTAAAAATGTATGAAGACATTGATAATAGTGGTGGTATATGAAGATAATCATATTGAACACTTTGACAAGAGAAGACATTGTGTGAAGACTATGGAGAGCGAAGACATAGATGTTTCGTTGTTTCCTTTTCTTCTTTGTTGAGTCATAGGAACCACCGTACTATTAAGTGGGGTCCAAGTGAACTAAGTCAGAGTGACTGAAGTGATGCTCAACCAAATCCTATGTCTTCGAGCGAAGACTATGAGAGATAATCTTATCCAGAGGCGGATGAGTCAGCTTTACTTAGAGCTCAAGTAAAGTTGCCGTGTGTGTTTGAAATCTGACCGTTGGAACACGTGTCAGTTCCTTAGTGACCCAGGGTCACTTCGGACAAATCAGGTCGGGTTGCCCAGTGGCTATAAATAGCCCACCCCCTACACCATAAATTGGTGGCTGCTCAGAGTTATTGCACGGCTTTTGTCGTTTGAGAGCAACCCACCTCCGAAGCATTTGAGAGAGAAATCCTTGCAAGGACAAAGCCCAAACACCCAGAGCCAAAGAGTGTTAGGCATCACTAAAGTCTTTCTGTCTGTGTGACCTGAAGACTTATTACACTTGAGGACTGTGTTTCCTCCAGCCGGTTAGGCGTCGCGTTCTGAGCATCCAAGAGTCATTGTGGATTGCCAGTGAACGAAGTCTGTGAAGTTTTGGAAGTCTACCTTGAAGACTTACCAGAGTGATTGGGCGAGGACTAGGTGTTCTTAGCTCAAGGGGAACAAGGTGAAGATGCGGTCTTCTGAGTTAAATCTCAGCCTCCCTAACCAGACGTATAGTTGTCACAGCAACTAGAACTGGTCTAACAAAACACTGTCTTCCCCGAGCTACTGGTTCTATCCTCTCCTTCCCTTTACTTACTACTCCATGTTGTGAAGACATTGCATGTTTGCTTTATCTGATTGTCTTCACTGAGTATCTACTTGTTGTGATTGGCTTCATTCCTTCTTCCTTTATGATCACTACTGCCTAGCTGCTATTAGTCTTCATGCTTACACTTCATTGAATACATGACTATGGCTTATCTAGTGAAGTCCACTTTCCGCTGCATACTAATAGGCTTGAGCTTACCGTTTGTCTTCGAAACTACCATGTTTTGAAGCATTTCATAAAAATCGCCTATTCACCCCCCCCCCTCTAGTCGATATACTGCACTTTCAATTGGTATCAGAGCAAGGTACTCCCTTGTTCTGTGTGATTTGGTTTAACCACCTGGAGTTTTAGCTATGTCGACTGCAGGGATAATCAAAGTTCCGCTGTGTGCCCCGTCTTCGATGGCACCGAATATCCCTACTGGAAGAACAAGATGTGCATGCATCTTGAAGCCATTGACGTGGACCTCTGGTTTGTCGTCAAGCACGGCGTTCCCAAGACTGGTGAAGTGTAGGATCGAAAGTATGTCTAGAGGGGGGGTGATTAGACTACTTGACAATATAAAAAATCTGCCTTTTGATCATGTAAAGTTTTTGGCAGTTTCACAATTAAGATCAATTCAAGTATCACCCTACACATGCAATTCTAGAGTATAAGCAGCGGAAAGTAAATTGCACATGTAGTAAAGAGAGGTGAAAAGATCAAACGCAGTTTGGAGACACGGAGATTTTTGTCGTGGTTCCGGTAGGTGGTGCTATCGTACATCCACGTTGATGGAGACTTCAACCCACGGAGGGTAACGGCTGCGCGAGTCTACGGAGGGCTCCACCCACGAAGGGTCCACGAAGAAGCAACCTTGTCTATTCCATCATGGCCTACGCCCACGGAGGACTAGCCTTACTCGGGGTAGATCTTCACGAAGTAGGCGATCTCCTTGCCCTTACAAACTTCTTGGTTCAACTCTACATCTCAAAGACGGAGGCTCCCAAGCGACACCTAACCAATCTAGGAGGCACCACCCTCCAAAAGGTAATAGATGTTGTTGATGATGATGAACTCCTTGCTCTTGTGCTTCAAATGATAATCTCCCCAACACTCAACTCTCCTCACTGATATGGCTGTGGTGGAAGAAAGGATTGAGTGGAAAGCAACTTGGGAAGGCTAGAAATCAAGTTTCATATGGTAGGAATGGAATGACTTGATCTCAACACAAGGGTAGGTAGTTCTCTTCTCAGAAAGTGTATGGTAGGAGTGGTAGACTTTCTGATGGCTCTCTCCACGAATGAAGAGGGGGTGGAGGGGTATATATAGCCTCCACACAAAATCCAACCGTTACACACATAATTGAGCAATCTCGGTGAGACCGAAGTGAAAACTCGGTCAGACCGAAAGTTCAAATATAGTGAACGTTGGGGTTTTCGGTGGGACCGAAAATACCATCTCGGTGTGTCCGATATGAGTCAAAGGTAGTAGCTTGCCATTCTCGGTGGGACCGAAATTAACAACTCGGATATTCCGATATGATGTCAATTGGTTACAGAAGGTTGGCAGACCAGTTTCGGTGAGACCGAACTCAAAATCGGATGGACCGAAATTTCTAGGGTTTGGAAGAATAGCTGAGGTGGTTCATCTTTGCAGAATCGGTTTGTCTGAGATTACTTATGAGTGTGTTAAGTAGTGAAAGTTGCTGATAGTTGAGGGAGCTAAATCACTAAGCACTTGAGCAACCAGATCATCAGCACAACCTCATCCCCTTTTAATAGTATTGGCTTTTCCTATGGACTCAATGTGATCTTTGATCACTAAACCAAAAATAGAGTCTTGAGCTTTTGCCAATGCTTGTCTTAGCATTTTGAGGGGTCCACTTCTTCAGACATTTCCATACCCGTATCATCGAACTTCTCTGAAATGATTCTCAAGTAACTATTAGTTCAATGATATATATGTTGTTATTAATTACCAAAACCACCCGGGGATTAGTTGCACTTTCAATCTCCCCCTTTTTGGTAATTGATGACAACATATAGATCAAAGCTTCGACAAAAGATATAATCAATGAATAATATCGTCGCTTTGAGAAGTATGTGATAAACAAGAGCTCCCCCTAAATTTGTGCATTAATTAAAATTTGCGTTTGTATGCAAATGCACAATCGATTAGGATTATGGGTCACTCTTCCATGTCACATACATCTTGGTGGAGCGCACAAAATGATAAGAATGAATAACATGCACTCAAACACCAAGACAAGAGTAAATAGCCATACAATAAGGAATAGCATATGATAAGCATTAAGCACACATTAAAGCATAGTACGACCAAGCACTCATTAAGGTAGCATCAAACGTAGTAGCAAGCACACTGAAAGTATCAAGAACCAAAAGAAACAAATGTATCTCAAAGGAAACCGGCAAAAGAACGAAAGAGCACTCTCTCTCTCTCGAAAGCCCTATGATCTATACAATTTCTCCCCCTTTGGCAACAAGTTACCAAAAAGTTCGAAAAGGTATAGAACTAAGCGTCACTGTGGGCTCTGCTGGCGGCTCCCGTCTGGGTAGATGTCGGAGTAGAAATGACGGCATCGGCGAAGACTTCTGCTGATGTCTGCGCTGGAGGAGTGGATGCTGGAGCTGGAGTAACTGCTGGAGCTGAAGTGGTAGCCCTGGAGTCAGTCACTGGAATAGCTGCAGATCGGGATCCTCTGGGAACCTGAGCAGTCTGGCGATGAGAGTCCTGGACTAGATCATCCTGCATGAGCTCTGCTCTCTCCTGCCTTGCTTCCTCCATGTCTGCCTCAAGCTTGTTGACGGACACCTGAATCTCAGTCAGCTTCACGTCCAGAGCGTGGATCTTGTCCTCAACAATCCTCTCTAGGCTTTCCTGAGATTGCTCAATGCTGGCCAGGCGTTGTTCAATCCTTTGGGTAGCTTCAAGAATCTGCTCTCCGAAGCTCTTTGGTTTAGCTGCTGCTGCTGCTGCCTCTTTATCAGCTTTGGCTTTCTTTGCAGCTTCAATTTTGGCTTGTCCTTCAACTGAGGTTGGATCCTCCTCATCCATCACAACTACGTTATCCTCATGCCCTGGCTGCAGTGGCAAGTGCTTCCTATCCAACATGAATTTGCCCGTGCCAAACTTGGCATTGATGAGCATCTGAATCTGCGGGGCAAATCCACACGACCTCTTCTGGTCAGCTGCAGTCCTCTTAATGGTCTCTACCATTAAGTCCATCACCTTGAAAGGTGCCTTCTCATCAAGAATGTGCAGCATGTTGATAGAATAGCCTCGAATCATGCGGTGGTCTCCAGACTTGGGCATCAAGGTATGCCTCAAAATGGTGTTTGTGGTGGTCAGACCTGCCTGGAGATAGTACACTGAGCCAAGCTTCCACCCTTCCAAATCAGCAGCGGGGATCTCCTTGTACATGTTCTTCATGGAATCATGACTCTTCTTAGGAATCCCATAGACATCAATGTCGTCCTCTCTCTGCACTGGAGCATTCAGAAGTTCTGCCCATTCTTCAACAGACGAAGAAAACCTTTGACCTTCAGTCATCCAGGTGATCTTGCCATCAGGATAGAAGTGGGCTGTGGCGTAGAACTGCATGATCATCTCGTCATTCCAAGCTGTCAGCTCCTGACCCACAAAATCAGCAACTCCACATGCAGTAAAGCTCTCATGCACATGGGGAAAGAAGTCTCGGTGCTCTTCACTGTCAATGTACTTCCAGTCAACATACCTGGTGTCAGCAACAATAGGCTTCTTATCCATCAGCACGGTCTCATAGAAGTCCTGCTGCTCTCTGGTGTGGAATCTGGGGTCCATAACAATCCTTCTCCTCACGGCATATGGATCAGACTGTCTCCATAGCCTGAGACATTTATCCTTCCTTGCCTTCATGTCCTCAGCTTGAGGATGAGCATCATTGTGGAGTGGCAACTTAGGACGGAGCTTAAGCAACACATGCTCTTCATCTGACTCAGACGGTGGCATCTCACCTTTGTTCTTCTCAGAAGCTGGAATGCTCCTGGTTATCCTCTTGGGCTTGGCTGGAGCTGCCTTGGCTTGGGCAGGCTTCTTGGGCTTAGAAGTGGCTTGAGCCCTAATAGCATCACCCATGAACTTAGCTTTCTGAGGAGGAGGCTGGGGTGCATCTTCTTCTTCTTCTTCAGCAGCATCAACATGAGGTTCAGCATATACTACCCTCTTCCTCTTGGAAGTTTTCTTCACCTTACTTGGAGCTGGCTCTTCCAAGTTGAGCTTCTTGGCAACAGCTGACTGCTTGACCTTGATGGTGCCTTTCTTTGACTGCTGCCCTTCGTGCTCTTTGGCAACGACTTTCCTCTTGGGCTTGGAGGTAACTTCCTCAGCAACGAAGTCAGAGTCCTCATCATCAGAATTTCTCTTCTTCCTGGTCCTGGTGGCTGCAGGAGGCAAACCACTAGGGGTGCTCCTCTCACCATCATCACTGGAACTACTAGCCTCAGGACTAGTATCTGCCTCTGGAATCTCTGCAAACGGTGACTCAGACCTGTTCTGGCTGTCACTGACATCTGACATGGCTGACAACCTGTGAAAAGATAAGGTATAGGCAGAGTAGAAGAGTTATCACAACTGCAGAGGTTTTTGAAAAAAATGAGTTCAAATCTTAGTTTTGAGTTTTCACAGAATGCATTTCGGTCAAACCGATTTTCAGTTTCGGTGAATCCGAAGTGTATACAAAAACCTACACACCACTTTCGGTCAGACCGAAATGGGTTTCGGTCCTACCAAAACACTAGGGTTTCACTGAGACTCTACATCGGTCACACCGATTTGCACGAATCGGTTAGACCGAACGGTGCAGTGCAATGGCCAGAGGCCAAATCGGTCATTCCGAGTTTTCAAAATCGGTTCCACCGAGATGTGTTCCGTGGAAACCTAAACCTAAGAATTTCGCTCGAAACTAAGATGATCTGATCTGATGTTTAGGGAATATCTCAAACGTGGATAGATACATGGCAAACCAATCGTGCAAGAATCAGATGGGGAGCACGAGAGGGATCGGGACTCACCCTAACTTGGTGGAGTCCCTCTACGGCGGCAACGGCGCGGAGAGGATTACCGTTGACGGCGGCGGAGACCTGCGGCGAGGGCGCACAGGCGACGACGGCGACGATCCGAAGACAAGGGCGACGGCAGCAGGGGACTTGGGGGCGAAACGGTTTGAAGAATTAAATCGCGCGCAGCCCTCAGGTATATATATCCCCATACTATCGGTGGGACCGAGTTGAAAAACTCGGTGACACCGAAATGGCTAACTGCTGTGCAGTTACACATATCGGGCACGCCGAGATTTTAAACTCAATTTCACCGAGATGAAACCTAGATCAGTCTAAGCGTTTCGGTTGGACCGAGATGGAGAAGCCGGTCAGACCGAAATGGACTTAGAAGGTTTTGGAAGTCAGCCTTAGACGGATCGGTGGCTCCGAGTGCTCCTCACTCGGAGGGTCCGAAAATGACTTGTTCAAAGTTGTGATATGAGCATGAATAGAATTTGAGACAAGAAAGCATAGATAGCTAGGGAAGGTGCTTAGGCATTCTTGTCCATCCATTTGGCCAGAAAAGTCAAAACAATCAAAACAACAAATGGATGTCCTTGAATGAATAAAATCATGCATTCAACATGCTCACACAATAAGATAGCAACTGAAATATGTGTCAAACATGCACAACCAATACTCTAGCTACTAGCACACAATTTGTCGATGACTAGGTCATCTATATATGAGTATATTGACTTAGGAGTCAGATGAGAACATTTGATCATAGGTCATACTCATCGTTTAAGCACAAGTGGGGTTACCACTTTTACATAAAGCATTGATGTGTTCACATCATTTGGAGATGCTTTAGCTCAATTTTTTTTAGAGCAAAGCTCCCCCTAGATGTGAGAACCCCTTTTAAAGGGTCAAACTAACCTTGGGTTGTCGTAGAAGACTTCATGTAGATGTTGAAGATGTGGATGCTCAATGTTGATGTAGATCATCAGGAGTTGGGAGCTATCCTTTGGATTAGGGCACTTTCAATACCTACATGGGTTAGTCCCACAAGGAACAAACAAGGATATCCATGGACATAGATTGAAGTTCACAATAGATGATGTCCATGAAAGCAATGATTACCTTGTCCCTTGACTTACCAACAAGAGGGTTTGTGACTCCATGAACTAGTGCATGATGTGGAAGTTGATTGCACAAGTTCTTGCCAAAATGAATATGAGTGAAGTATGTTGGCGGAGTCACCCTCAAGAACCTTCTAGTTCTTCTTCTTTGGGATCCACATCATCTTGATGGGAATCCTTGGAGTTGTAGTTGAGCTTGACGAAGTAGAACTTGATGTGTCCTTGGGAACCCACTTGACCATGGCTTGAGGTGCTTCAATGAATGCATCAATCTCCTCTTGAAGCTTGTCCTTGGCCTTTAGCTTGTGGTCTTGTGGTGGAAGGTCATCTTGAGCTTGTTCCACATTGGAAGAAGTAGGATCATACTTCTCCTTTTGTGAAACAAACTGTGGAGTAGGGTATTGACCTTCTTCCCACTCAACTCCTTCGGCGTTGAACTTTCGCTCAAAACCAATCCCTTGATTCTTCCGGTGTCTTCCTTGTTTGCGAACAATCTCCTCAAAGTTTTTGCTTCCGGCAAGACTCTTGTAGACACCTTTCTCTATGATTTCCTTCTATAAGCTATTTTCTTGCTCAAGTGTAACTTGGCTTGAAACATTGTTAGTGGAATCAAGAGAACTACTAGAAGCAACAATATTGGATTTAACATTGTTATTGTTACTACTAGAGGAAGAATTTTTCTTATGCTTGTCATGCTTAGTCTTAATAGGTGGCAAGAAATTAGACAAGAGCAGTCGTTTGGCAAGATATGAAGAACTCTTCTTTCGAAGATCATCATTGATCTCTTTTAGAAACTCATGTTCTTGCTCTAGAGTGAGCTTCTCGAAGCGTAGCTTCTCATGAGATCTTAGGAGCTCTCTATGATCTTCTTGAGTTGTTTCATGAGCTAACTTAAGAGTGTTTAGTTCTTTAGTTAGACGCTCAATCTCCTTCATAGCATTGTCATTCGACTCTTCTCGACTATAAAGACTACTAGCATTTTCATCATTACTAAGCTCACTAGATTTATCATGCAAGAGCTCATCTTCACCAAGCAAGTCATCCTCATCACTATCAAAGTCAATGAATTCAGGGTGTGTTACCTTGGGGCCTTTAGCCATGAAGCATCTTCCAATTCCCTCATTTGGTGAATCAAATAAGTCGTAGGAGTTGGAGTTGGAGGATACGAGTGCAAGTCCGGCAACACCTTCATCTTGACTGTAGTCGGAGTCGGAGTGATAGCTTCCATCGGATTGATTGTCGGAGTCGGAGCCGGAGGCCCATTCACCTACATGAGCTTGATGTCTTCTTCTTGTGTAGCTCCTTGATGACTTGTCTTTCCTCTCCGAGTCCTTGCTTCTCCGAGAGGGTCTTCGTTCATAACGATCATCTCTACTCCTTCTCTCTCTCCGAGGTGACTCATCTCTTGCTCTTCTTCTTGGAGATTCTTCTCTTCTCTTGTGGGGAGCCGTACACTCATTTGAGAAGTGTCCGGGTCTTCCACAATTGTAGCAGTTTCGATCACGACTAGAAGATCTCCTTTCATCATATGATCTAGACTTTGAGCTTCTTTCTTTGCCTCTATTCTTGTAAAACTTGTTGAAGTTCTTAACAATTAGGCTTATCTCTTCATTGGAAATTAGCTTGTCACTTGAGGTGGTGGGAGCATCACTTGTAGCTTTGTAAGCACCACTTGACTTGTTGTGAAGCTCTTCCTTATCCTTAAGTGTCATCTCATGAGCAACAATTCTTCCAATGACTTCAGTTGGCTTGAGGGTCTTGTAGTTTGGCATCATTTGGATCAAAGTGCACACGGTGTCATACTTCCCATCCAAAGCTCTGAGAATCTTCTTAATGATGAATCGGTCGGTCATTTCTTCGCTTCCTAAGCCGGCAATCTCATTTGTGATGAGAGCAAGCCTAGAGTACATTTCAGCGACTCCTTCACCATCCTTCATCTTGAACTTGTCAAGTTGACCTTGAAGAATATCTAGCTTTGATTCCTTCACAGATTCAGTACCTTCATGCATTTCAACCAAAGTATCCCAAATCTCTTTAGCATTCTCAAGACGGCTGATTTTGTTGAACTCCTCGGGACACAAAGCATTGAAG
Source organism: Secale cereale (assembly GCA_902687465.1). Taxonomy (NCBI): domain Eukaryota; kingdom Viridiplantae; phylum Streptophyta; class Magnoliopsida; order Poales; family Poaceae; genus Secale; species Secale cereale. The sequence goes on from LR738715.1 coordinate 498,736,614, forward strand.
AGAATGGCACAAGCTTGAGCATTGTTTTGCAACATCCGCAACTCTTTCGGTGTAGCTTCGCGATCCGGAACTTTTCCTTCCTCGAAGAATTCACCTTGCATACCAACACAAATAATGCCCCATGCGGCTGGGTTATGACCAAGAATATGCATTTTCATTTTATGCTTCCAACTAGCAAAATTTGTACCATCAAAGTAAGGACCTCTACGATAATTACCCTCACTAGACGCCATACTCTCCTAGGTTGTGAAACCAAGCTTATGGAGTCCAATGCAATGGAAACCAAAACAATGGAGACCAAAGCTCTGATACCACTTGTAGGATCGAAAGTATGTCTAGAGGGGGGGTGATTAGACTACTTGACAATATAAAAAATCTGCCTTTTGATCATGTAAAGTTTTTGGCAGTTTCACAATTAAGATCAATTCAAGTATCACCCTACACATGCAATTCTAGAGTATAAGCAGCGGAAAGTAAATTGCACATGTAGTAAAGAGAGGTGAAAAGATCAAACGCAGTTTGGAGACACGGAGATTTTTGTCATGGTTCCGATAGGTGGTGCTATCGTACATCCACGTTGATGGAGACTGCAACCCACGGAGGGTAACGGCTGCGCGAGTCCACGGAGGGCTCCACCCACGAAGGGTCCACGAAGAAGCAACCTTGTCTATTCCATCATGGCCTACGCCCACGGAGGACTAGCCTTACTCGGGGTAGATCTTCACGAAGTAGGCGATCTCCTTGCCCTTACAAACTTCTTGGTTCAACTCCACATCTCAAAGACGGAGGCTCCCAAGCGACACCTAACCAATCTAGGAGGCACCACCCTCCAAAAGGTAATAGATGTTGTTGACGATGATGAACTCCTTGCTCTTGTGCTTCAAATGATAATCTCCCCAACACTCAACTCTCCTCACTGATATGGCTGTGGTGGAAGAAAGGATTGAGTGGAAAGCAACTTGGGAAGGCTAGAAATCAAGTTTCATATGGTAGGAATGGAATGACTTGATCTCAACACAAGGGTAGGTAGTTCTCTTCTCAGAAAGTGTATGGTAGGAGTGGTAGACTTTCTGATGGCTCTCTCCACGAATGAAGAGGGGGTGGAGGGGTATATATAGCCTCCACACAAAATCCAACCGTTACACACATAATTGAGCAATCTCGGTGAGACCGAAGTGAAAACTCGGTCAGACCGAAAGTTCAAATATAGTGAACGTTGGGGTTTTCGGTGGGACCGAAAATACCATCTCGGTGTGTCCGATATGAGTCAAAGGTAGTAGCTTGCCATTCTCGGTGGGACCGAAATTAACAACTTGGATATTCCGATATGATGTCAATTGGTTACAGAAGGTTGGCAGACCAGTTTCGGTGAGACCGAACTCAAAATCGGATGGACCGAAATTTCTAGGGTTTGGAAGAATAGCTGAGGTGGTTCATCTCGGTGGGACTGAGTTTGCAGAATCGGTTTGTCCGAGATTACTTATGAGTGTGTTAAGTAGTGAAAGTTGCTGATAGTTGAGGGAGCTAAATCACTAAGCACTTGAGCAACCAGATCATCAACACAACCTCATCCCCTTTTAATAGTATTGGCTTTTCCTATGGACTCAATGTGATCTTTGATCACTAAACCAAAAATAGAGTCTTGAGCTTTTGCCAATGCTTGTCTTAGCATTTTGAGGGGTCCACTTCTTCAGACATTTCCATACCCGTATCATCGAACTTCTCTGAAATGATTCTCAAGTAACTATTAGTTCAATGATATATATGTTGTTATTAATTACCAAAACCACCCGGGGATTAGTTGCACTTTCATGAAGGCGTCACCCCTGCTGATGTCAAGAGGCTCGTTCAATTGGATTCAACGGCCAAGAACATCATCTGTGGTCATCTGACCAAAGGACAGTACGGTCGTGTAAGTGCTCTGGACACGTCAAAGGAAGTTCGGGACTGGCTCTCAAAGGTCAATGAAGGAGTCTCTACCCAGAGAGATCAAAGGATCAGCGTCCTTCGCAATCTCTTCAATCGCTTCAAGAGACATGACAATGAAAATGTCCAGCATACTTTTGATCGCTCACTGACATCACAAATGAGCTTTAAGTACTTGGCGCCACTGAGATTACCAAGCATGAAATCGTCAAGACCCTTCTGAGATCACTCGACAGCTCATTTGATATCCTTGCCCTGATGATTCAAGAACGCCCTGACTTCAAGACTCTCGATCCGTCTGATATACTTGAGAGGATCAGCACACATGAGTTCCAGCTATCTGAGAAACGTGACATCTATGGTCCCAACTATGGCCGATCTCGCGCCTTGAAGGCAAAAGTTGTTTCCTCATCTGAAGAAGAATCTGACTACAGTTCTGATGATCCTGAAGACATTGGAAAGGAGCTTGCCATGCTTGTGAAGAAGTTCCAGAAATTCTCTAGGAAGAAAGGGTTCAGAAAGTCTTCAAGATCCAGCTCAAGAAATGATGAGGCATTTGCTCATGGCTACAAGAAAAGAACATGTCATAAGTGCAAGAAACCTGGTCACTACATCTCTGAGTGTCCTCAGTGGGACAACGAGAAGAAGAAAAAGAGGAGCAAGGAATATTGTTCTGATGACAAGAAAAAGAAGAAATACTCAAAGTCTTCTTCAAAGTCTTCATCAAAGTATTCATCACATAAGAAGAATTCATCTAGCAAGGCTCGCGCTTTTGTTGGCAAAGAGATGGATTTTGAGGAAGAGTCTGCTTCTGAAGAAGCGGAGGTGGAGTCGGAGGAGGAGTCTGATTCAGGTGCTGCAAGTCTGGCTTTAGCCACTGCTTACGTGGGCAAGTCCATCTTCAACACTGAAGACAATGGCCCCGTCCCCAACAATGACGATGAGGACGACGACTCTGCACCCACCTTCTGCTTCATGGCACGCGGTGCCAAGGTAAAATCACGCGATGCTTACTTTCAAACATCTAGTGAAGATGACTCTGATTGTGAATCAAAACCTAGCTACAAAACACTTGCTAAAATTGCCACTGAACAGCTGAAAGCCATGGGACATATTCAAAAACTGTTAGACAAAAGCGATGACCTGTTGGACGCGGAAATGACCCGTTCTCAGTCCTTAATTGAAGACATAAAAAATCTTCATGTTAAGTACCAGGAACTTGAAGGTCTTTATGAATCGCTTTCAAAAACTCATGAAAAGCTTTCCCACAATTACATTCAAAGGAAACGAGAACTTGAGAAAGTGAAAGCGGCTCATGAAGATCTTCAAAAGAAGAATGAGTCACTCCGCGCACAACTGATCAGCTCTTCTCACGAAGAGTTTGAACCACCATGTCTAAAATGCATTGAACGTGATAATGCTACATCTGTTGCTGAATGCTCTACTGCTGCCACTGTTGCAATATCTTCAACTATTGATGTGGTAACTAACCCCTCTGCTGACGAAACCACTACTATTGCTGATGAAAATGCTTGGTTGAAGACTTTGCTTGAAACAGGGATGTACAAAAGCCTCAAAGGGCATCAGACTCTATGTGATGTCCTCAAAAAGCAGATACTGAACCGAAACCCTAGGAAAGAGGGTGTTGGGTTTGACAGGAAAATGAATGTTGATGGTTCATACTGGAAGCCTGAGCAGTATCCCAAAACCACATGGGTTGCTGAAAAGTGACCTTCAGTGGATCCATCTACCTTATCTGGCTTCACTTGTGCTAATCCTGTTATTATTGATGAATCCTTTGATGCAAACTATAAACTGTTTAAGAATCAAAATGGTGAAGTGTTTGCCAGGTATATTGGTACTAACTGTAGGAATGGACCACCTATGAAGAAGATCTGGGTGCCCAAAGGTTGTTTTGAGAAGCTTCCAGCAAATACTATCATGACACCTCCTGGGATGAAGAAAAACCCCAGACCAAAGGCTTCATATGGTCCTAAGGCTTCATACAGACAAAGGACTCACCCGAGTCACCCTAACACAGATGTTTTGCAGGGAAATCATACTCACACCCATGAATATGAGCGTGTTTCTTCATACCGCTATGTTCATAAATCAAAGAACTTTTCTGCCTATTCTTATGAGTATTATTCTCCTCCTGCAAAACTATTTGCTAGGGCCCCAAAGCCAAAATTCTCAGATGCTGCTCTAAGACTCATTCCTTCTAAGCCACCCCTGAAAATGTGGGTGGTTAAGAATAACTAACTTTCTCTTGCAGGGAAAGGTCTCCATCCTATAATCAATGGATTCTGATGCTATTGCTGGGGACCTAAAACACTTGTAGGGCACAAGATCAAATGCCCAAAATGACTTACTGCTCATACTATTCATAAATCTCTTGTTGAAGATCTTATCAGTCCTGACTTAAATCTAAAGCTTTCATAATCCACTTATGCATCAATTGTTTATGCTTCACAATGGCTTTTGGTGAAGCCTATCCTCCTAACTGGATTGTAGGGGGAGACACCAAAGTCTTTAGAATGGATTATGGATAGCGGATGCACAAATCATATGACTCGTGATCGAAATCTTCTCATGGACTCAACTTTACGTCCATCCAACAAGAGTCACATCACATTTGCTGATACTGGTAAAAGCAAAGTGTTGGGTCTAGGTAGAGTTGCAATCTCAAGAGATCAGCACATGGACAAAGTCATGCTTGTTGAATCTCTTGGCTTCAACTTAATGTATGTCTCAATGCTTTGTGACTTAAAAATGATTGTGATCTTTGGTAAATTTTGTTGCATTGTACTAATGGAATCTGACAAGTCTTTAGTATTTGAAGGATACAGAAAAGGTGATCTGTATATGGCAGATTTCTCAGCTGGACCGCAAATGGCCGTATGTCTTCTAGCAAAAGCTTCAGAGTGTTGGCTCTGGCATCGAAGGCTAGGACATGCTGGCATGAGGAACTTGCACACTCTCGCAAAGAGGAAGCATGTCATAGGCATCGAGGAAGTCAAGTTCAAGAAAGATCATCTATGTGGTGCCTGTGAAGCTGGGAAGATGACTAGAGCCAAGCATCCCTCGAAGAAAATCATGACGACATCTAAACCCTTCGAGCTGCTCCACATGGACTTATTTGGCCCTACTCACTACTCCACATTCTCTACCACAGCTTGTCTCTACGGCTTCGTCATTGTTGATGATTACTCAAGATACACATGGGTGCACATAATACTCTACAAGATTGAAGTGCAAGATGTCTCCAGACGCTTCGCCAACCGTGCCATGAACAACTATGGCATCAAGATCAAACACATCAGAAGTGACAATGGCACTAAATTCAAGAACACTGGCCTCAATCTTTATCTGGATGAGATGGGAATCACTCATGAATTCTCAGCCCCATATACACCTCAGCAAAATGGGATCGTTGAGCGCAAGAACAGAACTCTAATTGAGATGGCTTGAATGATGCTCGATGATTTCAAAACCCCAAGAAGATTCTAGCCCGAAGCTATTGATACTGCATGCCATATCATCAACCGTGTTTATCTTCACAAGCTTCTGAAGAAAACATCATATGAACTCCTCACTGGAAAGAAGCCAAATGTAAGCTACTTCAGAGTATTTGGAGCTAAGTGCTGGATCAAGGATCCTCATCATAAGTCAAAATTTGCACCCAAAGCTCATGAAGGCTTCATGCTCGGATATGGAAAGGACTCACACTCCTACAGAGTCTTAAACATGTTTCTCTATAAAACTGTTGAAACTGTGGATGTGAGGTTTGATGAGACAAATGGATCACAAAGAGAATCCCTACCAAATGTCCTAGATGAAGCTTCACCAAATGAATCTATCAAGCTAATGGGAACCGGTGAGATCATGCCGTCCGAAGCACAACCTGATGAGGAACTCATCATCTCTGCTCCAAATCAACCTGACGATAATGCTCAGCCTGAAGACAATACTCCTGATGAATACAATGTACAGCAAGAGCAAAATCTTCGTCCAGCTCATCCTCGTGTTGCAAATGAAGTGCAAGTTGAGAAGATAATTGATAGCATAAATGCTCCTGGTCCACTCAGTCGCTCAAGAGCAACACGGCTTGCAAATTTCTATGGGCACTTTGCTTTTGTCTCAATATCTGAACCCAAGAAAGTTGCTGAAGCTTTTATGGAGCCTGAATGGATTCAAGCAATGAAAGAAGAACTTCAACAGTTTGAGCTGAACAATGTGTGGGAACTTGTCAAGCGTCCTGATCCTCGAAAGCACAACATAATAGGCAGAAAATGGATCTATCGCAACAAGCAAGATGAGCATGGTCAAGTGGTCAGAAACAAAGCTCGTCTCGTTGCTCAAGGATACACTCAAGTTGAAGGAATTGACTTCGATGAAACATTTGCTCCTGTGGCTAGACTTGAAGCTATTCGTATACTGCTAGCCTATGCAAATCATCACAACATACTTCTATATCAAATGGATGTAAAGAGTACCTTTCTCAATGGAAGAATTGAAGAAGAAGTGTATGTTGCACAACCACCTGGCTTTGAAGACCCAAAACGTCCTGATATGGTATACAAGCTCAACAAGGCACTGTATGGCCTCAAACAAGCACCTCGTGCTTGGTATGACACCCTCAAAGACTTCCTGAAGAGCAAAGGCTTCAAACCTGGATCCCTAGATCCCACACTCTTCACAAAGACATATGATGATGAGCTATTTGTCTGTCAAATCTATGTGGATGACATTATCTTCTGCTGCACGGACAAGAAATACGGTGACTAGTTTGGTCACATGATGCAAGAACAATATCAAATGTCTATGATGGGTGAGCTGAAGTTCTTCCTTGGTCTTCAAATTCGTCAGCAAAGCAACGGCATCTTCATATCTCAAGAAAAGTACCTGAAAGACTGCCTGAAGAAGTTTGGAATGCAAGACTGCAAAGGGTACTTGATGCCAATGCCTGCCAAACATCATCTGGGTCCCGACGCCAATGGTAAAGAGTTTGATCAACAGGTATACCGCTCCATGATTGGTTCTTTACTTTATTTATGTGCATCTAGGCCAGATATTATGCTTAGTGTTTGCATTGTGCTCGATATCAAGCGGCACCAAAGGAGTCGCATCACTTAGCTGTGAAGCGAATACTTCGATATTTGGCTTACACCCCAACACTAGGATTATGGTATCCAAAGGGCTCGGAGTTTGATCTAGTAGGATTTTCATATGCTGATTATGCTGGTGACAAAGTTGATCGCAAGTCCACATCTGGCACATGTCACTTTCTAGGACGATCACTTGTCTGTTGGTCTTCAAAGAAGCAGAACTGTGTATCACTCTCCACTGCTGAATCTGAATACATTGCTGCTGGATCTTGCTGCACTCAGCTTCTCTAGATGAAGCAAACACTCAAGGACTATGGAGTCCATCTGAAGCATGTGCCACTCTACTGTGACAACGAAAGCGCCATCAAGATTGCCAACAACCCAGTTCAGCACTCGAAGACAAAGCACATTGAAATTCATCATCACTTTCTCAGAGATCATGTCATGAAGGAAGATATTGATATCATACACGTCAACACTGAAGAGCAACTGGCAGATATCTTCACAAAGCCCTAGGATGAGAAAAGGTTTTGCAAGTTGCGGTGTGAGCTAAATATCTTAGAATCCTCAAATGTCCTGTAATCAGGCACACATCCTAACACTTATGCATATTGATGACTTAGATGTGCAACACACGAAGTAAAGTATATCTTCAATCAATGAAGACTTACATTCTAAGTGTGAATACATGAACATGGAATTTGACTTCGGAGCGCCATGATAATTGTGCGCCGTGTCTGGGTCTAATACTTCCTATACAGTGGGTAACGCCACCACCAAATTCTTGTTTGAAGCGTTTCTTGTGGCATTATATTTGCAAAGTCTTCGCACTTGGTTTGTCTTCATATAGGACATATATATATATATATATATATATATATATATATAGAGAGAGAGAGAGAGAGAGAGAGTTGTGTTATGTCCTCAATAGCATTCACTTATAGCTATGTCTTCATATTTTAATCTTTTGGATTAAGTGAATGTGATCGGACCCTAACCTCTCTATGCTTTCTCATCTCACATTCTGTCTGTCCAAATCATATGCATTCTGTTGAAACAATCGAATATCTTCTCTGCATCCTTGTCAGCAGAAGATACGGAGACAAACTTTAAATCTGATTTTAATGCTCCATCCGTTATGCCTGAAACCCGGAGAAGCCGGAACGACTACTCCGACAGTCGTGGTGTATGTGGGATCGTGGGACAATTCCCAATGCATTACATAACCACCACGTGTCACTCGTACGTGAACCGTCAGGGGCACCTGAGTAATTACGTTGTGCCGTCTCCCATGCCTATAAATGCACGTCCCATCACGGTCAAAAGTTTCTTCCACCACCTCTCCACCTCGACCAACCCTAGCGCCTCCGCTAGCTTTCGACGACGCCGGCGACGAAGCGCTTCGCTACCGCAACTTTGTCGATGCCGTCCTCACGCCGGCCGCGGACCTCTTCTACTCCGCCGTCGTTGTAGCTGTCCTCCGTCGCCAAGTTAGGGCACGGACGACCAAACTGCTGGGTATCCAACTCCTACTCCGTCTAAGGAGTTCATCGTGTGGTAAATAAAACTTGCTTTTTACCATCTTCTAGATCCATAAAGATTCATCTACTTTACCACAAGAGGTTTCTGCCTACTTAGATATATAGATCTATCATGTCTGCATCTCATATCTTGCCTAGTACATTCACATATGCTTCAACTATAGTTAGATTCCTCACTTGTACTTATTCATGAATTCGTACAAATCTGGAACCAACTCCCATGAGTGAATGTCTTCGCACTATGAGGTCAAAGTCTTCAAAACTATTTTAATCTCCAAAACTTCTGAGAATGCATATGACCTCTTCCCCTTCCCTCGCATCTCTAATGCTATCACAGGTACATGTCCGTGGGAGAATCCCTTGGTTCTCATAGTCTGCATTCATTTGCAGAGTTTTTGCAGCGTCACATTCATTCTCCTGAAGCTAGTTCATGTCTGACCAGCAAACCGAAGCATTTGCCAGTTTTGAAGCCATTCAATTTGAAGCCATTCAGGTTGAAGCAAATGACAACTGACAAGACAGTAAGAATGGGTGGCAGGCAGCACCGTGGCAACACCTCCCGTGATTTGCCTCCTGATCTCAATGAGATATACAAGACTGATCCAGAGGAGGATTACAATCAGAGGAAGACACGAATCCAATGGATTCGAAGATACTAGGCTGAACAATGGTTCAAATATAGGTTCGTGACCCAAGAGTATGCCGAGAAAAACGCCATCAAGCATCCTTGGGGAGATATCACTTATAAGAATCTTCCCCCCAAGACTCGTGCTGAAGCCATTACTCAAGGCTTCTATCCTTGCATGGTTAGAGGGCCTCAGCCTGCTGAAGCTGATCCAAGCTCTCTGCTCTGGTGTCGTGATGACAATCTGTTCAAGCGAAATCTTCAATTCGCCAGGAACTCGGCCAAAGAAAACAAGAAGCTGTGGGGATTAGACTTCAATCCTGGCCCCTCTGCGCCCCGCGCTGATGGCTCGCGCGAAGCTGAACCGAATCTAGTTGGGCCCTTCTACAACCTAGAGGGCCTCATCAGTCATATAAGGGTTCAAGGGGCAGATGTAGATCAGCCTGAAGCAGATGATGACTCTGAAGAAGCACCTGCAACGCCGAAGCCTCGGAAGAAGAAATCAAAGGCTTCAAAGGCTACTCCACCAAGAGCTTCTAGAGTGAAGCCTTTGGCCACTGCTCCACCTGCACCAAGTGTGCAATCTGAGGAACACTCTAGAATCTCCAAGAGTAGACAGCTGAAGAGGAAGCCAACGCGCAACCCCAGTCCAGCTCTCACTCCTGATGCAGTACTGAAGACTGCCAACGATGCACTTTATCTCTCAAGTGATGAAGATCTTGGAGATGATGCTTTGGAGCTATTGATCAAGAGCAAGCATGATGTTGAAATCTTCAATGATTTGCTGCACTTTGACGTTGAAGTGCTCAACAACTTCATTGATGAATGGTTTGACACACCCAACCTGAGCTTCGACGATCTTCAACTTCCAGTTGGCCTTAGCGTCTCCTTCCACGGTGCCATTGCTTCTGAGCTAGCTCTGGCTCAGAGAATAGTTGAGCTGAAGCAGAAGATAGATTATGAAAAAGCTCAGTTCAAGAAGCATATGAACAAGCTCAGCGTGCAAGAAGTTCAAAACTTCAAGGTTATGATGCAAGAGCTCAAGGAAGCCTTTCGCCAGCGGCGTGAAGAAGCTAAAGGTTCTCGTGAGCGAATCAAGGACCTAGCTACAAAATGCGTTCAAGCATTCAATGAAGCTGAAAAGCGTAAGGCACTTGGGCGTCCTGGCATTGATCCAAGGATGGCTGCCAAGAAGAAGAAGAAGCAGCCTGTGCCCGAAGCTGAAGCATATGGGCAGGAAATGCCTCGCATAGTCTTCCCTGCGAGCATGACAGGCACGAAGCCTAAGGCAACTCGAACCGCTTCAAAGCTCAAGAAGACTAAGGTGGCTGAAGCTGAAGCTCGTAAGCGTAAGCAATCTAGTGATGAAGCTCCACCCACCAAGAAGCGAAAGACCAAGAAGGATAAGGCTGCTTCCAAAGAGCCTATCTTTGTCGAGCCAATCTCAGTTGTTCGCCCTGCATCTGCCGAGAGAGAACGAAGACTGACCGTTCATGAGCCTGCTCCCACAGAGGCTGAAGACATTCCAGTTGTTGACCCCACCGCAGCTGAAGACATTGGTCCTCACGACAATGTTGAAGATGATGAAGTCCTTCCTCAGATCGAATACAACATTGACTCTTCGCCTGTTCTCATGAACAGCGAATGCATCAGCATTGGTCGTCCATTGACGCCAATTGCTCAGGATGACTCGTGGGCTGATCACCCACAGGATACACAAGACACTCCCCAGCAAACTCAAGAAACCAGTATGATTCTTGAAGACGAAGACTTTGAGGCCCAACAACCTCCATCTCCTCAGGCGTCGCCAGCTTTTCGCAGGCTTCACAAAGGACCAAGGCCTCAAGTCACTGCCCCAAGTGCTCCAGAAGGAGTAGAGCAACCATCTGCACCTGATGCTGCTCCTACTGGAAGCCCCTCAGAATCTGAAGCCAAAGCGGCTGAAGATATTGCGGCTGCATCAGCCGAAGAAGAACCACCCCAACAAGAAGAAGAACAACCCCAAGTTGAAGCAGAGAGTACTGCCGCACCCCTGTTCTCGAGGAGAACGTGGCCGACCCTCCAGCTCCTGAAGTGGAGGTAACAAATCCAGAGGCTGCCACCACCAACACTGAAGCCAATGACGTGGTCATGGCTGAAGCTTATGTGGCACCTGAAGATACTGTGGCGCCTGAAGCACCTGCTCCTGAAGCCAGTGCTGCTCCTGAAGCCAATGATGTGCCTGAAGCCAGTGCTGCACTTGACGCCAGTCTGCAGCTTGAAGACAATGCCTCTGCTCCTGTTCCGCCTCCACGGCCTCATACCATTGAGCAAGCATACAACAGGGATGATCAGCTTGTTACTGTCCGGTGGCCCATTCTGATTCCACCACCTACAACTGAACCGCGTGCTGCTGGTCCTCTGTTTGATCATCATGTTGCGCACAGGCCCCAAGTTCAGAAGCCTAAGCCAAGACTGCCAAGGCTTCCAGGTATTGCAACATCTTCAGGGTCATTCAATGCCAATAGCTTCACTGCGCACAACACCTTCTTTGACAGCACCAAGAACCCATATTCCAAGCCAAGAATATCATCAGATAGGTTCCGGAGCCATCAACAGCGCAGCTACTACTCAAGAGTACTATATGATCAAGGCCGCATTTTCCCTCATATGCGTCTTGACATTGAAGCTATTGTTGGCCTGCCCTGCTTGGAGGAAGCTCTTGACTGCTTCCAAAAATGCTGGCCTCCTCAATTTTGTCCTGGATAAAGAGCATTGGAATGAAGAGCTGCTTCTACAATTCTATGCAACACTCCACATCCGAGGCTACAACAGGGATCCGAAGACTTGGGTCCTTGAGTGGATGACAGGCGATGTGCATCATGAAGCTAAAGCTTTTGATCTCATTGAGCTTACAGGCCTGCCCACCCAGGAGATCTCTATGAACCTGGCTGTCAACTGCACACTGAAGCCTTGGAGAGTATCTTTCAGAACCGTCAGCCCAACATGAGCCAAATGCTCAGCATGATGAAGCCTCTGCCAAGTGATGTTGAATATCCTAAGGAATTCTTTGTTGAAGACCTTGAGTACCTGCCGCGCACCATCTATCACATTATAAGGCGTACTCTATGGCCAATCAAAGGACATTCTTCATCAGCCAAGCTTGAAGGCACTATGAAGACTTTGGTCTTCTATATCTTCAATGGCATCCGCTTCAATGCTCAAGATTTCTTCATGAGGCAAATGGCTATGTCTGGAGCTGATCTATTTGGACTGAAATTCTATGCACCTTGGATAATGCGCCTCATCAAGTTGCACTCAGCTATCACCTATCAGCCCTCTTCTCGCAACCATCAGATTTTCTTGCCTGAGGTTGATATGTCAGCTAAAGCCATCTACCAAGAGCCTGCTAAAGAGCCAGTTAGTCTTCACAATGCTGATCATCAAAGCTTCACTCAGCAGATTGAAGGAGTTCCAGCAGTCTCACGTGTCTATCCTCTGGCTGGCCGTACTCGTCTACCTCGACACGCTGAAACCGAAGCCACTGAAAGCACCATCGCTCAAAGGCCTCAGAAGCGATCTCGTGTCCTGAACAACCGAGAGCTTCTAGTAGCCCTTCATCAGAAACAGGACAAGCATCACCTCTGGTTAAAGCGTCAGATGCAAAGCCTCTTGGTGGATGTCAATCGCATTCGCAATCTTGCCACCAAGAATGCTTTTGTTGCTCATGAAACATGTCGGAGGTCTTGGAAGAGTTTGACCTTGCTGAGTGCTGAAGCGGATCTTCAAGACGATGGCTTCACTGAGAGATTCAAGTTTGACAACACTCCTCCAAGGACTGCTGTTATGCGTCGAACTCCATCCTTTGAAGACTCTGAATACTCCTCCTCCGCTGCAACAATTGACGCCAGGGTGATTGATGATCAGGATGATGCTACTTCACCGCCACCTACTGCACCAACCACCTCTGCACCGCCAAACAACAACAACGACCCTGCATCCTCTTCTGCTCCACCTGGGAACGAGTAGAGGCTCTATGTCTTCAAACCTTTTTGGTCCTTACTGACAAAAGGGGGAGAAGCATATGAGTTGATAGTCTTCAAGCGGGTCCATATGGGCGGGTGCTTTATAATTTGCTTAGTGTTTACAACTCTCGTTTTGCTACATTTGCTTCTTTGAGTTGTAACACTTAAACTGATGGTCGTCTGCTACGTTTTTATGCTACTTTGTAATGCGATGATAAATTCCGCATCTGCTACCTTATATTCCGCACTTAGTCATTTTTGCAGACGTCCATTTTTCATTATGCATGTCATTATCTTCGACATATCAATTATGCATGATGAATTGTCTTCATAAGTTGAAGAGGATCTCCACAAGTACAACCTGCCATGTGCATTTGCATTCAAAGGCAAATCATCTATATGCACATCTTCAGGGGGAGCCTTTTGCTACTTACGAAGACAATACCTTATCCTTTACAATTTCCCATATCTTTATCCCCGTTGAAAACTTCAACCAGTTTGTCATCAATCACCAAAAAGGGGGGAGATTGTAAGTGCATCTAGTGCCACCCCTAGTGGTTTTGGAGTATTGACGACAAACCTGGTTGAGGGACTAATGTGTTTGTGAGAATTGCAGGATAACACAGGTAGTAGTCCCTCATTGATTCGGTTAACCTATCGGAGATGACCCCTAAAAATGTATGAAGACATCGATAACAGTGGTGGTATAT
>LR738715.1:498750537-498760714 GCA_902687465.1 Secale cereale
TGTAATGCGATGATAAATTCCGCATCTGCTACCTTATATTCCGCACTTAGTCATTTTTGCAGACGTCCATTTTTCATTATGCATGTCATTATCTTCGACATATCAATTATGCATGATGAATTGTCTTCATAAGTTGAAGAGGATCTCCACAAGTACAACCTGCCATGTGCATTTGCATTCAAAGGCAAATCAACTATATGCACATCTTCAGGGGGAGCCTTTTGCTACTTACGAAGACAATACCTTATCCTTTACAATTTCCCATATCTTTATCCCCGTTGAAAACTTCAACCAGTTTGTCATCAATCACCAAAAAGGGGGAGATTGTAAGTGCATCTAGTGCCACCCCTAGTGGTTTTGGAGTATTGACGACAAACCTGGTTGAGGGACTAATGTGTTTGTGAGAATTGCAGGATAACACAGGTAGTAGTCCCTCATTGATTCGGTTAACCTATCGGAGATGACCCCTAAAAATGTATGAAGACATCGATAACAGTGGTGGTATATGAAGATAATCATATTGAAGACTATGACAAGAGAATACATTGTGTGAAGACTATGGAGGGCGAAGACGTATATGTTTCGTTGTTTCCTTTTCTTCTTTGTTGAGTCATAGGAACCACCGTACTGTTAAGTGGGGTCCAAGTGAACTAAGTCGGAGTGACTGAAGTGATGCTCAACCAAATCCTATGTCTTCGAGCGAAGACTATGAGAGCAAATTTTATCCAGAGGCGGATGAGTCAGCTTTACTTGGAGCTCAAGTAAAGTTGCCGTGTGTGTTTGAAATCTGACAGTTGGAACACGTGTCAGTTCCTTAGTGACCCAGGGTCACTTTGGACAAATGAGGTCGGGTTGCCCAGTGGCTATAAATAGCCCACCCCATACACCATAAATCGGTGGCTGCTCAGAGTTATTGCACGACTTTTGTCGTTTGAGAGCAACCCACCTCTGAAGCATTTGAGAGAGAAATCCTTGCGAGGACAAAGCCCAAACACCTAGAGCCAAAGAGTGTTAGGCATCACTGAAGTCTTTCTGTCTGTGTGACCTGAAGACTTATTACACTTGAGGACTGTGTTTCCTCCAGCCGGTTAGGCGTCGCGTTCTGAGCATCCAAGAGTCATTGTGGATTGCCGGTGAACGAAGTATGTGAAGTTTTGGAAGTCTACCTTGAAGACTTACCAGAGTGATTGGGCGAGGACTATGTGTTCTTAGCTCAAGGGGAACAAGGTGAAGACACGGTCTTCTGAGTTAAATCTCAGCCGCCCTAACCAGACGTACAGTTGTCACAGCAACTGGAACTCGTCTAACAAATCAATGTCTTCCCCGAGCTACTGGTTCTATCCTCTCCTTCCCTTTACTTACTGCTCCATGTTGTGAAGACATTGCATGTTTGCTTTATCTGATTGTCTTCACTGAGTATCTACTTGTTGTGATTGGCTTCATTCCTTCTTCCTTTATGATCACTACTGTCTAGCTGCTATTAGTCTTCATGCTTACACTTCATTGAATACATGACTATGTCTTATCTAGTGTAGTCCACTTTCCGCTGCATACTAATAGGCTTGAGCTTACCGTTTGTCTTCGAAACTACCATGTTTTGAAGCATTTCATAAAAATCGCCTATTCACCCCCCCCCCCTCTAGTCGATATACTGCACTTTCACCCATCACCCATTTTCTAATTGATTCATTACTCATTAGGCAAGACTGTCATTAGGGTTTGGTGTGTACTAAGTGCTACCTACACTTAATGGTTCAGATATTTCAGTAATCTTTAGTACCTGTAAAGTTCACAGGGTTTCAAAATTTTGGCCCTAGGAACAGACATTATTCATGTTGGATTGTTTGTCATAGTGACATTAACCCAGATTACTATTGCAGGCCAGGTTTGCTGACAATTTTACTTGTATTTCTTACTCATTCGATATGATATCCAATTATTCACGTCGATTAGTTGCAAACAATAAGTGCTAGAGCAACTTCTTGATTCGGATTTTGGACGGTCTCTTACTGCAGTTACAATTCTGCATACTTGTCCTAGTAAGCTCACAAGTAATGATTGATTCACTACCTCTATGCTTGCCTTGTCATATTTGTTGTGAATATTCTTTTAGGGTGGACCACCCTGTTTCAAAATATTGGAACCGCCGACATGAGTGAATAGTATTTCTCCGTGTGATCTCTTTCATCATGTGTGGGCAACGAACACTGCATTGTACAGAAAGAAAGTGCCATATCCACCTTTTACATAGACTATGATCTTTAACATGGAATACAATCTACCTATTTGCTTTGTGTCGCACTACCAGCACTCCACCCTTGAAGCTAAACATTATGCCACTCATAATTCCTTAGTTTATTTGTTCAAAAACGAATTTGATATGATTCTAATGTTCCTACTTCAGTTTTGAAATGTGTGCCCGCCTATTATAGAGACATAAGAGGTTTGTATTTCTGTGTGTGGTCTGGTCAACACGGTTGGGGGATGAAATTTGTATACGCAGGGTTTTTTAGGGAGACACTCTTCGAGTTGAATCCGCAATGCATTCCATAATAATCTGACTACTTTTTATGTTTTCATGAATCATAGATACTGAACAGCATCATAATGATTATGAGCTTGTGCGCATGAAAGGAATAAAACTGAATAATGCCATGGCTGTCAAACTTGGCATTAAGGGACTGAAATCAAGTCTGGATGCAATGCAATTCAAATGTTCTCCACCTATACATCCATGCTTAGAATATGATCCTAACGATGATTCTGAGCTAGAGGGAGACCTAAGTCAATGTATCTCCCTAGTGGAGGAGCCAGAGGCAGACGCCCTATCTTATTCACCCATCAAGGTGCTTGCTCTAACTTTCCAAGGTTATATTGGTAGAACATATCTTGCAACTGATGCTTTGCATTCCTTCTACTTTGTTGCACTGCCATTAGCTTAGTTTACACACCGTGTATGTGAATATGCCCTGCCTATCCATTTTCAGTACATATTACATCTGTCATCATACCATATTTATCCATTCAAATGTTCTTCTTTGTATCAGACATTCAAAAGGAAGAGGGCGATTGCTGATCGCAGAGGAGCACAAACAAAGTATTTGGAAAAGGTAGTGGCACCTGATAAATTAAATAGCCCAATTTGTGTAGTTGCAATATCACCAGACCCAGAAAACACGGCCACAACTCTAGCAGACTCTAGCCCAACTACACTGGCCATCTCTGATGCCCCAACTCAGCAGACCCCAACTCCAGCAAACAGTATGATGATGCCAGTTGACATAGCACCAGCTCTACGACGCAAAACCCCAATTCCAGCAAAGAGTACGCCAAATCCAATTGCCAAATCCCTTTTCGAATGAGACAGAGCCCCAATTGCAGCAAATAGGACCCCTGTTTCATTTATTCCTAGTTTAGAAAAGCAAGCTTATATTGTTGTCAGGAACTTTGTGCGCATCTTTCCTTCATGGAAAGAATATACCACAGACACAGAACAATTTCCAACATTCCTCCGCAACTTACTCATAAGTAATGTACTAATCTTGTTCAGGGTAATTACTGCATATGTTTCTGTTGACAGAAGACACAAGATTTCATCTTTTAAATAGGCAAGGACCAAACTGGATAGTAAAGACGAGCAACGGTTGCTTGCACTTTTCAAGCACTCGTTGATGAAGTATCGTTCCTACCTGAGGCAAGCGCACTTCGATGGCAAGTCTCTAAACGAAATTTCTGTAAAGTCTCCGATGCTACATTTATCAGACAGTGACTGGAATAATATTGTTACACATTGGTCTCGTCTGCAGTGTAAGATATTGTCTATGATATCACATCATAATTTGAACTACTTTTCTGCATGTACCTTACCGTCTCACTTGTACGAAAATTGTTTGTAGAAGAACATTCATTCTCAAGAGACCACAGAAACTCGCAACTATACTATATACTGCATTGCTCTTGTGAGTACCTCTTGCCCTGTATGACCATACTTTCACAGATGGTTGATTATGTAGCATCACTGCACATGGTAGCCTCGTTATCCTCCATTTGGTGGACATTATAAGATCGGTATCGACTCTTACATAAATTTAGAATCAATCCAATGCTTTTGAAGAGGTTTAGCTCTACAGTGCTCTTGTAAGGATGGAAGGTCTTCTATCACTGTACTTACATTAACAGCTACTCCCTCTGTCCCATAATATAAGAGCGTTTTGTACTATACACATGTGTCCAAGACACTCTTATATTATGGGAAGGAGGGATTGGTTCATTATGTAGCATTCTGCATCTTATCTCCCTCGCCCACCATTTACTAAAAAAAAGTTGAATACACAGACAATGTCGGTGCATAAGTGTAGCCCATTGCTCTTGTCAGCATTTTTTCCTATAACGCTTGTACTTACAGGGATTGGTAATTGATTATGTAGCATCAATCTACATCTTATCTTCATTATCCTCTATCCCTTCCAGTATTATCATATCTAGAATTACTCTCTACAAAATATAGAGTTCAGGCAATGCTTATGAAGAACATTATGTGCTGAAATTCTTGCGTTATCCTTCCCTTGACATGGAGAAGGGCATTATAAAGCCGGTGTTAACTGTTAATGTAAGTCAGTCCTTCTAAAGCCTTTATCCTCAACTGCTGTTTAATTTGCTCATACTCCTTGTTGTCAACTTCTGTTTAGTTTGCTATTTCTATCAAAATGCATGTTTGCAACAACTGTAAGTTCCAAGTTTTAGTTGTAAAACCAAATTCCTTATTCATACGATGCACATCACTCAATACTCCCTATATGTATGCTTGTTTTTCTGGATCTATAATCCAGTGTGTGGTGAAGAAGCCCACATTTGCACCTTGTCATCTCTTGTTGTATTTTACTGATGTGGCTAATTATATGAACAACATGCCATGCACATTAACCAAAATAGATACAATGATTGTCTTTGCCCTTCATCTATGCTTGTTTTGTCGACATGGTAATCCAGTAGTGTGGTGAAGCTCCCCGCATTACGAACAATGTCAAATTATGCTATTGATATTTTGAACTGGCTCTTTATTTTCTAATTTGAAATTGGATGGAATTGACAGCATAGTTACCATCTTTGTTTATACACGTGTAAAACATGTCATCTCTCTGCTTGTTTCAGGGTGATATGCCTGATGGCATGCACAAGTCTGCTGAAGGCTGTGAGACAAACCCAACATATATTGCAGCAAAGAAGGCAAAACATCTTGAAGATAGCGAGACAAACCCAAAGTCATGTCTTGATGCAGTGTTCAAGTTACTTGAGACTAGCAGTCAGACAAACTCACAGAATTTGCTGTCTGAATCAGTTCAACTTCTTCAGTCTCAAGTTCAAGAAGAAAGGCACTCTGCAACTCAACTTTGACTTGAAGTCCAATCTCTAAGGAAGATCGTAGAGAACGCCAATGAGAGCCTCATTGCTAAACAGCTACACCTGGAAGCTATGATCGACATGCTAGGCCGGTCTCACAGCCTTGCTCAGCAGCTTGCGCAGCAGCTCTTGCGCAAGGCTAGCCTTTCTTGAACTGTCTTAGAAGTGGTCTTTGCTCAGTATTATTTTGTTTTTTTATATATTTTTAGTATTATGTTGTTACGTGCAATGGCGCCCAGTTTTTGTAATCTGCTTCTTCGTTGCGCTTTATGATCACTCGTGGCATACTTCGATGCCCAGTGGATGTCATATACCATAAAGCCTTTATTGTATAGTGTAGATTTGTTCTAAGTTACAATGTCGAGTAGTTTTGTTCTTAATTCCTACTAGTTATCGTATATGCCATCATTCGCTATGTGAAAAAAAGGCGAAAATGTGACGTAGTCGACTTGGCCAAAAATTTCTTGGGCCTAAAAGGCCATTGGGGCCTTTCACACTTTGTGCCAGGCCCACAACTTACGCGGGCCTACATTCAGCCCAATGTTTAGTTGGGCCTTTAATCGACCCAGCAATTAGTTGGGCCCATGTTTCTTTGGGCCGTTAACAGGCTGAATATTCTGCTGGCCTATTGAGGCCCAGAAGATACCATGAGCCTTTAGCTGGCCGAAATGCATGTTGGGCCTCAATTTCCAAAAGTTGTCCATGGGCCTTTAGCAGGCTGAAATGTAGACTGGGCCATTGTTGGCCCGGTTATAATACGGGCCATTAACAGGCCGAAACATATCTGGGCCTTAGTTGGCCCACTAATATCATGGGACTTTAAGAGGCCGAACACTTAGTACACGCATCAGCGGGCCAAATTATATGACAGGCCTCTAACAGGCCCAAAGTCACATTGGGCTGAACTGTTGCCACCTTGATCACGGGCCATTAGTGGGCCGGATGTTGCGTCAGACCATATATGGTCCATCGGCAGCACGGGCCATTCCGAGGCCAAAAGACATACCAGGCTGAAATTGGCACATGTCTTCATCAGGCCTCTAACAGGCCGAAATGTCACTAGGCCGTAATCGGGCCCAAATACTCAGCGGAACATTAACGGGCCAGATCTAGCTTTGGGCCGTAATTGGGCCATGTTTAAGCAGACCGTTAGTGGGCTGGCCCAATAGAACCTGAGTGAATACTACGGGCCTTTAGTTGGGTCGGCCCATTTAATATTTATGGGCCACTTTTGGGCCTGTCCACGTGTCAACATATCATAGGCGCATCTCGCCCATTGGATGAGTGATATATGTGCCAACGTGGAGCTGACACATGGTTCTGTCAGCCAATGAGAATTTTACACATGGAAAATTGCCATTGGTCATGGCTGTTAGCGGGTTATTGGATCAAAAACTGGACCCGAGAGCTTAATGGCGACCCGTTATGGTGGATGCCACATGTCGGTTACCCTTGACGAAAGCACTTCCATGACGCGGTATTTATCGTCATGGAAGTGGACACTTCCGTGATGATAATTTTGGTAATGTCATGAAACACTTCTACGACATCACAGGTATGACTATGTTGATTCTGTCATAAAATCTTCATGGATGTACATGCATGACAGAAAACGTGACCTACTGTGACAAACACGTATTATCACGGAAGTTGTTTTTTTAGTCTGAAGAAGTTGTGAAATTTATCTTTATCTACTCTTATTTGTCAATGTTGTGTAGTCGTGTACTGACTATATTTTTAACTTGCGATGTCTGGTTGTATGATGAACTTGCTATGCATGACCGTATCGATGTTATGTGTTTAATTCATCCATATTGTGTTGATCTATGTTGCATGGAATTGTATGGATTTTTGGGTTTGAATATGAGGGGGGTTGCGAAAGCATAGAGGATGCGTGCCAACGCTATACACGGGCACATCTAGACGTGTTTGTGGATGTATATGGGCCCAAATTAGCTATGTTCGGTTGGAGATGCTCTTATGCAGTGCTAACTTGATCCATTTGGACTACAAATAGCCATTGGTGCAGCTAGTTCTTCTTTCCCCTCTCACAGGGTGAATAGGGCGAAGCTTACCACCCCCTTCAATCTTCGTTGGCAAGTTCGTGGATTCGCCTCGCCTCTGCATGTCGCTCCAGCGACCAATGGTAGGGAGGGGAATCCCGATGCCTCGCCTCTTACGAGTAGAAAGATTAGGCTTTCAGTCCTTGCTGGGGCGATGCTCGGACGGATGGTGGCGCGTCATTATCGAGTTAGCCTTCCGACCATGATCCTCCTCAAATTCACATTTTGGGGCAGATTAAACGAATCTCTAGCGTAGTTTCCTCCTGCCTCTTTCGGACAACAGGGTTCGGGTTTCTCACCTTGCGTTCGCAACGGCGAGACTTGGTGTCAAGTTCTTTGGATCGATTTGGCGTTGAGCACTTTGGATCTCTTCAAGGGATCAATGTCAATGATCGTGACTCCGGGGCGCTAGTTCTTAAGGGCACGTGTATGAAAACTTCTCAATTGACAACGAGAACGTCAGGTCGGCTTCGGTATGGGAGTTCCGGTAGCTTGTTTTGGTGGCGATGAACGTTTGATGGTTCAAAGACATCAATGTAATTTGTATTATGTTCAGATTGATTTATACTTCTATTAAACCTAGACGTGAGTTCTTTCGGAAAAACAAATAATTGTTTGCGCGGGCGGATGTCCATGTTACGGTGCGGTTAAGAGCACCTACAGCCAGGTACCCCAAACATGCCACAAACACCATGACGCACGGCCGTTCATTGACCGGTCACAAAAATTTGACCCAGGCGGACGCCTCAAATGGGCCTCAAACACCCGGGCTGACCGGAACCCGTCATATCCATCCCAAATATGGGGGCGCCCGGGCGCGCCCGCCACGTCGGACTGACAATGGAGTCCCACACGGAATCGCCTGGAAACCCGACGGTCCAGCGGACGTCTCCTCCGGTGGGGGTGTGAATGTCGCAAGGTGTGGATCCAATCGCCGCTCAGGTCAAATTGGTCTATTTAAGCCGGCCGCGTCCCCCAACCCTAGCCCATCCACATCCTCCCTCTCTGCGCCGCCAACCCTAGCCCATCCACCTCCTCTCTCCCATTTCACCATTCTTCCCGCGCTCTCAGGATTCGCCATGGTCCGGCAGTAGATAACCATGTGCGCTACGCTCGCGTCGGAGCACTGGTACTAGATCGAGCAGGAGATCCGGGTGAGGCGCACCACGTGTGCCACCCGCATCGCTGC
Organism: Secale cereale; assembly: GCA_902687465.1. Taxonomy (NCBI): domain Eukaryota; kingdom Viridiplantae; phylum Streptophyta; class Magnoliopsida; order Poales; family Poaceae; genus Secale; species Secale cereale. The sequence goes on from LR738715.1 coordinate 498,759,190, forward strand.
TAGGCTGCCTCCGGACACGCGGGGGGTGATGGAGGAGGAGGAGGAGAAGGAGAAGGAGGAGGGTGGAGATGAGCAGCAGCCGGCTCCCATAGAGCTGGCGGATTTGGAGGAGGACGAGGCGGAGCAGCCGGAGCAGGAGCTGACGCCGGCTCCGGGCATCAACATGGTGGAGGCAGAGGCGGAGTTCGCCGTCTCCCAATCGGCCGAGATGGCGAAGCAGCACACCTTCATGGAGTCTATCCAGGATGAGACCTATGTTGGAGGCCAACCGACAGTTCATTCGACAGGAACAGGCGGCGACCGACGCGCTCTGTGACGAGGTAGAAGCGGAGATGTATGTGGAGGAGCCAGAGCTGCGGCTGCCGCCATGTAACGAGAGCCGGGCACGGAGATAGTGGACAGCTCTGATGAGGACTAGGGTAATTGATCTACGTAGTACGTGAATTTTATCTTTTGCATGCTTTTGTATGACTTTAAGATTTCTAGCATAAGGTATTCAGATGTGGACAAGCAAATTTAAGAACTGACCAGTCACTGTCAACGGACATGGATGTTTGAGGGCATGGATTTGCTGGTCTGGGCAAAGCAAAACATTGGTCAAGGGCGTCTGAGGCCTACTGTGTGGCCTCATGGTGTGACCAAAATGGGAAGCAGGCCACGTGTGACGCGACGCAAGGAGAAAATCTGCACGGCACACGTGGTATAATTCCCTTGGCCAGAATGGAATATTCGGAGAGCTACTCCTCTCTCGCTAGCCTGGCTACACATAGGAGACTGTTTGTGCATTCCAACTTTACCGTCTACCACATCCCATTATTATCGTGCTGCCATTCTTCCAGTTTTCGTCGTCTTCCCAACAAATAGTTGTTGAGAACCGCCATTACTTGAAAAGTGCACTTAAAATCAAAAAATGCATCACAACTTTCATTAAATGATTGCAGTATATAATGCGTGTGCCACACGCCCACACCTTATCCACTAGCTAGTTTGGTCTACCTTAGACTAGTCATAGTGGGGAGTAACTTACACTAGTAACATACACGTATTACTAGACTATGTTACTACCTCCATAGTGGGTAGAAACATAGATGTGGTGTCATGCAAGAGTTCATTTATTAGTCTATAGACTCAATTTGCATTGGTATGTGTGATGTTACAGTAACATAGCTAGTTACCACAAGCACTTCTCTCCTCATTAATTACATGCCACATAAGCAAAACTGTGTTGGGATGTGTGATGTTACTAGCTATGTTACTCCCACTATGGCCAGCCTTAGAAGTGTTTTTGCTAACTTCAAAAAAATCTGAATTCAAAAGTGGACTAAATAACTTAAAATTGCTTTTGTTCACACAGGTAATCGTGTAGCATGTGCAACACACGTTTCAAGATTAACTACAATTAATATTGATTCCAAGATTAATTATGTTTATAACGTGATTAATGTTGTTTTCAAATTATAATTAGTGATGCAATTAACATGTTTTTAAATTATCGACGGTGTGATGGACACGTCATTGGGGTGAC
>LR738715.1:498762182-498774768 GCA_902687465.1 Secale cereale
TACCTTAGACTAGTCATAGTGGGGAGTAACTTACACTAGTAACATACACGTATTACTAGACTATGTTACTACCTCCATAGTGGGTAGAAACATAGATGTGGTGTCATGCAAGAGTTCATTTATTAGTCTATAGACTCAATTTGCATTGGTATGTGTGATGTTACAGTAACATAGCTAGTTACCACAAGCACTTCTCTCCTCATTAATTACATGCCACATAAGCAAAACTGTGTTGGGATGTGTGATGTTACTAGCTATGTTACTCCCACTATGGCCAGCCTTAGAAGTGTTTTTGCTAACTTCAAAAAAATCTGAATTCAAAAGTGGACTAAATAACTTAAAATTGCTTTTGTTCACACAGGTAATCGTGTAGCATGTGCAACACACGTTTCAAGATTAACTACAATTAATATTGATTCCAAGATTAATTATGTTTATAACGTGATTAATGTTGTTTTCAAATTATAATTAGTGATGCAATTAACATGTTTTTAAATTATCGACGGTGTGATGGACACGTCATTGGGGTGACGTGAGACGTCGAATATAGGTGGTTGGATGACTTAGATCATTTGGATTCATCAAACTTGTGGTTTTATAAGTAGTAATAAAACTATGACACTTATTTTGGATTGGAGAGAGTGGTAGATACTAGTAGATAGGCAATGACGCTGCGCAATTCCCACGCATGTCGTTGGGCGATCAGGAGGCGATAGCCTCGGCGCCACCACCATCGGCCGCCGCGCCCGCTGTGTGCGGCCTCCCTTCCATGTCCAAGCCCAGGCTGGCCATCAGAACAGCAGCGGTCATGTCCGTAGACCGATCGCTGGGCCCCCTCGGTGCCTAGCATTCCAGCCGCCTCCGAGTCCAGGTCAAGATGCCCTAACCCCGTCGCAAGGAAACCCACCTAAACGACCTCATAAACTCATCTAGGGCTTCACTGGGTCTGCCAAAATAACCACGCAAGCCGCCAGACTGGATTCCTGAGATCTCCACTCTATCGCCGCCTGCTAATATGTCGCTGTCATCACACGAGTCAGGCAACAAGCCGCTAGCAGCCATGGCAAACTCGGTGGATGGTGGGAGCGCATACGGGGCTCCCTCTGTGGAAGCTGCTTGCCCGAAGCCTCCCTCCGAGGGGTCCATGGTTGCTGCGCTGATCAACCCAAGGTTGCACACGCTGACAATATGGAGACAGTTGAAGACGTTGAGATTGGCGGGCACGGCGCCGGCGGCTCGCGAGCGCAACAGCCGGGATGAGGAAGGCCTAGAGGCTTTCATAGAAGGAGAGCTACACGAGGAGGATGTCGAGCTCATGGAGATCGACTACGAGGAATATGGTGTGCTATAGGTTCAGGAGCACCCATGGACTATGATAATGCTTGTGTACTCCTTTGATCGGCCATCCCCTAGTACTCTGTTTGAGAACATCGCTGATGGATGGAGGTTGAAGGAGGACTTTGATTATGCTTACCAAGGTGATAACAAATATCTCGTGCACTTCGGCTGCGAGACCAGCATGTCTCATGTCCTACGAGGAGGGCCATGGAAGTATGAGCACAATCTGGTGCTGATTGAGGCATATGATGGTATGAGGCAAGTGTCATACTACAAGTTGGACAAGATGAGGATCTGGGTGTGCATTCTCGATGTGCCCATGAACTGGAGGTCGGAGACTGTGGTAAAAGCACTCTGCACCAACTTAGGTACAATACTGAAAATGGAGCTCGGCTAGAAGACGGGCAACTACGTGTGTGTCCGAGCGACCGTTCTGGTGTACCAGCCGCTTGAGACATCTGTGGCCATGACGCCCAAGTTGAAGGAGAAGAAAACAAGGGTTGAGTTCCAAATCCAGTATGAAAAACTGCCAGACTTCTGCTACACATGCGGCTACCTCGGACACAAGGAGTGGCCGTAAGGTGAGAAGAGGGCCTCCATCTGGCAACTATAGTGGCAAACTCAGATGTTCTCCAGCACGCCGCGTTGGGAGGCAGTCCAGAACTGTGAAAGCGAAGGTCAACCCGATGGCGTACCGCGGCCCTGATTTTTTTCCAGAGAGCACCGGGTCGTCAGCCCGAGGCCAGGGTGGACGAGGCACGCGGCGCCCGGAAGGCAGCGTGATGAGGTGCCAGTAGCATGCAGCAGATCACAGCTCTGGAAACCCTATCATTGATGCAATGCTAGCCGAACATATGCAAGCCATGTCAGGGTTAGCAATGATGTAATGGAGGAACGCCATGCACATGCAGATGCTCATGTGCTTGTTCAGGGAGAGGAGCACATCTCCACGGCCACACAGCACTCGGACTACTCCCAGTCAAGGAGCTCAGATATGATCCCGATGATGCGCAATCTTTCTTAGGAAGTGAGTATGGATGATGTAGACCTCTCTGACGGCGTCTCTGCCTTGGGCAAGTGTGTTGCTACTGGTGAACAAATCACCGTTGTAGGCGGGGAGGAGGCTAACAAGGCTTTGGTGATTTATGCTAATATGTCCAGTCCGGCCGAGCTTGTGTTTTCAGTTACGCCAAAAAGGCGCAGGACACTGGAGGCTCTGGATAGACAGCAGACTCTGCATGGCGATGGGATGATGGAACAGGACATGGTAGACGAAACTACTACCTTCGAGGTAGTCGGCCTAGGGGCCGCTGACGAACTGACGGGGCCGGTGGAGCCCCATCAGGAGCAATGAATATCCTAAGTTGGAACTGGCGAGGAGGGGGAACCTTCGAATGGTTTGTAATCTTGTGAGTCTGGTGCAGGCTCAGTCCCATAGTATTGTTTTTCTTTGTGAGATTACGTAGTCTAAGAATAAAATGAAGAGGTACCATGCTCGGTTAGGTTTAAGAGGTTTTCATGCTCTCGATTATGTGGATCATAGTGGAGGTCTTGCTTTGTATTGGCACGAGTTTGTGAGTCTTGATGTAAAAGAAATAAATGAATGATATATTGACGCGTATGTAACTGGTGTGGAGGGTGAGCCACCCTGGAGGATCACCTGCGTCTATGGCGAGCCCCGTACGGAGGACCATCATCGCATGTGGTCCCTCCTCCATAATCTCCACCAACAGACCAGCATGTCTTGGGTCGTGGTTGGTGATTTCAACTAGGCGATGTGGAGTTTTGAGCACTTCTCCGACACATCACGCTCGGAAGGTCAAATGCTAGATTTTCATGATGTTCTTGTGGTTTGTGGTTCGGGCAACATCGGTTTTGTAGGCCTCCCATACACCTTTGGTCACCAGCAAGGTGGACGGGCAAACGTCAACGTTCGCCTTGACCATGTTGTGGCTAACAATGATTGGAGGGATGTTTCTGCCCATGCAAGGGTGGAGCCTTTGGTGGCACCGACCTCCGATCACCTGGCCATCCTCCTCAAGTGCGTGCTAGAGGAGCCGCACCAATAGGAGGGCAAAAGATGCAGACAGTACGAGGTTATGTGGGAACGAGACCCCTCCCTCCCTGAGTTGAATCTTGGTGATGTTGCCTGTGAGACAAGGAATATGATGAAAAACTGCAAGAGTGGAGCCAAAAATAGTTTGGAAATGTCATTAGGGAAATTACAAATCCCGCTCTAGTCTCGTGGAGCTTATGTTTATGAATGCAGATAGAAAGTACATACAGGAGGCAACTGTCAGGATGAATGAGCTGCTTTATAGAGAGGAGATGTTGTGGATGTAGAATCTCCCATTACATGGCTACGGGAAGGGGACCGCAACACCAAGTTCTTTCAACGAAAGGCAGTTTGGCGCGCACGCAAAAACCGTATTAAGGCCCTCATTGAACATGATGGAGTCACACATCAGGACCATGGGTCCATGGCCACATCTTATTTTGCCAAACTATTTTTTGCTGACCCCTCTCTTTGTGTGGATCCAGTAATTGATCTAATTAAACCCCATGTGTCTGACCGCGTGAATTATGGACTGTGTGTAGAGTTTTCAGACAAGGAAATTGCTGACACTCTGTTTCATATTGTACAGCTAAAGGGGTCGGGTCGGGATGGCTTCCTCGCGCGCTTCTTCTAGCATAATTGGGATGTGATGAGAGAACGCGTAATTGTAGGGGTCAAGGAGTTCTTTCGGATAGGGATTGTGCCTAAGGGGGTGAACAACACATCCATTGTACTCATCCCAAAGGTGGATAACCTAGAGAGGCTCACGGAGTTCCGCCCAATCAGCTTATGTAATGTCATCTACAAGGTGATGGCAAAATATCTGCTAAACCGGTTAAGGCCTATACTAGATGATATTATCTCCCTTGAGTAGAGCGCCTTTGTTCCTGGATGTATGATCACCGATAATGCTTTGATTGTGTTTGAGTGCTTTTATTTTATTCAGCAGGAGAAATACCCAAATAAAAGTTTCTGCGTGTATAAGATGGACCTATCCAAAGCATATGATAGGGTGGACTAGATCTTCTTGGAGTGAATGATGAAAAAGATGGGTTCCGCTCACCGGTGGGTGGACTGGATTATGGCTTGCGTCACCTCTGTGAGATATATAGTTAAATTCAATGGAACCCTTCTGGAATCATTCGCACCGTCGTGTGGGCTGCGCCAAGGTGACCCTTTGTCCCCATTTTTATTCATGTTTGTGGCTGACGGTCTATCTGCTCTCTTGAAAGAAGGAGAGGAAAAAGGCAATTTTACCCTGCTAAAAGTGTGCCACAAAGCTCCAGGGATGTCTCATCTTCTGTTTGCAGATGATACATTGTTGTTTTTTAAAGCAGAGGAGGAAGAAGCCCAAAAGGTCCAGGAAGTGTTGAACACATATGCTAACGCCACCAGACAATTTATTAATCCAGCCAATTGTAATGCTCTTTTCGGTTCAGCTTGTGCTCTAGACAAACAGGAGGTGGTGAGAAGCATACTAAATATAGGCACTGTCACTTTTGAGGAGAAATATCTAGGGCTCCCAACGCCCGACGGACGCATGTCACGAGATAAATTTCAAAATCTGCAATCTCGGTTATTGAAGAGGAAAATTGCTTTGGGTGACACCCTATCTCTCGTTGGTAAGGAAACCATGATTGAGGCAGTTTCCCAGGTTGTTCCAACTTATATTATGTGTGTTCTAAAGCCTCCTATGTCAGTCAGTGATGACCAGAATAGAATGGTTCACAACTTCTGGTGGGGCGCCTCTGAGGGCAAGAGGAAGACACAGTGGCTTGCTTGGCCAAAGATCTAGGCTCAGAAAAGCAAGGGTGGTCTGAGATTCAGAGATTTCCACCTTTCTAACCAGACTCTCCTAGCAAGGTAGGCCTCGCATTTGCTCACTAAACCCACCAGTTTGTGTGCGCAGGTCTTAAAGGCCCAATGCTACCATGATGAACGCCTTGAGGACACGATGTTCTCAGGGAAGTCTTCCCCAACCTGGGAGGCTATCTAACATGGCCTCGAGCTCCTGAAAAAGGGCATCATATGGTGTGTGGGGAATGGTCAGGACATTCGCATATGGCGGGACCAACGGTTGCCACGGGAGCCCTCGCGTCAGCCCATCATTCAGCAGGGCACTTGCCGCCTGCGGAGGGTGGACGAGCTCCTCGACGGCGAGGGCTCTTGGCTCACCGGTCTACCACAGTGCTACTTCCTGTCTGTGGATGTCACCGTCATCACCAGCATCCGGACCTCGCCACGTGTCACCGACGATATCATCACCTGGGCGCCGGAGAAGAATGGTATCTTCACCGTTCGTTCCGCGTACCTCTTGGCAATGGACGAGCGCAAGCGTCCATTGGCCACAGCCATGAGCAGGGCACCGGATGGTCGTCGCGCCATCTGGAAGAACATATGGGGGTGCCCTACTCCCTCTAGGGTACGCGTGTTTGCATGGAGGGTTATCACAAATTCACTTGCTACTTGGGCCAACAAAGCTTCACGGCACCTCGAGGTTACTAACATCTGCCCCGTATGTGGTGTTGAACGCGAGGACGGATTCCACACACTTTGCAGGTGCCCACTGGCAAGGGGGCTATGGAGGGTCATGGTGATGGACTAGAACATACCCAAGGTGGAGACCTTCCGGGACACTGGGCCACAGTGGCAATTCGCCCTGTTGGAACCTCTGGATGAGATGGTGAGGCTGGTGGTCCTCATGATCATGTGGAGAGTATGGCATGTTCGCAATGAGATTACGCATGATAAACCACCACCTCCTACCGAGGCCTCTCATTGACTCTTACATGGCTACATTACTTCACTATTATGCATCCAGCAACATCCACAGGCCAATATGGAGAAGGGGACGATGGTGGTTTGTGATGTCCCGCCACGCATGCAGCCAAGCAGGAAATCAACATCGCAACTAAGCTGGGCCCCCTTGTGCGGGCTGGGCCAAACTTAACACGAATGGAGGCTTTGTTGCAACCACGGGAGCAGCAGGAGGAGGCATGATCCTGCGAGATGATAGAGGGAATATCATCTATAGCGCATGCAGACAAATTCGCACATGTGAGAGTGCGCTGGAGGCGGAGCTCTCAGCTTCTAGAGAAGGCCTAGACCTTGCCTTACATAGTACTATGATGCTTATCATTGTTGACATAGATAGTGCGGAGGCTGTGGCGATGCTCAAAGTGGCCACGATAGATAGATCATAGCACCGGCCTCTTTTTGAAGAGATTAGCAATCTAGCAGCCCTTCGGGCTAGAGAGGTTGTATTCGTGCAGTGTAGCCATTGGCAGAACAATGCTAATCATGTGTTGGCTACGTATCGCCGTAGTACCCCCCGTACGGCAGTCTGGTTCGCGGGAGGGCCGGACTTTCTTGTAAACTTGGTTAAGGCTGAGAGGCCTCCTTGAGTAATGGAATCTTTTTTCCCACAAAAAAAAGATACTAATAGATAAATGGGGAAGAGAAGTGAGCAAATAATTTGGCAAGGTATAGCTTCTTCATTGTGTACAACGCCAGGAAAGATTAGCATCTACTATGAACAAATTATGAGGTAAAAGTTGGCAATACAAATTTCAACAAATTGAGGATGCATAAGTTCAAAAGTAAGTTATCAACGTGTACAATTGAAGTTAGAAAACACAAAAGAAAAGGCAACCCTTCCCCTTAACATATCATCCATCAAGAACTTGTTATGAAGGTGTGTCCAAATTGATATTGTGGTTGATGGCCTAGATCATGTTGGCATAGGAACTCCATCGACGTGAGGGTAGTGCTTGGCGTCAGCTGACCGACATCAGATCTGGATCGGTGGCCTTCCGCGTCGTTGGATTGCATTGGGCCCAAGCCATTGGATGCAAATCATTTTCTTCCGCCAAAATTGATTCACATGTGCAGCCATCCTTCACCCTCATGTAGCGCGCTCACCCCATCCCCAGTTGTCCTTCCCCAGCCACCAACCTCGCCTGCCATCAAATATCACCGCCCTCACCACAGCTCGATGTCGTCATCGGCGCAACAATTTCACTTTGTTATAGTATCGCCAGTGTGTCGCCCGTTGCAGAAAAAACAATACCAATCTTCGCTATATGCGGTGTCGGTTGCAGCTCGTCCCGCACTATTAGCATCCACTCCATATGCCTATGTGGCTTGTCTCCATGCCCATCCCAGCATTCGATGGTGTCGATTGCTTGTTGCGGCTCACCGTCGAGCTATCGCAACGACCCGCTACCATGGTTCCACTCGCCGTCGTGACCGTCATGGCTCGCGAGTGTGTCGACGTTCCAGCAAGCCACTGCCACCATTTCAGCATCTCATGGTCATGGTTCCGGTTAGTCGTGTTGTTGTTGCAACTCACTACGGTGACCGACGCAGCTCGTCCTGGTCACGGTTCCACTTCCTGCTAGTCGCGCCGCCTTTACAGGTCACCGCGGTGAACAATGCAGCTCGTCCTGGTCACGGTTCCGACTAGTCGTGTCGCCGTTGCAGCTCGCCACATGAGCGACACAGCTCGTCCCGGTCATAGTTCCGGCATCTCTGGTGGCATGTTCAAGCACACCACGTAGACGATTCCAGCGCGTGGCGGTCGTGGCCGCAACATCGTTGCCTCCTGGTTCCAACACGTGGCGCTCGTGGTGACAACATTACTGTCGCCAGGTCCTAGCACGTTGTGGCTGCAGTTGCGGCATCGCCGCTCACTGGTCCCAGTATGCGGTTGTCTCTGTTATAGCAAATGATTGTCATAGGCACCACCACCGCAACATCCCTTAGAGCCCCACAATTGTAGGACACAACAGACATGGTCACAAATCAAAGTCGTTGTGGTCCCAACATGTGCTTGATGTGGTCGTAGCACGCGCTCATCGTGGTCGAGCACACGGTCGCCGCCGACACAACATCCACCACCGCTATCAAAAGCACTGCGTCATCGTCTTTAACACCTGCAGTTGCCCCCTCCCTATTTGTGGAGCACAACATGGTAGCGGGGGAGGGGGTGTTCGTGTGGCTGAAGAAAGTCAGGTGTGTTGCGGGTTGACGGTGGTTGTAGATGCGGGGGGTTCCAGCCAATAATGATGGGGGCAACAAATAATGATTGGAGGGGTGAGGGTGATCCATGGGGCCACGTGGATGTGAGTCACTAGCCTGAGTGACTAGCGCAAAACGAAGCCGATCAGCTGAGTCGGAACGTTTTCTTTTACAAGGAGTACGCGACTAGTGCTCCTCTTCATGGGGTTTGCCTACGAAGCGGATGTTTTTTAGGTAACTTGCGAAGCAGATCATGAGATATGGGTCGTGCCAGCTTATGGTTGATTGTCTTGTGCTAAAGTTGTTCTCATTCTTATGAGTTATGACTATGCGATGTGGTTGTGTTGTCACTTAAATTTGGGACCCCAATCTGTGGTGACCGTTCGCCACGAAGGATGGCGAGCATGACCCCCTGGATGGCAATTTGCGTGGCTAGGGGTGATGTTCTTAAAGACTGCCATGGCTTTTTCTTTAAATGTGGGGAAATCTGGGCAGAAATTGCCACTGTTAGATCTAATTCTGACGGCTTTGGGGCAGTCGCTAGGATTTGATCCCGATGAACATTTGGCAGATAACATTTGGAGTAGTAGTATGAATTGCCATCACTTTTGAATATGGATTGATGTGGCTTGAGAACATCCCCAATATATCAATCGTCTCGTGGTCCACTTTTAGCGTGTCATGTAAAAGGGTATTGCCAGTTTGCCACTTTGTCTTGTGGTTGTGAACCCTGAGGCGAGCAGAGAACTCCCCGTAAAAAATATATGCTCCACGCAATAAATAAAAGTGAAAGGGCATTATGGTCCAAGGGCATCGCCATAAATACCTCTGTAAGCTTGGCTTGCCATTTGAATAAATGCAAGCCAGCCTTGCTCAAACTCCTCGAGCCACCCAAACTCTCGAGAAAAAATAGACGCCATGAGAGGAAAGAAACGCCCTCCTTCCTTCCCCAACCATCTCATCATGTCATGCATGCGTGTACGCATTTTCACACTAAACCCCAAATCCAACCTGCCACGGCTCATCGTAGATCGGTAGAGCAGTCGACCGCCGCTGCGGAGGTGTGTTCTCGTCCCGAATCCCGGTTCCTTCATCTCCCTCCTCCTTCCTTGTTGATTCTGCAGGTGAATCTGTAAGCTTGTTTCCTTTACTTCTTTGGATCGTCGGGTTGTTAGTTTGGAGATGAGGATTTATGGGTTTTGGGGTGGTTTGGGTCAGGGAGTTGGGAAGGATTTTTAGTCTCTTCAGGTTTCATGTCGGAGAGAGAGATAATAATCTCTCCCGTTATTTCCTAAATTAGGTGCTTGTTCTGCTGATGCTACTGGTCGGTAGCCGAGCATTTGAACAGTAGTAATATTTTGGATTTTGAATATTCAATAGTTTAGTTCCTGTGATGGACCCTGAAATTTTATCTGGGGATATTCAGGCCCTTCCTAGTGCTCCATGTTGGACAGGTGCTAAGCGTGCCACATAAGCTAAAAAGTGACATGGCACGACAATTAAAGAGGAGAGAGAGAGCACTTTGGTGACCCCAGGAAGAACGAATTCCATGTACGTGAACCTAGGCAAACCACTTAAATGGAAGAAGCAGACCAATGCATGAAAGAGTTTAGGTGCTAAATCATTTAATAAGTGGGCTTACCAACAACAAGTTAAGCACCTGTGCATTGAGGAGTTGAGTTGCTAAGCTATTTAATGCACTTTGCACCTCATCTAAGCACCTTTGCATTGGAAGAGGTGTTAGGTCAGATCAGCCTTTTTTCCTACATCCACTTGGAAATCTTTTTACCTGCCCCGATTAATAGTATGGTAGATACTTTGTACTTGGTACTTTAGAGTCACGTCAAAGTCGATTGATTGCTAAGGAACGTATTTGCACTCAATAATAGGGGTGAATTCTGATTTGTGGTGTTGGAGATAAGAATAGTGTATCATCATTCCTTGTACCATGTGTTGTCCATGATCTAGGTCGCAGATGGGGTGATCCTATTGTGTGGAACAAGAGCAAGAAAGTTTTCCGCTTTCAGATATCAAGTGGATGACTTGCACTTGCGATCATTGAACTGGGCTAGCCAACATATTGATTGATCTGTTTCCCAAATTGCTTCAATTTTTCCCATGTTTGCGTGTTAACCAAATTGCGCAAACTTTGGTTGGGATTAACGGAGTTCAATGTTTTATAAAATGTGTTGAATTATTGGGTACATCAGTTTTCCCCATATTAGCATGGTAACCAAAATTCCACAAAGATACGTTTGGATCGGTGATTTCAAAAAATTTAAAGCACGATTGCTCATTTTTTTGGAAAAGGAGGCTTGCCCCGGCCTCTGCATCTGAATGATGCATGCAGCCATCTGATTAAAAGTTCTCAAAGTAACACGCAATCATAAAAGAACTACAGCTCACAAACGGAGCAGGAAGACATAAAAAGAAAACTCAATACCACAACCGGTATGCAATAAAGGACAAGCTGACTCCTATAATGTTATGCGGCCGCCATCCAAACCGATTGAATATAGATCATGCTACCATCTCCCACTTGTTGCACTCAGTAACCAATGGCTCCCTCGAGTCCGTAGGAGTGAGTAAGGACCACGTACGGATCCATGTTGTAGCTCTAAAAATGACCTACAAGAAAGTTAAAGTATGTTGTCTGTTAAAATCATATCATTCCTGCAATTCCATATAGCCCAAATAAGCGCACATATTTCAATCCGAATACGAGACGTTGTAGTATGGTCAACTCTAGCTAACCACGTCCCAAATAATGATTCAATGCTAACTAGAGGAATAATGTTAAAGGCTATATGAATCGTTCACCAGAGTAGTTTCGCGAGAGGGCAATCTATGAATAGGTGTTGTGTTTTTTCATCATGATCACAAAAACAACATCGTGTACTGCCTACCCATCGTCACTTAATTAATATCTTTGGTGAGGATCACTTGCTTGTGAACAAACCACATAAAAAAATTATGCGCAAGGGAATCTTAACCTTCCAGATGTGAATCGATCACGGGATTGGGCCAGAGTTAATAAGATCCATACACATGGATTAAACCGTAAACACTCCGTTTCTAGCCAACTTCCAGTGCAACAAATCAATTAGGTCGAATAGTTGAACGTCTACCAATCTCCGTACCAGGTGCATCTAGGAATTCCAACGCTCCCCAATTAACGATCGCCTAAACTGAATATTCAAGGGTACCGATTGTAATATTGTGCCCGCGTAATCCTCCTTACGTTGCACAATGTTATAAAGGGTGGGCTATTGTATGGCTAGTGGCGTCCCCCTGATACGTCCATTTTGCATCATGCTTATATGTTGATATTTATTGCATTATGGGATGTTATTACATGTTTTGTCACAATACTTATGCCTTTTCTCTCTTATTTTACAAGGTTTACATGAAGAGGGAGAATGCCGGCAGCTGGAATTCTGGGCTGGAAAAGGAGAAAACTCTGGAAACCTATTCTGCACAACTCCAAAAGCCCCGAAACTCAACAGAACTCTGTTTCAGAAAATATAAAAAATATCTGGCAAAAGAAGTCCACGAGGGGGGCCACCAGCTGTCGACGAGGGAGGGGGGCGCGCCCCCTGCCCGGGGTGCGCCCCCTGTCTCGTGGGCTCACCGAGGGTCCCCCAATGCCCATCATCTCCTATATGAGGTGTTTTGACCTGGAAAAAATCAGAAGGAGGCTTTCGGGACCAGACGCCGCCGTCTCGAGGCGGAACCGAGGCGGAAACCAATCTAGGGCTTCGGCAGAGCTGTTCTGCTGAGGATACTTCCCTCCGGGAGGGGGAAATCATCACCACCGTCATCACCAACAACTCTCCCATATTGGGGAGGGCTATCTTCATCAACATCTTCACCAGCACCATCTCCTCTCAAACCCTAGTTCATCTCTTGTATCCAATCTTTGTACCCAAACCTCAGATTGGTACCTGTGGGTTGCTAGTAGTGTTGATTACTCCTTGTAGTTGATGCTAGTTGGTTTATTTGGTGGAAGATCATATGTTCAGATCCATTATGCATATTAATACCCCTCTGATCATGAACAATATTATGTCTTGTGAGTAGTTACTTTTGTTCATGAGGACATGGGAGAAGTCTTGCTATTAGTAGTCATGTGAATTTGGTCTTCGTTCGATATTTTGATGAGATGTATGTTGT
>LR738715.1:498793818-498816555 GCA_902687465.1 Secale cereale
ATGAAACTGTTATTATTTGCAATCTTGCCATGATGCTTTGAGCATGTTCTAGTGGTGTTGGGCAGTAGCTTAGTGATCATGCTTGTAGTGCTTGACATGTACATGCTTGCCATGCCCTTTGATGCCATTAAATGTTCTTGTAGCATGTTGTTTTGATGATTGCAAAGTGCCTAGTTGTTGTTTTGGGACTGGTTGTCCTTTTATCTTGGTTCATGTGTATGTGTTGAACCGTTGCTCCGTTTTGAGCGTGCTCTACATGAAACTTGCGTGTTTTTGCATGTAGATGCATAATATCATGTTGTATACATGTTTGGAGTGTGTTTGCTTGTTTTTTGAATGCATCTTGCATCTTTGCCATGCTTGAATTGTTTTGCTCATATCTTCTAGGTCGTAGCTCCGAAATAAATGAACTTTATATGTAACTTGACTAGAATTTCGTGTAGATCATCATGGCACATGTTAACTTGCTGTTTAACAACTTTAACATAAGGTCTGTTCAGATCTGGACCAATTTCTAAATTTGCATATGAGGACTTACCGGAATTGTTATATGTTGTTTCCGGCCTCATTTAAACTTGCTTCGTGTGATGTTCTTGCATGCTTCATCTCTTGCCATGATTTGCATCATGCAGCCTTCTCATGCATCATACTTGGTTGAGCATCTTGTCTTTTTATGTGGTGGGTGTTTACCGTGTTGCTTGCTTCTACTCGTTAGTTCTTGTCTCGTTGCGATCGTGATGATTCGTTCGACTACGCTTCATTCGTCTTCGTGGCTTCTTCTTCGTCTTATTCATGGACTCGATCTTCTTCCTTGCAGGATCTCAGGCAAGATGAACGTCACCTTGGATCTCATTACTATCATTGCTATGCTAGTTGTCTCGATGCTATCGCTATATGTCGCGCTACCTATCTATTTGTTGTCAGCCCCTCCTTGTTGCCATGAAACCTCTAACCTTTGACACCATCCCAGCAAACCGTTATTTGGCTATGTTACCGCTTGCTCTGCCCCTCTTATAGTGTTGCTAGTTGCAGGTGAAGATGAAGATTGCTCCATGTCGGATCTTGGATGTTGGAATATCACAATATCTATTACTATAATTAACACACCTATATATTTGGCAATGGGTGGAAGGCTTGGCCTTTTGCTCGGTGTTTTATTCCACTCATGCCGCCTTAAGAACCGATAAACCGGTGTTATGTTCCTTGATTTTGCGTTCTTAACGCAATTGGGTATATGGGGACCCCTTGACAATTCGCTTTGAATAAAACTCCTCCAACAAGGCCCAACATTGGTTTTAATTTGCCAACATAATAAAACTATTAATAAATTAATTAATTTTGCATAGGGGGTCGCGTCCCCGGGGATCTTTTCAACATAATACAGGGGGGATAGTGTTGTTGGTGCTGGTCCAAACTAGGTGATGTTTGGCGCCCCTGGGCAACTAGGGTCTCAGCCAACCCGACGTCTTGCCCATCCGGTGTGTCCTGAGAACAAGATACGTGCGTCTCCTATCGGGATTATTGGCACATCGGGCGGTCTTGCTGGACTTGTTTTACCATTGTCGAAATGTCTTGTGCACCGGTATTCCGAGTCTGATAGGGTTGTCCCTAAGATATGGGGTTTTTTTCCTCTGCTGATCATGAGAGCTTGTGATGGGCTAAGTTGGGACACCCCTGCACGGTTATAATCTTTCGAAAGCCGTGACCGCGGTAATGTGGCAGATTGGAATTTGTTAATGTCCGGTTGTAGAAAACTTGACAGAGGATCCAAAATAAAATACATCAACCGCGTGAGTAACCGTGACTGTCTCTTTTCATATCGAGAAGAGAACATGGTTGGGTTATGTTTGACTCGTAGGTAGTTCCGGATCACTTAGCGATCATTACTACCTTGCGACCGTTTGCGTAGATGCTCATCTTATTCTTTTACTCGTAAGTTAGCCACCATACATATGCTTAGCCGCTGCTGAAACCTCACCACTTAACCTCTCCATACCCATTAAGCTCTGCTAGTCTTAATACCCATGGTTACGGGATTGCTGAGTCCTCGTTGCTCATAGATACTACAACAACAATTACAGGTGCAGGTTTCCGATGACTTGACGTGAGAGTGATGTTTACTTGTGTTGGAGTTCTTTCTTCTTCTTCTTCATCAGTCTTGGGATAGCCTGGGATAGCGGGATGGATGTCGTTGTGCTTTTCATGTTTTCATCCGTAGTCAGATGTCTTGTGTATGAATTGTTGTATTCATGTGGAAGTTCGTATGACTTGTGTGTATCCCCATCTATTTATGTAACGGTACGATGTAATGATATCCATCTTGCTAAGCGCCCGAAATGTGGTTGTGCCCCAATCACGAGGTGTTCATGTGATTGGGATAGAATCGCATCTTGGGCGTGACAAGTTGGTATAAGATCCTCGACCGACCATAGGATCCCCCTTGATTGCTCGTAGTTTGGCCGTTGTCGAGTCTAGCAGAAAACTTTTTCAGAGTATAGTTATATTGGAGAGTAGGAATTCTTTTTACTCCTCGGCCCCTTCGTCGCTCTGGTGAGGAATCTTGACGTATGTGTTTTGAGTTACTCCTCTTCCCCTTCCAATGTTTTTAGGATCATGCAGTTAGTTTTTGTTCGTTGCGATGTCAGCTCTTTTCATCTGGTGCATTTCTTGTCGAGTTGATTCATTCATCTTCATCTTTGCGAGTTCAATCCTCTGTTCTTTCCAATCGGCATTGTTTTCCCCGTTCGATGTGGTCTTTCTTTTCCCCACCCGCCCACCCCTTTTATTCTCGAAGCCGGAGTCTAGAATCTTGTATCCATTTTATCTTTGCAAATATTTTGCTTTCTTTCCTCAATTATTCAACTGGTGAACTCGCGTCTAGTACGGCATTCTTCATCTCTTTTCTTCTCCGGTGGATTCAATTTAGGTATTCGATGTTGATCATATTATTTTCCCTCTCATCAAATGTTTTCAATTGCTCGTTCGCCTCTCGCCATTTAATAGTTCCGGAGTTTCAAAGACATCTCAGGAAATTCGTCTGTGTTCCAATTTATTCAAGGTAGTCACCTCATTCGAGTCTTTCGATCGTTCCATTGCATCTTATCTCTTTCAAACATCCTTTTCAACGGTGGTTTCTCTTCGGTGGGCTCATAACTCACAGGTCTTTCCAAGGATCTTACCTGACTCTTCTCATTATTTTCGGAGTGATTCCCGAATTCTTTTCAAGTGTCACGTAAGTACGGATTCCATAGTCATATGTCTTAACCAACATCGCTTTCAATTCTTTTCATGTTTGGTTCAACTTTTCCTCTTTCATTTGCCCGGAGTATCTCAATATTTTTGGTTGTGTTTCTCGTCGTCATTCTCATCATTTGAAGACCGAAGAAGAGTTTTCCTCTAAATCTTGTCCATTCTCTCGAAGATTCGTGATTCTAGCTTCATGATATCCTCTCGAATTGTTCCGATCATGACAAATTCGTTTCCATCACCATCCGAAGTATTTCATGAATTCTTTCCTTCTTCTTCCTCCAAAGGCCATCATTTCAGAAGATATCGTCGTTGTCAACTTCGTCCTCCAAATATTAGTAATTGATGCCTCTTCGTTCGTCTCCATAATTCTTCCGGTGCTTCGTTCAAGTATTCTTTAATGAGTTCGCGATCTCTTCATCTCTTGTTTCTAAATTTCCTCTAGTGCTTTAATCTTCCCGGTGACTCATTCTCTTGTATTCACTCAATTTCAATTCTTCCCGGTGGTTCATTCTTTTCTTCACTTGGTTTCAAATTCTTACGGCGGTTCGCTCAGAATTATTTTTCTTTATTCATGTTAATTCATTCGTTCTTTCCAATTCTACCGGTGGTTCATGAAGACTTTCTCAAGTTTCACGATATATCCCTCTTAATCAATTTCAACGCGAATAAGTGATATGCAAATCCATTGTTTCTCGTCAATTTAATTGATGATGGATAAGCATAACATAATTCTTATTCTTATTTCATCAATTTGAGTAATTCCTCTCTTCGGAATTTGATCTTGATGAATAAAGTCTAGCCCCAAGTTTTTTTTCATCTTTTCTTTCCGGAGTCCATAGTTTCTCTGCCTTCTCGTCGGAACCCCGTCTAAATCATTGCAAGGCTTTATTCTTATTCTTGCATCCTTCACTTCTGTCAACGTCCTTTTGTTATCGGAGTTCTTCATGGTGGTTCATCATGAGTTAATTCATTCTTCAAGTGTTCATCAATAATTCTTGTGGAGCAGCTCAAGTATTCTTCTTCTTGTGTCTCGAAGTGCAATTAATTCGTCATATTCTTGTGAAGTGGAGTTTTGCATTCTTCGTTCATCTTAGCTCATCAATATTTTGGTTGCGGCATAATATTACCTCAAGTTTTGGGATGATTGCCATAAGTCCACAACAAGTTAATTCTTTTCGTTGTTGATTTTTCAACAACTCCGTTCGTCCCTTCTTCACAAGGATGTTTTCAAATTCTTTTGTGTTAGAAGGTGTTGTCCTACCTCCTTCCTTCTCATTCTTAATTTGATCCAGAGGCATTTGTGTTGTTTCATCTCGTCAAGTATCATTCCAAATTCAAAGTTCTTGTCCTATTCCTTCAATGCTCAACCGGAGTGTTGCCCGAATTCCTTTTCTATCGCTTTTAGCCGGAGTGGTTTTGAATTCATTATTGTTCCTTCAACTCTTGTTCCATATCCTCCAACCTTTTGGTTCTCGTCATGTTCCTTGTTCCTCTTTTGTAACGGGGCTTCTCAATCTCGTTCATCTCCGTTGCATTCTTCCTTTCAAGTAGCTCAACCTCTCAAGGTTCTTTGGTTTCACCTTCTTCCTTTTTCTCTTCCGTCTCGTTCCTAAGATCTCGGGACGAGATCCCTTGTTAGTAGGGGAGTGTTGTGACACCCCGAGACCGATGCGCCAGGTGTCAGCCGGTTATTCGTCGTCGTTGCCATGTCATTTGCTTGCATGTTGCATTTTGCCATGTCATCACGTGCATGTCACCAGCATGTTTTCAAAACTTGCATCCGTCCGAGTCCTCCCGTCCTTTTCGTTGTCCGTTCGGAGCCCAGACACACTCCCACGCGCCTGCGGCACCTCCGAATATTTATTTTATAAGTGGCCCAAAAATGGTCTCGGAATGGGTTGAAACTTGGCATGTGGTCTTATTATAGTGTAGACAGACTGCCTGCCAAATTTCATCGCATTCGGAGCTCGTTTGATAGCTCAACCGTTAAACTATAGCGGCACTATCGTCGGATAAAACGTCGGACGTTTTCGGCCTCCGAAACCCCCGCTGGGCCTCTCTCTCTATTCTCTCCTTCCAGCCCGAGGCCCTCTTTGCATAGCCACAACCAGCCCACTAAGCCACCTACCTTCCCCCTCCGCTCGGAGCCGCACGATCGAGATCGTACGGTCCAAAAACGGACTAAATCCCCAAACCCAAACCCCCTTTTCCTATTTAAGCACCCCCGCCATGCCATTTTGGGCATCCCCTAGTCTAAACCTAACCCCAACCCTTCCCTAACCTGCAGCCGCCGCCACCTCCCATGTCCTCCTCGAAATCAGCGCCCGACCACCTCAGAGCCGCCACTTGGCGAACCCAGATAGGCTGCGCCGCCGCAGCTGGCGCGCACAGCCAACCGGGCGCTGCCACGCACCCATTCCCCGCGCCTCCAGCTGCTGGGGCTCGCGAATCCCATCTCGAGCCCGTGCAAGCCCAGATCCCCGCCGCCTCCTGGCCCATCCGAGCCCGAACGCCGCCGGCTCCCGCTCGCTGCCGCGTCCCCGCTATGCCTCCCGCTTCCTCCGCCGCCAGCTCCTGCACCGTCGCGCCTTGCTCCGCGCCGGCGAGCAACTCGGCTACGCCGCCATGCGCCCGCGCCTCCCTGGCCCCGTGCGCGCGTCGCTTTGCCCGACCCCGCATCCCTTCGAGTCGGCATTGCCGCCGTACTCCGCTCCAGGCGCCGCCAGCCGCCGCCCTGCCCGAGCTCCTCCTTGCCCGGCTGCCTCCGGCCAGATCCTGGCGAGGTGCGCCCGGGATCCGCCGGATCCGCCTCATGCCGTCGTCTGCACCCCGGTGGACCACCCCGATGTTGGGGAACCTAGTATTTCAAAAACTTGCTACGATCACGCAAGATCTATCTACTAGAAGCATAGCAACGAGAGGGAAGAGTGTGTATATGTACCCTCGTAAACCGAAAGCGGAAGCGTCTAGTGACGTGGTTGATGTAGTCGAACGTCTTCGTGATCCAACCGATCCAAGCACCAAACGTACGGCACCTTCGCGTTCAGCACACATTCAGCTCGATGACGTCACACGAGCTCTTGATCCAGTTGAGCGTCATGGGAGAGTTTCGTCAGCACAACGGCGTGGTGACGGTGATGATGAAGTTACCGGTGCAGGGCTTCACCTAAGCACTGCAACGATATGACCGAGGTGTGTATCTGTGGAGAGGGGCACCGCACACAGCTAAAATCAACTTGTGTGTCTATGGGGTGCCCCCTGGCCACGTATATAAAGGATGGAGGGAGGAGTAGGCCGTCCCTCATAGGGCGCGCCAAAGTGTGGAGTCCTACTAGGACTCCCTAGTCCTAGTAGGATTCCTCCTCACATATGGAATAGGAAAAGGGGAAGGGAGAAGGAGAAGGAAGGAAGGGGGCGCCCCCTTTCCCTAGTCCAATTCGGACCAGTCCATGGGGAAGGGGCGCGTCCACCCTTGAGGCCTTTCTCTCCTTTCCCGTATGGCCCATTAAGGCCCAATACGAATTCCCATAACTCTTCGGTACTCCCAAAAATACCCGAATCACTCAGAACCTTTCCGATGTCCGAATATAGCCTTCCAATATATCGATCTTTACGTTTCGACCATTTCGAGACTGTTAGTCATGTCCGTGATCTCATCCGGGACTCTGAACAAACGCCGGTCATCAAATCACATAACTCATAATACAAATCATCATCGAACGTTAAGCGTGCAAACCCTACGGGTTCCAGAACTATGTAGACATGATCGAGACGCTTCTCTGGTCAATAACTTTAGCGGAACCTAGATGCTCATATTGGTTCCTACATATTCTACGAAGATCTTTATCGGTCAAACTGCACAACAACATACGTTGTTCCCTTTGTCATCGGTATGTTACTTGCCCGAGATTCGATCGTCGGTATCATCATACCTAGTTCAATCTCGTTACCGGCAAGTCTCTTTACTCGTTCTGTAATACATCATCTCATGACTAACTCATTAGTCATTTGCTTGCAAGGCTTATTACGATGTGTATTACCGAGAGGGCCCAGAGATACCTCTCCGACACTCGGAGTGACAAATCCTATTCTCGATCTATGCCAACACCACAAACACCTTCGGAGACACCTGTAGAGCATCTTTATAATCACTCAGTTACGTTGTGACATTTGATAGTACACAAGGTGTTCCTCCGGTATTCTGGAGTTGCATAATCTCATAGTCATAGGAACATGTATAAGTCATGAAGAAAGCAATAGTAGTAAAACTAAACGATCAAGTTGCTAAGATAACGGATGGGTCTTGTACATCACATCATTCTCCTAATGATGTGAACCCGTTGATATAATGACAACTCATGTCTATGGTTAGGAAACCTAAACATCTTTGATTAAGGAGCTAGTCTAGTAGAGGCATACTAGGGACACTCTGTTTTGGTGTATGTATTCACACATGTACTAAGTTTCCGGTTAATACAATTCTAGCATGAATAATAAACATTTATCATGATATAAGAAAATATAAATAACAACTTTATTATTGCCTCTAGGGCATATTTCCTTCAGTATCCCACTTGCACAAGAGTCAATAATCTAGTTCACATTGCCATGTGATTTAATATCGATAGTTCAGATCGTTATGTGAATAACAACCACAGTTCACATCGCCATGTGCCCAACACCCAAAGGTTTTACTAGAGTTAATAATCTAGTTCACATCGCCATGTGATTAACACCCAAAGAGTAGTAAGGTGTGATCATGTTTTGCTTCATGAGAGAAGTTTAGTCCGCGGGTCTGTTACATTCAGATCCGTGTGTATTTTGCAAATTTCTATGTCTACAATGCTCTGCATGGAGCTACTCTAGCTAATTTCTCCCACTTTCAATACGTATCCAGATTGATACTTAGAGTCATCCGGATTAGTGTCAAAGCTTGCATCAGTGTAACTCTTTACGACGAACTCTTTATCACCTCCATAATCAAGAAACATTTCCTTAGTCATCCAGTAACTAAGGATAATTTTGACCGATGTCCAGTGATCTACTCCTGGATCACTTTTGTACCTCCTTGCCAAACTCATGGCAAGGTACACAACATGTTTGGTACACAACATGGCATACTTTATAGAACCTATGGCTGAAGCATAGGGAATGACTTTCATTCTTTCTCTATCTTCTGTCGTGGTCGGGTTTTGAGTCTTACTCAACTTCATACCTTGGAACACAGGCAAGAACTCTTTCTTTGACGGTTCCATTTTGAACTACTTCAAAAACTTGTCAAGGTATGTATTCATTGAAAAAACTTATCAAGCGTCTTGATCTATCTTTATAGATCTTGATGCTCAATATGTAAGAAGCTTCACCGAGGTCTTTCTTTGAAAAACTCCTTTCAAACACTCCTTTATGCTGTCCAGAAAATTCTACATCATTTCCGATCGACAATATGTCATTCACATATACTTATCAGAAAGGTTGTAGTGCTCTCACTCACTTTCTTGTAAATACAGGCTTCACCGCAAGCCTGTATAAAACTATATGCTTTAATCAACTTATCAAAGTGTATACTCCAACTCCGAGATGCTTGCACCAGTCCATAGATGGATCACTGGAGCTTGCACATTTTGTTAGCTCCTTTAGGATCGACAAAAACCTTCTGGTTGCATCATATACAACTCTTCTTTAAGATATCCATTAAGGAATGCAGTTTTGACATCCATTTGCCAGATTTCATAACCATAAAATGCAGCAATTGCTAACATGATTCGGACGGACTTAAGCATCGCCACGGGTGAGAAAATCTCATCGTAGTCAACTCCTTGAACTTGTCGAAAACCTTTCGCAACAAGTCGAGCTTTGTAGATAGTAACATTAACATCAGCGTCAGTCTTCCTCTTAAAGATCCATTTATTTTCAATGGCCTGCCGATCATCGGGTAAGTCAACCAAAGTCCACACTTTGTTCTCATACATGGATCCCATCTCAGATTTCATGCCCTCAAGCCATTTTGTGGAATATGGGCTCATCATAACTTCCTCATAGTTCGTAGGTTCATCATGGTCTAGTAACATGACTTCCAGAACTGGGTTACCGTACCACTCTCGCGTGGAATGCACTCTGGTTAACCTACGAGGTTCGGTAGTAACTTGATCTAAAGATTCATGATCATCATCATTAGCTTCCTCACTGATTGGTGTAGGAATCACTGCAACTATTTTCTGTGATGTACTATTTTCCAATTCGGAAAAAGGTACAATTACCTCATCAAGTTTCACTTTCCTCCCACTCACTTCTTTCGAGAGAAACTCCTTCTCTAGAAAGGATTCATTCTTAGCAATGAATATCTTGCCTTCGGATCTGTGATAGAAGGTGTATCCAATAGTTTCCTTTGGGTATCCTATGAAAACACATTTCTCCGACTTGGGTTCGAGCTTATGAGGTTGAAGCTTTTTCACATAAGCATCGCAGCCCCAAACTTTAAGAAACAACAACTTTGGTTTCTTGCCAAACCACAGTTCATAAGGCGTCGTCTCAACGGATTTAGATGGTGCCCTTATTTAAGGTGAATGCAACTGTCTCTAACGCATAACCCAAAACGATAGTGGTAAATCGGTAAGAGACATCATAGATCGCACCATATCTAACAAAGTACGGTTACGATGTTCGGACACACCATTACGCTGTGGTGTTCCGGATGGTGTGAGCTGTGAAACTATTCCACATTATTTTAAATGAAGACCAAAGTCGTAACTCAAATATTCGCCTCCGCGATCAGATCGTAGGAACTTAATTTTCTTGTTACGATGGTTCTCTAATTCACTCTGAAATTCTTTGAACTTTTCAAATGTTTTAGACGTGTGCTTCATCAAGTAGATATACCCATATCTGCTCAAATCATCAGTGAAGGTCGGAAAATAACGATACCCGCCGCGAGCCTCAACACTCATCGGTCCACATACATCAGTATGTATGATTTCCAACAAATTAGTTGCTCACTCCATTGTTCCGGAGAACGGAGTTTTAGTCATCTTGCCCATGAGGCATGGTTCGTAGGCACCAATTGGTTCATAATCAAGTGATTCCAAAAGCCCATTGGCATGGAGTTTCTTCATGCGCTTTACACCAATATGGCCTAAACGGCAGTGCCACAAATAAGTTGCACTATCATTATCAACTTTGCATCTTTTGGCTTCAATATTATGAATATGTGTATTACTACGATCGAGATCCAACAAACTATTTTCATTGGGTGTATGACCATCGAAGATTTTATTCATGTAAACAGAATAACAATTATTCTATGACTTTAAATGAATAACCGTATTGAAACAAACATAATCAAATCATATTCATGCTCAATGCAAATGCCAAATAACATTTATTTAGTTCTACACTAATCCCGAAAGTATAGGGAGTGTACGATGATGATCATATCAATCTTGGAATCACTTCCAACACGCATCGTCACTTCACCTTTAACTAGTCTCTGTTCATTCTACAACTCTCATTTCGAGTTACTAATTTTAGCAACTGAACCGGTAACAAATACCCAGGGGTTGCTATGAACACTAGTAAAGTACACATCAATAATTTGTATATCAAATATACCTTTGTTCACTTTGCCATCCTTCTTATCCGCCAAGTATCTAGGGCAGTTCCACTTCTAGTGACCATTTCCTTTGCAATAGAAGCACTTAGTTTTAGGCTTGAGTTTAACTTTGGGTTTCTTCACGGGAGTGACAACTTTCTTGTCATTCTTCTTGAATTTCCCCTTCTATCCCTTTGCCCTTCACTTGAAACAAGTGGTCTTGTTAACCATCAACACTTGATGCTCTTTCTTGATTTCTACCTTCGTCGATTTCAGCATCGCGAAGAGCTCGGGAATTACTTTCGTCATCCCTTGCATATTATAGTTCATCACGAAGTTCCACTAACTTGGTGATAGTGACTAGAGAACTTTGTCAATTACTATCTTTTCTGGAAGATTAACTCCCACTTGATTCAAGCAATTGTAGTACCCAGACAATTTGAGCACATGCTCACTGGTTGAGCTATTCCCCTCCATCTTGTAGGAAAAGTACTATCAGAGGTCTCATACCTCTCAACACGGGCATGAGTATGAAATACTAATTTCAACTCTTGGAATATCTTATATGCTCCATGGCATCAAAACGTTTTTGAAGTCCCGGTTCTAAGACGTAAAGCATGGTGCACTAAACTATTAAGTAGACATCATATTGAGCTTTGCCAAACGTTCATAACATTTGCATCTGCTCCTGCAATAGATCTGTCACCTAGCGGTGAATCAAGGACATAATAATTATGTGCAGCAATGAGGATAATCCTCATATCACGGACCTAGTCCGCATCATTGCTACTAACATCTTTCAACTTATATTTCTCTAGGAACATATAAAAATAAACGGGGAGCTACATTGCGGGCTATTGATCTACAACATAGATATGCTAATACTATCAGGACTAAGTTCATGATATATTAAAGTTCAATTAATCATATTACTAAAGAACTCCCACTTAGATAGACATCCCTCTAGTCATCTAAATGATCACATGATCCAAATCAACTAAACCATGTTTGATCATCATGTGAGATGGAGTAGTTTTCAATGGTGAACATCTTATGTTGATCATATCTACTATATGATTCACGCTCGACCTTTTGGTCTCCAGTGTTCCGAGGCCATGTCTGTAAATGCTAGGCTCGTCAAGTTTAACCCGAGTATTCCGCATGTGCAAAATTGTCTTACACCCGTTGTATTTGAACGTAGAGCTTATCACACCCGATCATCACGTGGTGTCTCGGCACGACGAACTTTCGCAACGGTGCATACTCAGGGAGAACACTTGTACCTTGAAATTTTTTGTAAGGGATCATCTTATAATGCTACCGCCGTACTAAGCAAAATAAGAAGCATAATAAGATAAACATCACATGCAATCAAAATATGTGACATGATATGTCCATGATCATCTTGTGCTTTTGATCTCCATCTCCAAAGCATCGTCATGATCTCCATTGTCACCGGCTTGACACCATGCTCCTCATTGTAGCGTAGTGGTCGTCTCGCCAGCTATTGCTACTACTGCTACTATCGCTAACTCATAGTGATAAATTAAAGCAATACATGGCCTTCGCAATTTATACAATAAAGAGACAACCATAAGGCTCCTGCCGGTTGCTGATAACTTTACAAAACATGATTATCTCATACAATAACGTATAACTCGTCACGTCTTGACCATATCACATCACAACATGCCCTGCAAAAAAAAGTTAGACATCCTCTACTTTGTTGTTGCAAGTTTTACGTGGCTGCTACGGGCTTAGCAAGAACCGTTCTTACCTACGCATACAAAAACCACAACGATTTTTCGTCAAGTGTGATGTTTTAACCTTCACAAGGATCGGGTGTAGCCACACTCGATTCAACTAAAGTTGGAGAAACTGACACCCGCCAGCCACCTGTGTGCGAAGCACGTCGGTAGTACTAGTCTCGTGTAAGCGTACGTGTAATGTCGGTCCGGGCCGCTTCATCCAACAATACCGCCAAATCAAAGTATAACATGATGGTAAGCAGTATGACTATTATCGCCCACAATTCATTGTGTTCTACTCGTGCATATCATCTACGCATAGACCTGGCTCATGATGCCACTGTTGGGGAACGAAGTATTTCAAAAATGTCCTACGATCACGCAAGATCTATCTAGTAGAAGCATAGCAACGAGAGGGAAGAGTGTGTCTACGTACCCTCGTAGACCGAAAGCGGAAGCGTCTAGTGACACGGTTGATGTAGTCGAATGTCTTCGCGATCCAACAGATCCAAGCACCGAACGTACGGCACCTCCACGTTCAGCACACGTTCAGCCTGATGATGTCCCACGAGCTCTTGATCCAGTTGAGCGTCACGGGAGAGTTTCGTCAGCACGACGGCGTGGTGACGGTGATGATGAAGCTACCAGTGCAGGGCTTCGCCTAAGCACTGCAACGATATGACCGAGGTGTGTACCTATGGAGAGGGGCACCGCACACGGCTAAAATCAACTTGTGTTTCTATGGGGTGCCCCCTAGCCACATATATAAAGGATGGAGGGAGGAGTAGGCCGGCCCTCATAGGGCGCGCCAAAGTGTGGAGTCCTACTAGGACTCCCTAGTCCTAGTAGGATTCCTCCTCCCATATGGAATAGGAAAAGGGGAAGGGAGAAGGAGAAGGAAGGAAGGGGCGCCCCCTTTCCCTAGTACAATTTGGACCAGTCCATGGGGAAGGGGTGCGGCCACCCTTGAGGCCTTTCTCTTCTTTCCCGTATGGCCCATTAATGCCCAATACGAATTCACGTAACTCTTCGGTACTCCGAAAAATACCTGAATCACTCGGAACCTTTCCGATGTCCGAATATAGCCTTCCAATATATCGATCTTGACGTCTCGACCATTTCGAGACTGTTCGTCATGTTCGTGATCTCATCCGGGACTCCGAACAAACATCGGTCATCAAATCACATAACTCATAATACAAATCGTCATCGAACGTTAAGCGTGCGGACCCTACGGGTTCGAGAACTATGTAGACATGACCGAGACACTTCTTTGGTCAATAACCAATAGCGGAACCTGGATGCTCCTATTGGTTCCCTACATATTCTACGAAGATCTTTATCGGTCAGACCGCACAACAACATATGTTGTTACCTTTGTCATCGGTATGTTACTTGCCCGAGATTCGATCGTCGGTATCATCATACCTAATTCAATATTGTTACCGACAAGTCTCTTTACTCGTTCCGTAATACATCATCTCGTGACTAACTCATTAGTCTTTTTTTCAAGGCTTATTACGATGTGTATTACCGAGAGGGCCCAGAGATACCTCTTCGACACTCGGAGTGACAAATCCTATTCTCGATCTATGCCAACACCACAAACACCTTCGGAGACACCTGTAGAGCATCTTTATAATCACCCAGTTACATTGTGATGTTTGATAGCACACAAGGTGTTCCTCCGGTATTCGGGAGTTGCATAATCTCATAGTCATAGGAACATGTATAAGTCATGAAGAAAGCAATAGCAGTAAAACTAAACGATCAAGTTGCTAAGCTAACGGATGGGTCTTGTCCATCACATCATTCTCCTAATGATGTGATCCCATTGATCAAATGACAACTCATGTCTATGGTTAGGAAACATAACCATCTTTGATTAACGTGTTAGTCTAGTAGAGGCATACTAGGGACACTCTGTTTTGGTCTATGTATGCCGGTTAATACAATTCTAGCATGAATAATAAATATTTATCATGATATAAGGAAATATAAATAACAGCTTTATTATTGCCTCTAAGGCATATTTCCTTCACCCGACCCCGCCGCCATGCGCCCTCGTCGCCGGCAAGCCACCTCACCGTCGGCGCTCTGCCCCCTCGACCGCCGGCGCTCTGCCCCCTCGACCGCCGCCGGCCAGGCCTCTACCTCGAGCTCGCCCGAGTCACTTCTAGTGGGCCCAGCCTCCGGACGTGTCCGGTTGGGCATGGACATGTCCACCCCCCTCGGAGGTTGTTTTTTTATCTAAGTCCCCAGTTTGTTTTATCATGTGTGTATGTTGTGGTGCTCGTAACTTTGTGCTCGGTGCTCCGTTTTGCATGCATAATATATCGAAATGTTCGTCTCTGAATGCTCTACATGATGGTATAGTTTTCATGCATGTTAGGGTTCATCTTTCCATGTTAATATCTGTTGCAAAGTGCTAAGTGGTTTTTAAGTGCTGAAAAGTATTATAACTTGCTGATTTGTCTTTTTCATATCTTTTTGTGTGATTTTTGTTTGAGCATCATGTCAACATGTGTTAGGAGCACAATCATGTCATCTTTCTTGTGGTGCAATTCACTTTTCATGATATGCCTTGTGTTGAGTGGAACAAGTTTGTAAAGTGGCCTACTCGTTGTTTGTTATTTCCTGAGACTTGTTGAAAACTGCTAAGTCTGAAACTGTTATATCATGATGCCATGTTTGCTTGATGCCACAGTCATATCCATGCACATTTGGGAATGTCCAATGATCATGTCTTGAAGTCCATGTTATGCTCTATCTATCCATGCCCTTGTTTGCAATTATAGGTTGCTATAGCTTGTCTATTTCTTGCTCTCAAATTGCTATAAAATGTTTTTGTCAGCCTGTTGTCAGTAAGTTCAATTTTGCCATGTGAATAGCTAGTGATCTATGCATCCTATGACCATGTTCTTGCCATGAGTAGCTTCATAAACATGTCTTCTTGTTGTTGGTTATATTCACATGCCATGATATGCTTTGTGATGAGTTGCACAAGATTGCAAACATGCCTACTTGTCATTGTTGCTACCATGTTCAGTTTATTTCACTAAGTTTGTGAAACTGTTATTATTTGCAATCTTGCCATGATGCTTTGAGCATGTTCTAGTGGTGTTGGGCAGTAGATTAGTGATCATGCTTGTAGTTCTTGACATGTACATGCTTGCCATGCCCTTTGATGCCATGAAATGTTCTTGTAGCATGTTGTTTTGATGATTGCAAACTGCCTAGTTGTTGTTTTGGGACAGCTTGTCCTTTTATCTTGGTTCATCTGTATGTGTTGAACCGTTGCTCCGTTTTGAGCGTTCTCTATATGAAACTTATGTGTTTTTGCATGTATATGCATAATATCATGTTGTATACATGTTTGGAGTGTGTTTGCTTGTTGTTTGAATGCATCTTGCATCTTTGTCATGCTTGACTTGTTTTGCTCATATCTTCTAGGCCGTAGCTCCGAATTAAATGAACTTTATATGTAACTTGACTAGAATTTCGTATAGATCATCATGGTGCATGTTAACTTGCTGTTTAACAAATTTAACATAAGGTTTGTTCAGATCTGTACCAATTTCGAAATTTGCATATGAGGACTTACCGGAATTGTTATATGTTGTTTCCGGCCTCATTTAAACTTGCTTTGTGTGATGTTCTTGCATGCTTCATCCCTTGCCATGATTTGCATCATGTAGCCTTGTCATGCATCATACTTGGTTGAGCATCTTGTCTTGTTATGTGGTGGGTGTTTACCGTGTTGCTTGCTTCTTCTCGTTAGTGCTTGTTTTTTTGCGGTCGTGAGGATTCGTTCGACTACGCTTGGTTCGTCTTCATGGCTTCTTCTTCATCTTATTCATGGACTCGATCTTCTTCCTTGCGGGATCTCAAGCAAGATGACCGTCACCTTGGATCTTGTTACTATCATTGCTATGCTAGTTGTCTCGATACTATCGCTATATGTCGCTGTACCTATCTATTTATTGTCAGCCCCTCCTTGTTGCCATGAAACCTCTAACCTTTGACACCATCCCAGCAAACCGTTGTTTGGCTATGTTACCGCTTGCTCAGCCCCTCTTATAGCGTTGCTAGTTGCAGGTGAAGATGAAGATTGCTCCATGTCGGATTTTGGATGTTGGAATATCACAATATCTATTACTATAATTAACACACCTATATATTTGGCAATGGGTGGAAGGCTAGGCCTTTTGCTCGATGTTTTGTTCCACTCATGCCACCTTAAGAATCGATAAACCGGTGTTATATTCCTTGATTTTGCATTCCTAATGCAGTTGGGTATATGGGGACCCCTTGACAGTTCGCTTTGAATAGAACTCCTCCAGCAAGGCCCAACATTGGTTTTAATTTGCCAACATAATATAACTATTAATTAATTAATTTTGCATAGGGGGTCGCATCCCCGGAGATCTTTCAACATAATACAGGGGGGGCAGTGTTGTTGGTGCTGGTCCAAACTAGGCGATGCCCGGCGCCCCCTAGGCAACCAGGGTCTTAGCCAACCCGACGTCTTGCCCATCCGATGTGTCCTGAGAACGAGATATGTGCAACTACTATCGGGATTGTCGACACGTCGTGCGGTCTTGCTGGACTTGTTTTACCATTGCCGAAATGTCTTGTGCGCCGGGATTCCGAGTCTGATCGGGTTGTCCCTAAGATATGGGTTTTTTACCTCTGTTGATCGTGAGAGCTTGTGATGGGCTAAGTTTGGACACCCCTGCAGGATTATGATCTTTCGAAAGCCGTGCCCGCGGTTATGTGGTAGATTGGAATTTGTTAATGTCCGGTTGTAGAAAACTTGACAGAGGATCCGAAATAAAATACATCAACCGCGTGAGTAACCGTGACCGTCTCTTTTCATTTCGAGAAGAGAACACGGTGGGGTTATGTTTGACTCGTAGGTAGTTCAGGATCACTTAGAGATTATTACTAGCTTGCGACCGTTTGCGTAGATGCTCATCTTATTCTTGTACTCGTAAGTTAGCCACCTTACATATGCTTAGCCGTTGCTGCAACCTCACCACTTAACCTCTCCATAGCCATTAAGCTTTGCTAGTCTTGATACCCATGGTTATGGGATTGTTGAGTCCTCGTGGCTCATAGATACTACAACAATAGTTGCAGGTGCAGGTTTCTGATGACTTGATGTGAGAGCGATGTTTACTTGTGTTGGAGTTCTTTCTTCTTCTTCTTCGTTAGTCTTGGGATAGGTTCATGGTCGGCAGCCTGGGATAGCGGGATGGATGTCATTGTGCTTTTCATGTTTTCATCCGTAGTCGGATGTCTTGTGTATGAATTGTGTATTCATGTGGAAGTTTGTATGACTTGTGTGTATCCCCATCTATTTATGTAATGGTACAATGTAATGATATCCATCTTACTAAGCGCCCGAAATGCGGTTGTGCCCCAATCATGAGGTGTTCACGTGATCGGTATAGAATCGCATCTTTTGGGCGTGACAACCTTCCTGTACTGGCTACCTTTATACATCAGCCATACACATAATAACATTGTTTCTTTTGGTGCTTCGGTAGCGATTCGGATCCATGTATTATTGTTGACGTATAATGTGTTGCCTAGTCTCTTCCTTCAGATTGGTCTTTTGGTTGCATTGACTAGAGCATGCACTTCTGCATGGTATCGTAGCCAAGAGGTCTTGAGTTCAAGACCCCGCTGGCACAATTATATTGCAGCCCACTTTGGATCCACGTTTAGGCTTGAGGGAGCCACACGTGAGGGGGAGTGTTGACATATAATGTGCTGCCTAGTCTCTTCCATCAGATCGGTCTTTTGTTTGCATTGGCTAGAGCATGCACTTCTACATGTTGGATTATAATGCCCGGCCCTCTCCCTCGGATCGGTCTTTTGGTAGCATTGGCTAGAGCATACACTTCTACATGGTATCGGAGCCAAAAGGTCTCGAGTTCAAGACCCGACTGGCACAATTAAATTGCAGCCCAATTTTCATCCACGTTTAGGCTTGAGGGAGCCACACATGTGGGGGAATGTTGACGTATAATGTGTTGCCTAGTCTCTTCCATCAGATCGGTCTGATAGATGAACTGGTTAGGTGCATAAATTTACAACCAAGAGGTTAGGGTTCAAACCCAGTAAACGCAATTAAATAAATGCGGACTACCCCTGCTTCTGCTGCCCACGTCATATAGCTCCACGGGAGCATAGACGTGAGGGGGGATGTTGGAGTATAATGTCCAGCCCTCTCCCATAATTCGGACTTTTGGAGCAACTGGTTGGAGTATGAATTCAATATGGTGTTTGAGCCATGAGGTCTTGAGTTCAAGACCCTTCCAACGCAGTATTAAAAAAGGGATTCTGCGGCCTACATAAAAATCCCAGCCTAAGAGCTAAATAAGCCTAGACGTGAGGGGGTGTTGAAGTATATTGCCCGCCTCTCTCCATCAGTTCGTAGTTTTGGATGAGTTAGCTGGGGCATGAATTTAATACATCAGATCAGTCTGATGGATGAACTGGTTAGGTGCATAAACTTACAACCAAGAGGTTCAGGATTAAAACCCAGTAAACGCAATAAATAATTGCGTCCTGCCCCCGCTTCCGCTACCCACATCATATAGCTCCAAAGGAGCATAGACGTGAGGGGGAGTGTTGGAGTATATTGTCCGGCCCTCTCCCTTAGATCGGTCTTTTGGTTGCATTGGTTAGAGCATGCACTTCTACAATTATTATTATTATTATTCTGTTATAACTTGAGCCATGCTTTAAAGTGTTCATTCCTGATCGGCCTTTGCTTGTTTCAGCTATTGGCAATGAGTACCTCTCTGACGCAATGGTTGGCAGCTTGTCAACAGTCTTCGATGTGGGAGGTGTGTTGGGAGGAGTCCTTGCCGGTCACATCTCTGATCGCTTAAATGCACAAGCAATCACAGCTGCGAGCTTCATGTAATGTGCCATACCTGCCCTTTTCTTGTACCGAACATATGGAAGCATGGCGATGATGTCGAACATTTGCCTCATGTTCATCACTTGCATGTTTGTCAATGGTCCTTATGCCCTGATCACAACCGCAGTCTCAGCTGACCTTGGCACTCACAGTTCATTGAATGGTAATTCTCGGGCACTGGCCACTGTGACCGCAATCATCGATGGGACAGGGTCAGTTGGTGCTGCGGTCGGGCCATTGCTCACAGGATACATCTCAATAGAGAGCTCGAGTGTCGTGTTCACGATATTGATGGTGGCAGCACTTCTTGCTAGGTGTTGACACCAGATTTTGGCACGGTCAATAACTTAATTAATATGACCTCAAATGGAAAAGTTATCTACATAAAAAAATCGTATTGTCCATATGAACATCTTTGAAGTTTGGGCCATCGCCATCCAATCTCATCTCGAAGGCCGAAGTTGTGTTCGAAATACTGAGATTTTGTATTCAGAACACTATTTGGCTGATAACACCACCAACACTGCCTCATATGGAAAAACTTTCTACATTAATTGTCTTTGTCTCATCGAAACGGTCAATTTTAATATAAAAATCGTCCCAATCCGAGTTTGTATGCAAAAATTACAATCATCCGAATGCAGCCCTGTCACGGAGCCATAAGTGGCGCGCCCCACCAGCCACGTGTCTGATGGGTAGCGCGAATAACAGCCTGTTTTGCGTGACTATTTTGGCCTAGAATATGGCTTCAAATCAAAAAAATGTTCAACATGAAAGTTGTTCGTCTCGTCGAAACAGTCAAAATTTCTTTTAGGCTCTTTTCCATCCGTGATAGTTTACCACCTCAAAAATTACCTGCAAGGTGCAGCCAGTTTAAACCGACCAGTTTTGGAAAGTTCGGACAAAACCAATCCGAATTTGGCTAGGGTTTTGGACGTGAATCCAAGCCTTTTCCTTGCACGGGAAGTCCAGCCGCCTCTTATATACCTAAGGGGTGACAGCCGATTGAACAACACACAATCGATCAATTCATCTACCACTTTTTATCGTTTACCTTTTCTCCTAAACCCTAGTTCTTCTTCTTCTTCGTTCTTCGTCTGTTCTTCTTGTTGCAGGGCGGCGAACCTCGAGGCCCTAGGGGCGGTCAGGCCGACCTAGGGCAGCCCATTGCCGCTGTGCGTCCAGACGGGGTCCCTCCCGGACGCGTGGGGTTTCGGGTCTACAAAAGCGCTCGCCGGATTGCTTGCGTACCGCGCTTCCGGACGGGTCTCCTTCAACGTGAGCTGCGGTGCATCACCCTCGGCGTTGGAAGTACACGGTGACGTGTTCGTGTGCGAACACACTTTTTGGCGACTCCGCTGGGGACGAAGCTTTGAACGGTCTCCAGCCCGTTCTTGCTACGAAGAGATCGTCATCAAGTTGCTACAATCCACAAAGATAATATGAATACCCAATTACCCTTTGTAGATGCAAATAATCCATATGTTGTTGCTAGATCACCTAATGAGCATAATGTATCGGCTAGCCCTAGTTTTATCAATCATGCATCTAATTATGCGCAAGGGCCGATGCAAAACAATCTTCATACTTCAAATTCTTATGATTTCAGTAACGTACAACATATGTGTCCAAACTTTCATGCATCGGCAACCCCACAAATCCATATGCCGATGAACAACATGATGGGTTTGGTTAATCAATTTGAAACACCTCATGTTAAAATTTCCAATAGCATACAAGAAAGTGTTTCACCCTTTTATTCATCGGCAACTAATTTGCAATATGTGAATCCAACCTTGCCGGTGGATGGGAGAATTGTCCGTGCTACTACTAGCTATTCGACCTGTTACTCTCAACCTTCATATGCTACACCTCATGTTAGTAATTTTTCGGCACCGTATACAACTGTAGATTCTCATAATTCGGATCCACCCCTTCATGGTCATAGACGAATAAGTGAAAAATTTCCAGCAGTGCACATGCCGTCATCTAATATTGTAGCATATAATGCATGCTCTATGCAATTCAAGAATTTCGGCAACACTCATGAATCATTGCCGAAAGAATCTGAAAGTATTGTGGAGCAATCCCTTCCAGAAACGCTTGTGGCTGCGTTAAAAAAGAGCTTGACGCAAAATAAGAGAATTAGTGCTCTTTGCCTTGAACAATATGAAAAGGGGTTGTATCCTGATTATGCTGCAATAAAGGCTAGAGTTTTGCATGAAGATGAAACTTCATCAATTGATAAAATTGGCGAGAGAGCATATTGTTATACACCAGTGCATACATCTCCACATAGTGCCGCAGCATATTATACACCCTCTACACAGTTGCAGAATTTCGGCAACACCAACAGTTCATTGGCGAAAGATCCTAAAAGTATTGGGGGCAAACTAATCTAGAGCGGATTGAAATTGAGAGGGGAGTTAAAGCTTTGCGCGATAGAGTGCAAGTACTTCGCCAAGAGAGAATTAATAGGGAATTGGCCAAAAGAAAACAAGCCTTGCCAATTGGTAGCATCAATGAAAAGAAGGATGATTCGGAACATGAAAGTGCTTCGGTTGAAAAAGCCAAATCAAGTAGTATATATTCTGAATCCATCAAATCCAACGAGGCAAGCATTACTGAGAAAGGGCATGGCAAGCATAGGAAAACAACAGTCTTTGATTTTTCTGAAGTTAATGGAACCTACTTCCTGACCTATGAGTTCCGTGCCGTATAAATTAACAAGCTTCAAGGACAAGAACAAGTAGCCGAACAAAGTTCGGCCGACAAAAATCTTCAATGTAATGATGCACTGAATCAAGAAAAAGATGATGAAGAGGCGTTGGGGAGCCATCCAAAGGCGGAGCAAGATATTGTTCAAGTCACACCACCATCATGCTCTCCCAACATATTTGAAGAGGTACGTTTAGTAAGTAATTTACCTATTTTCATATTTGATCAAAACTATATTGTTGATGCATCTGTTAGAAAAATCCTCTTAAGTAATTTTGAAAGACCAATGAAGAAGGATAATTTACTTGCTAGCAATAAAATCGTTATAGAACATATCGGTCAACCCATTGCGCCATTTATAAAGACCGATAATGACTTATTGTTGCAGTCAAAGCTTGCCCGGTTGCTTTATTTAAAGTTCATATCTACATGGGTAGCTTTGTTTGTTTCATACTTGGCTTACTCTTGGTCTCAATTTAGACATGTATGTTCTAACTACT
>LR738715.1:498816565-498831340 GCA_902687465.1 Secale cereale
TTAATAGGGAATTGGCCAAAAGAAAACAAGCCTTGCCAATTGGTAGCATCAATGAAAAGAAGGATGATTCGGAACATGAAAGTGCTTCGGTTGAAAAAGCCAAATCAAGTAGTATATATTCTGAATCCATCAAATCCAACGAGGCAAGCATTACTGAGAAAGGGCATGGCAAGCATAGGAAAACAACAGTCCTTGATTTTTCTGAAGTTAATGGAACCTACTTCCTGCCCTATGAGTTCCGTGCCGTATAAATTAACAAGCTTCAAGGACAAGAACAAGTAGCCGAACAAAGTTTGGCCGACAAAAATCTTCAATGTAATGATGCACTGAATCAAGAAAAAGATGATGAAGAGGCGTTGGGGAGCCATCCAAAGGCGGAGCAAGATATTGTTCAAGTCACACCACCATCATGCTCTCCCAACATATTTGAAGAGGTACGTTTAGTAAGTAATTTACCTATTTTCATATTTGATCAAAACTATATTGTTGATGCATCTGTTAGAAAAATCCTCTTAAGTAATTTTGAAAGACCAATGAAGAAGGATAATTTACTTGTTAGCAATAAAATCGTTATAGAACATATCGGTCAACCCATTGCGCCATTTATAAAGACCGATAATGACTTATTGTTGCAGTCAAAGCTTGCCCGGTTGCTTTATTTAAAGTTCATATCTACATGGGTAGCTTTGTTTGTTTCATACTTGGCTTACTCTTGGTCTCAATTTAGACATGTATGTTCTAACTACTTTGATTTCAGAAATTTAAAGCCAAGGTTATACTCTGTTGAGAAAACCGATGATGGTATAATTTCCTTTTCAAAGAAATCGGAGATAGAGTGCAAAACACACTGCATAGCCGAATGGGGTAATGCAAAATCTGAACCATTCGTTTGCTTAACTTCAAAGCCATTCTCACAGCAAGATCGGCTAGAGAATAAAGAGTTTACCTTCAATTCAAGCATGTGTGATCAAATATTTGATTTGTTGCTGAAAAATAATCACATAAGAATTCTTGATCACCATGTCAATGAATCAATTCAAGGACGAATGTATTGTAGGTTGCATCATTCGTTCAAACATAATTTTGAGCATTGCAACATGTTTCATCAAATAGTTAGATCGGCCATTGAAAAAGGACGATTGAAATTTGTTGAAACAAAAAAGGATGACCAGTCTATTTTGATTGGTCTTGATGGCAAAAAGTTTTTGCATCGGCTGCTTCAAGCCGATCCATTTAGAGAGAAGGTAAAAACTGCAAGTGAAGGGATCAAGTTTTCAAGTAAAGAAGTTGTTGAAGAGCATAATGAACATAATCTTGAGGGCGAAAATTCCATCAATGCTACAATGGAGATGCTAAGGATTGGGGGGCTGCAAGAAAATCCAATGATCGATGAAAGCAAACCAAAAGAAAACAAAGGCCGAAAGAAGGGCAAGAGTAAGAGATCAAAAATCACCTTCGTTGAACTATCGGATAAGTATCAAAAGAAGAGTGAAGAGAAGAATGCTTATCGGCCAAATCATGCAAAGAAACCAAGATCACCCCCAAGGCGCAAGTATGAGGATCTGTATTGGCAAAGTGGAAATTTTTATGCAACATATTCATATCCTTATTTTGGGCCGCCAATGCCAATGCCGTGGATGCCTCCCTATGCTCATGTAGATTCATATCCATCATGGGACAGGTATGATACAAGGGCATATTCTCCATATTATTTTAAACCATCTCACCAATATTATGCAGCTCCGAGAAGATCAACATTTGAACAATCACATGCTAAAGACCGTTTCGATCATAAGGAATCAGTCCAGAGATCAAGGAAGAATAAAGAGGTGGTCAAGCAAGTATACCGGGTCAAGAGAGATGGTCGTAAGTGTGCTACTTCAGATTTGATCACAAATAACAAAGAGCCAATTAAAATATTGACATTGGCTAAAAAAGGCAAAGAAGTGAAGCAATCAATTGCTAAAGATCAAAGTGCCAAATCTGAAGAAAAGAAGTTGAGGGTGCACAAGGCCAAAAAAGAGTTGCCATTTGTTGAAACAGAATCACAGCCGAGTTGCCCACTCGGCTTATCTTATTGGCAAAAGAAGGAATTACAAAATCTTAGCGCACAAGAGCTGAGACAGGAGAACATGGCATGGGTTCCCAAGAAGATCAATCATAACAAAAATGATGTGCATACTTCTATTGCAACAAGTATAATAAAAGTGAAGAAATAGAAGAATGGAAGCAACAAACAATTAAGCCGAAGGCGTGCATCACAACATCAAAATCTTCGGTTAGCACATCATCCATTTTCTTCAACCATGCCATTGATGCCTTTGACATGGAATTCATCCCTAGGTATGATCAATTACCCTCCATGGATTTATTTGGATCCATGGATGCAACATAATTTCCATATCATGAGAGGGTATTACCAAATCACTATATATTTGGTTAGTTACATTTTTTGCTAATACAAAGGGGCCGAAATATTTTATTGCTATTTCATTCATTTATTTCGGCTATACTTACTTTGGTGGGTGAATTCTACATGGACCTTATGATAATGGCCAATATTTATCTATCGTCCTAAGAGTATGCCAATGCATGGTCGGTGTACTATTCTAACATCGTACTTAGTTCGAATGGAGAGCGAGACAAGGTATGTGCTCATGAAAATTCATATGTATGCCTACATTATGATTTAATGGAGTTGAGACATCATTGAATATATGTTGTATAGACCAATTCATAGTTGCAGAATTGGCTAGAGGGCTTATACTTTGTTTGGATATGATTTGGCTTATGCATCTTTGAGATCTATAAGAGGCCAAGTCATAGCTGATTTTATTACTGAACTCGAATTAATGACATGCATAATATTGATGTTAGCCTTGTCTCTCTAGTACTATGGAGATTATGTTTTGATGGTTGAATTCGTAGCAATGGCCAAAGTGTTGGTGTTGTTTATATATCTCCTTGTGGTACTATTTTTTGAAGCCTCATGTCGCTTAGAATATTTTTATGCATGATTAATCAAAGCCGAATACGCATTGTTATTCGGATCGGCTCTTTTACTTGCTATAGGTGCTATACATATTGAGGCTTTCAGTGATTCATTATGAATGGTGCAACAAATATCCAAGGGTTATCAATGTTTTGACGAATCACTTATAGTTTATCTTGGGGTATGTCTAGATGCAAAATTTGCCTTGGGCTGCATTAAAATTATTCATATATTTAGACATGACAAT
Organism: Secale cereale; assembly: GCA_902687465.1. Lineage (NCBI taxonomy): Eukaryota > Viridiplantae > Streptophyta > Magnoliopsida > Poales > Poaceae > Secale > Secale cereale. The sequence continues at coordinate 498,819,805 of LR738715.1, forward strand.
TCGAAAGAGTTGCCACAGCAAGCATCCGGCTACTATGTTAATCATGGTGTATTGCATTTCTCTCAATAGCTGATGCTTCGTCTTGTCAAGATAGGTAAGGCCGAACCGAAGTCCACAGCTTCGGCCACTAATGAAATTTTTATGTAGGCGAAGTAAGGATTGGGGGAAAATCATTCTTGGTTATCTGCAAAATCCTAGCGAAAGGGTGAACAATATGATTCGGAGAATGGTTTTGATCTATGGAACCTTATCACCGGATTGTTATAGAAGTTGTGAAGTTTTCACCCCAAGTTTGCATCAAGAGGTTCAAACAAGCAATGGTCGATATATACTTATCGTCATAAAAATAGGCAAAATGGCCGATGGAGTGTTGACATCGTCCTTAGAACAAGCTATGTGCAAATTATTTTTCGGCATCCAAGTTTTGCCGAAAAACAGGGGGGCATGTGTTGACACCAGATTTTGGCACGGTCAATAATTTAATTAATATGACCTCAATTGGAAAAATGATCTGCATAAAAAAAATCGTATTGTCCATATGAACATCTTTGAAGTTTGGGCCATCACCATCCAATCTCATCTCGAAGGTCGAAGTTGTGTTCGAAATACTGAGATTTTGTATTCAGAACACTATTCGGTTGATAACACCACCAAGACTGCCTCATATGAAAAAACTTTCTACATGAATTGTCTTCGTCTCGTCGAAACGGTCGATTTTGATACAAAAATTGTCTCAATCCGTGTTCGTATGCAAGAATTACAGCCATCCGAATGCAGTCCTGTCACGGAGCCATAAGTGGCGCGCCCCACCAGCCATGTGTCTGATGGGTAGCGCGAATAACAGCCTGTTTTGCGTGACCGTTTTGGCCTAAAAGATGGCTTCAAATCGAAAAACGTTCAACATAAAAGTTGTTCGTCTCGTCGAAACGGTCAAAATTTCTTTTGGACTCTTTTCCATCCGAGATCATTTACCACCTCAAAAATTACTCGCAAAGTGCAGCCAGTTTAAACCGGACAGTTTTGGAAAGTTCGGACAAAACCAATCCGAATTTAGCTAGGGTTTTGGACGTGAATCCAAGCCTTTTCCTTGCACGGGAAGTCCAGCCGCCTCTTATATACCTAAGAGGTGACGGCCGATTGAACAACACACAATCAATCAATTTATCTACCACTTTTTATCTTTTACCTTTTCTCCTAAACCCTAGTTCTTCTTCTTCCTCGTTCTTCGTCTGTTCTTCTTGTTGCAGGGCGGCGAACCTCGAGGCCCTAGGGGCGGTCAGGCCGTCCTAGGGCAGCCCATTGCCGCTGTGCGTCCAGACGGGGTCCCTCCCGGGTGCGTGGGGTTTCGGGTCTACAAAAGCGTCCGTCGGATTGCTTGCGTACCGCGCTTCCGGACGGGTCTCCTTCGACATGAGCTGCGGTGCATCACCCTCGGCGTTGAAGGTACACGGTGACGTGTTCGTGTGGGAACACTGGGCTCGTCTTGACACATCTTGTCTGTGTTGAGCTAAGAGGAAAGGTATCTTCTAATGTGAGCAAGGTTGTCGCCAATGCACAAACCACCTGCTCAGATCAAGTGTAAGATTGTAAGTATGATCTGCTCACGCTCAAGATGTGGTATTATGTATTGGAAACAATTTTTGTAGTTCCATCACCTTCTTGGTCGACATCAGTATGACTCTGAAATAAGCTGAAGGATGGGGTTTCCGAGTGACTTGCTCCGTACAAACTCCAGGAATTGACTAGCAGAGGGTAGAAAAGTTATGTCCAGATTTTTTAGACAAGATGGAGGTGAAAACATCAAAAGTTTGTAAGCCCACGTAGTTTCTTTTCTCTAGTGCCTTGTAAATACGAATTGGGCAATAAGTTTGGGCCTGTGTTTGCTTGTATCACTGCATATTTAAGCTTGTACGCATGTGATAGCTGTTTTGGGAAGGTATAAGGAAATCTCCCTTTATACAAGATGAGACCCGAGTCTATCTGCTGGCCATGTTGATCCCCTTTTGTACTTGTAAATATGTTGAGTTGAGAAGATTGATAAAAATTGGAAATGAGGTCTCAAGGGAAGTGTTGGTCCAAGAAAATAAATGGTGTACTGATTATTCGTTCATATGCTTTCAACTTCGTCATTAGAAGATAACTTGTGGTTTACACGCATAACTTTTGGAGTAATCTGATACAAACTACTCCCTCCGCTTCAAAATATAAGTCTTTGGAGAGATTTCACTATAAACCACATACGGATGTATATAGATGCATTTTAGAGTATAGATTCACTCATTTCGTTTTATATGTGGTCCATAGTGAAATCTCTCCAAAGATTTATATTTAGGAACGGAGGGAGTATTATATTAGTCTATTCTTAATATAGTAGGAAAGGAACCTACATATACATGTATCCTTTATGTTTCAGAACAAATTATTTGAAATTATATATTTGTCCTAAGCTAGAGCTAGGGAAGAGCAAGCCTCAAATCTGACTGAGCTGCTAGTTATTTCTCCTTTCTTGTATCTGATTAATGCTCGAGAGGGCAGAGCACCTTATTTCTTTAGGATGGGACTACTCAAACTGTTGGCCCATTTACTTATCGGATGAATTTTGAGTTTGGCATACCCCCCAAACCCCAAGTCTCACATCAAGTCTGCCTCTGGATGACTGCTTCAATTTGGGGATTCCTTCATCAACCTTGATGTTGATTTTGCTGCAGCACTAAGTATGTCATGTTTGCATCTTGCATTGCATCTGTCATATCAGCCACACCTGAAACTGCATCTTGATCACATGTCCTAGGCTCGCCCACAGCTGCAACAAACATCCTCAAACATTGCATATATTATCTCCTGCCAAATTATTCTGCTTTTTATGAACTAAAATCACTGTGTCGGGAGTATATTGGATCCATCACCTATGCTCATTTGAATGTGCTTTACTGTAAGAGCTCAGAGAATGAGCGTAAGAGATGGATCCAATACTGGATACTAGGTCCATCTTAAGTACGTTGTTAGAACTATTTGTCACGTGTCCAGATTGCAAATGTTGTACAGTATAGCACATTCAATTGCCATGTATTCAGATGTCAAATTGTCTTGTAGAAAAAGTACTTTCTGACAACAAAGTTACATGATTGCTAATTTAGAAACTGAAGTTAACACCATTTGTGTTTGGACGGTAGTTTGAGACAGTAAGATCTCAACTACCAATTCATTTTTTGAGTGAAATTACCAGTTGGTTGACCCAGTTGAGTCATACAATTTCTCTTTGAAGGGTTCTTTATTGTTTTTCCTATACCAATTTTTTTTTCAAAAAACTCTGTTCAAACTTTTACCCTGCTCAGTTCGAAAAAATTGTACCTAATGTTGCATCTGAATATAAATAAGGCCAGCTGTGCTCTCAGACATGTCTGGACGTGAGGTTCGTGAGTACACTTCTCTAGTCCCAGTGTGGACAAGTGGTTCTTCTCCTTTCTGGTCTATTGGACATCATCTTAAATCAAGTCATCACCTTTGGGGTTATGCATATGCAGATAGAAAGTGAAAATAAAAAGATATGAAAATGTATTTTATGATATTTCAAATGAAAATAATTTGGTGCTGTAGACGTTGATATATTCTTCTATAGATTTGTTCAAGCTCAAAAACATGTAGACAAATGAAGACAAGTTTGGCTCTTACTCCCGCATACCTGGTTTGTTAAGGAATATGGCACATTTTATTACTATTTATTGATCAAAACTTGAACAAGTCAAAATACACCATATATTCCAAACAGAGTATAAAGAGGGGGAAATCCAGTTCTTTCACAAACTACAATAGCAAATTACTGCAACACAAATCAGATTTACCTTTCCAAATGGCACACACATTCAACTATGGACTGACAATTTCCCACTACAGGTCTAACTGTGAACAAAAGCCATTGATGCATTTTCCAAGTTACAGCGTCATCATAGCGCACAACTCACCAATGAAATTAACAACAAAAGAAGCTTAAACTAGCTCAATATTTCTCACACATGTACTCCTATATTGACAAAACATAAAGGAGAACTTGAAGACATTTGATCTCGGATGATCTTTTCAAGTTCCTAAACATGACTAGCAAGTCCAGTACCCTTCGATACGGTCAGGTGATACGGATAGAAAGGAATTATGACTTCATCATGTAGCCCAGGAAGATCCCGATCAAAGCTACAATTATGACAATTACAAAGGAAAATCCTCCACCGCGCCTCTTGCTTACTTCCCGTCTCATCATATCCTGGCACATAAACAGAAAAACATGACAAAAGTGAATCACAGATTCGTGACAGAAAAGTAGTAAATATAAATTGTTTCAGACAAATATCTCTCTTCTTATATTAGCTTTAGTACTAGATAGAAGAATAGTATGCAGTCTATATTTTAGGTAGGCATCAATATATATAAAATTATATTGCCTAGCGACATGAGGTTCATCTAGCTGTCTATTGGCTTCATCGATGCACCACTATTTTTTTATTTGCCATGCTCAAGTTCATAAAAGGATTGTTCATATTAGCATGCAATAATCTAAAACGACACGAACAAATGACCATTTTGTTGAACGAACCTATTTCTTACAGCCAAGATGTTAGACATGAGCTCAGAAGTTCCTATCCATTTCTAAATGATCCTCAAAACACCTGCATCTCTCATTTTGACTTTCTTTGGTCTTCCACACAGTTTCGACTATGATTCTCACTTATACTATGTCTACAGAATTAGTATAAAGATGTATGAAATGAAACTATTTTGCAACACAAATACAACGATACTATTTAGACATGCCCAATTCATACACTTTATTATATACTCCCTCCGTTCCAAAATAGATGACCCAACTTTCTACTAACCTTAGTACAAAGTTGGGTCATCTATTTTGGAACGGAGGGAGTATCAAGTTCTCAAAGTTGTGCATTAAAGACCGTGCGAAATCAAGCATGCCTTAGATTGTGGGAAGGAGGGAGTGTGCAATTTCATTATTTCAGTTCACCTTTCCTAAAAAGGATTTGAGTAGTTCAGTAGCAATGCACTTATAGTGGTTTCTCACACTGACATCAAGGGTGGTTTGCTAAAAGTACTAGTGAGGTTGCAGAAGTGTGGAAGTTCGGCAAGTGGTTATTTGAGTGGCTTTTAGTGGAAACTATTCTGCCTCCCTCAGTACATCAAGAACTGTAAATACCACATTTATAAATTTGTATAATGAAGATTTTAATCAAAATATCGAAGACAGAACCCGGTTTCAGATTGAAATACAGAAACCAAAAATTACTCAACAGTAGAGAAAAAACCAAGCAAATGACGTTATAGTCCATAGAAGAAATTTGAATACTGTTTTAATCTTCAGAATACATAAATTGGAAAGGAAATCTTTCAAATGTTATGTTGGAGCTGAAGATTCTCCAACATGACTAGTATCGAGCTGAGGTAGCAAAAAATAAACAGCGTATATATGCAGATTGTTCTGATGTAGTTTGCTTTTGGAAAAATGTCTTGTAGAAGTTCTTTGGCATGGGAACAGCAACTTAAAACAATTCAGCGTTGACTAGCTTGGGATCAACAGCCAGTCTTGCGACAAGTCAGAAGTCACCATTCCAGCTTGGCATATATACATTTGAAAACCTTGCCATGTTTCATTTATTTACAGTTTCAACTATGGAGCTTTCATTTTCAGCAATTTGAGAATAAACAGGAACATCCATCGCTACTGTTATTCCTAATGCAGAAAGCAATAGTTAGGTGCCTTTTGAGCTTCAAGATAGTGCCATAGCCCATATTACTACTTTAATGTAATAACTCTGTTGGTTTGGTCCTTGAGTCAAAATGCCCAATACATCACAAGGAAACAAGAAGGGTGAAAATTTTCAGAACAGAAAATGATAGGGAGAAGAAGAAAACTAAAGCATTCACAGCAGCTTTATACTTTTAAGTTCCACTTAGCACCAATTGAATTTAGATTCTTATAAATTTCAGATGATAATAGATGGTGGCATCTAGTAGGTGCTTAGGAGTATTAGATAAGTTCCAAAACTTAAGATAAAGCTTCCACTATGAAGCCACAATACTATACACTAGAAAGATAGCATGCAATACTGCACTCACAAGTTCCTGTCTAATTTTATGGTTCTGTTGAATTGCAGAATTCTTTTCTTCGGTCAACTTGGAGATCAAAGCTCCAGCCTGCAAAACAAATTTGAGAATGTAAGACATTTTATATCACAGGATACTAAACCCATAGTCATTATTATAAAGAAACTAGATGATACCCCGCGCGTTTCTGCAGGAACCTTGTTAAAACAAATGCGTAACTAGGTGCTACAGAAACAACTAAAACTAATGCAAAAGCAAATGTAAAAATGATCTAGGTTTACATTTTTTTTAAATAAAACATACAAAGTATGTGACAAAATGATGCATAGAAAGAGAAACTTCTGGATCAAACTTATGACTGGCATGCATGGCTTGATTCCCCGCAAAAGAAAAGACGTGCGTGACTCGATGAGGTACCAAGGTTTTCATGGATAGATTAATACAAAAAAATGTAGCTTATGACCACATGCATGACTTGTTGATGTGGCATGGCTGCATGGAGAGGAAAATTAGGTAGTGGGTTGCACCTATGTAGGAATAAAGGATGAGGGAAGAGCTAAACAACAGGAGAGGCCAATAAAATCGCATGAAACTTGCCGTGATACAAGATGCCAGTAATCAAACCATTTTCAGGAAACTAACAATTATGAGCCAACAAATCATTGATGAACTTATTATTGGATCACACACTGGAACAACAACTGACCTCTAAAGATTTTTCTTGGGGCTCAATGCGTTCTCGCAGTGCCTGCAATGAATACAGAATCAAGTAATTTTCCCTCAACAGGGGGTGGGGGTGCTAAACGTGTGGGTGCAAGTTCAACAATCATGACAACTCACCCTGGTGAATCCCCCAGCTGGACCATCTCCATTTTCTGATTCAACCCTAGATGGGGAGCCTTCCTCGGATTCTTCAGGAACTGGAGATGGTGGCTGTGGAGGTGCAACGTAGGTGACTCGTAATTTCACCTCTTCAATCTTATTTCCAGATTCCTTCATAAACTGCAAGCCATTCAACAACACGACCAATCAATCAATACAGGTGTACCACCAAAGTCAACTGAGAAAAAGGATACAACTGAAACAAGGATTTTCCAGCTCCTAAGTTAATCGATCGACTAATGCCTTGATTCTCATATAAGGAATGCCTCATTTGATTCCTTAAGAAACATATTAAGAGGGAAACATTACCATCTCTCCCGTAACATCCTTCACATTTATGCCAGAGGGTGCGACAACGCTCTGGACAAGGAACTTATCTTTGCACTGCATGTCAGAAGGTACTTCTCGCTGTGCTTGCATTGTCACTGCAATAATATATATGCACAATTATCATCAAAAAAGAAGAAAACTTGATCACATCAAGAACAATGGGGGAGCACATCTAAAAATCACAAACCAACAACATCGCATGTAGATCGTGGCAGGACAACCCCTGTGTTGGGCCGCACAGAGTATTTCTTTGGGCTTGTAGTTTTCACCTGAGACAATGAAGAGAACAGGAAATATAAAACAACACAATACAGCCTCTTTGAGTTCATGATTTCTTGCAAGCTTAGATTGAAGCAATGCCACTGCAAACCGTTCTAACGATTTCAGTGTCATTATGTAGTTATACACTGAAAGGTGTCACTTCTAACCATCGAATGGCAAGGAAAACAATGAAATAACCTAGGCACACAAAAGTAATCAAGAATAATAAACCTACGGAATCGGTTATGCACAAACGGCCGCATGCGTGCCTCACAGCACGAACGGCTCTGAACCGTGCAATCACTCGGCTGCCATACACACATCACGCGTCGTGATTCAAGTCAGGATGATACCGTGGTGATGTGTTTGGTGCACAGTGTGTCGCATAGTACTGTCCTAAACCTATACCAAAGTTACACCGAGGGCTGTATTTTGACAACAATTAAACAACCCATACAGATGATGATTAGGATGTAGTAGTTGGCACCATAAGCCAACAAAATAACCAACTACAAGGTGCATGCCATCAAATTCAAGGTATAGACAATCAAACAACATACAGACTTGAACAACAAAACCATAAGAATGACCGGCGATTATGTTTGAGAGAGAAATAGCTCTTAACTGGTCAATCTATACAACTAGTGAACACAATATTTGGTTCTTAGGCATCATATCATAGACACAATTTTCGACATCACTGATCAGGTCAAATCCAACGACATGATTCACGGAAGCAAAAAATCGCGAATAACAGCTGTGACATGCAGATAGATGATATGCTACACCGAAACGTACAACGCATCAAAGCGCACATGAAACTGCTCCTGTTCTAGGGTTCCAGGACGATCTGTACGGAACAAAAAGATCAGGCAGAGATTTCTGGGAAAGGACTAACGGACCTTGAAGGCGATGTAGTCGTCGCTGAGATTCGACAGCTGCATCGAGCAGGAGATCTGCTTCTTCAACTCAACTGCTCAACAAAAACAACAGACGAGAATCACAGACCAATCGATCCACGGTGGAAGAAGAGAGCAAAAACGGAGATCTTCCTCGAAGAGGGGAAAGATAGAGGGGGGTAAGGGGGCGTACAGGGGAAGCGGAGCTCGATGGGGTCGATGCGGAGGAGCTCGCCGGTGGGGGCTGGTCCGGGGGAGGCCATTGCCGGAGAGGGGGAGGCAAAGGGGAGATCTCGGAGCGGTGGGTGCGAGGAGGGGAGAGGCGTGGAGGGGCGAGAACAGAAGAAACGTGGAAATAAAGAAGAGGAGTACTGATTTGGCTCTCGTTTTCCTTCCAACAAATTTGTCTTTGCAATTGCAGGCAGCCACGCTTAAGACAAATCACCTTTTATCGTACTCTCACAACTATATATATACACTTTTTATCCTTTTGATGAAAATGGCCTAAGGCGGATTAGGCCTTTTTCAAAATTACATCAACCATTCTTGATTTTTTTTCATGATAATACATGTCTCATTTATATCATAAGAACATTATACAAATCACGTACATACTAACTTGGCAACGCTTGTCACCTGCCTCTGGCACCACCATAGCAGCCCTCAAAGGAAGAAATGACGGATCACCTCCACACCCGAGCTCAACGCGGCTCCATCGTCGATATGCAGTTTTGCAGATCTTTAAGGACCAAGGTGGCTCGCCAAAGGCGAAATCATTACCGTTGAACGAATCAGACCGAGGAAACACCCCCGGACACGCCATCGAACTCCAGATCTGGCAACCCCACACGACTAAGACATTGGAGGAGAAAACCATACCTGCCATCCATGTACCACGAACCCAGACCACAGTCTGCATCTGTTCCTGGATTACCTCCCAAGCTTCGTGACGGCGTTGGAGCAAACACCGTCGCAGCGACGGAGCCCGAGGACACATGTACACCACGAGGATGTCGGCGCCGCCACAACATCCTTGCTTGAACATACTGGATTCCAAATCCATCCATAACCATAGGACATATCGCATTGTGAGAGTAGGATCTGAAGAAACTTTATTGAGCGCCGCCATCACTGTCGCCGATGCCAAGACGATGAACAACCTAAAAACTAAGCTACTTTGGCCTAAAACTATCCACGTGCGTGGATATGGCGAGACACCCCCCCACACACACACACACCACCACCACCATCGACGACCGAGGTTGTCGACGGAGGAGAGCCGTCGGAGGGCAGCGACAGAAGAAGCGCTCCGCGAGGGCACGCGAGATCGCCTTTCTTTCTTCTCTTCGGAAAGAAAACGATACTTGAGAAACACTACAATATGATACTTATATACGCGGATACGCAATATCTAAGGTCATGTATACGGTCATGTGTATACTTTGCCGACACATACACACTCTCGCGGGAGCGGCAACCATTTTGCGGAAAAGACCCCTCGCTTTCTACGTAATGACCCACGTTCCACATCTCCGGACAGCGCTGCGAACTTTGCGGTATGGCCGCCCGACAATGCAAATTCATTTGTAGCCCTTTACCAACCAAAACGCCCCTTCGTCGTGCTCAAGGAGGACGGCACCACGCGGCGGTGTGACATGATCGCCGTTGTGGCATCAACCGAAGAGTCTCGCGCGCGAGCGATCTAGCGTGGCCGGTAATGGCATTCTCGTAGTCCGGTCTCAGTTTGTGTGATGTGTATACACTACTGCAGGATGCTGCTAACGCGACACTACGATCAGAAACTGTCACACCCTGATTTTCATGTCACATTGCTTAAGCTTATTTTCATTTTAAAAATGTGGATTTGCAAAAACTTTTGAGTGTTTTTGACTTTGCTTGATTTGACTTTTGTCTGCTGTTGCTAGTGCTCTAAAAATCAAATAAATCCCCCAACTCTTATACTTCATCTCCTTGACCCAAAACCTTTTCCCAATGATCATGCCATGTGTATAGACCAGTATAGAATTTTCTTATAAAAATATTTTGGCCAAATGGTATTTTCTAAAATTAGTTTTCCAAAAACCCCTGAATTGAGGTTTGCACTGCAAGTACCTTATTTAGGGTGTGAAAAATCTTTAAAAAAGTTTATTTGAATCCTATTAGATATAGGACTCCCAGAAACCACAAAAGTATAATTTTAAAAGTTATTTTTATATTTTATTTAAAAGCTTTTTCTTAAGGCCAGAAATGGTCTTTAATAGGGAAAAATTATTTAATCATTTCAAAACTATTTGCTAAAATTCAGGGAGACTCATAGGACATATATTGTCCAAATATAAGAGTTTCAGCACATGGTCATGTTCAAAATATTGAACAAATCCTTCCAAAACCCTTTCTGGATATTTCAAGCTTTTGAAATATTTACAAAGGAAATATTCTCCAAAAATTCCAGAGAAATTCTATCATGTCATATATGACATATTTGATGATCTTGCAAAGCCTCATGCCTTGAAGATCAAGGAAACATCCTCAAACCCCTTTAAAACCATTCTGTCCATATTTGAAGTTTGAGCAACTTTACATTGTCAAACTTGTCCAAATGCTCTCAAATTTGGTGCACATGCTATAATGGCCTAATAAGGCATCTAGACCAAATGGCACAAGATTTGGAAAAGAGCAACTTGATCAGATCACCTCAAAACCCTTTCTGTTCAAATGCAAATTTGAACAACTTTACATTACCAACTTTTTATCTGGAGCCTCAAACTTTGTGGGCATGTTCATAACCCCAAATGATGATGCTACACCAAGTGGTGCATCAAGGGGAGATGATTTGCTTAACTCCAACATGGTGAAACCATTTCAGTTCATTTCTAGGGTTCACCAAAGTTACATTGGCCACTTTGCCCAAATGAGCTCAAATTTGGTGTAGGGGCCTAATCATATGTGACATTTGATCCTGTTAAGTCCCATGTCAAGTGGATGTCATTTGCTTGACCAAACACTGATCAAACACCTTCTGTCCAATTACCAAAACAAGTGGTTGGACCTCTTTT
>LR738715.1:498831350-498846105 GCA_902687465.1 Secale cereale
GGAAATATTCTCCAAAAATTCCAGAGAAATTCTATCATGTCATATATGACATATTTGATGATCTTGCAAAGCCTCATGCCTTGAAGATCAAGGAAACATCCTCAAACCCCTTTAAAACCATTCTGTCCATATTTGAAGTTTGAGCAACTTTACATTGTCAAACTTGTCCAAATGCTCTCAAATTTGGTGCATATGCTAGAATGGCCTAATAAGGAATCTAGACCAAATGGCACAAGATTTGGAAAAGAGCAACTTGATCAGATCACCTCAAAACCCTTTCTGTTCAAATGCAAATTTGAACAACTTTACATTACCAACTTTTTATCTGGAGCCTCAAACTTTGTGGGCATGTTCATAACCCCAAATGATGATGCTACACCAAGTGGTGCATCAAGGGGAGATGATTTGCTTAACTCCAACATGGTGAAACCATTTCTGTTCATTTCTAGGGTTCACCAAAGTTACATTGGCCACTTTGCCCAAATGAGCTCAAATTTGGTGTAGGGGCCTAATCATATGTGACATTTGATCCTGTTAAGTCCCATGTCAAGTGGATGTCATTTGCTTGACCAAACACTGATCAAACACCTTCTGTCCAATTACCAAAACAAGTGGTTGGACCTCTTTTGCTATTTCCCCTTACCCCAAGTTCTTACCACAGCTTCCCCTAGTCATATTCTACCTCCAGTAACTCTCTCTGGCCTCAGCTCAATTATTGGAGGGGGTAAAACCCCAATTTACACTGCTGGGCAGCAGGTTTCACCCTCTTCCTCACCTCCCTCCTCATCCCAGTGGTTCCTCAGGGCATCCAAGACCACAGAGCCTTTCTTTACTCCCTCCCTGACCTTCTAGACAACTTTGGGCAGGTTGGACACGACCAGAGCGACGGGGACGTGGCCATGCCAGCCAAACGGGTGCTCTGGAGCACGCTACAGTGCTCTGGCGCACTGTAGCCTCGCCCAACCAGGAGCCCCCGACCACCTCGGGCCTCCTCCTCGTGTCCCCCGAGGTGCCCTCGACGTCCACGACCTGCAGGACGGTCGGCCTTATCCTCCCCGGTCCTCCTCCTCTCTCTCCACGAGCTCGCCGTGCGCGCCCTGGACCATGCTCACGGTGCACCGCAGCTGCCCCTATAAAAGGCCTCCCCCCGAGCGCCATTCGCCTTTGCTGGATCCTCCTCTCTCCCGTACACCTCCCAGACATCTCCCCTCTCCCTCTCCAGTGCTCTTCCTCTCTCCACGGCCGAAGTGCCGCCGCCAGCCACCGCTCGGCATCGGGCACCATGGCCGTTCTCTCCTTCCCCTTCTCTGTTGGCCGCCAGGAGGAGAACCCCAGGACCATGGAGCTACCTCCCACTCCACCCTTCCTTCCCCTTAGCACCTCTGGCGCCGCCCCGTCTGTACCCGAAGCCGCCGCTGATGCCTCGGCCGCCGTCGCTCCTGCTCCTCCCGGCCAACTTGGAGGCCAGGGATGGGCGCGGCTTGCTCCGCTGGGGCCTCCGGTGCGCCGGGCACCACCGGGGACGGCCGGAGCCGCCGGGGAACGGCGCCGGCGTCGCCCCTGCCTCCTCCTCTGCGTCGGGCGGGGGAAGGACGACGAACCCGACAGGCGGGCCCCGCCTGTAAGCGCCACCGACCCGGTGCAAGCAGCTGACGGGTGGCCCCTCCCCGATAAGTGGAAGCGCACTTCGGCGGCTGCGCTTTCCTGTGGTGGTGGCGCCCCCCCATAACTAAGCCTTCGGCGTCACCACCTCCATCCCGCCGCTGAGCCACTGGGCTGAGCCCAGTGGGCGTTGGTTAGCTGGGCCTCGCCCAGAGCACTGTATAAGGTTAAACCCTTATTCTTTTCTTTTTCCCTTTTTCTGTCAACTTCAAAAATGCCTAGAATATTCATATGAACTCCAAATTGCATGATTCAAATTTCCTATGGCTCCATAAATCATGCTCTACCACATAGTGCAACATGCACATTATTCCAGAAACTTTTCCTACACAAATATTTATCAAATGCCCATTTTCCACTTTCTGTGATTAACTTTAGAAAATCACAGAGAGCTCATTTTTTATTCAAATACAGTGATTCAAATTCCTAGATGCTTGTCATGTCCAAACTTAGTTTTGGAACATTTTTAATAATAGTTTCTGTACCCCACCAATTATTGAGCCATTTCTTCCTATTTATCAGCTTTGGAAAATCCTAGGAAATTCATTTCAATTCCAAATCCATTGAAACCAACTCCTAGATGCTTCTAAAATCATGACTTGATGATGGGTACCTTTGCTCATCATTCAAGGAATTATTTCTGTATACTTCTTCCAAATCCACAAACCCTTTGGTTCCATCATATTGGAATGTTCCCAACTACCTATTGATCCAACACCTATGAAACCACCTTGGTCATTTCTAATATGACCAGAGGTATCCTAGAAAAGTCCAACTCCTATTTTTAGATCACTTTTATTTTTGCTTTGATCGTGTTGCTTATTATGATTGTTTCCATCGTTAGTTGACGTAATAAACGGAGTATTCGGAGATGGACCAGAAGATTTGAAGACTCTGAAGAATAAGGCAAGCAGCCCTTTGACCATGTTCAAGAACCTTTTTATGCATGTCTCATAGCACCTTATTATTCAATGCATCGGAACCATGTTGAGGTAGAAACCACTTTGGTTGCTACCCCTGCTACTTTACTGTTGAAACTTGCATCAAACATGACCCTACCTTCCTATGAGGGTTATGTGGGTGGGAGTAGATAGATGTATGCTATAGTAGTTGGCTACGCAAAGTGGGTCGGGGTTATGCATTGAGTGAAACAAGTGTGGTCTGACATACTTGCAAAAGACCAAGTGGGTGCCACTAATGCCCCTGGGAGTTGATGAAGAGCTAGGGCACTACTTGGTGAAGAAGTAGTGTGCCGAGGCTTGACGAAGGTGTTGTTTACAGAGATGGATTAGATTTATGTGTGACTACCGTCCCAACCAAACATGCGCAACCACTCTACCCTTACATGGGAAAGGGCATTATTGATTACCTAGGTCGATACTAGCATGGTGCCCGCATTACTAGTGACGGGGGTGACATGAGGTCACTCTCGGGACGGGGTCGCGCTTGGATAGGCGGCCATGACTGTCTTTACAGGGCACCGGACACACCGTTGGTACCCCGTGCTTGTGATATGTGATGAATACGGAGCGAGTCTCCACAAACCTTGAGATGTGAAATGTTTGGCACGGGGCGGTTACCAATCGAGTGGACTCTATGTTAGTGTCGTCTAGGGAAAGGTAGTGATCGGGTGCTTACCCCGGGTACTTGAGGTATCGCGGGTCGTGGATGACACGGAAGTTCCCCGGATCTTGTTGGAAAAGTGTGCAACCTCTGCAGAGTGTCAAACTATTCGAATAGCCGTGTCCGCGGTCAAGGACAGTTGGGTGGTGCTACTTAGACTATGTCCATAAGTTTCTGGGAAACAACACGATTCAGAGATATTGTTGATGTGATTGTGAGGAAGTCACAATGAGCTTGTGCATATGTTGATTACAACTCTTTCTCGATAATGATGTCTGTGACCTACTGATACTTGTTACAGACACATGCATTGCCCTTGTTACATGTTGATCATAACTTGCATATGAAAAACTAGCTTTCCGCAAAACTACCAATTTAGCATTAGAGCCTTGCATAAAATATTCTGTTATCACACTTGGGTTGCTTGCGAGTACATTCAATGTACTCATTGGCTTGCCACTGGTTATTTTATTGGCCAGGCAGGAGAGAACAGGTTATGATGAAGATTTCTTGGTGACGAGCATGCGAGCTAGGACGCTTCCCAGTCAGAATGCCTGTAGGGTTAAGGTAGATGGCATGGGTCCCAGTTGTCTTTGAAGATTTCCGTTGCGATGATACACTCAAGACTTGACCATTATGGTCCTATTTGTGTAACACGGTATGTAAGGATGTAAGACTCTTGTTATTCAGCTTCTGTGTGTTCAGTGAGCATTGATCTCTGGGATCACTGTACACGTGCATTCGGTGATCACGACTTATGAGTCGGGGTCCCCACAGAGCTGGTATCAGAGCCATCCTGACTGTAGGAAGCCTTAGTTAGCATGGTCGTTAGTTAGGGTAAAACTATTTCCAAAACTATTAGTAGTTTTCAAAACTATCTATACTTCTCTTCCCTTCTCAGTTTTTCGAAAACTAGGCTATACTTGATCTCTTCCCCTTCAAAACCTTGGTCTCTAGAACCCTTATGCCCCTGACCACTGGATTTTCTGTAATCCTCGTGGAGTGCACCTTGTCGAACACTCACCCACCACTTTTGCACACAAGGTTGGAGACACCATGACAAGATGATACCAACAGAAAATCCATCCTCGATGAGTGAGGACATGAAGACCCCGAAGATGGGGGACACCCTTGACAAGAGCCCCAAGATGGTGCAACCCTAGCCTACGATGACCAGGGTATAGGTTATGCAAAATCATGATATACATCGCTAATAGAGTAATCATGTCACTACCGTTGTTGTATCGGCAACCACCGGTGGATGAGAACCTTGCCATTTGGTCCGCCTCACTATAGTGAGCAGGAAAACGGTTCTCTTCATCCCCCGCTCTTGGTGTCGATGTTTTCCTCAGCGAAACCAACATGTTGGACCTCTATTATGCCTTGTTATTATCATTACATATGGATTGCCTACCTGGTACCCTCGACGTCCCAAAAGGCACAAGGGATCGTCATGATTAAAGAGACAGGAGAAGACCAAGTCAACGCCAGCTACAAGGAGGCACCTTCACCACATCACCTCATCAGCCGAGAAGTTGTTGAAGATTCTTCAGGCTCAACCCGGATCATTCATCAAGCAACTACAAGGGACATAACAACACCTGAGGAAGCTCAGAAGACTGCACGAGGCACAAGTCACGACACTGAGTCCGAGAACCCCTAGGGTAGGATGAGTCTTGTACCCCCTATGCGCAGTCGAGTCCATATGATGGTTCGAATAGGACCATGATTGTGTGTTGTTGCTTTTATTCGTTTGTGTTTTGATATAAGTCGCACTTTTGCCCCAGGCAACAAGTGCATGGCTATATCACCTTCCTTGCCTTGTTTCTTTTGTTTCGGCCTTTTTGCACCTGTTTGTTGCACCTGCACTATAGAACCCCCTTTAGGCATTTCCCTCCTCTACGCTGCTTCTTCCCTCTATTCCCTCTCTCCCCAATTGAAGACCCGCAAGACAAGATGCACCAAGGATTCTACCTCGACAGCCAACTGGCACTGAAGACTTCTGCTACAACCTCCACGATCAATTGCAACTCCGTAGAGTTATGTTTAACCCTCCAGACTAGTAACCCTCTTCCTAGACCCTTCGAGACTTCCCGAGACACTCCAGCACGAATCCTTAACCATGTGCCTAACCCATGGTAAGGCAAGAGAACCTGTTAAGCCTTTGTAACCTTGCACAACACTGGGTTCTTAAAGGAGCTAGTGAACACGATGAGTGAGCACATTTTTCATCCTGATATAGCACGAGGTCTGACGATGCCATAGATAGACCAGTTCGAGGATATTGGACAGATAACTTGGTGGTTTGTACCAGTGACTTCAAGGAATTATCTGAGATCTTGATGGATTGTGAGGTTTTCATGTTGGTGGGATCATGACTTTGGGAAAGCATGTAGGAGTGCCCGTTGGGCATGAGATTTGGATTTATGTAGGTGATTCTGGTTGGTATAGATGTTGGATATGTCTGCATGATTCGGAGTAAGATTGGATTTAGGCCTATGATTCTGATTATGATATCATGCTTCTCGGTGGACGATAACCTAGGAGATTGGATTATTTGTCGGAGTTGATTTAGGGATCTATTTAGTCGTGATCTTGGAGTTTACTTGACCCGGATGACGGGAATCTGGTGGACATACTATCGTGATGCATAGTCCTTCCAAGTATTTGGGGATTATAGGGACTTGAGATCTTGCGAAACACCGTAGACATTGGATTTGTAGGATTGTTGGATTATGTGGTGATTGATGGTAATTACCGGGCTATCGGAGTTGATCTATAGGAAGGAAACAAATCTTGGAGTGGCATATGACGTGTTTCCTTAGAATAGAGATGCATTATCGTGAGCCTTGCAAGACTAGGTTGAGTGCTTGGATTGTGGAGTTTATTTTAAGCTCAGCAGCATGTATGATCTACCTTTGGATTTTAGCGGTAGACGTACATATGGATTTGGGGATCTTAGACCAGTATAATTTTTGTTAGACCGTCTCTTGAGAATCATGAGGATATGCATGGCATGAGTGGTGATTGAAGTTGGTATATGCGAGAGGCCGCTTTTCCGTTCGGAGTACTAGATAGAGCTATTGGCATCTCAGAAACTGTGCTTAAGGATAAGATGATATAAGTTCACTCACTCACTAGAATCCTTGAAACCCTTAAGCCCCACCGAGCCACAACCTGGTCAGATTCTGACCACGGGCCTTGACTCAGAGTGAGGAAGGCCTCTGCAATACTCAACCGAGACCACCACCAATACCCCAGCTTACCTTGCGTGCCCCTTAGACCTCATGAAGCTATTGGACAAGTTGGGTAACATCATCATTTGATGGCCTACTTGTCTGCCCGAAGACAAGGAAGAGACGGACAGCTGGATAGAAGACATTTGAAGACCGCCCTGTCAAGAAGGAAGATCTACACCGACCACCGTCATCAAGAAGAAAACTTCCGCGTTGAAGACCGGGCGTATCTGCAAACCACTCCTCCCGGAGGAACCGAGCTTTTCCATGTCGAAGGAACGCTCACACCAAGATGTATCAAGACTTGAAGGCACGATTCTGGTGGCACGAGATGAAAAGAGAGATTTGCAACCTATGTTGCAAAGTGTGATGTGTGCCAAAGGGTCAAGCTGAATATCAGCGACCCACCGGATTTCTTCAACCACTCAAGGCTCCTGAGTGAAAGTGGGATAAAGACGGAATGAACTTCGTCACGGGATTACCAAGGTCGAATAGAGGACATGACTCTATCTGGGTCATAGTCGATCATTTGACCAAGGTGGCCCATTTCATTCCTGTCAAGACCACTTATGATGGCAACCGGCTGGCAGCTCTCTACATCGACCGAATCGTAAGTCTTCACGGCATTTCCCAAGGAAATTGTGTCAGATCGAGGAACCCAGTTCACCTCAAGGTTCTGGAAGAAGTTCCGAGAAGCCTTGGGAACCAAGTATCTTTCAGCACGGCTTTCCACCCACAGACCGGAGGTCAGACTGAGCGAGTCAATCAGATTCTCGAAGTCATGACTCCGAGCTTGTGTCTTGGCATATGGAGCCAAGTGGGAGGAATGTCCCCCTTTTGCCGAGTTCTCCTATAACAACAGTTACCAGTCGAGCCTTCTGATGGCACCATTTGAGGTGTTGTACGGACACAGACGTCGCACACCCCTCAACTGGTCAGAGACTGGAGTAGGGCTAATCTTTGGACCAGATATTCTCCGCGCAGCGGAAGAGCAAGTCCAACTAGTCAGAGAACGTTTGAAGGCAGCCAAGTCAAGGCAAAAGAGCTATGCTGACACTCACCGTCGGAACATGAGTTTCCATGTCGGGGACCACGTGTACCTGCAGGTAACCCCCCTGAAGGGAACCAAGCGTTTCCACGTCAAGGGGAAGCTCGCACTAAGGTTCATTGGACCCTTTGAGATCACTGCAAGTCATGTGGTAGACGGCTCCCCAGCTAGATCTACCACCTGAGATACCCTCCGTGCACCAAATCTTCCACGAGCCCCACTCTGGAAGTACTTCTTACCTCCTAGCTAGCCCGATGCCCGCAAGGACATCGATCACCGAGCCTTTGACAGCTAACCCAACCTAACCTATGCAAGAGACCCCTCAGCAACCTCCAACAAGGACGGCATCAAGCAAGAAGCCATACCATCAAGCACTTCAAGATTCCAAGGAGCACCGCTCGGAAGCAGAACCAACAAGAAGAAGTGAAGACTACCCCGTATCCAAGACTCCGCCTTTCTTTCCACGCCTAGTCTGGGAATCTCGGGGACGAGATTCTTGTAAGAGGGGTAGGTCTGTCACACCCTGATTTTCATGTCACATTGCTTAAGCTTATTTTCATGTTAAAAATGTGGATTTGCAAAAACTTTTCAGTGTTTTTGACTTTGCTTGATTTGACTTTTGTCTGCTGTTGCTAGTGCTCTAAAAATCAAATAAATCCCCCAACTCTTATACTTCATCTCCTTGACCCAAAACCTTTTCCCAATGATCATGCCATGTGTATAGACCAGTATGGAATTTTCTTATAAAAATATTTTGGCCAAATGGTATTTTCTAAAATTAGTTTTCCAAAAACCCCTGAATTGAGGTTTGCACTGCAAGTACCTTATTTAGGGTGTGAAAAATCTTTCAAAAAGTTTATTTGAATCCTATTAGATATAGGACTCCCAGAAACCACAAAAGTATAATTTTAAAAGTTATTTTTATATTTTATTTAAAAGCTTTTTCTTAAGGCCAGAAATGGTCTTTAATAGGGAAAAATTATTTAATCATTTCAAAAATATTTGCCAAAATTCAGGGAGACTCATAGGACATATATTGTCCATATATAAGAGTTTCAGCACATGGTCATGTTCAAAATATTGAACAAATCCTTCCAAAACCCTTTCTGGATATTTCAAGCTTTTGAAATATTTACAAAGGAAATATTCTCCAAAAATTCCAGGGAAATTCTATCATGTCATATATGACATATTTGATGATCTTGCAAAGCCTCATGCCTTGAAGATCAAGGAAACATCCTCAAACCCCTTTAAAACCATTATGTCCATATTTGAAGTTTGAGCAACTTTACATTGCCAAACTTGTCCAAATGCTCTCAAATTTGGTGCACATGCTAGAATGGCCTAATAAGGCATCTAGACCAAATGGCACAAGATTTGGAAAAGAGCAACTTGATCAGATCACCTCAAAACCCTTTCTATTCAAATGCAAATTTGAACAACTTTACATTACCAACTTTTTATCTGGAGCCTCAAACTTTGTGGGCATCTTCATAACCCCAAATGATGATGCTACACCAAGTGGTGCATCAAGGGGAGATGATTTGCTTAACTCCAACATGGTGAAACCATTTCTGTTCATTTCTAGGGTTCACCAAAGTTACATTGGCCACTTTGCCCAAATGAGCTCAAATTTGGTGTAGGGGCCTAATCATATGTGACATTTGATCCTATTAAGTCCCATGTCAAGTGGATGTCATTTGCTTGACCAAACACTGATCAAACACCTTCTGTCCAATTACCAAAACAAGTGGTTGGACCTCTTTTGCTATTTCCCCTTACCCCAAGTTCTTACCACAGCTTCCCCTAGTCCTATTCTACCTCCAGTAACTCTCTCTGGCCTCAGCTCAATTATTGGAGGGGGTAAAACCCCAATTTACACTGCTGGGCAGCAGGTTTCACCCTCTTCCTCACCTCCCTCCTCATCCCAGTGGTTCCTCAGGGCATCCAAGACCACAGAGCCTTTCTTTACTCCCTCCCTGACCTTCTAGACAACTTTGGGCAGGTTGGACACGACCAGAGCGACGGGGACGTGGCCATGCCAGCCAAACGGGTGCTCTGGAGCACGCTACAGTGCTCTGGCGCACTGTAGCCTCGCCCAACCAGGAGCCCCCGACCACCTCGGGCCTCCTCCTCGTGTCCCCCGAGGTGCCCTCGATGTCCACGACCTGCAGGACGGTCGGCCTTATCCTCCCCGGTCCTCCTCCTCTCTCTCCACGAGCTCGCCGTGCGCGCCCTGGACCATGCTCACGGTGCACTGCAGCTGCCCCTATAAAAGGCCTCCCCCCCGAGCGCCATTCGCCTCTGCTGGATCCTCCTCTCTCCCGTACACCTCCCAGACATCTCCCCTCTCCCTCTCCGGCGCTCTTCCTCTCTCCACGGCCGAAGTGCCGCCGCCAGCCACCGCTCGGCATCGGGCACCACGGCCGTTCTCTCCTTCCCCTTCTCTGTTGGCCGCCAGGAGGAGAACCCCAGGACCATGGAGCTACCTCCCACTCCACCCTTCCTTCCCCTTAGCACCTCTGGCGCCGCCCCGTCTCGACCCGAAGCCGCCGCTGATGCCTCGGCCGCCGTCGCTCCTGCTCCTCCCGGCCAACTCGGAGGCCAGGGATGGGCGCGGCTTGCTCCGCTGGGGCCTCCGGTGCGCCGGGCACCACCGGGGATGGCCGGAGCCGCCGGGGAACGGCGCCGGCGTCGCCCCTGCCTCCTCCTCTGCGTCGGGCGGGGGGAGGACGACGAACCCGACAGGCGGGCCCCGCCTGTAAGCGCCACCGGCCCGGTGCAAGCAGCTGACGGGTGGCCCCTCCCCGATAAGTGGAAGCGCACTTCGGTGGCTGCGCTTTCCTGTGGTGGTGGCGCCCCCCCGTAACTACGCCTTCGGCGTCACCACCTCCATCCCGCCGCTGAGCCACTGGGCTGAGCCCAGTGGGCGTTGGTTAGCTGGGCCTCGCCCAGAGCACTGTATAAGGTTAAACCCTTATTCTTTTCTTTTTCCCTTTTTTTGTCAACTTCAAAAATGCCTAGAATATTCATATGAACTCCAAATTGCATGATTCAAATTTCCTATGGCTCCATAAATCATGCTCTACCACATAGTGCAACATGCACATTATTCCAGAAACTTTTCCTACACAAATATTTATCAAATGGCCATTTTCCACTTTCTGTGATTAACTTTAGAAAATCACAGAGAGCTCATTTTTGATTCAAATACAGTGATTCAAATTCCTAGATGCTTGTCATGTCCAAACTTAGTTTTGGAACATTTTTAATAATAGTTTCTGTACCCCACCAATTATTGAGCCATTTCTTCCTATTTATCAGCTTTGGAAAATCCTAGGAAATTCATTTCAATTCCAAATCCATTGAAACCAACTCCTAGATGCTTCTAAAATCATGACTTGATGATGGGTACTTTTGCTCATCATTCAAGGAATTATTCCTGTATACTTCTTCCAAATCCATAAACCCTTTGGTTCCATCATATTGGAATGTTCCCAACTACCTATTGATCCAACACCTATGAAACCACCTTGGTCATTTCTAATATGACCAGAGGTATCCTAGAAAAGTCCAACTCCTATTTTTAGAGCACTTTTATTTTTGCTTTGATTGTGTTGCTTATTATGATTGTTTCCATCGTTAGTTGACGTAATAAACGGAGTATTCGGAGATGGACCAGAAGATTTGAAGACTCTGAAGAATAAGGCAAGCAACCCTTTGACCATGTTCAAGAACCTTTTTATGCATGTCTCATAGCACCTTATTATTCAATGCATCGGAACCATGTTGAGGTAGAAACCACTTTGGTTGCTACCCCTGCTACTTTACTGTTGAAACTTGCATCAAACATGACCCTACCTTCCGATGAGGGTTATGTGGGTGGGAGTAGATAGATGTATGCTATAGTAGTTGGCTATGCAAAGTGGGTCGGGGTTATGCATTGAGTGAAACAAGTGTGGTCTGACATACTTGCAAAAGACCCAGTGGGTGCCACTAATGCCCCTGGGAGTTGATGAAGAGCTAGGGCACTACTTGGTGAAGAAGTAGTGTGCCGAGGCTTGACGAAGGTGTTGTTTACAGAGATGGATTAGATTTATGTGTGACTACCGTCCCAACCAAACATGCGCAACCACTCTACCCTTACATGGGAAAGGGCATTATTGATTACCTAGGTCGATACTAGCATGGTGCCCGCATTACTAGTGACGGGGGTGACATGAGGTCACTCTCGGGACGGGGTCGCGCTTGGATAGGCGGCCATGACTGTCTTTACAGGGCACCGGACACACCGTTGGTACCCCGTGCTTGTGATATGTGATGAATACGGAGCGAGTCTCCACAAACCTTGAGATGTGAAATGTTTGGCACGGGGCTGCTACCAATCGAGTGGACTC
This sequence comes from Secale cereale, assembly GCA_902687465.1. NCBI lineage: Eukaryota > Viridiplantae > Streptophyta > Magnoliopsida > Poales > Poaceae > Secale > Secale cereale. The sequence continues at coordinate 498,843,317 of LR738715.1, forward strand.
TATGTTAGTGTCGTCTAGGGAAAGGTAGTGATCGGGTGCTTACCCCGGGTACTTGAGGTATCGCGGGTCGTGGATGACACGGAAGTTCCCCGGATCTTGTGGGAAAAGTGTGCAACCTCTGCAGAGTGTCAAACTATTCGAATAGCCGTGTCCGCGGTCAAGGACAGTTGGGTGGTGCTACTTAGACTATGTCCATAAGTTTCTGGGAAACAACACGATTCAGAGATATTGTTGATGTGATTGTGAGGAAGTCACAATGAGCTTGTGCATATGTTGATTACAACTCTTTCTCGATAATGATGTCTGTGACCTACTGATACTTGTTACAGACACATGCATTGCCCTTGTTACATGTTGATCATAACTTGCATATGAAAAACTAGCTTTCCGCAAAACTACCAATTTAGCATTAGAGCCTTGCATAAAATATTCTGTTATCACACTTGGGTTGCTTGCGAGTACATTCAATGTACTCATTGGCTTGCCACTGGTTATTTTATTGGCCAGGCAGGAGAGAACAGGTTATGATGAAGATTTCTTGGTGACGAGCATGCGAGCTAGGACGCTTCCCAGTCAGAATGCCTGTAGGGTTAAGGTAGATGGCATGGGTCCCAGTTGTCTTTGAAGATTTCTGCTGCGATGATACACTCAAGACTTGACCATTATGGTCCTATTTGTGTAACACGGTATGTAAGGATGTAAGACTCTTGTTATTCAGCTTCTGTGTGTTCAGTGAGCATTGATCTCTGGGATCACTGTACACGTGCATTCGGTGATCACGACTTATGAGTCGGGGTCCCCACAGAAACCCTTCGACGAAACTGTGTGCGATGCCATAATCGCAAACGACGGTGTAAAAAAACGTCAAAAAAAGTGCAAAACGTTTGCAATGGAGGATGCATCAAACACGGTTCAGATTTGAGTTGTGTGTGCGATGCAGGGCATACAGTTCAGTTCATTTAACTATTTGCGATGAGGAGGAACAAAAAACAGACAACCAGATGAAGGTGTGTGTGATATACAGCATACGGTACGCTCCAATGAACTGTTTGTGATTAGGCAACACGAAAGAAACGATCAACCAGATCAAAGTGTGTGCGATATACGGCATGCGGTTCACTCGACCTTGTCATCGATGTGTGATCTCTGTGGCAATTGTTCGCTCTCCACTAGCCTCTTCTTGTACCGTGGCAACCGTCCACCGCCTCTTCGCCTTTCCCTCTCGACTTGGAACTGTTGTCGCACACTCTTCCTTCCTTCATTTGCCTTCACCCTTCCTTCTGCCATTGTTCGTCGCCTTCTCCATGGAGGGAACAGGCCGGAAACGACCCCGTTATTCTTGCCCCGATCTGAAAGATGACGTGGTGGAGAAATTCATTGATCGGTGTGACGTCATCACCTCGGCTAGCATGGCAGGTTCATACAAGACCATTCTCGGCTCAACAAATAGGATCATTACAAAGAACCCAAGGGTTTAGGAGCGGTTTGATCTCCCTTATCTTCTTTGCCGTGACCATGATCACTGGCGCGGGGACGACGGAAGTCTCGCCTTGTGCAAGTTGATGCCGCTTTATAATGATACATATGATGTTAAGATGCCATTGCTTGAGCGTAATGTTGGGGAACGTAGTATTTTAAAATTTTCCTACGATCACGCAAGATCTATCTACCAGATGCATAGCAACGAGAGGGAAGAGTGTGTCTACGTACCCTCGTAGAGCGGAAGCGGAAGCGTCAAGTGACGCGGTTGATGTAGTCGAACTTCTTCGCGATCCAACCGATCAAGCACCGAACGTACGGCACCTCCGCGTTCAGCACACGTTCAGCTTGATGACGTCCCACGAGCTCTTGATCCAGTTGAGCTTCACGGGAGAGTTTCGTCAGCACGACGGCGTGGTGACGGATATGATGTATCTACCGGCGCAGGGCTTCGCCTAAGCACTGCGACGGTATGACAAAGGTGTGTTTCTGTGGAGGGGGGCACCGCACGCGGCTAGAACAATTCAACTTGTGTGTTTGGATGCCCCCCTGCCCCCGTATATAAAGGAGCAAGGGGGGAGGCTGGTCGGCCCTCCTATTGTGCGGCTAGGGAGCAATCCTACTAGGAATACGATTGCAATCCTATTCCTAGTAGGAGTCCACCAATGAAGGAAAGGGGGGAAGGAAAGAGAGGGAGAGAGAGAGGGAAAGAGGGGCCGCGCCCCCCTCCCCTAGTCCTATTCGGACTCCTCCTAGGGAGGGGGCGCGCCACCTCCTGGCTGCTGCCCTCTCTCTCCCCTATGGCCCACCAGGGCCCATCATTCCCCGGGGGGTTCCGGTAACCCCCCGGCACTCCGGTAAATTCCGAAACTTTCCAGAACACTTCCGGTGTCCGAATATAGTCGTCCAATATATCAATCTTTACGTCTCGGACATTCCGAGACTCCTTGTCATGTTCGTGATCTCATCCGGGACTCCGAACTACCTTCTGTACATCAAAACTCATAAACTCATAATACCGATCGTCATCAAACGTTAAGCGTGCGGACCCTACGGGTTCGAGAACTATGTAGACATGACCGAGACTCATCTCCGGTCAATAACCAATAGCGGAACCTGGATGCTCATATTGGCCCCTACATATTCTACGAAGATCTTTATCGGTCAAACCGCATAACAACATACGTTGTTCCTTTTGTCATCGGTATGTTACTTGTCCGAGATTTGATCGTCGGTATCTGCATACCTAGTGCAATCTCGTTACCGGCAAGTCCCTTTACTCGTTCCGTAATACATCATCTCGTGGCTAA
>LR738715.1:498846115-498920371 GCA_902687465.1 Secale cereale
TTTGGATGCCCCCCTGCCCCCGTATATAAAGGAGCAAGGGGGGAGGCTGGTCGGCCCTCCTATTGTGCGGCTAGGGAGCAATCCTACTAGGAATACGATTGCAATCCTATTCCTAGTAGGAGTCCACCAATGAAGGAAAGGGGGGAAGGAAAGAGAGGGAGAGAGAGAGGGAAAGAGGGGCCGCGCCCCCCTCCCCTAGTCCTATTCGGACTCCTCCTAGGGAGGGGGCGCGCCACCTCCTGGCTGCTGCCCTCTCTCTCCCCTATGGCCCACCAGGGCCCATCATTCCCCGGGGGGTTCCGGTAACCCCCCGGCACTCCGGTAAATTCCGAAACTTTCCAGAACACTTCCGGTGTCCGAATATAGTCGTCCAATATATCAATCTTTACGTCTCGGACATTCCGAGACTCCTTGTCATGTTCGTGATCTCATCCGGGACTCCGAACTACCTTCCGTACATCAAAACTCATAAACTCATAATACCGATCGTCATCAAACGTTAAGCGTGCGGACCCTACGGGTTCGAGAACTATGTAGACATGACCGAGACTCATCTCCGGTCAATAACCAATAGCGGAACCTAGATGCTCATATTGGCCCCTACATATTCTACGAAGATCTTTATCGGTCAAACCGCATAACAACATACGTTGTTCCTTTTGTCATCGGTATGTTACTTGTCCGAGATTTGATCGTCGGTATCTGCATACCTAGTGCAATCTCGTTACCGGCAAGTCCCTTTACTCGTTCCGTAATACATCATCTCGTGGCTAACTCATTAGTCTTTTGCTTGCAAGGCTTATTATGATGTGCATTACCGAGAGGGCCCAGAGATACTTCTCCGACACTCGGAGTGACAAATCCTAGTCTTGATCTATGCCAACACCACGAATACTTTCGGTGACACCTGTAGAGCATCTTTATGATCACCCAGTTACGTTGTGACGTTTGATAGCACACAAGGTGATCCTACGGTACTCGGGAGTTGCATAATCTCATAGTCATAGGAACATATATAAGTCATGAAGAAAGCAATAGCGGTAAAACTAAACGATCATAGTGCTATGCTAACGGATGGGTCTAGTCCATCACATCATTCTCCTAATGATGTGATCCCGTTGATCAAATGACAACTCATGTCTATGGCTTGGAAACATAGCCATCTTTTGATCAATGAGCTAGTCAAGTAGAGGCATACTATTTTGTCTATGTATTCACACATGTATCAAGTTTCCGGTTAATACAATTCTAGCATGAATAAAAGACATTTATCATGATATAAGGAAATACAAATAACATCTTTATTATTGCCTCTAGGGCATATTTCCTTCAGTCTCCCACTTGAACTAGAGTCAATAATCTAGATTACAAAGTGATGATCCTCACACCCATGGAGTCCTGGTGCTGATCATGTTTTGCCTGTGGAAGAGGCTTAGTCAACGGGTCTGCAACATTCAGATCCGTATGTATCTTGCAAATCTCTATGTCTCCCTCCTTGACTAGATCGCGGATGGAATTGAAGCGTCTTTTGATGTGCTTTGTTCTCTTGTGAAACGTGGATTCCTTCGCTAAGGCTATTGCTCCAGTGTTGTCACAAAAGATTTTCATTGGACCCGATGCACTAGGTATTACACCTAGATCGGATATGAACTCCTCCATCCAGACTCCTTCATTTGCTGCTTCCGAAGCAGCTATGTATTCCGCTTCACACGTAGATCCCGCCACGATGCTCTGCTTGGAACTGCACCAACTGACAGCTCCACCGTTCAATAAAAATACATATCCGGTTTGTGACTTAGAGTCATCCGAATCAGTGTCAAAGCTAGAATCGACGTAACCGTTTACGACGAGCTCTTTGTCACCTCCATATACGAGAAACATATCCTTTGTCCTTTTCAGGTATTTCAGGATGTTCTTGACCGTTGTTCAGTGATCCACTCCTGGATTACTTTGGTACCTCCCTGCTAGACTTGTAGCAAGGCACACATCAGGTCTGGTACACAGCATTGCATACATGATAGATCCTATGGCTGAGGCATAGGGAATGACTTTCATTTTCTCTCTATCTTCTGCAGTGGTCGGGCATTGAATCTTACTCAATTTCATACCTTGTAACACAGGCAAGAACCCTTTCTTTGACTGATCCATTTTGAACTTCTTCAAAACTTTATCAAGGTATGTGCTTTGTGAAAGTCCAATTAAGCGTCTTGATCTATCTCTATAGATCTTGATGCCTAATATATAAGCAGCTTCATCGAGGTCTTTCATTGAAAAACTCTTATTCAAGTATCCTTTTATGCTATCCAGAAATTCTATATCATTTCCAATCAATAATATGTCATCCACATATAATATTAGAAATGCTACAGAGCTCCCACTCACTTTCTTGTAAATACAGGCTTCTCCAAAAGTCTGTATAAAACCATATGCTTTGATCACCTCATCAAAGCGTATATTCCAACTCCGAGATGCTTGCACCAGTCCATAGATGGATCGCTGGAGCTTGCACACTTTGTTAGCACCTTTTGGATCGACAAAACCTTCTGGTTGCATCATATACAACTCTTCTTTGAGATATCCATTTAGGAATGCAGTTTTGACATCCATTTGCCAGATTTCATAATCATAAAATGTGGCAATCGCTAACATGATTCGGACAGACTTAAGCATCGCTACAGGTGAGAAGGTCTCATCGTAGTCAACTCCTTGAACTTGTCGAAACCCTTTCGCAACAAGTCGAGCTTTGTAAACAGTAACATTACCATCTGCGTCGGTCTTCCTCTTGAAGATCCATTTATTTTTGATGGCTTGCCGATCATCGGGCAAGTCAACCAAAGTCCACACTTTGTTCTCATACATGGATCCCATCTCAGATTTCATGGCCTCAAGCCATTTCGCGGAATCTGGGCTCATCATCACTTCCTCATAGTTCGTAGGTTCATCATGGTCTAGTAACATGACTTCCACAACTGGGTTACCGTACCACTCTGGTGCGGAACGTACTCTGGTTGATCTACGACGTTCAGCAGAAACTTGATCCGAAGTTTCATGATCATCATCATTAGCTTCCTCACTGATTGGTGTAGGAATCACTGGAACAATTTTCTGTGATGTACTACTTTCCAATTCAGGAGAAGGTAAAATTACCTCATCAAGTTCTACTTTCCTCCCACTCACTTCTTTCGAGAGAAACTCCTTCTCTAGAAAGGATCCATTCTTAGCAACGAATATCTTGCCTTCGGATCTGTGATAGAAGGTGTACCCAACAGTCTCTTTTGGGTATCCTATGAAGACACATTTCTCCAACTTGGGTTCGAGCTTATCAGGTTGAAGCTTTTTCACATAAGCATCGCAACCCCAAACTTTAAGAAATGACAACTTTGGTTTCTTATCAAACCAAAGTTCATATGGCGTCGTCTCAACGGATTTAGATGGTGCCCTGTTTAATGTGAATGCAACTGTCTCTAATGCATAACCCCAAAACTACAGTGGTAAATCGGTAAGAGACATCATAGATCGCACCATATATAATAGAATGCGGTTACGACGTTCGGACACACCATTACGCTGTGGTGTTCCATGTGGCGTGAGTTTTGAAACTATTCTGCATTGTTTCAAATGAAGACCAAACTCATAACTCAAATATTCTCCTCCACGATCAGATCATAGAAACTTTAATTTCTTGTTATGATGATTTTCCACTTCACTCTTAAATTCTTTGAACTTTTCAAATGTTTCAGACTTGTGCTTCATTAAGTAGATATACCCTTATCTGCTCAAACCATCAGTGAAGGTCAGAAACTAATGATACCCGTCGCAAGCCTCAACACTCATCGGTCCACATACATCAGTATGTATGATTTCCAACAAGTCAGTTGCTCGCTACATTGTTCCGGAGAACGGAGTTTTAGTCATCTTGCCCATGAGGCATGGTTCGCAAGCACCAAGTGATTCATAATCAAGTGATTCCAAAAGTCCATCACTATGGAGTTTCTTCATGCGCTTTACACCAATATGACCTAAACGGCAGTGCCACAAGTAAGTTGCACTATCATTATTAACCTTGCATCTTTTGGTTTCAATATTATGAATATGTGTATCACTACAATCGAGATCCAATAAGAATAGACCACTCTCCAAGGGTGCATGACCATAAAAGATATTATTCATAAAAATAGAACAACCATTATTCTTTGATTTAAATGAATAACTGTCTCGCAACAAACAAGATCCAGATACAATGTTCATGCTCAACGCTGGCACCAAATAACAATTATTTAGGTCTAAAACTAATCCCGAAGGTAGATGTAGAGGTAGCATGCCGACGGCGATCACATCGACTTTGGAACCATTTCCCACACGCATCGTCACCTCGTCCTTAGCCAATCTTCGTTTAATCCGTAGTCCCTGTTTCGAGTTACAAATATTAGCAACCGAACCGGTATCAAATACCCAGGTACTACTACGAGCATTAGTAAGGTACACATCAATAACATGTATATCACATATACCTTTGTTCACCTTGCCATCCTTCTTATCCGCCAAATACTTGGGGCAGTTCCGCTTCCAGTGTCCAGTCCCCTTGCAGTAGAAGCACTCAGTTTCAGGCTTGGCTCCAGACTTGGGTTTCTTCGTGGGAGTAGCAACTGTCTTGCTATTCTTCTTGAAGTTCCCCTTCTTTCCCTTGCCCTTTTTCTTGAAACTAGTGGTTTTGTTAACCATCAACACTTGATGCTCCTTTTTGATTTCTACCTCCGCAGCCTTGAGCATAGCGAAGAGCTCGGGAATTGTCTTTTGCATCCCTTGCATATTATAGTTCATCACGAAGCCTTTATAGCTTGGTGGCAGTGATTGAAGAACTCTATCAATAACACTATCCTCGTCAACTTTGCAACCAAGTTGAGTCATATGATTGTAGTACCCAGACATTCTGAGCAAGTGTTCACTGATAGAACTATTCACCTCCATCTTGCAGCTGTAGAACTTATTGGAAATCTCATATTTCTCAATCCGGGCATTTGCTTGAAATATTAACTTCAACTCCTGGAACATCTCATATGGTCCATGACGTTCAAAAACATCGTTGAAGTCCCGGTTCTAAGCCGTAAAGCATGGCACGCTGAACTATCGTGTAGTCATCAGACCGCGACTGCCAGACGTTCAAAGCGTCTACATTAGCGGGAGGGGGCTTGTCACCTAGCGGTGCTTCAAGGACATAATTCTTCTGTGCAGCAATGAGGATAATCCTCAAGTTACGGACCCAGTCCGTGTAATTGCTACCATCATCTTTCAACTTAGCTTTCTCTAGGAATGCATTAAAATTCAAAGGAACGGTAGCACGGGCCATTGATCTACAACAACATAGATATGCAAAAACTATCAGGACTAAGTTCATGATAAATTAAAGTTCAATTTAATCATATTAATTATAGAACTCTCACTTAGATAGACATCCCTCCGGTCATCTAAATGATCACGTGATCCAAATCAACTAAACCATGTCCGATCATCACGTGAGATGGAGTAGTTTCAATGGTGAACATCTTATGTTGATCATATCTACTATATGATTCACGCTCGATCTTTCGGTCTCCAGTGTTCCGAGGCCATATTTGCATATGCTAGGCTCGTCAAGTTTAACCCGAGTATTCTGCGTGTGCAAAACGGGCTTACACCCGTTGTATTTGAACGTAGAGCTTATCACACCCGATCATCATGTGGTGTCTCGGCACGACGAACTTTCGCAACGGTGCATACTCAGGGAGAACACTTATACCTTGAAATTTAGTAAGGGATCATCTTATAATGCTACCGTCGTTCTAAGAAAAATAAGAAGCATAGCAAGATAAACATCATATGCAATCAAAATATGTGACATGATATGGCCATCGTCATCTTGTGCTTTTGATATCCATCTCCAAAGCACCGTCATGATCACCTTTGTCACCGGCGCGACACCTTGATCTCCATCGTAGCATTGTTGTCGTCTCGCCAACTATTGCTTCTATGACTATCGCTACCGCTTAGTGATAAAGTAAAGCAATTACATGGCGATTGCATTTCATACAATAAAGCGACAACCATATGGCTCCTGCCAGTTGCCGATAACATTACAAAACATGATCATCTCATACAAAAGCGTATAACTCATCATTTCTTGACCATATCATATCACAACATGCCCTGCAAAACTAAGTTAGACGTCCTCTACTTTGTTGTTGCAAGTTTTACGTGGCTGCTATGGGCTTAGCAAGAACCGTTCTTACCTACGCATACAAAAACCACAACGATGTTTCGTCAAGTATGTGCTGTTTTAACCTTCACAAGGACCGGGCGTAGCCACACTTGATTCAGCTAAAGTGAGAGAGACAGACACCCGCCAGTCACCTTTAAGCAACGAGTGCTCGTAACAGTGAAACCAGTCTCGCGTAAGCATACGCGTAATGTCGGTCCGGGCGGCTTCATCTCACAATACCGCCGAAGCAAAGTATGACCTGCTGGTAAGCAGTATGACTAGTATCACCCACAACTCATTGTGTTCTACTCGTGCATATCATCTACGCATAGACCTGGCTCTGATACCACTGTTGAGGAACGTAGTATTTTAAAATTTTCCTACGATCACGCAAGATCTATCTACCAGATGCATAGCAACGAGAGGGAAGAGTGTGTCTACATACCCTGGTAGACCGGAAGCGGAAGCGTCAAGTGACGTGGTTGATGTAGTCGAACTTCTTCGCGATCTAACCGATCAAGCACCGAACGTACGGCACCTCCGCGTTCAGCACACGTTCAGCTTGATGACGTCCCATGAGCTCTTGATCTAGTTGAGCTTCACGAGAGAGTTTTGTCAGCACGACGGCGTGGTGACGGATATGATGTATCTACCGGCGCAGGGCATCGCCTAAGCATTGCGACGGTATGACCGAGGTGTGTTTCTGTGGAGGGGGGCACCGCACACGGCTAGAACAATTCAACTTGTGTCTTTGGGTGCCCCCTGCCCCCGTATATAAAGGAGCAAGGGGGGAGGCCGGCCGGCCCTCCTATGGTGCGGCTAGGGAGCAATCCTACTAGGAATAGGATTGCAATCCTATCCCTAGTAGGAGTCCACCAATGAAGGAAAGGGGGGAAGGAAAGAGAGGGAGAGGGAGAGGGAAAGAGGGGCCGCACCCCCCTCCCCTAGTCCTATTCGGACTCCTCCTAGGGAGGGGGCGCGCCACCTCCTGGCTGCTGCCCTCTCTCTCCCCTATGGCCCACCAGGGCCCATCATTCCCCGGGGGGTTCCGGTAACCCCCCCGGCACTCCGGTAAATTCCAAAACTTTCCAGAACACTTCCGGTGTCCGAATATAGTCGTCCAATATATCAATCTTTACGTCTCGGACATTCCGAGGCTCCTCGTCATGTTCGTGATCTCATCCGGGACTCCGAACTACCTTCGGTACATCAAAACTCATAAACTCATAATATCGATCATCATCAAACGTTAAGCGTGCGGACCCTACGGGTTCGAGAACTATGTAGACATGACCGAGGCTCATCTCCGGTCAATAACTAATAGCGGAACCTGGATGCTCATATTGGCTCCTACATATTCTACGAAGATCTTTATCGGTCAAACCGCATAACAACATACGTTGTTCCTTTTGTCATCGGTATGTTACTTGTCCGAGATTTGATCGTCGGTATCTCCATACCTAGTTCAATCTCGTTACTGGCAAGTCTCTTTACTCGTTCCGTAATACATCATCTCGTGACTAACTCATTAGTCTTTTGCTTGCAAGGCTTATTATGATGTGCATTACCGAGAGGGCCCAGAGATACCTCTCCGACACTCGGAGTGACAAATCCTAGTCTTGATCTATGCCAACACCACGAATACTTTCGGTGACACCTGTAGAGCATCTTTATGATCACCCAGTTACGTTGTGACGTTTGATAGAACACAAGGTGATTCTACGGTACTCGGGAGTTGCATAATCTCATAGTCATAGGAACATGTATAAGTCATGAAGAAAGCAATAGCAGTAAAACTAAACGATCATAGTGCTATGCTAACGGATGGGTCTAGTCCATCACATCATTCTCCCAATGATGTGACCCCGTTGATCAAATGACAACTCATGTCTATGGCTTGGAAACATAGCCATCTTTTGATCAATGAGCTAGTCAAGTAGAGGCATACTAGGGACATACTATTTTGTCTATGTATTCACACATGTATCAAGTTTCCGGTTAATACAATTCTAGCATGAATAAAAGACATTTATCATGATATAAGGAAATACAAATAACATCTTTATTATTGCCTCTAGGGCATATTTCCTTCACGTAAGGCTTGGGCAGGCGCAAATGGAGATTGGCTTGTTTATATTGGGTACAACTGCGAGTGGGAACTTCTGAATGTGTACACTCGTCACCGGGTTCCACTTCCAAAAATCTCAGACTGCCATGAGGTTCAGCACACAGATAGTCCACGTACGTTTAGATACGATCATGAGGACTGTCGTCTACGGAAGATAGTAATTTGTCGAGTTCCCAACCGCTCTTGGGATTATAAGAACTATGATGTTGTTGCTATCTTCGACAAGCTTGTTGATACGTCTCCAACCTATCTACTTTTCCAAACACTTTTGCCCTTGTTTTGGACTCTAACTTGCATGATTTGAATGGAACTAACCCGGACTAACGCTGTTTTCAGCAGAACTGCCATGGTGTTATTTTTGTGCAGAAATAAAAGTTCTCGGAATGACCTGAAAATCAACAGAGAATTATTTTGGAATATATAAAAAATACGGGCGGAAGAAACCAGACCAGGGGGCCCACACCATGTCCACGAGGGTGGGGGGTCCGTGTCAAAACCGGTGGATCTCGGGTAGGGGGTCCCGAACTATGCGTCTGAGGATTGATGTTAACAGGAGGCAGGGGACACGATGTTTACCCAGGTTCAGGCCCTCTCGGTCGAGGTAAAACCCTACTTCGTGCTATATTAGTATGGATGAATATGTGTACAAGAGTTGATCTACCTCGAGATCGTAAAGGCTAAAACTATGAGGATTGTATGTTTCTCTAGCCTATACGGACTAAACCCTCCGGTTTATATACACACCGGAGGGGCCTAGGGTTTGTACATACCATCTTGCAGAGGAAGGAAAATCTACACCCGAGCCTAAACTAGCCATTACAAGAATCCAGGAGTCCCATCCGGATACGAGAGATGATCTTCTAAAGTAATCTTCATGGCCCACCAGTCCGGCCCACCAAGAGTTTATCCAGCCACCTGTGGACCCCCTGATCCAGGACTCCCTCAGTAGCCCCTGAACCTGTCTTCGATGACGACGAGTTCGGCTTCCGTATTGTCTTCGGCATTGCAAGGCGGGTTCCTCCTCCGAATATATCTTCTGCAAGTTGATGGATTGTGTTCAGCTCTGCAAGATTAGTACAACCCTTAGCCTCGAAGGTAAGGCTTTTAAAGAAAATGAATAATGTGTCTTTACTGACAACTTTTGGGTGAAGCGTCACGTCCAACCCACTAACACATCGAACCGTTTTATTTGGTCCTAGTTTCGCGTTTCGAGGCATATCCTCATTGACACGTTCCGTCAGAATAGAGATCGTGCCCGCTTATTGTGGGATTCTTATCATTGTGACGTGAGCACCCACGCCGCGCATTACGCACGACTGCTTTGGGAACCGGTGAGTTTTATGGCTAAGGTGGGGGGCCGCTCTGTATTCGCATTGTTATAAAAGGACACCAATCCCTTTCATCAACCCCATGCCTTCCTCAAGCTCGAGCTCTCCAATCTCCCTTGCCCCCGTACTCTCATCTCCTGCACCCACAACTCCTCGTTCCTCAACCACTACTCCCCTTCCCAGCAATGGCTGGATCCGGTGCCAGAGGCAAGTGGGAGGCTTCCACGGTCACCGAAAAGACCGTGGAGGTTCTACGGAGCACGGGGTATCTCGCCGGCGACATCGCACACCGAGTCCCCCCAAAAGGGCCAGGTGACTCCCGTCCCTAAGGCGGGCGAGAGGGTGGTTTTCACCTCTCATTTTGTTAGGGGGCTAGGATTTCCACTCCACCTGTTTGTTCGGGGTATTTTGTTCTTCTACGGGCTAGATTTCCACGATCTAGCCCCGAACTCAATCTTTCACATATTCGCTTTCATAGTGATGTGTGAAGCCTTTCTCCGCGTCCCCCCACATTTCGGCCTGTGGCTTAAGACCTTCAACATGAAGCCGAAGGTGGCGAATGGGGAACACACAGAGTGCGGGGGCGCTATGATTAGTAAGCTCCCGAACGCAACATGGCCCAAGGGCTTGTTCATGGAGACGAACAAGGTCTGGCAGTAGGAGTGGTTCTATATCACCGAACCCCGCGACACCAACTGGGGCGGCGGAGCCTGCTTTCAAATCCGGACCCCCAGAGAGGCTAACCTCCTGGACCAAAAAGGGTCTACACTGGGGGTCGCACACTGAGGTGACGACTCTTGTGAGTCGTGTGTCCGGCGTGATCTCCAAGGGGCACCTACTCTCCTTCGTGGTCCGGGTGATGCTGGCCCGGCTTGTTCTCCCTTGCCAAAGCTGGGATTCCTCCCTATGGGAGTTCGATCCGGCAGGAGACAAGCCGCTGGAGCATCTCTTCGGCTCTACACACAAAGAGATCTAGAAGCACCTCTTCAAGAGCCAGGAGGAATGGCCCAAAGAGAACGTGGATGCGGGCTTCAGCACTGAAGTTTCCGCCAGAGAGGTAATAATGATCTTTGCCGAACACATACCCTTTCCCTTATTTAATGATAATAGGAGTTGGAATTTTTGCGTGATATACAGGCTTGGACGAAGAAGGCAACCCGGATCAAGTGTCCGACACCTCTGCCCAAAGACCCAGCATTGCTTCTATTGACGGCAATGCTGGTTCCGGTGTCGTACAAGGCGCCGAACAAGAAGCCCAGGAGGACAAAGGGCAAGGGGGTCGGAGACAGCCCCCGTCTTGCGGGCAAGCAGCCCGAGGACCTCCACATTCTCTCCTCCGACGAGGCGGAGGAAGAGGAGGAAGAAGAAATGCCTCCTATGCAAGGCAGGGGGAGGAAGAGGGGGGTCGTCGCTGATGCGGGTACGGCCGTGCCCCGGAAGAAGAGGAAGCTGAAGCTCGGAGATAGTTTGGATTCGTCCGAACATACCTTTGTGGTGAAGCCCAGGGAGAAACCCCTACCCGAATTGTAAGTTTATCTGGATTGGCTATTTCACCTTTGTGTATTCAGTATTTATGATACCTACTTAGTATTCTTCTCATGCTGATCTACAGCCCTCCCAGTGTAAACCTCGATGTTACATCATCGGAGGGGAACTCTCTGGCGCCTGGGGAGACGGAGAGTGACCCGCTAGTCCGGACTTCATCGCCCATAATCGGCGGGGACACCGAAGTGTCGTCCCAGCGGGTTCTCTCCGCCCAAGGAGATGCGGGCGGGGCAGGAGACAGGGCGGCCGAGGGTAATACCTCGGCGACCGCTGACCATGGGGAAACGACCCCCATGGAGACCAAAGATGTGGGGCCCGCACAGTCTGGGGTCCCACAGAACACCGTCCCGGAGCTTAGCGCGGCTCCGCGGTTTGAAGATCCCGCTCCTCAAGCGGAGGAGGATACGGCGGCGCCCGGAGTTAACCCTCAGGCGCCGGATTCTATGGAGGGAGCACTTCAAAGTGCTCTCGTCGTTGAAGAACACCGCACCGTGATGGGTGCGGTGATGAAGAAGATTCAGTCCGTCAAGGGCGGACTGAATGAAGCCTTCAATAGCCTTTTAACAGGCTTTGAGGTAAGCCATGTAATGCTTTTTAAGAAATTTTATTTGTTTTAAGTGCACATATATAACCAGTAGCCCCTGATGCTTTGTGTGATTCTGAAAAGAATTGGACGAAGTATCCATAGAGTAGCATATTTACAGAGCTGAACTATCGTGCGAACTTCTTTAGTTACGGCGACTGCGCGAGACGCAGAGGTCGCCGGACTAAATCGGAAGCTCGAGGTGGCCAATGTGGACCTCGACCGCATCAACCGGCGTTTTGATGAAACGCAAGGTATGCAGATTTTTTATTCAAATGTCAATAAGAGTTAAGTGATTAAGTATGAGTGCAAACTCTAACATTGTATTCTGTATTACACAGTTGGCGCCACTGAGCTCGAGGCCCTCAAGGGTGAGGTTGCCAAGGCCAAGGAGGAGGGCAGGGCGAACAAGGCAACCGCTGATAAAGCGGTTGCTGATTTAGAGGCCGAAAAGGCGGAGTGCAAGAAGCAGAAGTCTCGGGTGTCCGAAGTCGAGGTCGAGCTCCAAGATGCCATCCGTAATTGTGAGGCATCGGAGAAAAAGGATTCGGAACAGGCGACCGAGCTATCTGCGGTAGTAAAGTCTGCCCAGGATGCGCGAGGCGAGGCGCACAACGCGTGTGAGGAAATCAAACAAGTGCGACAGATAGCATCTAGTAAGATATTTCTCTTACAGAGCATCTTCGGCGGGCAGAAGTATATTGGGCTGACATGATTGTGGAGTTCTCCAAGCATGTTTGCTGATCTTCCGAGGAGCAGCACAGATGCCGCTCAATACTTCCGAGCCCAGGGGGAATGACACGAAGAAATTGTTCTGGTCGTAGTTCTATGCGCCACAACATCCAGTTCCCCTCAACGACCAGATGAAGCAGCTGGTCGAGCTGCACAACATGGCGGGTTCAGCCATGAAGGACTTAATAGTCTAGCTATGGCCCGCTGAGCCAATCCCAAGTAGTTACTTCGGATTGGTGAAGCGGCTCATCGAGGCGAGTCTGCGAGTCGATGCATTAACGTGGTCGGCTTGCATAGAAGGTGCTTGGATGGCCTTCGCTCGCGTCAAAGTGCACTGGGCGAAGATGAACACAGTGCATATAGTCACTGATGGCCCGCCCGCAGGAAAGGAGCACCGCAAGCCGGGGAAGTACTTCGAGGACGTCGTCGAGGGAGCCCGCCTTGTAGAAGGCTAGTGTTCAAAGGATGTTGTTTTCTATTAATTGTATCCGGATGTAAAGACTATGCTTATGAATCTAGTATATATAACTTTTGCGCTATTTATCATATCAACGTCTTTTTTCCTCCTATGTGACTGCTTAAATCTGAAAGTTTCCAGTCGTCGGCTTCAGCCCCCAGGTACATAGTACCGGGGTGTTCGGTCATATGCAAATACACTCTTTATCCAACGTATTCGTCCGTATAGGAGGTGTATGCGGAGCGAACCAGGCAATCAGACAATGCGGCATTATTTCTTTCACTTAGTCATAGGAGTTTGACAAGTGGGGCTAGGTACTAGCCCCTGGTGAGGATGAAGTATCCAATTGCACTTGGCTGGGCGAAAAAACCAACCCTTCGTATAACACGGGGTAGATCTCTATCAATCATAGTATAAAATTAAGTCACCGGATTGCAGACGAGGTTCTCTCTTATCATGACAGTTAGTTTTCGGCTTTCTCTACTGAGGTACTTGACCGAACTAGCCAGAAGTACTATCGCAATAGTTCTCCCTTTACACCCTAGCCGAACAATCGGGAACGTAGGGGTAAGCACAGGAGCCGGGCAACCCAACTATTGACCGAAGACATGATTCGGAACTGATGCACATAATGCAAACATCCAGGACGCCGAACACTCCCGATAGGTGTTCGGTCTTTTCAACATATACCAGGGCTGAATACAGCCCCTGGTAATAAACCTTTATTGACAAGGCACATATGGCAATCTGATGCGAGAAGAGAACATTCCATGGTGAGTGAATAAAACTCTGGATATGATATGAATAAAATTGTTCTATTAATATCCCTCTATAGTACGGCGAGCCGCAAACTTTACACATAATGCCGACGACCTTTTTTTGGACATTTTACATGCCAAAAGGGTATATAACAAGAAAGAGAAAAAATGTTTACACAGGGTCTTAATCTAAAAAGAAACCTTAGTGCGGGTCCCTGCTGCATGTCTGCACCGTTTTCTCCTCTGTAATAGTCCTTGAAGGTACGAGTATGATGGCCATCTGTAGAAAAAGGAAATAAAACCTGGAAATGAAGAAGTCAATCTAGTGTGGCCAAAGTAAGTCTGTCTCGTTTTAATGAACCAAGTGAAGATAAGTTTAAAGTCCGAATAGGGTATAGCCGAACTACGGACTGTATGCAGGTGCCCCCGGCCGCCACCCAAGGAATTTTTAGGGCATAATTATGTACTCGAGGCACATATGCTATCACCTTATGGGCGTTCGACGAGGGCATAGCTGTCAATCTTGCTCAGGTTCATCTGAGCTGCCGCACTGAGGCGTGTGCCGGACACGTTTAGCTGTGTCCGCTGTTGATACATTATCTGGCTTGAATAGGCCGCATTGTACTTTGGCTGCTAAGGCCATAGTATCTTCCTCCGTACGGAGAGAGCGCTCCATATTTCCATTGACCGTGATAACGCCACGTGGTCCAGGCATCTTGAGCTTTAAATAGGCATAAAGCGGGACTGCATTAAAGCGGGCGAAGGCCGTTCTTCCGAGTAGGGCGTGATAGCCACTTCGGAATGGAGCTATGTCGAAGAGCAGTTCTTCGCTCGAATGTTGTCGGGAGAACCGAATACAACCTCCAATGTTAAGGAGCCTGTGCAGCGAGCTTCAACACCCGGTATCACTCCTTTAAAGATCGTGCTGCTTGGCTTGATTCTTGATGGGTCGATCCCCATCTTGCGGACAGTGTCCTGATATATCAGATTGAGACTACTGCCGCCGTCCATAAGGACTCGGGTTAGATGGTATCCATCTATTATTGGGTCGAGCACTAAGGCAGCCGAACCCCCATGCCGAATACTAGTCGGATGATCCATGCGATCGAAAGTGATCGGACAGGCTGACCATGGGTTGAATTTTGGGGTGACGGGCTCAAAGTCATAGACGTCTCGGAGTGCGCGCTTGCGCTCCCTCTTTGGGATATGAGCGGCATATATCATGTTGACTGTTTTGACCTCCGGTAGAAATTTCTTCCGCCCCCTATATTCTGCTGGCGAGGTTCATCCTCGTCTTCGCTCTGAGGCTCCTTCCCCTTGTGTTCGGCGTTTAGCTTGCCGGCCTGTTCGAAAACCCAACAGTTACGGTTGGTGTGATTGGTGGGTTTTTCTGGGGTGCCATGGATTTGGCAGGGCCTGTCTAATATCCTGTCCAAACTTGATGGACTGTCTTTGTTGCCTTTAAATGGCTTCTTCCGTTCACCAGGTCTGGAGCCGCTGAATCCGGCATTTACTGTTGTATCATCTGGGCTTCCAGAATTGTTTCGACGCTTGTTTTTATTACGCCGTGGCTTTCCATTGTCGTCCCTGACTTCAGATGTTCCAGGGTCGCTGGTGCTGCTACGAGCTAACCAACTATCCTCACCCGCGCAAAAGCGAATCATGAGTGTAGTTAGGGCTGCCATTGTCCATGGCTTTTCCTATCCAAGGTGTCTGGCTAGCCATTCGTCCCGAATACTATGCTTGAATGCCGCTAAGGCTTCGGCATTCGGACAGTCGGCGATCTGGTTCTTCTTAGTGAGAAACCGGTTCCAAAGTTTGCGGGCTGACTCCGCGGGTTGTTATATGATGTGACTTAAATCGTCAGCGTCCGGGGGCCGGACATAAGTCCCTTGAAAATTGGCCCGAAAAGCGTCCTCAAGTTCTTCCCAAATCCTAATGGAGTTTTCTGGGCGACTGTTTAGCCAGTGCCGAGCTGGTCCTTTTAGCTTGAGGGGTAAATATTTGATGGCGTGGAGATCATCTCCTCGAGCCATTTGGATGTGAAGAATAAAATCTTCTATCCAGACGGCAGGATCCGTCGTTCCATCGTACGCTTCGATGTTCACGGGTTTAAAACCTTCTGGGAAATCATGACCCAGTACCTCATCGGTTAAAGCATAGGGGGTGTGAAGCTCCTCTGTATCTTGCTATATCGTGGCGTATGTCCGATGGTTGTGGTGTTCGGTATTGACCCCGAACTGGTAAGTCACTGATGCGATTGGCTTGATAGTCGCCGTCCCGTGCGGGAGCTCGATCTCTGGGTCCGAATATAGACCTGGTCTTGCTAGCTTTTTTGCTTAGGTCCTCGCGCAGATCATGCCTTCGGACTTGGGATGCACCCTCCTTTCCTTTATGGGGTGGGGGCTTGTTTATGCCATTGCTAGCGACTCTATCTCGTCCACGAGATGGTCGGTCTGGCTTGTTGGCGGTGTTATTATTCGGTGGGACGGGCGCAACGGCCTCGTCGTCGAATTCAGGCAGCAGCTTGCGCTTGGGATAGCCTTTGGTTTGGCCATTAAAGCCATGTTTTTGTTCAGCGTCTAGCACCTCATTCCATCTATCATTGAGCGTGTCTTGTGCAGCTCGAAGTTGGCTGTGCTGCTTTTTTAAGCTCTGTGCGGTGGCTATAAGCCGCCGATGGAAACATTTTTGTTCAGAGGGTTCTTCTAGGACGGTATATTCGTCGTCATCCAGGCTAACCTCTTCTTTGGAGATCGGTTCGTAGTTACCGTCTTCGGCATCGCTGTCATTAGACTACGGCTTCGGACTCTGTTCGCCGTCCTCTCGCTCCACCTGCTCTATCACTGGATCTGCGGGGTCTTCGGCTTGTTCCGGAATACCACCGTCATTAGTCGCGGTGTTGCTGTCCTTTCCTTTATGGGATTTTGCTCGGCGTTTTGGACGCCGACACTTGGGAGGTTCTTCGGCGGGTTTATCCTCTGTGGGATTGTTTTCACCGTTGCCTTCCACCTCTTTGGGTGTATCCACCATATACATGTCGTATGAAGATGTCGCTTTCCACCGCCCTGTTATGGGCCTGCTTTGATCTGTATCTGCTTCAGCTTCGAGGTCCATACCGTCGAAGTCTTCTGAAGCGTAGTCGAGTAGATCGGTTCGATCTTCGACCGTGGCTACCAAGTGGGTGGTGGGTGGGGAACGAAATTCTTCATCCCCTGGGTATAGCGCGGTTGTTCATCAACCTCCAGTTCGAACCGGATATAGTGCGGCTGTGTGTTCTCATCCAAGGAGAGAGATCTCAATGACCTTAACATGTCGCCAAGTGGTGAGTGCTAGAAAATATCTGCAATACAGAATTCGGCGATAGGCGCCTGATTAGATTTGCGGGGTGCAGTTACGCGTAGTTCGGAATCAGATACCGGAGCTAAGTCCGGGGTTCCGGTAACACATACCTCATCAGTCGGGTCCGTGTGCGGCTCCATCGCCGTAGAGTCTGCGGCTCCCATGGTGGGGTTGAGCTTCCCATCTTTGGGTGGCGCGATGCGTTCTGGATCTAGGGCCAGAACTGTTGCAGGTGCTATTTCCTAATCCAATGTCAGAGTTAAGTCATGATCATCGTGGTGGCAGAGAGGGATTGCCGCTGGCTCGAATCCGGCGAAGATCAAGTCTCCACGGACATCAGCAACGTAGTTCAGGCTACCGAATCTGACATGGTGGCCAGGGGCGTAGCTCTCGGTCTGCTCAAGGTGGCCTTCAGTGTTGGCCCGAAGCGCGAAGCCGCTGAACACGGAGAGTTGGCCGGGAGGGAAAATCCACTCGACGTCCCCGTTGCAGTTGACGACGTGATCCATCAATCCTTCCATCGACGACATAGTGGAACTCTCAATGAAAGCACCAATGTCGGTGTCAAAACCGGCAGATCTTGGATAGGGGGTCCCGAACTATGCGTCTGAGGATTGATGTTAACAGGAGGCAGGGGACACGATGTTTACCCAGGTTCAGGCCCTCTCGATCGAGGTAAAACCCTACTTCCTACTATATTAGTATGGATGAATATGTGTACAAGAGCTGATCTACCTCGAGATCGTAAAGGCGAAAACCCTAAGTTTTGCCTATGAGGATTGTATGTTTCTCTAGCCTCTAAGGACTAAACCCTCCGGTTTATGTACACACCGGAGGGGCCTAGGGTTTGTACATACCATATTGCAGAGGAAGGAAAATCTACACCCGAGCCTAAACTAGCCATTACAAGAATCCAGGAGTCCCATCCGGATACGAGAGATGATCTTCTAAAGTAATCTTCATGGCCCACCAATCCAGCCCACCAGGAGTTTATCCGGCCACCTGTGGACCCCCCGATCCAAGACTCCCTCAGGGGGCGCCCCCTGCCTCGGGGGCCCCCTGATGCTCCACCGACCTCAGCTCCGCCTCCATATATTCACGTTCGGGGAGAAAAAGTTCAGGGAGAAGGATTCATCGCATTTTACAATACGGAGCCGCCGCCAAGCCCTAATCTCTCTCGGGAGGGCTGATCTGGAGTCCGTTCGGGGCTCCGGAGAGTGGAGATCGTCGCCGTCGTCATCATCAACCTTCCTCCATCACAAATTCCATGATGCTCATCGCCGTGCGTGAGTAATCCCATCATAGGCTTGCTGGACGGTGATGGGTTGGATGAGATTTACCATGTAATCGAGTTATTTTTGTTAGGGTTTGATCCCTAGTATCGATTATGTTCTAAGATTGATGTTGCTATGACTTTGCCATGCTTAATACTTGTCACTAGGGCCCGAGTGCCATGATTTCAGATCTGAACCTATTATGTTTTCATGAATATATGTGAGTTCTTGATCCTATCTTGCAAGTCAATAGTCACCTACTATGTGTTATGATCCGGCAACCCCGTAGTGACACAATTGGGACCACTCCCGGTGATGACCGTAGTTTGAGGAGTTCATGTATTCACTATGTGTTAATGCTTTGGTCTGGTACTCTATTAAAAGGAGGCCTTAATAGCCCTTAGTTTCCAATAGGACCTTACTGCCACGGGAGGGTAGGACAAAATATGTCATGCAAGTTCTTTTCCATAAGCACGTATGACTATATTCGGAATACATGCCTACATTACATTGATGAACTGGAGCTAGTTCTGTGTCACCCTATGTTATAACTGAAGGAAATATGCCCTAGAGGCAATAATAAAGTTGTTATTTATATTTCCTTATATCATGATAAATGTTTATTATTCATGCTAGAATAGTATTAACCGGAAACTTAGTACATGTGTGAATACATAGAAAAAACAGAGTGTCCCAAGTATGCCTCTACTAGACTAGCTCGTTAAGCAAAGATGGTTATGTTTCCTAACCATAGACATGAGTTGTCATTTGATCAACGTGATCACATCATTAGGAGAATGATGTGATGGACAAGACCCATCCGTTAGCTTAGCAACTTGATCGTTTAGTTTACCGCTATTGCTTTCTTCATGACTTATACATGTTCCTATGACTATGAGATTATGCAACTCCCAAATACTGGAGGAACACCTTGTGTGTTATCAAACGTCACAATGTAACTGGGTCATTATAAAGATGCTCTACAGGTGTCTCCGAAGGTGTTTGTGGTGTTGGCATATATCGAGAATATGATTTGTCACTCCGAGTGTCGGAGAGGTATCTCTTGGCCCTCTCGGTAATACACATCATAATAAGCCTTGCAAGCAAATGACTAATGAGTTTAGTCACGAGATGATGTATTATGGAACGAGTAAAGATACTTGCTGGTAACGAGATTGAACTAAGTATGATGATACCGACGATCGAATCTCGGGCAAGTAACATACCGATGACAAAGGGAACAACGTATGTTGTTATGCGGTTTGACTGATAAAGATCTTCGTAGAATATGTGGGAGCCAATATCAGCATCCAGGTTCCGCTATTGGTTATTGACTGGAGATGTGTCTCGATCATGTCTACATAGTTCTCGAACCCGTAGGGTCCGCACGCTTAATGTTCGATGACGATCAGTATTATGAGTTTATGTGTTTTGATGTACCGAAGGTTGTTTGGAGTCCCGGATGAGATCACGGACATGACGAGGAGTCTCGGAATGTCCGAGACATAAAGATTCATATATAAGACGATAGTATTTGGACATCGGAAGTGTTCTGGGGGTACCAGGTACGTATCGGGTCACCGGAAAGGGGTTCCGGGAACCCCGGTCAAGATACGGGCCTTATTGGGCCTAGGGCGGGACAGACCAGCCCCTAGTGGGCTGGTGCCTCCCATATATGGCCAAATAGGGTGGGGGAAAGGAAAGCGAGAGGAGAGAAAGAAAGGGGGGCAATTTGGCCTCCCCTTTCCTTCTGTCCCCCTCTTCTTTCCTTCTCCCTCAAGAAAACATGGAAAGGGGGAGGCCGAATAGGATTAGGCCCCAAGTAGGATTCCTCCTACTTGGGGCGCGCCTCCTGCTGCTCCCCCTCCCACCTATATATATGTGGGGAGGGCACCGCTAGAACACACAAGTTGATTTGCAAGCCGTGTGCGGTGCCCCCCTCCACAGTTACACACCTCGGTCATATCGTTGCAGTGCTTAGGCGAAGCCCTGCGATGGTAACTTCATCATCACCATCACCACGCCGTCGCATTGACGAAACTCTCCCGCGATGCTCAACTGGATCAAGAGTTCGTGGGACGTCATCGATCTAAACTTGTGCTGAACGCGGAGGTGCCGTGCGTTCGGTGCTTGGATCGGTTGGATCGCGAAGACGTTCGACTACATCAACCGTGTCACTAGACGCTTCCGCTTTCGGTCTACGAGGGTACATAGACACACTCTCCCCCTCGTTGCTATGCTTCTCCTAGATAGATCTGGCGTGATCGTAGGTAAAATTTTGAAATACTACGTTCCCCAACAGTGGTATCAAAGCCAGGTCTATGCGTAGATGATATGCACGAGTAGAACACAATGAGTTGTGGGCGATAATAGTCATACTGCTTACCAGCATGTCATAGTTTTATTCGGCGGTATTGTGAGATGACGCGGCCCAGACCGAGACTACGCGTACGCTTACGCGAGACTGGTTTCACCGTTACGAGCACTCGTTGCCTAAAGGTGACCGGCGGCTGTCTGTCTCTCTCACTTTAGTTGAATCGAGTGTGGCTACGCCCGGTCCTTGTGAAGGTTAAAACATCACACTTGACGAAAAATCGTTGCGGTTTTTGTATGCGTAGGTAAGAACGGTTCTTGCTAAGCCCGTAGCAGCTACGTAAAACTTGCAATAGCAAAGTAGAGGACGTCTAACTTGTTTTTGTAGGGCATGTTGTGATGTGGTATGGTCAAGATGTGATGAGTAATACGTTATTGTATGAGATGATCATGTTTTGTGAATTATCGGCAACTGGCAGGAGCCTTATGGTTGTCTCCTTATTGTATGAATTGTGAAGGCCATGTAATTGCTTTACTTTATCACTTTGAGTTAGTGATAGTAGTAGTAGCAATAGTTGGCAAGACGACCATGACGCTAAGATGAAGATCATGGTGTCAAGCCGGTGATGATGGAGATCATGACGATGCTTTGGAGATGGAGATAAAAAGCACAAGATGATGATGGCCATATCATGTCACATTTTTTGATTGCATGTGATATTTATCTTATTATGCTTTGTATTTTGCTTAGTACGGCAGTAGCATTATAAGATGATCCCTTAAAAAAATTCAAGGTCCAAGTGTTCTCCCTGAGTATGCACCGTTGCGAAAGTTCGTCGTGCCGAGACACCACACGATGATCAGGTGTGATAAGCTCTACGTTCAAATACAACGGGTGTAAGACAGTTTTGCACATGCAGAATACTCGGGTTAAACTTGACGAGCCTAGCATGTACATACATGGCCTCGGAACACTGGATACCAAAAGGTCGAGCGTGAATCATATAGTAGATGTGATCAACATAAGATGTTCACCATTGAAAACTACTCCATCTCACGTGATGATCGGACATGGTTTAGTTTATTTGGATCACATGATCAATTAGATGACTAGAGGGATGTCTATCTAAGTGGGAGTTCTTAAGTAATATGATTAATTGAACTTTAATTTATCATGAAGTTAGTCCTGATAGTATTTGAAAATTATGTTGTAGATCAATAGCTTGCGTTATAGCCCCCCTATGTTTTTGATATGTTCCTAGAGAAAACTAAGTTGAAAGATGTTAGTAGCAATGATGCGGACTAGGTCCGTGATCTGAGGATTATCCTCATTGCTGCACAGAAGTATTATGTCCTTGATGCACCGCTAGGTGACAAACCCATTGCAGGAGCAGATGCAGACGTTATGAATGTTTGACAAGCTCGGTATGATGACTACTTGATAGTTTAGTGCGCCATGCTTTACGGCTTATAACCAGGACTTCAAAAATGTTTTGAACGCCACAGAGCATATGAGATGTTCCAAGAGTTAAAAATAGTATTTCAGACTCATGCCCGTGTCGAGAGGTTTGAGACCTCTGACAAGTACTTTGACTACAAGATGGAGGAGAATAGCTCAGCCAATGAGTATGTGCTCAGAATGTCTGAGTACCACAATCGCTTGAATCAAGTGGGATTTAATCTTCGAGATAAAATAGTGATTGATAGAGTTCTCTAGTCACTATCACCAAGTTACTAGAACTTCGTGATGAACTATAATATGCAAGGGATGACGAAAACGATTCCCGAGCTCTTCGTGATGCTGAAATCAACGAAGGTAGAAATCAAGAAAGAGCATCAATTGTTGATCGTTAACAAGACCACTAGTTTCAAGAAAAGGGCAAGGGTAAGAAAGGGAACTTGAAGAAGAATGGCAAGCAAGTTGTCACTCCCGTGAAGAAGCCCAAAGCTGGACCTAAGCCTGAAACCTAGTGCTTCTAACTGCAAAGAAAATGGTCACTAGAAGCGGAAGTTCCTCGAATATTTGGCGGATAAGAAGGATGGCGAAGTGAACAAAGGTATACTTGATATACATATTGATAATGTGTACCTCACTAGTGTTCATAGTAGCCCCTGGGTATTTGATACTTGTTCGGTTGCTAAGATTAGTAACTCGAAACAGGAGTTGCAGAATAAATGTAGACTAGTTGAGGGTGAGGTGACGATGTGTGTTGGAAGTAGTTCCAATATTGATATGATCATCATCGCACTCCCTGTACTTTCGGGATTAGTGTTAAACCTAAATAAATGTTATTTGGTGTTTGCGTTGAGCATAACAAGGTTGGATCCTGTTTATTGCAATACGGTTATTCATTTAAGTGAGAGAATAATTGTTATTCTATTTACATGAATAAAACCTTCTATGGTCATACACCCAAGGTGAATGCTTTATTGAATCTTGATCGTAGTAAATACACATATTCATATTATTGAAGCCAAAAGATGCAGAGTTGATAATGATAGTGCAACTTATTTGTGGCACTGTTGTTTAGGTCATATTGGTGTAAAGCGCATGAGGAAACTCCATGCGGATGGACTTTTGGAATCACTTGATTATGAATCACTTGGTGCTTGCGAACCATGCCTCATGGGCAAGATGACTAAAACTCCGTTCTCCGGAACAATGTAGCGAGCAACTGACTTGTTGGAAATCATACATACTGATGTATGTGGACCGATGAGTGTTGAGGCTTGCGACGGGTATCATTAGTTTCTGACCTTCACTGATGGTTTGAGCAGATAAGGGTATATCTACTTAATGAAGCACAAGTCTGAAACATTTGAAAAGTTCAAATAATTTAAGAGTGAAGTGGAAAATCATCATAACAAGAAATTAAAGTTTCTATGATCTGATCGTGGAGGAGAATATTTGAGTTATGAGTTTGGTCTTCATTTGAAACAATGCGGAATAGTTTCGAAACTCACGCCACATGGAACACCACAGCGTAATGGTGTGTCCGAACGTCGTAACCGCACTCTATTATATATGGTGCGATCTATGATGTCTCTTACCGATTTACCACTGTAGTTTTGGGGTTATGCATTAGAGACAGTTGCATTCACATTAAACAGGGCACCATCTAAATCCGTTGAGACGACGCCATATGAACTCTGGTTTGATAAGAAACCAAAGTTGTCATTTCTTAAAGTTTGGGGTTGCGATGCTTATGTGAAAAAGCTTCAACCTGATAAGCTCGAACCCAAGTCGGAGAAATGTGTCTTCATAGGATACCCAAAGGAAACCGTTGGGTACACCTTCTATCACAGATACAAAGGCAAGATATTTGTTGCTAAGAATGAATCCTTTATAGAGAAGGAGTTTCTCTTGAAAGAAGTGAGTGGGAGGAAAGTAGAACTTGATGAGGTAATTGTACCATCACCCGAATTGGAAAGTAGTACATCACAGAAACTAGTTCCAGTGGTTCCTACACCAATCAATGAGGAAGCTAATGATGATGATCATGAAACTTTACATCAAGTTACCACTGAACCTCGTAGGTTGGTACGTCCAAAACGTATCTATAATTTCTGCTTGCTCCATGCCTCTTTTGGGTGATATTGCTATGATATTTATACACTTCCATACACTTTTGATCATATTTGGACTAACCTATTAACTCAGTGCACCCCAGTGCCAGTTTCTGTTTTCTGCTGTTTTTGTATTTCAGGTTTTCCCGTCACGAAAACTGCCAGAAAAATCCCGGAAAAATTATATAAAAAATCAGCGTTCCGGAAACTTCCACACGGCTGAAGTAGGGCCGGAGGGGGGCCACTAGGGCTCCAGGCGCCCTGGTGGCACGGCCCCCCAGGCCTCCGCTGATGCCCCCCTTTGGCATATATTTAACACGCGTCCCAAAACCCTCGAGGACGGAACCCTTTTTCGCGATCTCATCTCTGTTCCACCGCCGCCGCGCTTCCAAGATCGGGAGCGCCAGGAGAACCCTTCCCGGCACCCTGCCGAAGGGGAGGATCACCACCGGGAGCCTCTCCACCACCATGGACGCCTCCCGGATGAGTTGTGAGTAGTCTCCCTTGGACCATGGGTCCATGACCAGTAGCTATGTGATGTTCTCCTCCCCTTCTTGTGCTTGACTAATTAGACCTCATGAGCTGCCCTACATGATTGAGGCACATATGTAATCCTTATGCTGTTGCTATGTTGAGTTTGCTGGGATCCGATGGATTGTGAGATTATGTTCAGATTGTGTTTGAGTAATATATTTGATTTACCTCGTTTATATTTATGTTCGTAAGTAATTCTTGCATGTTCTCCGTTGCTATTTATTGCTTTTGCCAAGTAGTAGGTAGTGACTCCAAGAGGGAACATTATGCTCGATTGTGGGTTCATGCCCCTCGATGACTAGCTTGAGTGACAGAAACATGAGTCTAGGGGATGTGCTGTTGCCACAAGGGGGAAAACAACGGTGCTTGTACTCGCGGGTGCAAGGATTGTTTACTTTACGCAAAGTTCTTTTAATGCAGTTGTCTGTTGCTTTGAGTTTACACTATGGGTGGGACTCGCAACTTAATACCAGCGAGATGTTCTGGATAGATATCTCAAGGTGGATGATTAGTAGTAGATGCAGATGGATTTCGGTCTACTTACCTTGGCGTACCGCCCATGCTTTGAACCTCTACCTTTCTTGCAACATAGTTAGCATTGGTTTGCGCACATAATTCTGTCAATTGCCCAGCTGTAATTCGTTTACCTCACATAGCTATTTTATCGTCTTTTGGGAGAGAGACATCACTAGTGAACATCATGGGACCCCGGTCCATATTACCATCACTGATCACATCCGCTATTTACTTTCTGTTTTACTTACTAAGTTGCAGCAATATCTATCACTATTATCTCTTGCGTTTGATCCTTTGTAAACGACAAGGCCGGAGGGATTGACAACCTCTCTGTACTCGTTGGGAGCAAAGTTATTTGTATCTGTGTGCAGGTCCAAGTTGATTGCTAAGTATCTGGCGCCATTAGCAGTTGACACCTTCTTGTTGAACCTTGGAGTCTCAGGGGAAATCGATCCTTGGTATCTTTGCCAAGGGAAAACTACTGCTACACTACATCTCAAACCTTCCACTTGGGGTAACCAACGAGGGGCGAGAAGCCATCAAGCAAAGTTTTCTGGCGCCGTTGCCGGGGACTCCACTCTTCAAGATAGGGGAGTTGCACGCTATCTTTTACCTTTGCTTTTTAGTCTTGATAGTTTACCTTTCAGTTTTGCTTTAGTATCTTTTATCGAAAATCACAAAAATAGTTATCTTGCTTGCTTGCTGCTATGGGTTCCACCGAGAACACCAAGTTGTGTGACTTCACTAGTCATAACAACGATGACTTTATTTGCACGCCTATCACTACACCTGCCACTTCAGCACCTTCTTATGAAATTAAACCTGCTTTACTGAACTTAGTTATGAAAGATCAATTCTCCGATGCTGGAGATGATGCTGCTTTACACTTGAACAATTTTGTTGAACTCTGTGATATGCAAAAGTACCAAGAAATAGATGGTAATATTGTTAAGCTTAAGCTTTTTCCTTTCTCCTTGAGAGGAGGAGCTAAAATTTGGTTTCAATCTTTGCCTAGAAATAGCATAGATTCATGGGACAAGTGCAAAGATGCTTTTATTGGAAAGTACTATCCACCTGCTAAAATTATCCAACTAAGAAGTAACATAATGAATTTTGAACAATTGGATAATGAACACGTTGCCCAAGCTTGGGAACGCATGAAATCTCTTGTCAAGAACTGCCCTACTCATGGTTTGACTACTTGGATGGTTATCCAAACTTTTTTTGCAGGCTTGAACTTTACCTCGCGGAACTTGTTAGATTCGGCCGCGGGAGGAACCTTTATGTCAACTACACTTGGTGCTGCCATGAAGCTTCTCGATGAGATGATGACCAATTATTCTCAATGGCACACCGAACGCGCTCCAACAGGTAGGAAGGTAAACTCTGTCGAGGAGATCTCCTCCCTAAATGAAAAAGTTGACTTGATCATGTCTCTACTTTCGAAGCAATCTTCTATTGATCCTCGTGATGTTCCTTTAAATTCTTTGATTGCTCAAGAACAAGTAGATGTGAACTTTATCTCTAGAAACAATTTTAACAACAATGCTTATAGGAGTAACTTTGGTAGCAATCCTAGACCGTTCCCCTCTAATTCCTATGGGAACAACAATGCTTATCCTAGCACCAAGAACTCCACTACTGAACTAGAGAGTATGCTTAAAGATTTCATCACTACCCAAAAAGCCTTCAATAAGAGTGTAGAAGAAAAACTAAACAAACTAGATAATCTCTCTTCGAAGGTAGACAATTTAGCCCATGAGGTGGAATTGCTTAAAATTAGAACTTCTCCTCTTGAGGAGAGGAAGGTCACTCCTATGAATGCTATTCAAGTGTAAATTAATGAAAACATTAGGATGTTGGCTAAACTTAAAGAGAGATGGGCTAGAGAAAGGGAGGAAGAAGATAGAATTAAGAACCTTCCTACCCACCACACTGTTGCTACTATCCAAGTTGTTGAGGATATCCAAACTCTTAGCACCCAATGCACTCCTGGTCCCAGTGGACCTATTAATGGTGATGCTAGGACCATAGAAACTACCAAACAAGTGAACCTAAAGGACACCTCTACCACTTTACTTGATAATAGTGATCTTGATTTTGACAATTGCACTCTTACCGAAGTTGTTGATTTCCTTCACAAGATGTCTAGAGATCCCCGTACT
Organism: Secale cereale; assembly: GCA_902687465.1. Taxonomy (NCBI): domain Eukaryota; kingdom Viridiplantae; phylum Streptophyta; class Magnoliopsida; order Poales; family Poaceae; genus Secale; species Secale cereale. The sequence goes on from LR738715.1 coordinate 498,873,593, forward strand.
AGCACGCTTAACCTTGCCTTCACAGAGCATATCACTAATGCTCTCATCAAAGCTAGGGAGGAGAAACTTAGAGTGGAAGCCTCCATACCTAGAAAGCTAGAAGATGGTTGGGATCCTATGATTAAAATTAAGTTGACTAACTTCTCTTGCTATGCATTATGTGATGTTGGAGCTAGTACCTCCGTTATGCCCAAAAGAATATATGATATGCTTAAACTGAAACCTTTTGATTCTTGTTCTTTTGGTGTTCGTCTTGTTGATTCTTTCATAAAGAAACCTTTGGGGAGGATCGATGATGTTCTTATCATTGTCAATGACAACTACGTTCCCGTTGATTTTACTATTATGGATATTGAATGTGAACCTTCTTGTCCAATTATTTTGGGACATCCTTTTCTTCGCACCGTTGGTGCCATCATTGACATGAAAGAGGGGAACATAAGATTCTAATTTCCTCTCAAGAAAGGGATGGAACACTTCCCTAGAAAGAAGATTAAGTTACCTTTTGAGTCCGTTATACGGGCTAGCTATTCTTTTACTCTTGATACAACTTGATCTCTATGCATTATGCCTAGCTTAAAGGCATAAAAGAAAGCGCTTTTGGGAGGCAGCCCACATGAATAAAATTTTATTTTGCTTTTGTTGTGTCTTGATGTTGTTACTACAGTAGCATCATCATTGTATCTTTACTTTTCAACTTTGTGCCAAGTGTAGCCTCTGATTGCAAGAAAGTTCAAAAGTTGTGACGTGCTGTCCAGGAAACAGATTCTGTCCTTGGATAGAAAAATTCGTATAAAATCACCAGATCATCTTTTTGGTCTGAATTTTTTCGACAGCATGCTCTATACAATTGTCTTTCGGGCGTCTGTTTTGAGTTTTTTGATTAGATTTTCAGAAGTGCCCCGAAAAAATCATTTACTACCTGCTGGTCTGTTTTTCACAGATTCTGTCCTGTTTTGCCTTTCCCTCATTTTGCAAACCTCGAGCTTCTTTTTCTTTGCAAAAACCTTTTGGAAATCTTGAGAAACAGTAGACCTTCAAGAATATCCTTATTTCCAGCAAGGAACAATTATATTATTATGGGTACTAACCTCGCTAATCAGATTATGATGAGTTATGTATGAAGGGAGTTTTCAAGTGTGCGAGGGAAGATGATAAAAAGATTCAGGAGTGTCAAACGCTCAAGCTTGGGGATGCCCCCATGCACCCCAAGAAATATTCAAGAAGACTCAAGCATCTAAGCTTGGGGATGCCCCCCGTGCATCCCCTTCTCCATCAACATTATCAGTTCGTCTTTCGTTCCACTATATTTTTATCACTTCATGTGTTATGTGCTATGCTTGGAGCGTCTTGCTTTTAGTTTCCTTTTTAGTTTTCTTTAGCTTTTCATAACGAGTCAGAACTCAGCTTTCTTTGTGTGGGAGAGAAACACGCTCCACTTCAACCTAGAACATAACATAGAATTTTCATGTCTATCTTTGCTGTGTGTGTTCTTTGTCCTTCAATAGCTACTATCATGTTTAGCTTTTAGTTTTCATGCTTATCTTTTTAAAAAGCTTTTGTTTAGTTGGTCGTTGGAACTCTCTTTATTTATCATGCTTATCTTATTAAGAGAGTTGGCTTCCGTTGCATTGGTCTATATGTCTATGATAAAAATGCTACGTGCATAATGGTGCTTAGTAGTTCATGTTTTCTTATGGTTAGTCTCAAATAGCTGGGGGGTTCCCAATGTGTTATTGGAGTACCAACATGATTTGTTTGCCTATGATGTGGTATGGTTTAGTGATATCTTCCTTCAAGAATTTATTTTGATCGACTTGGCGTATGCTCACGCATATTTAAGACCGTAAAGAAAGTCTGTCAAGCCTTGATGATCTTTTATTTCTGAGTAGCGATATAACTTCCATGCCTGATTCAATGTTGCTTTGTCGCTCTGCATGATTATGACCGTCATTGCTCTTTTAGTTGGTCGCTCCCAGTCTTTTGCTAACCTCCACCTGTACTAAGCGGACCGACTGCTTGTGCATCCAAAATCCTTTAAACCAGTTATGCCATATGAGTCCACCATAGCTTCCTATACATGGTATTTACCTGCCATTCCTAACGAAGACTTTCATGTACCATCTCGAAATTATTCAAAAAAAGCATTCCTATTTTGTGCCTCTGTTTTAGTTCATGAGGAAGTAGTAGTTAATTCATGATCTTTTTAAGTTGGACAAGCTTCACCCCGGGATTGCATGTCTAATGTGCAAACCCATAATACGAGAAGGAACTGGCAAAGAGTGCGCCCGGCTCAAAATTAATATAACAAACAAACCCTCCTTCAGGCTTTGTTCATGAGAAATCAGAAAACTTTGGCAGTGATAAACAAAGGAGATTAAGAGGATGTGATCGTCCTCATTCGGGAGCCGTTCCTCGAAACTTGTCCATCTCAAGAAGTGATTGAGTTGTCTGCTAGCATTCGTTGACGGAACATGCATAATCTAAAAATAATAATTATTACCTCTGTTTTTAAAACCAAGAGCTCTGGTACATGTTTTGTCTTTGTTTCCGACCACGGGTTTTCAACCTTGCCAACAAAAGCCACGGTTCGAGAGTCTCCACCTTCTTATAAAGCACCAACTATTAAGAGCATGATTGTCATTCTGAGTGTAATGTGCATTGTCCCAAAGTAGCATTGTCTTTTGCATGATTGTGATATCGTTTATTCTGAAATCATTGTATCTAGTCATCACTTAAACCTTGGAGGTGCCCCTGCATTTATGTTTTGCTTCACTAAAGGGGGCAAGCGAGATATCACTTTATCATATTTGCACACCATGCTCATTACAAATCTATTTGATGTTTCAGTATCATATTGTAAAACTTCCAGTTCTTTGTGATTTTCTCATGAGGCAACTTAATTACTACAGATTCATTGTCTCAGTAAGCTTTTGTCATATGACTATGAAAAGTCCTATATGGTTAATAGGATGTCACCACAGAAATTATTCTTGTTATCATTTACCTACTCGAGGACGAGCAGGAATTAAGCTTGGGGATGTTGATACGTCCAAAACGTATCTATAATTTCTGCTTGCTCCATGCCTCTTTTGGGTGATATTGCTATGATATTTATACACTTCCATACACTTTTGATCATATTTGGACTAACCTATTAACTCAGTGCACCCCAGTGCCAGTTTCTGTTTTCTGCTGTTTTTGTATTTCAGGTTTTCCCGTCACGAAAACTGCCAGAAACATCCTGGAAAAATTATATAAAAAATCAGCGTTCCGGAAGCTTCCACACGGCCGAAGTAGGGCCGGAGGGGGGCCACCAGGGCTCCAGGCGCCCTGGTGGCGCGGCCCCCCTCCTGGCTGCACCGGGGGGGCACCTGGGCCCCCCAGGCCTTCGCTGATGCCCCCCTTTGGCGTATATTTAACACGCGTCCCGAAACCCTCGAGGACGGAACCCTTTTTCGTGATCTCATCTCTGTTCCGCCGCCGCCGCACTTCCAAGATCGGGAGCGCCAGGAGAACCCTTCCCGGCACCCTGCCGGAGGGGAGGATCACCACCGGGAGCCTCTCCACCACCATGGACGCCTCCCGGATGAGTTGTGAGTAGTCTCCCTTGGACCATGGGTCCATGACCAGTAGCTATGTGATGTTCTCCTCCCCTTCTTGTGCTTCACTAATTAGACCTCGTGAGCTGCCCTACATGATCGAGGCACATATGTAATCCTTATGCTGTTGCTATGTTGAGTTTGCTGGGATCCGATGGATTGTGAGATTATGTTCAGATTGTGTTTGAGTAATATATTTGATTTACCTCTTTTATATTTATGTTCGTAAGTAATTCTTGCATGTTCTCCGTTGCTATTTATTGCTCTGGCCAAGTAGTAGGTAGTGGCTCCAAGAGGGAACGTTATGCTCGATTGTGGGTTCATGCCCCTCGATGACTAGCTTGAGTGACAGAAGCATGAGTCTAGGGGATGTGTTGTTGCCACAAGGGGGAAAACAATGGTGCTTGTACTCGCGGGTGCAAGGATTGTTTACTTTACGCAAAGTTCTTTTAATGCAGTTGTCTGTTGCTTTGAGTTTACACTATGGGTGGGACTCGCAACTTAATACCAGCGAGATGTTCTGGATAGATATCTCAAGGTGGATGATTAGTAGTAGATGCAGATGGATTTTGGTCTACTTACCTTGGCGTACCACCCATGCTTTGAACCTCTACCTTTCTTGCAACATAGTTAGCATTGGTTTGCGCACATAATTCTGTCAATTTCCCAGCTGTAATTCATTTACCTCACATAGCTGTTTTATCGTCTTTTGGGAGAGAGACATCACTAGTGAACATCATGGGACCCCGGTCCATATTACCATCACTGATCACATCCGCTATTTACTTTGTATTTTACTTACTAAGTTGCAGCAATATCTATCACTATTATCTCTTGCGTTTGATCCTTTGTAAACGACAAGGCCGGAGGGATTGACAACCTCTCTGTACTCGTTGGGAGCAAAGTTATTTGTATCTGTGTGCAGGTCCAAGTTGATTGCTAAGTATCTGGTGCCATTAGCAGTTGACACCTTCTTGTTGAACCTTGGAGTCTCAAGGGAAATCGATCCTTGGTATCTTTGCCAAGGGAAAACTACCGCTACACTGCATCTCAAACCTTCCACTTGGGGTAACGAACGAGGGGCGAGAAGCCATCATAGGTCAACCAGAGTATGTTCCGCAACAGAGTGGTACGGTAACCCTGTTCTGGAAGTCATGTTACTAGACCATGATGAACCTACGAACTATGAGGAAGCGATGATGAGCCCAGATTCTGCAAAATGGTTTGAGGCCATGAAATCTGAGATAGGATCCATGTATGAAAACAAAGTGTGGACTTTGGTGGACTTGCCCGATGATCAGCAAGCCACTGAGAATAAATGGATCTTCAAGAGGAAGATGGACGGTGATGGTAGTGTTACTATCTACAAAGCTCGACTTGTCAAAAAGATTTTTTCGACAAGTTCAAGGTGTTGACTATGATGATATTTTCTCACTCGTAGTGATGCTTATAGTCTCTCTGAATCATGATAGCTGTAGCGACCAGACCTCAAACAGTCTGATCTCTGTGCATCAGTGTCATCCCGGGATCATTAATGCTGACTCGCACAGTACTTGAAGGATTTATAACAGAGTAGCAATCACACACTTATTACATCGAAAGTTCCACAGATGAACTTAATACAATAAAAATGGCTTAATGCCATCTTAACAAAGATAACAACGGAAGGCTTGGAAGATAAGTGAGTCCATCAACTCCAACGCCATCACTGAGTATAGAACCATGACCTAAAAGCACCTTACTCGTCGTTTGAAAAGTCTGCAACATGAACCTTGCAGCCCGAAAACGGGCCAGCACATGGAATATGTCGGCAGAGTAACACATAGAGAGTAACGAAAGAGTAAAGCTATACTACATGCATATATGGCTGGTGGAAAGCTCTATGGTTACATTTTTTTGCATAAAGCCAGTTTTTCCCTACTGCAAAGGAATATATTTTATTTAACTATCATGGTAGTTGGAACATCATTGAGAAGGTTCACCCAACTCAATCCCAATTAAAGTAGTCATTAACCCAACACATTAGGTTTTAGAGTGATGAGATACACATCATAATCCAAGTACTAGATACTCAAGACGTCCATAACCGGGGACACGGCTAATCATGATTAGTTTGTACACTCTGCAGAGGTTTGCGCACTTTTCCCCACAAGACTCGATCTCCTCCGTTGGGATTCTCGCACTACATGATGTTTGAGAAACGGATGACCGAGACATAGTCTTTCAGAAGCGCAAGCACCTTACGATCGGGTAGACAGTACCAACCTACATCCCCTACATTTGCTAGTCTACCACTGTAAGAGTTCGCACGACTTAGTCAACTATGCTAGAGCCCATAGTAGCTTGTGGCTGCACATAGAAGTTTCTAGTATGAATAATCTCATGATCCCTTTGAGCCTGGGTGGCGGTCCATAAAAAAACATGCAATCGCTGGAATACCCAGGTGCCTCAATCCACCCAGATGTGTATTAAAGTAGCCACCTTAAGTTAAACCATTAATTAACAACTCAGATCTGTCATGGATTTCAATCAAACCCAATCCACGTCTACGAGCATAGCATGGCAACCTAAGCATAACGTAGAAGTAACTCCCGGGGGTTTGAAAATAATGCAGGTAATAGGTTCCACCTCAATCCACTTCCCACACCCACAAGTTAAGAGATCCTACTCATGCAAGTGTTTGAGGATATAACTAATGCAATGAAAACTGGGTATTGAAAACTATGATCAAAGTGTGAACTTGCCTTGCTGATGATCCGCAAAACCGGGTACTCTATCGCAAACAAACAAGCATACAATAAGTACTCATCTAATGCACGGGTAAAACTCAAATAGGAGATCTAACCAGAAAGTTCAACTTAAGAACTCCGGTTGGCAAAAGAAACAACTCAAACAAAGCAACGAAAGTCAAACGACGAAAAGAACCAACTTCGTTTACCAATCTGGACCTAAGTCCAAAATTTACAGAAGCAAAAACATGGTTGACTAGGTTAAACGGAAAGGGGGTTTCAAGACGAAACTCCAGGCTCTTGAATCGCCTGATTCCGATAAATGAGTGAAAAGTTAAACTAGAACGAAGATCGGATCAGAAATCTCGATCAGATAATAACCGCGAAAATCTGAGAAAATAAAAACTGACGAACAGCTTAACGAACGGACGTTCGTTAACTGGAACTAAACGACGAAAGCGTTCGTTAAAACGAACAAACGGGCGAACGCTCGTGATGGCTTCTCGCCCCTCGTTGGTTACCCCAAGTGGAAGGTTGAGATGTAGCGTAGCGGCAAATTTCCCTTGGCAAAGGTACCAAGGATCGAATCCCGTGAGACTCCGAGGGTCGACAAGTAGGTGTCAACGGCGCCAGAAACTTAGCGGTTGATGGGACCTGCACACAGATACAGATAACTTTGCTCAAAACGAGTACATAGAGGTTGTCAATCCCTCCGGCCTTGTTGTTTACAAAGGATCAAACACAAGAGATAATAATGATAGCTATGACTACAACTAGGAAATAAAAACAGGAAGTAAATAAAAGGTGTGATCAGCGGTGGTAATATGCACCGGGGTCCCATGATGTTCACTAGTGATGTCTCTCTCCCAAAAGACGATAAAACAGCAAAGCGAGGTAAACAAATTACAGCTGGGCAATTGACAGGATTATGTAATGCCCAGGATGGGACTATACCTCCTACGTGTCGAGGCACGACTTAAAGGTATAAGCCCATCCTAGAATGATCTCAAGTTTGGTATCTTTGCACGACTAATGTAAAAGAGGGATTAAATTGCAAAAGGAGATAGTTGGCTTACACTCGCCACTTCACACAATACATTACATAAGCAAAACATCATTCAAAACATCACATCCCATCTAAGGGTAAGATCCAAAAGACAAGATACCAAACAACATAACGCCACAGGTCCAGATCGAATCCTAGTAGAAACCACTACTGATCGTCGAAACGTCACAAGCAAACGGCCACTCTCTTCATCGAGCTCCCAGTGAAGAACTTGATCCAGCTCCTGCATCATTCTCGGCTGAACCTGCATCTGGTGTTGTAGTATCTGTGAGCCACGAGGACTCAGCAATCCCATAACCATGGGTATCAAGACTAGCAAAGCTTTGTCGGTAGGAAGAGGTTAAGTGGTGAGGTTGCAGCAGCGGCTAAGCATAATATGGTGGCTAACTTACGAGTACCAGAGTAAGATGAGCATCTACGCAAACGGTCGCAAAAGTAGTGATCGCTAAAGATCCTAAACTACATATGAATCAAACATAACCCCATCGTGTTCTCTTCTCAAAGTGAAAAGAGACAATCACGGTTACTCACACAGTTGTGTCTTTTACTTCGGATCATCTGTCAAGTTTTCTACAACCGGACATTAACAAATTCCAATCTGCCACATAATCGCGGGCACGGCTTTCGAAAGATCATAACCCTGCAGGGGTGTCCCAACTTAGCCCATCACAAGCTCTCACGATTAGCTGAAGTGATAAATATAATATCATCACCCCTTATCTTAGGGAAAAATCTGATCAGGCTCGGCATCCCGGTAGCACAAGTCATTTCGACAATGGTAAAACAAGTCCAGCAAGACCTCCCGGCGTGCCGACACCCTGATAGTAGCCACGCGTATCTCGTCTCAGGCCACGACCGGATGAGCACAGCGTACAACAACCGAAGACCCCAGATAATTGGGTGGCACCGCACACGACTCTATTTGGGACCAACACCATCAGCACTGGCCCCCCTGCTATGTAGAAATAAGAATCCTCGGGGACGCGACCCCCTATACAAATTTAATTAATTAATTAAGTTGTTATTATGAGGCAAATTAAAACCAATGTTGGGCCTTGCTGGAGGAGTTTTATTCAAAGTCGAACTGTCAAGGGGTCCCCATCCACCCATCGTGTAAGGAACGCAAAATCAAGGAACATAATGCCGGTTTATCGGCGCCTAAGGTGGCATGAGTGGAACAAAACACCGAGCAAAAGGCCAAGCCTTCCACCCATGCCCAATATATAGGTGTGTTAATAATAATTATAGATATTGTGATATATCCAACAACAAGTTCCCTCCTGGAACGGACTTCATCTTCACCTGCAACTAACAACGCTATAAGAGGGGCTGAGCAAGCGGGTAACATAGCCAAACAGTGGTTTTGCTAGGAAGGTTTCAAGGTTCGAGGTTTCATGGCAACAAGGAGAGGCTGACAATAAAAGATGGGTAGCGCGACATGTAACGATAGCATCGAGACAACTAAGCACGACAATGGTAGTAAAGGTATCCAAGGGTATGATCATCTTGCCTGGGATTCCGCAAGGGAGAAGAACAAGATCCATGAAGTAGACGGAGCAACAGTCGAGCGAATCCTCACAACTCCGGAACGAAACCGAAGCTAACAAGAGAAGCAACCGGAAAGAAGGAAAACAACACGGTAAACACACAAGCATAAACATGGCATACGATGCACATCCAAGTATGATGCATGTCCGGTTTAAATATGCATGGCAAGATGCACAAACAAAACTACAAGTTATGTGGAGCTCAATATGCAATGAGTTGCATATTGACGAAACACCACATTATAATTATTTAATTGACTCTCGTTTATTACAAGACAAGATTAAATGTTTTTAGCATGGCAAGAGGTGAAGCATAAAAAAAACTACCTATTAAGGCAATTTAAATGAGGCCGGAAATAACAACAACAAATCCGGAAAATCCCCATAAGCATGTTTAGCAATTATAAGCAAACAACAATTAAACATTTTAGGGTTGTTAACATGATGCGGATGACATGATCAAGTTTTTGCAATTATTATTAAAAGGTTGACAAGAGAGATATGAAGCACTTGTAACCGTGGTGGAAAGAAAGAGTGCCACGGCAACGATCCGAAAATGATGCCACGCAACATATCGGTTCCGGTAAATCGTCGAGAGACCGGTGCAAAAGAAAAGATGGCGTGAGCGAGTCAAACGAGATGAAAGAAGGGGCGATCCCGTCACCGGGTTCCCACGAGTCGGCGACGAGGCAACCGAGGAACACAACAAAAGATGGAACGGGCACGATGCACACAAGGGAAACATTTCATACAACCACAACAAGCATCACACGGGTAATCGTCTCGGGGTTATACCTTCATGACAAACGTTCTCAGAGGGGTTCGAGTTCGTAGAGGGACGTAGTGGAGGTAGTCGTTCTCGCAACTCGTAGAGGAAGTAGTGGTACACGGCCGAAGAGGAAGTAGTTGTTCACGGGTCTTCGGCGACGGTAGACGTTCACGTTACGTGTCGTGGTACTTGCGACGTCGTGTAGTTGTTCCCGTTCGTAGATGTACTTGTCATCGGAGGGGTACTTGTCGCATCGTCGGACGTGGTGGTACTTGGCGTTCGTCGTCACGTGTAGTCGTTTTCGTTTCGGAGTCGTACACGTTCCGTAGAGGTACACGGGGCGACGGTAGGGGTACTTGGTGCGTCTCCGAGTAGCCGACTTGACGGAGAGGAACTTGGCGAAGGTGTACTTGACATAGGAGCCGTTCATGAAAAATGGTCATGTAGCTGCTCGGGTCCGGACCTAGTGGTTCTTGGCGCTCCTGGTACTTGAGATAAACCAAAACAGCAACAAAACAAAACAAAACAAAAAGAAAAAAAAAGGCTGCGGGGAAAGGAGCAGAGCAGGGGACGGCCAGGGCGCTGCGGCGCTGGAGGGAAGAGGCGACGAGAGGCTGGGCGCTGGAGTTGCTGCCTGGCCGAGGCAGGTCTGGGGCGCGCCGGGGCGCTGGCAGAGAAGGGCTTGGGGCGCCGGGCTTCGGCCTGCTGGAGAATGGAGGGAGGCCCGGAGGGAGGGGCGACCGGCTGCAGGAGATCGACGGGGAAGGAGGGAGATCGGGGCGACCGGCTCCTGGCCGCTGGAGGGAGCCGGGGCGATGGAGGGAGGCGGAAGAGACCCCGGCCGGATGCGCTGCGGGGCTCGGCGGGATTCTGCTGGAGAGGAGCGCACAAGGGGCCAAGGCTGGAGGAGGAGCTCTGGCGCGACGGGGATATCGGGGTGCGGTCGAGCGAGCGCTGGGGGACGAGGGAATCGGGGCTCGGGGCGAAGGTTCGAGAGAAGGATCGGGCCAGAGGGAGAGATGGACGAGGGGTGGCGGCGACTCTGGGAGAGCGAGGGGAGATCGAGGCGACGAGAGTCTGGGGACGGCCTCGCTAGGGTTGAGGGGAATGGACTGCTCGGGAGAGGCATGATGGGCCTAGGCCGGCTAAGGCTGGGAGAGAGAAAAAGGCCAGGAGGGAAGGGAGGCTGAAAAATAAAATAAAAAGGTTTGCTGTTTTTTTATAAAAGAAAGAGAAAGGCAAAAGGAGAGGATAGAGGAGGAATACGGGCATATGGTAAAATTCCCTGGACTCACAAAAATGAGTTTGACCCCGGAAAATATAAGTGGGCATGAATGAAACATTAAATTCAAATTCCTTTGAATTTAATTCAAAAGGTTTGAACAATGCTAGAATTTGAAGTGTCCAAAAATGATCGAATTTTCGGAGGGACCTCGAAACAACGGAAAAGAATTATTGGCAAGGTTTTGAAGGAGAAACCCGAAGTAGGAAAAGCATGGGGAAAAATTATGCACGTGTGTTGGTTAATTCCAAACAAATGGAATATTATTATATAGCTCCCTAATAATATTGGAAGGCTTTTATATGTTTTAAAGAGAAGACATTCTTCCCTCGATTTAAATGGACCGAAGGTCCACACAATTTATTTAGGTTGAGATGCAAAGAAAATATGACATGATGGCATGATGACATGATGCAATGCAAAAATAAATAAAGCAGCACAACTGAAACACACGGGAGAACCCGGAACATCTGGAATCTTCTGGGACGTCAGTCTTCGGGCGTCACAACTCTCCCACACTAACAGAGGATCTCGACCCGAGATCCTAGAGATAGCACCGGATAAAAACGGAAGAGGAAGAGGTAAAACGAAGTTGCTTCTTTGACAGACGAGTGAAACCAAAGAACCTTGAGAGTTTGAACAAACTGGAAGAAGAATACAACGGAGATGAACGAATATGAAAACTCCGTTAGAAAAGAGGAACAAGGAGCATTATGCGAACCTTGTAGGTTAAAAGACATGAAACAAAAGCTTACGAACCAAAAGAATATGAAACCACAACGGTATAGCCAAGGAATAAGAATGACAGAATTTGGACAGCACTCCGTCTGAAAATGGAAGGAATTGAACAAGAACTAGCCAAGTTGGGAAGATACTTGATAAAAACAACAACATATAGCCTCTGAAACAATTAAAAGAATGGCACAAGGGGTAAGAAAGATTCAGACATCACTCCGGTTGAAAAAGAGAGGCAAAACTAGACAAGATGAGAGAACTTGAAAAGAGGACATAATACTCCGGTTAAATGAACAAGCAAGGAAAAAAAACATGATCTCGATAAAACGATATGATGGTTTGGAGAGAGCAACATCACAATGCCTCCGGAATGAAAGAATAGAGTATAACTGAATGAAAGAATTGAACGGAGAAGAAAAAGACAACTTCTCTCAAAATTGAATTTGAAAGAGCAACCTTACCAAGATGGGTTGAACAGAGCTGTTGGAATTCAACAACGAAAATAATAAGCTTGATGTGGGCTTATGGAAAACATCTCAAAATTATGAGGTGACAACCAGCCACTAACAGAAGCGAATTGCTTGGATTTAGATCAACAAGGAGATGAAAAACTTATTTCACCGGAATGATAAATGATGAACTTGGGTCATTTGTAAGCACCATAATAGCAACAATTCTCAGGGAAAGATTTTAGGTGAATTATAACCCAAGATAACTCCAATGAATAAATTGAAGGGTTGAAAAGATCTCCTGAACCAGGAAAATGATGGTTTTAAATATCTCATTCTTGATAACTCGTGAATCATAAAACATGAAGGAATTGTCAAGAATGACATAACACCATCTGAAAAGATAAGGTAGAAAGGATTGCAATGGAATGCATGATGAAGAATGCTTGAGCTCCAACAAGAATCTTGATGAAGACTTCGAGGATGAATTAAAACATGATGAACCACCATGAAGAACTCCGGTAATGAAAGCATGAAAAGTGAAAGATGAAAAGAATAAGATTCAAGGCATGCGATGAATTAGATGGAGCTTTGAAATGATAATAGAAATAACTTGGAGCTCCGGAAAACAAGATGAACAACTTAGAACCAAAGATATGATATGATGAACAAGCTCCAGACAAAAGAATTAAATCACCTTGAAGGAATAAGAATAAGAATTATGTCATGCATCTCCTTCACCAATTTAAATTGATGACAACCAAAGGATTTGTCATACTACTTATTCTCGTTGGAAAGGATTAAGAGAGATCTCGCACAAGCTTGGGTAAATCTTCAACGAACCACCAGTAGGATTGTGAAAAGAACAAATGAATTAAAATGATAACAACGGAAGAGTAAACTTGAATGAAAAACCGTAATAATATGGAGACGAACGAGGAGACATCGATGAAGAATATTTGGAGGTCGAAGTTGAAAACTGAGAACGAAGAAATATTCTGAAATGATGGCCTTCGGAGGATCACAAAGGAAGAATTCCTGAAATGCTTCGGACGGGTATGAAATGAATTCCTCACAATTTGAATAATAATGAGGATGGCAAGAAGCTAGAACCACGAATCTTCAAGAAGACGGGCCAAGATTTAAGAGAAACACTTCTCCGGTCTCCAAATGTTGAGAATGAAGACGGGAAATGCCATGAAGAATTGTTGAGCACTCCGGAATGAAGAATTAAAAGGTTGAACCAATGATGAAAAAGAATTTGAAATCGATCTTGGAGAAGGCATGTGACTAATAGAAATCATTCTTACGTCACGCTTTGAAAAGAATTCGCCGGAAAAGAAGAGTCAGGTAAGATCCTGGAAAAAGACCTGTGGGTTAGGGCCCACTCAAAGAAATCACCGTTGAAAAAGATTGCTTAAGAGATATCGCACCGGTTGAATTAAATGGCTTGAATAAGATGATAATCCTCAAAAATAGCTTGAACGGATTAAGAATGGAATTATGAGTCTTCAGCACTCCGGATATGAATAGCAAGAGGAGAATGATTAATTGGTGCACCGGAATAAGAAAGCATTGTGAAAAGAGGAAAAAGGATAAGATCAACACCGAAATCTTGAATTACATCCACCGGCAGAATTGAGAACAAAAGAATGATGAACTAGAAGCTCTTGAGCATCTTCACGATAAATCACCGGATAAGAACATTGAAGGAAAAGAATGATGAAATATCATATGAATAAAATGGATATTTCATTTAAGAATTTCTGCTCCGAGAAGAAGAAGGGTGGGAGGGTGGGGAAAACAAAGACAACTTGGCATGAATGAAACAGACAATCGTCAGATTTCTCAACGGCGTCCGTATGGAATAACTTGACGAGAAGGCACACCGGTTGAAAAAAAAAGATTAACATGAAGATCTCGATGGTCAAGAAGAACTAGCACTCCCATAGAAATATGAGAACACCGATTAAGAAAGGTATGGAATCAACATTTGACATCGAAGCAACTCGAATACCAGAATCAAAACAAAACAAAGGATAGATATGCAACATGATCTTCACAATATCATCCGAACAGAGAATTGAACGAATGAATTCCGCAGGTACATCAACTTGACGAGAAGCCACTTGGAGAACAAAAGATAAATAAAAAGGAACAAGGAACAGATAGAACAAATACAAGATAGAAGTTTCGTCTGACATCTTCGTGCTGAAAGCTCATGGAACGTGTTACGAAAGGGTTTTGCAATCCCCGGATCAGCATAGCCAAGGACCCTTTAAGATGCAACTCCCGATCGGAACAAGTCCATAAAACCACTTCACTCAATGTAGAACCCCGAACTTCATATCATGCACTCGTTGGAAGAATGCCTAGAACTACTGGATGAACCCACCTATTAATTTCCGAAAGTTTCCAGTTATGCAATCAGGTGTTGGGGATACACGGGAAGCACCGCGCAATCAACTCTAAACCTACATCCAGGCGTATCCATCCTTCAACACATAACCAGTCTTTCTCGGAAACTGTTTACCTCGGACCTTCGAAACGCATCCACTATACAAGCTATGGCAATACTCTCGAGCTACCTCCCCAGTACTGGGTGATGTCGGGGTTATCTTGCCACTAACCGCATAGGAGAGTTTTTGATGTCGGCCGTCTTAAGTATTCTAGTACTGCCGCGATGGATTTGTGACGACAACACCTCAGAGCTCAACTCCCCAGGACACTGCCACAATCCCTAATGATAGGAGGCATCGAGAACAATGTTCTCATCACAAAGACATCGAAACAATCCAAACAATACTCGCGAGATCCTAAAAAAAATTTGGTGCAATTTTTGAAAGTAGAAGAGGCATGAGTAATCGTCAGGAGTCCTCACCAGAATGAAAAGAGAAGAGGAGCAAAAGAAATCCTACTCTCCGATATATATATAGGACTCAAAACATTTTCAAGTGTGTGTCTAGACTCAACCGTCAACGATTCGATCAATCAGTGGGGGCTTCTAGGTCGGAGAAGGCTTTGAATACCAACTTGTAATGCCCAGGATGGGACTATACCTCCTACGTGTCGAGGCACGACTTAAAGGTATAAGCCCATCCTAGAATGATCTCAAGTTTGGTATCTTTGCACGACTCATGTAAAAGAGGGATTAAATTGCAAAAGGAGATAGTTGGCTTACACTCGCCACTTCACACAATACATTACATAAGCAAAACATCATTCAAAACATCACATCCCATCTAAGGGTAAGATCCAAAAGACAAGATACCAAACAACATAATGCCACAGGTCCGGATCGAATCCTAGTAGAAACCACTACTGATCGTCGAAACGTCACAAGCAAACGGCCACTCTCTTCATCGAGCTCCCAGTGAAGAACTTGATCCAGCTCCTGCATCATTCTCGGCTGAACCTGCATCTGGTGTTGTAGTATCCGTGAGCTACGAGGACTCAACAATCCCATAACCATGGGTATCAAGACTAGCAAAGCTTTGTGGGTAGGAAGAGGTTAAGTGGTGAGGTTGCAACAGCGGCTAAGCATAATATTGTGGCTAACTTACGAGTACCAGAATAAGATGAGCATCTACGCAAACGGTCGCAAAAGTAGTGATCGCTAAAGATCCTAAACTACATACGAATCAAACATAACCCCACCGTGTTCTCTTCTCAAAGTGAAAAGAGACAGTCACGGTTACTCACACAGTTGTGTCTTTTACTTCGGATCATCTGTCAAGTTTTCTACAACCGGACATTAACAAATTCCAATCTGCCACATAACCGCGGGCACGGCTTTCGAAAGATCATAACCCTGCAGGGGTGTCCCAACTTAGCCCATCACAAGCTCTCACGATTAGCTGAAGTGATAAATATAATATCATCACCCCTTATCTTAGGGAAAAATCCGACCGGGCTCGGCATCCCGGTAGCACAAGTCATTTCGACAATGGTAAAACAAGTCCAGCAAGACCTCCCGGCGTGCCGACACCCTGATAGTAGACGCGCGTATCTCGTCTCAGGCCACGACCGGATGAGCACAGCGTACAGCAACCGAAGACCCCAGATAACTGGGTGGCACCGCACACGACTCTATTTGGGACCAACATCATCAGCACTGGCCCCCCCCTGCTATGTAGAAATAAGAATCCTCGGGGACGCGACCCCCTATACAAATTTAATTAATTAATTAAGTTGTTATTATGAGGCAAATTAAAACCAATGTTGGGCCTTGCTGGAGGAGTTTTATTCAAAGTCGAACTATCAAGGGGTCCCCATCCACCCATCGTGTAAGGAACGCAAAATCAAGGAACATAATGCCGGTTTATCGGCGCCTAAGGTGGCATGAGTGGAACAAAACACCGAGCAAAAGGCCAAGCCTTCCACCCATGCCCAGTATATAGGTGTGTTAATAATAATTATAGATATTGTGATATATCCAACAACAAGTTCCCTCCTGGAACGGACTTCATCTTCACCTGCAACTAACAATGCTATAAGAGGGGCTGAGCAAGCGGGTAACATAGCCAAACAATGGTTTTGCTAGGAAGGTTTCAAGGTTAGAGGTTTCATGGCAACAAGGAGAGGCTGACAATAAAAGATGGGTAGCGCGACATGTAACGATAGCATCGAGACAACTAAGCACGGCAATGGTAGTAAAGGTATCCAAGGGTATGATCATCTTGCCTGGGATTCCGCAAGGGAGAAGAACAAGATCCATGAAGTAGACAGAGCAACAGTCGAGCGAATCCTCACAACTCCGGAACGAAACCGAAGCTAACAAGAGAAGCAACCGGAAAGAAGGAAAACAACACGGTAAACACACAAGCATAAACATGGCATACGATGCACATCCAAGTATGATGCATGTCCGGTTTAAATATGCATGGCAAGATGCACAAACAAAACTACAAGTTAAGTGGAGCTCAATATGCAACGAGTTGCATATTGACGAAACACCACATTATAATTATTTAATCGACTCTCGTTTATTACAAGACAAGATTAAATGTTTTTAGCATGGCAAGATGTAAAGCATAAAACAAACTACCTATTAAGGCAATTTAAATGAGGCCGGAAATAACTACAACAAATCCGGAAAATCCCCATAAGCATGTTTAGCAATTATAAGCAAACAACAATTAAACATTTTAGGGTTGTTAACATGATGCGGATGACATGATCAAGTTTTTGCAATTATTATTAAAAGGTTGACAAGAGAGATATGAAGCACTTGTCACCGTGGTGGAAAGAAAGAGTGCCACGACAACGATCCGAAAATGATGCCACGCAACATATCGGTTCCGGTAACTCGTCGAGAGACCGGTGCAAAAGAAAAGATGGCGTGAGCGAGTCAAACGAGATGAAAGATGGGGCGATCCCGTCACCGGGTTCCCACGAGTGGGCGACGAGGCAACCGAGGAACACAACAAAAGATGGAACGGGCACGATGCACACAAGGGAAACATTTCATACAACCACAACAAGCATCACACGGGTCATCGTCTCGGGGTTATACCTTCGTGACAAACGTTCTCGGAGGGGTTCGAGTTCGTAGAGGGACGTAGTGGAGGTAGTCGTTCTGGTACTTGTCGCATCGTCGGACGTGGTGGTACTTGGCGATCGTCGTCACGTGTAGTCGTTTTCGTTTCGGAGTCGTACACGTTCCGTAGAGGTACACGGGGCGACGGTAGGGGTACTTGGTGCGTCTCCGAGTAGCCGACTTGACGGAGAGGAACTTGGCGAAGGTGTACTTGACATAGGAGCCGTTCATGAAAAATGGTCATGTAGCTGCTCGGGTCCGGACCTAGTGGTTCTTGGCGCTCCTGGTACTTGAGATAAACCGAAACAGCAACAAAACAAAACAAAACAAAAAGGAAAAAAAAGGCTGCGGGGAAAGGAGCAGAGCAGGGGACGGCCAGGGCGCTGCGGCGCTGGAGGGAAGAGGCGACGGGAGGCTGGGCGCTGGAGTTGCTGCCTGGCCGAGGCAGGCCTGGGGCGCGCCGGGGCGCTGGCAGAGAAGGGCTCGGGGTGCCGGGCTTCGGCCTGCTGGAGAACGGAGGGAGGCCCGGAGGGAGGGGCGGCCGGCTGCAGGAGATCGACTGGGAAGGAGGGAGATCGGGGCGACCGGCTCCTGGCCGCTGGAGGGAGCCGGGGCGATGGAGGGAGGCGGAAGAGACCCCGGCCGGATGCGCTGCGGGGCTCGGCGGGATTCTGCTGGAGAGGAGCGCACAAGGCGCCAAGGCTGGAGGAGGGGCTCTGGCGCGACGGGGATATCGGGGTGCGGTCGAGCGAGCGCTGGGGGACGAGGGAATCGGGGCTCGGGGCGAAGGTTCGAGAGAAGGATCGGGCCAGAGGGAGAGATGGACGAGGGGTGGCGGCGACTCTGGGAGAGCGAGGGGAGATCGAGGCGACGGGAGTCTGGGGACGGCCTCGCTAGGGTTGAGGGGAATGGGCTGCTCGGGAGAGGCATGATGGGCCTAGGCTGGCTAAGGCTGGGAGAGAGAAAAAGGCCAGGAGGGAAGGAAGGCTGAAAAATAAAATAAAAAGGTCTGCTGTTTTTTTTATAAAAGAAAGAGAAAGGCAAAAGGAGAGGATAGAGGAGGAATACGGGCATAGGGTAAAATTCCCTGGACTCACAAAAATGAGTTTGACCCCGGAAAATATAAGTGGGCATGAATGAAACATTAAATTCAAATTCCTTTGAATTTAATTCAAAAGGTTTGAACAATGCTAGAATTTGAAGTGTCCAAAAATGATCGAATTTTCGGAGGAACCTCGAAACAACGGAAAAGAATTATTGGCAAGGTTTTGAAGGAGAAACCCGAAGTAGGAAAATCATGGGGAAAAATTATGCACGTGTGTTGGTTAATTCCAAACAAATGGAATATTATTATATAGCTCCCTAATAATATTGGAAGGCTTTTATATGTTTTAAAGAGAAGACATTCTTCCCTCGATTTAAATGGACCGAAGGTCCACACAATTTATTTAGGTTGAGATGCAAAGAAAATATGACATGATGGCATGATGACATGATGCAATGCAAAAATAAATAAAGCAGCACAACTGAAACACACGGGAGAACCCGGAACATCTGGAATCTTCTGGGACGTCGGTCTTCGGGCGTCACAGATTATGTGCGCAAACCAATGCTAACTATGCTGCAAAGAAAGGTAGAGGCTCAAAAGCATGGGCGGTACGCCAAGGCAAGTAGACCGAAATCCATCTGCATCTACTACTAATCATCCACCTTGAGATATCTATCCAGAACATCTCGCTGGTATTAAGTTGCGAATCCCACCCAAAGTGTAAACTCAAAGCAACATACAAGTGCATTAGAAGAACTTTGCATAAAGTAAACAATCCTTGCACCCGCAAGTACAAGCACCGTTGTTTTCTCCCTTGTGGCAACAGCACATCCCCTAGACTCATGTTTCTGTCACTCAAGCTAGTCATCAGGGGGCATGAACCCACAATCAAGCATAACGCTCCCTCTTGGAGTTACTACCTACTACTCGGCCAAAGCAATAAACAGCAACGGAGAACATGCAAGAATTACTCAAGAACAAAGATATAAAAGAGGTGAATCAAATATATTACTCAAACACAATCTGAACATAGTCTCATAATCCATCAGATCCCAGCAAACTCAGCAAAGCAACAGCAGAAAGATTACATATGTGCCTCGATCATGTAGGGCAGCTCACGAGGTCTAAACTATGAAGAGCAAAGAGGGGAGGAGAACATCACATAGCTACTGATCATGGACCCATGGTCCAAGGTGGACTACTCTCGACTCATCCGGGAAGCGTCCATGGTGGTGGAGAAGCTCCCGGTGGTGGTTCTCCCCTCCGGCAGGGTGCCGGGAAGAGTTCTCCTAATGCTCCCGATCTTGGAAGCGCTGCAGCGGCAGAACAGAGGCGATATCGCGAAAAAGGGTTCTGTCCTCGAGGGTTTCGGGACGAGAGGGATATATAGGCGAAGGGGGGCAGCCAGAGGCGGAGCAGGGGCCCCAGGCGCCCCCCTGGCGCGGCCAGGGGTGGGGCCGCGCGAGGTGGCCGCCTGAGCCTCCCCTGGCTCCCCTCTGGCCCATCTTTGAATACAGTAGTATAATTGGACAGAATATAGACAACACACATCAACAACAGATTCATCGAATACAATAGAAGATTAGTCTCTGAATACAGTTCATCATATTAGTCTCCGAATACAATTCATCATATTAGTCTCCGAATACAATTCATCATATTAGTCTCCGAATTGAAAAGACCGAACAAAGATAGAACATTATATTACAAGTCTCGAGACCGCGAGTAGCGAGTTTGTCTTCACATTACAAGTCGATATCGATCATCTAAACTACCATCACATAGAAGAGAGTTGCAGTCATCACGATGAGCATCATCACGATGAAACTCGTCTTCATCCGGTTCCTCCAACGCTCCCTCCCCTCTCCCGCTAGATAGTGGGCGTATCTAGATTCGGCCTCGGCCCTAGTGGTGTACCCTTTGTAACTGTTACCGCTGAATCGGTGAACCTGTCTCCGACACTCCTCCCAGTCGTCGTAGACTCCGGGAACCTTACCCTTGTACACGACATACGACGGCATCGCTATGCACTAGCCAAACGAAACGTTAGTACCAATTCACAGACAATACATAAGCAATATATAAGTATGCAACAGAACGATCGGAAGAGAAAAACAAGACATTAATAGCATTGATTACATCTAAGTTGAACGACTCTCGAAACCAAAGAGACATACTACAAGTTCATTAAAGTTCAATTACAACATGAGCCAATCGATATTTCAGAACTAGACACAACATCACTGCTTTCGACTCGACTGAAGGGACCGGAGCGTGGATGAAGCCGCCGTCTATCGTGGGAGTCATGAAATCACGGGCGTTGTCAGCCTGCATTTGTAGCATTGTGTCGATGTCACTGTTGGACGGTTGATTTCTGAGGTAGAACTGCCCCGAGGTACGAAGGACATCTTGATGGATGATTTCCGCAAACTCTGACTGGATGCGAAAGAATTCTTGTCTGATGTCCGCGTCCTGGATTGCCAACACGCTCGCGACCCAATCTTTGAGTTTACTCGGTAGCAGAAGTTGATGATGGTCCCGTACGATCGCCCGCATGTGATGGATGGCGTAGTAGGCACCCTTCTGACCGCCAGGCGGCTGATTGACGCAGCAAAACGTTGTATTGTGGGAGAACACGTGCTTGCCGTACTTACGAATAGGCCTGGTGAAGGTGCCTCCAGATTTGGCGTAGCCGAGGAGAACATCATCAAGAACCTTCTTGAAATTTGTGTAGTCTACGTTCGACTGACGGTCCGGGTCGAAATACGTGGCCATGGAATATTTGGGGCTTAGGAGGATGAGCGTGCAATGTGTGTCACTGCAGGAAACACGGAATGTTAAAAGAAAAACGATCGAAATCTAAGAATTCATATGTTACGGGGCGGTTGAGGGGGAGGACTTACTCGGGAAAGTAAGGCACGAGGAAGTTATCCTTATCTCGGTTTGCCAGAATGACGCCTTTGAGGTAAGAATTCGCGACTTGCCGGTCCCCAGCGCTGCCCAAGATCTTGGCACACATGTAGAAGGGGTCGACTATCACGATGTCCGGGGTCTTGTCGCGAATGATCCGCATCTCCATACTCAGCGAAAATAGCCGAACGAAGGTGTAGTGCAGCGGATGAAGGTTCAACATAGCATGGATGTCATCAAACCGCAGGACGATCGTACCCCCGATGGAGTTATCCACAAAGCCCTTGCCCTCTGGCACCTTGGCCACGAAAACCGGGTATGCCACATCCTTCTCTCTCAGACGCCGCTTCTCCAAAGAAAGAACACTGTCATGCAGACTCCGCATAGCACCGGTTGCAGCATCGAGCATATTTGTTGGTAGTATCGGCCTACCCGCCACATGCACCCTCCTCATTACATCCTCAGGTGAAGGTGGCCCGTCCTGAGCACGGATCGTACTCGGTGCCGGCTGGCTCGCACCTTTGTTAGTCTTTCTTTTGCGTGCCTTCTTCTTCTCCTGTAATGGGACCGAGTTCTGCTCACAGACCGCCTTCTTGAGTGTGTTGGGGCTGATAATATTTCGCACCTCGCCTATCTGAGACTCAGTGAAGTCGGCAGCTGGAGGCATCTCCTAAGAGCTGAACGACAGACGACGCCTGTTGCAACTTGGCTTCTCCACGGTACCAGCTAGATCGCGCACGTCTTTTGTTGGGTTGGGTTCTTGAGAAGGAGGCCCCATGAAGTCGCCACCGTACCCATGATCGGCAAAGTACTGATCGATGTTGGCAAATGTATCGTCGTCGTCGTCGTTCTGATCCTGTGCCATATGCATGTTTGGATCCAGTGGCATAGGGATGTCCGGCACCGTTGCGGCGGTCTTGCCATGGGGCCGACTTGGCGCCGGCACGACTGGCGGTGTTGTATTTGGGGTGGTGTCCCCCGCCCCCAAACGAATCTGGCTCTTCGGCCAAAGCAGGGGCCAGCTCAGGCAGGCGCTGAGGGTCATCACGTCATCATCGTCGGCCCCGACGGGTCGAATCGGAGGTAACACCTCGTCGCAGCCTGGCAGCACCCGAACCAGTTGAACCCTAAACAAGTTGGGTGGCATCTGGGTACCGTGGAACAAGGGGTTGCTCGGTTGAACGATTTTGCCCTTGGCGACATCGACCAACTCGTTGTTCACGAAGTGCAGGAGAGTGCATGGAACGTCGGCGGCGCCCTGCGAAAACATGTAGGGTGTCAGGGATGCCCAGTCAAAGGCAAGGAGATGAAGTCCTCGGCCGAGAGAGGCTTAATTAGTTACCGTGATGATGGCGTCGAGCTCGGCTAATGTCGAGGCACCGCCAACGGCGGGCGTGTGATGGCTTCTCGCCCCTCGTTGGTTACCCCAAGTGGAAGGTTTGAGATGCAGTGTAGCGGAAGCTTTCCCTTGGCAAAGATACCAAGGATCGATTTCCCCTGAGACTCCCAGTTTCAACAAGAAGGTGTCAACTGCTAACGGCGCCAGATATTAGCAATCAACGTGGACCTGCACACATATACAAATAACTTTGCTCCCAACGAGTACAGAGAGGTTGTCAATCCCTCCGGCCTTGTCGTTTACAAAGGATCAAACGCAAGTGATAATAGTGATAGGTATTGCTTTAAATAGTAAGTAAAAGCGTAAAGTAAATAGCGGATGTGATCAGTGATGGTAATATGGACCCGGGCCCCATGATGTTCACTAGTGATGTCTCTCTCCCAAAAGACGATAAAACAGCTATGTGAGGTAAACGAATTACAGCTGGGCAATTGACAGAATTATGTGCGCAAACCAATGCTAACTATGTTGCAAGAAAGGTAGAGGTTCAAAGCATGGGCGGTACGCCAAGGCAAGTAGACCGAAATCCATCTGCATCTACTACTAATCATCCACCTTGAGATATCTATCCAGAACATCTCGCTGGTATTAAGTTGCGAGTCCCACCCATAGTGTAAACTCAAAGCAACAGACAATTGCATTAAAAGAACTTTGCGTAAAGTAAACAATCCTTGCACCCGCGGGCACAAGCACCGTTGTTTTCCCCCTTGTGGCAACAGCACATCCCCTAGACTCATGTTTCTGTCACTCAAGCTAGTCATCGAGGGGCATGAACCCACAATCAAGCATAACGTTCCCTCTTGGAGTCACTACCTACTACTTGGCCAAAGCAATAAATAGCAACGGAGAACATGCAAGAATTACTTACGAACATAAATATAAAAGAGGTGAATCAAATATATTACTCAAACACAATCTGAACATAATTTCACAATCCATCGGATCCCAGCAAACTCATCATAGCAACAACATAAAGATTACATATGTGCCTCGATCATGTAGGGCAGCTCACGAGGACTAATTAGTGAAGCACAAGAAGGGGAGGAGAACATCACATAGCTACTGGTCATGGACCCATGGTCCAAGGGAGACTACTCACAACTCATCCGGGAGGCGTCCATGGTGGTGGAGAGGCTCCCGGTGGTGATCCTCCCCTCCGGCAGTGTGCCGTGTAGAGTTCTCCTGGTGCTCCCGATCTTGGAAGCGCGGCGGCGGCGGAACATAGATGAGATCGCGAAAAAGGGTTCCCGTTTCGAGGGTTTCGGGACACGATATAAATATATGCCAAAGGGGGGCATCAGCGGAGGCCTGGGGGGCCTAGGCGCCCCCCCGGCGCGGCCAGGAGGGGGGCCGCGCCACCAGGGCGGCTGGAGCCCTGGTGGCCCCCCTCCGGCTCTACTTCGGGTGCCGGGAAGCTTCTGGAACGCTGATTTTTTATATAATTTTTCCGGGATTTTTCTGGCAGTTTTCGTAATGGAAAACCTGAAATACAAAAACAGCAGAAAACAGAAACTGGCACTGGGGTGCACTAAGTTAATAGGTTAGTCCAAATATGATCAAAAGTGTATGGGAGTTTATAAATATCATAGCAATATCACCCAAAAGAGGCATGGAGCAAGCAGAAATTATAGATACGTTTTGGACGTATCAACATCCCAAAGCTTAATTCCTGCTCGTCCTCGAGTAGGTAAATGATAACAAGAATAATTTCTGTGGTGACATGCTATTAACCATATAGGACTTTTTCATAGTCATATGACAAAAGCTTACTGAGACAATGAATCTGTAGTAATTAAGTTGCCTCATGAGAAAATCACAAAGAACTGAAAGTTTTACAATATGATACTGAAACATCAAATAGATTTGTAATGAGCATTAGGGCTGTGCATTTTGAAACCGAACCAAAAAACCATACCGAAAATAAACCGAACCGAACCAATTTTATGGTTTTTATGGTTTATGGTTTTGGTATGGTATGGAATTTTCATACCGTTTTGAACTTTGGTTTTTATGGTATATACCGAAAAACCGAACGGTTAACCGAATAAACCGAAGTAAAAAATAAATTTATATTTCTTGAGACAAACAATCATACAAGTTGTCATTTTTCTTGAACATGAGTCAAGTTCACTACTAAGCATGTACATTTTTCTTGTAACATAGTTATTT
Organism: Secale cereale; assembly: GCA_902687465.1. NCBI lineage: Eukaryota > Viridiplantae > Streptophyta > Magnoliopsida > Poales > Poaceae > Secale > Secale cereale. Next base: position 498,898,837 of record LR738715.1, read on the forward strand.
TTCTCTTTAAAAGATGCTAAGCACGTCCATAATCATTAAGGAATGAATATATGCATGCATATATACTTATATATATAGTTATATACTATTTGTGTAAAATAGTATGTGTTTTGATTGGTTTTGAGTCATAAATTTGTAAGTTATTATTACGTCATTTTCAAATTCGCGTCAACTTTGGTTTTTATGGTATATACCAAAACCATACCGAAATAATTTGGTATATACCGAAACCGAACCGTATTTTCATTTCATACCGTATTTACCAAAGTATTAATACCGTACAAACCGAAAAACCGTATAAATCGAACCATGTAAACCGAATAAACCGAACGCACAGAGTGAATGAGCATGGTGTGCAAATATGATAAAGTGATATCTTGCTTGCCCCCTTTAGTGAAGCAAAAGATAAATGCAGGGGCACCTCCAAGGTTTAAGTGATGACTAGATACAATGATTTCAAAATAAACGATATCATAATCATGCAAAAGACAATGCTACTTTGGGACAATGCACATTACACTCAGAATGACAATCATGCTCTCAGAAGTTGGTGCTTTAAAAGAAGGTGGAGACTCTCGAACCGTGGCTTTTGTTGGAAAGGTTGAAAACCCGTAGTCGGAAACAAAGACAAAACATGTACCAGAGCTCTTGGTTTTAAAAACAGAGGTAATAATTATTTTTTTAGATTATGCATGTTCCGTCAACGATTGCTAGCAGACAACTCAATCACTTCTTGAGATGGACAAGTTTCGAGGAACGGCTCCCGAATGAGGACGATCACATCCTCTTAATCTCCTTTGTTTATCACTGCCAAAGTTTTCTGATTTCTCATGAACAAAGCGTGAAGGAGGGTTTGTTTGTTATATTAATTTTGAGCCGGGCGCACTCTTTGCTAGTTCCTTCTCGTATTATGGGTTTGCACATTAGACATGCAATCCCGGGGTGAAGCTTGTCCAACTTAAAAAGATCATGAATTAACTACTACTTCCTCATGAACTAAAAACAGAGGCACAAAACATAAATGCATTTTTTTGAATAATTTCGAGATGGTACATGCAAGTATCCGTTAGGAATGGCAGGTAAATACCATGTAGGAAGGTATGGTGGACTCATATGGCATAACTGGTTTAAAAGAATTTGGATGCACAAGCAGTCAGTCCGCTTAGTACAGGTGGAGGTTAGCAAAAGACTGGGAGCGACCAACTAAGAGAGCAATGACGGTCATAATCATGCAGAGTGACAAAGCAACATTGAATCAGGCATGGTAGTTATATCGCTACTCAGAAACAAAAGATCATCAAGGCTTGACAGACTTTCTTTACAGTCTTAAATATGCGTGAGCATACGCCAAGTCAATCGAAATAAATTCTTGAAGGAAGATATTACTAACCATACCACATCATAGGCAAACAAATCATGTTGGTACTCCAATAACACATTGGGAACCCCCCCAGCTATATGAGACTAACCATAAGAAAACATGAACTACTAAGCACCATTATGCACGTAGCATTTTTATCATAGACATATCAACCAATGCAACAGAAGTAAACTCTCTTAATCAGATAAGCATGATAACTAAAGAGAGTTCAAGCAACCAACTAAACAAAAGCTCTTTAAAAAGATAAGCATGAAAACTAAGAGCTAAGCATGATAGTAGCTATTGAAAGACAAAGAACACACACAGCAAAGATAGACATGAAAATTCTATGTTATGTTCTAGGTAGAAGTGGAGCGTATTTCTCTCCCACATAAAGAAAGATGAGTTCCGACTCGTTATGAAAAGCTAAAGAAAACTAAAAAGGAAACTAAAAGCAAGACGCTCCAAGCATAGCACATAACACATGAAGTGATAAAAATATAGTGGAACGAAAGACGAACTGATAATGTTGATGGAGAAGGGGATGCATGGGGGCATCTGTAATGCCCCGGATGTAATACTTTCCCTTTTGGGCTTATAATAAATCTCCGGCTTCATCTATTTCCATTTCGGGTTCTTTGTCTTTCGGGCTTTCGTCGTTTTGTTGTGTGAGTGTGTGGCATTCATTCATATCATGTAGACATGTGCATTGCATTGCATTTGTGTTGTGGGTTGTTTCCGGTTCCGTGTGTTTCTTCCCGTTGTCCGTTTCGCGTTCCGGAGCTCCCTCACGTGTCCGTGACGTCCCGTAGGCCTTCTTTGTTGTTCGGGCGTTTTTCGTTACCGGTGTGCCGCGAGGTTGTGTTGTGTGTTGTTGTTTTGTTGTGTGCAACCCGCCTCTCAAATCTCGTCTCGTTTGGACTCCGTTGCCTTTTCCCTCCGTTGCCCGTGTGGGTCCGAAGTGCCCTTACTTCGTGTCCCGGAAATACCCCTGTTGCTTTCTTTCATCTCCGTCTGGTCCTTTTAAATCATCCCCGCGATCGGATCCGTTGGATCACGATCGGAGGGCTCCTAAACACCCTAGCCTCCAAACCCTAGTCCAAAACTGCTATTTATAGACCCCCCTAGTCTATATTTGGGCATTTCTATCCCCTTCTTCTTCCTCCTCTAGTTCCTCTCCTTTTTTTTCTTTTCTATCTTCAGATCCAAAGCAACCTGCCCAGATCCCGAGGGAGACCAGCTCCCTCGACCGCCGCCGCATTTTCCGCCGGATCCATCGTCTGGATCGATCGACCAGGCGCTGGCCGAAGTCAACGCGCAGGCCCTCGCCAGCGTTCCTCCGCTCGGTCCGCGCCAGGCCGCTTCGGGCGACCGACCAGGCCGATCGGCTCGCCTCGTCACTTCCGGCCCGGGGGACCACATCCCCGTGGCCCGCCTCGCGCCTTCGCTCGACGGCGCCCGCGTCGCTCCACCGTCCGCCAGCTGGGCCGCGTCGGTCCGGGCCTCCCGCCGCTTATCCGCCGCCGGATTGGGCCTTCGCGCGCAACGGGCCAGCGCCAGCTGGTTCGCCAGCTTCCAGCGCCAGCAGCCGGCTGGGCTGAAGCCGGGCCTCGCCAGGCCTTCTCTGCGCCGGGCCCCGCCTCACCGGGCCGCCCCCGCGGGCCGCCGCAATTCGTCTCGCCGCCGCACAGTGCCTCGCCCCGCTGGGCCTCTTCCACGTCTGCAGATCTGGGCCGCCGTCACTGTTCATCCGCCGCCAGGGCCCATCTACTGTTCCAGATCTGGACTTTTAGATCTGAGGTCCAAATTCAAACCCTAAGACCCAGTGTTTTAATCTCTGATGCATACTTTGACCTGCTGTATCTTTTACTGTGGTGCTCCGTTTTGCGCGTGTAGCATGTCCAGATGTTCGTGGAGATGCCCTCTACGTTTTACCTGTTGTAGTCATGCATGTTAGATGTCATCTTGACACTTGTTTTGCTGTTACAAGAGTGCATGATGATATAAACTGCTGTTATGTGTTATTTTCATGCCACCTTTGACATGTGTTATCTTTTAGCTCGTTTGTCCAAATGATGCAAATGACGTGTCCACGTGTTCGTCTCGTCACGAACTACGTGTTGTGTGTGATAGGTTGCATGGTAGATTTATTGTTTCCTTGTTATCATCGTTGCAAGATGCCATGTTCACATGTTGTGTTTTCACTTGTTATGAAATGCCATCTTGTTGAGCTCGTTGTAGTCGGTGTGTTCACCACTTTGATGCATGTTTGTGTGTTTCGGGATCACCGTCATATGTATTTTGATGAGGTGCTTACCCTTTGCCATGTTTAGTTTCGAGGTGTCTTAAACATGCTCTTTTTGTTGCTATGATGATGTTGCTGTTTTAGGACTTAGTGAAATTTCACTAAGTCTGAAATCTGTAACGTTCCGATGCCATGTTCGTGTGATGTTGTAGGACAAAGCATGATAGTTTTGGGGTGGATTTTGATTGTTCCATGAAGTATATATTGTTGTCTTTCCATCCATGTCCTCACATGTCCATTTGAGTGGCTGTAGCATGCTTATCTTTTGCTCCAAACTTTCAATAAAATTCTGCTGCCAGAATTTTATTTCAAAGTTCAATATGTCCAAGGTCATTGCTAATGATCCGTGACTCCGTTTGGGGTGCACTTTGGACCTAGTTGCTGTACATTATATCTAGTTTATGTTCAAGTCCTTTTCCATGCTTTTTGGGTGCTGTAGATTAATTATTTTGAGCTCCAAAGATGCCATGTTGCTGTAATTTTCAGTTTTCGCTTAAATCTTGTTTCGGGCATAACTTTTAGCCCGTAACTCCGATTTCAGCGAATCTTATATCAAACTTGGGTGATTTTCTGTGTAGATTAATAATATCATGTTGTTATCTTGTTTTGAGGTGTTTTGCTTGAGTGATGTTTTCCGTGCTCCATGTGCATCTTTAGTGCATCCTTCATGCATTCATGTTTTTCGAGTGCGCATTGCATCGTGTTGATTGGTGTTTGGTGTGTTTGTCTTGTTTAGAGCCGGAAGTTGAGCACGAGTTTTCCAACGAGGTTGAGCACGAGGTTTCCAACGAGTTTGAGCAAGAGGACCCTTCTTTCGATCCGAACTTCTTCTCTTCAGGCAAGATGACCGAGCCCCGATAACATTACTATCTTTGCCTATTGCTAGTAGTCTCGATCTATAGTTTTGCCTCGATGCCCATGTTCTTCTTGTCAGCCTCCTACTTGTAACCAATTGCCATGTTTAACCAACCCTACCTATGCAAACCGTTGCTTGGCTAAGTACGCTTCGCTCAGCCCTTCTTATAGCGTTGCTAGTTGCAGGTGAAGTGAAGATGCTTGCTCCATGTTGAAGTTTGGTTGGGTTATATCACACTATATAAATGCTTTAATTGAAATCACATATATATTGGCAAGGGTGGAAGGCTAAGCCTTTTGCTTGGTGATTTGTTCCACTCATGCCGTTAGGATCCGTATAAGCCGGTTTTATGTTCCTTGATTATGCGTTCCTAACACGGTTGGGGTGTATGGGACCCCCTCGATAAACCGCTAAGTGCTAAGTCTTTTCCAGCAAATCCCAACATTGGTACTATTTGCCTAATAACAAACTAAACTTGCATAGGGAGTAATTAACCCTCTTTCTTAATCAACAACCCCGGGCCAGTGCTCCACATGAGTGTTGGTCCGAAACGGGGAGCCTGCGGGGCCGCCTTGAGGCAACTCGAGGTATTTGGTATCCACCCGTAGCTTCGCCCATCCGGTCGTGTCCTGAGACCTAGATACGCGCGGCTACGATCAGGGTGACGACACGCCGGGAGGATTTGCTGGATTAGCCTTACCTTAGTTCGGTTTAACTTGAGCACGGGATTCCGAGGATACTCGGGTCTTCCCACTTTGGAGTTGCGACTCCGCGGATCGTGGGCTTGTAATGGGTCAAGTTGGAACACCCCTGCAGGGTTTGAACTTTCGAAAGCCGTGCCCGCGGTTATGTGGCAGATGGGAGCTTGTTAATTCCGGTTGTAGATAACTTGACACAATGATGCTAATACACTACCAGCGTGTGTTCCGTGACTGTCAATTTCCGAATCGGGTTTCGGGAGTTGAACACGGAGGGGTTATGCTTGTGAGCTTGTAGCTAGGATCACTTCGTGATCACTTCTCGCGTTGCCTTCTCTTCTCGCTCTCTCTTGCGTAAGTTAGTGCTAGTTGCTGCTGCAGACTCTTTGTTGTTCCTTCACCTCATTTCTTTCTTTAGCCTTTCCCTCACCTAAAGGCTTAAATAGTTCTGTTACCCGGGAACGGGATTGCTGAGTCCTCTGTGGCTCACAGTTACTTCACACACCAGATGCAGGTCCAGCTGTGAGCTATCCAGGTGATGGCACCGAGCTGGATTGGGAGTACGACGAGGAGCGTAGTCGTTACTACGTGCGCTACCCGGACGATCAGTAGTGGAGTCTCTTACTAGGATTCGATCCGCCTGTGGTTGCTTTATTTAACTGAGTTTGGTACTTTGACATTTGGCTTTTGCCCTTAGAGGGTTGTAGTGATCTTAATGTATGATGATTGAGACTTGTACTGTTATTCTGTGACGTGGCGATTGTAAGCCAACTATTTTCAGTTTACTATCCCTCTTTTACATGAGTTGTGCAAAGATTACCAAACTTGAGATCATTCTAGGATGGACTTATGCCTTTAAGTCGTGCCTCGACACGTAGGAGGTATAATTCCATCCTGGGCATTACAAGTTGGTATCAGAGCCTTCTCCGACCTAGGAGCCCCCACTGTTTGATCGAACCGTTGACGGTTGAGTCTAGGCACACACTGAAAACTTTTTGAGTCCTATATTATATCGGAGAGTAGGATTTCTTTGCTTCTCATCCCCTTTCTCTCTGGTGAGGACTCCTGACGTCTGCTCTTGTCTCTCCTATCTTCAAAATTTGCACAAAATTTTTTTTTAGGAATCCCGCGAGTATTCTGGGATTGTTTCGATGTTCTTGTGACAAGGATATTGTTCCCGATGCCTCCTGTTACCGAGGAGTTGAGCTTCGGGGTATCATTGTAACAAGCATATCGCGACAGTACTAAATACTTAAGACGGCCGACATCGAAAATCTCCCCTATACGGCCAGTGGCAAGATAACCCCGACATCACCCAGTACTGGGGAGGTAGTTCGGGAGTATTGCCATAGCTTGTTATAGTGGATGCTTTTCGAAGGTCCGAGGTACACAGTTTCCGAGAAAGACTGGTTATGTGTTGAAGGATGGATACACCTGGATGTAGGTTAGAGTTGATTGCGCGGTGCTTCCAGTGTATCCCCAACACCTGATTGCATAACTGGAATCTTTCGGAAAGCTATAGGTGGGTTTTATCCAGTAGATCGTAGGCATTCTTCCAACGAATGCAGGTTAGTGAGTTCGGGGTTCGACATTGAGTGAAGGAGTTTTATGACCGAGGTTACTATCAGGAGTTGCATCTTAAAGGGTCCTTGGCTATGCTGATCCGGGGATTGCAAAACCTTTTCGTAACGCGTTCATATGCTTTCAGCACAAAGATGTTAGAACGAAACTCCTCTCTTGTGTTTGTTCCTTTCCATACCTTGTTGTTTTATTATTTTATCCTTTTGATCCCTATGTGGCTTCTCGTGAAGACTGATGTTATCATTTAACTGAGAAATTCATTCGTTCCTCTTGTTCGGATGATTTCATTCGTTCTTATTGTTCGAATGATTATTGTGAAGACTTGTTGCAATTCATTCCATTGATTCAGCTTATTCCTTTTGTCAATCAATTGCTAATTCGTGGTCATCTCTTACAGGATGGCTCCGAAAAAGGTTCCGAATGCCAACCCAGAGGTGGAAGAGGTCCCAGAGCATCCTCCTTCACCTCCTCCTCCGCCTGAGGCTTGGAGAGCAATTATGCAGACTACTGCTCAGAACACTCAGTTGATGATGCAGATGATGCAGATGATGCAAGCTAATCAAGCTAATCAAGCTAATCAGGGCGTTCCTATGAACCAAGGCAACTTCTTCCAGCAGCACCATGCTACCCTCAACCAGTTCTTGGCCAACAATCCTAAAGCTTTCAGTTACTGTGTCGACCCTCTTGATGCTGAGGATTGGTTGACCGACATAAAGAAGCATTTTGAGTGCAGTAACGTGAAAGAAGATGACTATGTGAAGTTTGCAGCCTTCCAACTGAAAGATCAAGCAGCTGATTGGTGGCAGCAGTACAAAGACTCAAGGCCGGGTCAAGTGATCTCGTGGGAGAACTTCTGCAAGGATTTCCGCTCGCATCACATTCCTACAAGTGTCATTGAGGGTATGCGTGAGCAATTCCGCAACCTCAAGCAGGGCTCCATGACAGTCTATCAGTATAATGTCAAGTTCCAAAACCTCGCTCGCTATGCAAAGCAAGACATTCCTGATGCAAAGAGCAAAATCTATCAGTTCCGTGGAGGTCTCAAAGATGAACTTCAGCATGCTCTCACTTTGTTCGAGCCAGACGAATTCGATAAGTTCTATAATATGGCTTTGAAACAAGAAGCAGCTCAGCTTAAGATGGAGGCTTCTAAGAAGAGAATTCGAGATGCTGTTCACTCTACCTCATCGTCTCAGTTGGCTGCGAAACAACAGAAATTCTGGCTTCCTCCTCCTCCTATGATTCGAGCTCCATACAACAACTCCAGCAACTTCAACAACTCCAACAACAAGAACTCTAGTGGTCGTGGTTTCTCCCACCCACCCAACCCAAGCAACCAGTCGAAGAAGCAGTTTCAGTCTCAAGGCTCCAAGTCCAGTGGCTCTCAGTTCCGTCCTCTCTCAGAAGTGACTTGCAACAAATGCACTCAGAAGGGTCATTATGCCAACAGATGTCCGAATCCGAAGCGTCTTCCTCCTCCACCACCTATGAGTTCAGCTATTGTCAAGCATGATCCAAAGTCTGCAAGGGTCAATCTGATGAATGCAGCACAAGCAGAGGCTTCTTCTGATGTTATTCTGGGTAACCTTCCAGTAAACTCTATCCCAGCTAAAGTGTTATTTGATTCGGGTGCTTCACATTCTTTCATGTCATACCCGTTTGCATCCAAGCATAGTGTGACCACAGCAGCTTTACCGAGGCAGATGGCAGTTTCTTCTCCGGGAAAGCAGATGCATTCCAGTATATATGCTCCGGATGTTTCTATTCGCATGGGTGATTATCGATTTTTGGCTTCTCCGGTGGTTCTTGGTCATTCTGACATCGACCTCATTCTCGGAATGGATTGGCTTTCTCAGCACGATGCTCATATTGATTGTGCTCAAAAGGAAGTCAAGTTGACTCATTCTGATGAAGATGTGATTATCTTCGCCTCCAGGGATAATACTATTCGGCTTTTCTCTCTTAATGATAAGGGTGAAATTAATGCCATAGAGCAAATTCCAGTGGTGAACGAATATCAAGACGTCTTTCCAGAAGATCTTCCAGGCATGCCTCCACACCGTCAGGTGGAGTTTGTCATTGAACTCGAGCCGGGCACCGAACCTGCTTGTCGGCGTCCTTACAAGCTCTCTCCGGATGAATTGAAGGAATTGAAGAAGCAGCTTGATAAGCAGGAGAGTATGGGTCTCATCAGACCGAGTACATCTCCGTGGGGCTGTGGTGTCTTATTTGTCAAGAAGAAAGATGGCACGGAGCGTCTCTGTGTTGACTACCGGCCACTGAACAAGAAGACGATTAAGAACAAGTATCCGCTCCCCAACATCAACGAACTCTTTGAGCAGCTCAAAGGAGCTAAAGTGTTCTCTAAGCTTGACCTCCGAATGGGCTATCATCAAATTCGCATTCGCGAGGAAGACATTCCCAAGACGGCCTTCAGAACGAGCTACGGTTCATATGAGTATACCGTCATGTCCTTCGGCCTCGCCAATGCTCCTCCTACCTTTTCAAGGATGATGCATTACATCTTCAACCCCTATACTGGCGAATTTGTGCTTGTGTATCTGGATGATATTCTGGTGTTTTCCAAGAATGAAGAAGATCACGAAAAGCACTTGCGTCTGGTTCTTGATCGACTCCGAGAGCATAAATTCTATGCCAAGTTCTCAAAGTGCGAGTTTTGGCTCGATAAGGTTTTGTACCTGGGCCACATTATCTCAGCTGACGGTATTGCGGTTAATCCCGAGAAAGTTGAAGAACTATACACTTCACGTCAGCTAAAGCCAGCTGAGAAGAACTATCCCACACATGATCTCGAGCTAGCAGCTGTGGTACATGCTCTGATTACGTGGAGACATCTGTTGTTGGGCAGAAAGGTCGACATCTTCACTGATCACAAGAGCTTGAAGTACATCTTCACACAGCCGCATCTGAACCTCCGCCAGACTCGTTGGGTCGAGATGATCCAAGAGTACAACCCCAGCATTGAGTACACTCCAGGCAAGGCGAATGTGATTGCAGATGCTTTGAGCAGAAAGGCATATTGCAACAGCCTTCTCATCAAGCCACACCAGCCTGAGCTTTGTGAAGCTTTCAGGAAGCTCAACCTTCAGGTTGTTCCGCAGGGTTTTCTTGCAAATCTCCAAATTGCTCCTACCTTGGAAGATCAAGTCCGTGAGGCCCAGCTCAGTGATACCATGGTGAAGAAGGTGAAACATGGGATTGCAAAGGGCACTCCAAAATACAAGTGCTTCCGTGTTGATGAGAGGGATACCTTGTTCTTCAAGGACAGACTCGTTGTTCCCAAAGGTGATCTCAGGAAGCTCATAATGGAAGAAGCTCATGACTCTCTCCTTTCCATTCATCCTGGCAGTTCCAAGATGTATCAAGACCTCAAGCAATCTTACTGGTGGACACGCATGAAAAGGGAAATTGCCCAATTCGTGAATGAATGTGATGTATGCAGAAGAGTGAAAGCAGAACATCAACGTCCAGCCGGTCTTCTCCAACCTCTTCCTATCCCTGAGTGGAAGTTCGACCACATTGAAATGGACTTCGTCACTGGCTTTCCTAAATCCAAGCGAGGCAATGATGCTATCTTTGTGGTGATTGACAAGCTTACCAAAGTCGCTCACTTTCTTCCAGTCAAAGAATCAATCAATGCAGCTCAACTTGCAGAGCTGTACACTTCCAGAATTGTGTCCCTGCATGGCATTCCTCAAGTGATATCCTCAGACCGTGGCAGCTTGTTCACATCAAAGTTCTGGGACTCCTTTCAGTCCGCCATGGGCACGAAGATCAGGTTCAGCACTGCCTTTCACCCTCAGACTAGTGGTCAAGTCGAGCGTGTGAATCAGATCCTTGAAGATATGCTCAGAGCCTGTGTCATCTCCTTCGGCATGAAATGGGAAGACTGTCTTCCATTTGCAGAATTCTCTTACAACAACAGCTTTCAAGCAAGTGCAGGCAAAGCACCGTTTCAAATTCTCTATGGCAGAAAGTGCCGTACCCCTCTCAACTGGTCTGAAACAGGCGAACACCAACTTCTTGGCAATGATTTGATCTCTGAAGCCGAAGAAATGTGCAAAGTCATACGTCAGAATCTCAAGGCCGCTCAGTCGCGTCAGAAGAGCTACTATGACGGAAAGCATCGTGATTTGGCTTTCGACATCGGTGATCATGTCTATCTCCGAGTTTCTCCGATGAAAGGAACCCAGAGATTCGGTATCAAAGGAAAGCTTGCTCCTAGATACGTCGGTCCTTTCAAAATTCTTGGCAAAAGAGGAGATCTAGCCTATCAGCTCGAGCTCCCTTCCAACTTTGCAAATGTTCATGATGTCTTCCATGTGTCTCAGCTTCGCAAATGCTTCAAGGCACCTGAGCGCATGATTCCGTTTGAGGAGATTGATCTTCAACAAGACCTTTCCTACCGAGAGCATCCAGTTGCAATTCTCGAAGAAACCGAACGCAAGACTCGTAACAAGTCCATCAAGTTTCTGAAAGTCAAGTGGTCACATCACACAGACCGAGAAGCTACCTGGGAACGAGAAGATCATCTTCGTTCCGAGTACCCTTCCTTTTTCCAGTCCTAGATCTCGGGACGAGATCTTTTTGTAGTAGAGGAGAGTTTGTAATGCCCCGGATGTAATACTTTCCCTTTTGGGCTTATAATAAATCTCCGGCTTCATCTATTTCCATTTCGGGTTCTTTGTCTTTCAGGCTTTCGTCGTTTTGTTGTGTGAGTGTGTGGCATTCATTCATATCATGTAGACATGTGCATTGCATTGCATTTGTGTTGTGGGTTGTTTCCGGTTCCGTGTGTTTCTTCCCGTTGTCCGTTTCGCGTTCCGGAGCTCCCTCACGTGTCCGTGACGTCCCGTAGGCCTTCTTTGTTGTTCGGGCGTTTTTCGTTACCGGTGTGCCGCGAGGTTGTGTTGTGTGTTGTTGTTTTGTTGTGTGCAACCCGCCTCTCAAATCTCGTCTCGTTTGGACTCCGTTGACTTTTCCCTCCGTTGCCCGTGTGGGTCCGAAGTGCCCTTACTTCGTGTCCCGGAAATACCCCTGTTGCTTTCTTTCATCTCCGTCTGGTCCTTTTAAATCATCCCCGCGATCGGATCCGTTGGATCACGATCGGAGGGCTCCTAAACACCCTAGCCTCCAAACCCTAGTCCAAAACTGCTATTTATAGACCCCCCTAGTCTATATTTGGGCATTTCTATCCCCTTCTTCTTCCTCCTCTAGTTCCTCTCCTTTTTTTTCTTTTCTATCTTCAGATCCAAAGCAACCTGCCCAGATCCCGAGGGAGACCAGCTCCCTCGACCGCCGCCGCATTTTCCGCCGGATCCATCGTCTGGATCGATCGACCAGGCGCTGGCCGAAGTCAATGCGCAGGCCCTCGCCAGCGTTCCTCCGCTCGGTCCGCGCCAGGCCGCTTCGGGCGACCGACCAGGCCGATCGGCTCGCCTCGTCACTTCCGGCCCGGGGGACCACATCCCCGTGGCCCGCCTCGCGCCTTCGCTCGACGGCGCCCGCGTCGCTCCACCGTCCGCCAGCTGGGCCGCGTCGGTCCGGGCCTCCCGCCGCTTATCCGCCGCCGGATCGGGCCTTCGCGCGCAACGGGCCAGCGCCAGCTGGTTCGCCAGCTTCCAGCGCCAGCAGCCGGCTGGGCTGAAGCCGGGCCTCGCCAGGCCTTCTCTGCGCCGGGCCCCGCCTCACCGGGCCGCCCCCGCGGGCCGCCGCAATTCGTCTCGCCGCCGCACAGTGCCTCGCCCCGCTGGGCCTCTTCCACGTCTGCAGATCTGGGCCGCCGTCACTGTTCATCCGCCGCCAGGGCCCATCTACTGTTCCAGATCTGGACTTTTAGATCTGAGGTCCAAATTCAAACCCTAAGACCCAGTGTTTTAATCTCTGATGCATACTTTGACCTGCTGTATCTTTTACTGTGGTGCTCCGTTTTGCGCGTGTAGCATGTCCAGATGTTCGTGGAGATGCCCTCTACGTTTTACCTGTTGTAGTCATGCATGTTAGATGTCATCTTGACACTTGTTTTGCTGTTACAAGAGTGCATGATGATATAAACTGCTGTTATGTGTTATTTTCATGCCACCTTTGACATGTGTTATCTTTTAGCTCGTTTGTCCAAACGATGCAAATGACGTGTCCACGTGTTCGTCTCGTCACGAACTACGTGTTGTGTGTGATAGGTTGCATGGTAGATTTATTGTTTCCTTGTTATCATCGTTGCAAGATGCCATGTTCACATGTTGTGTTTTCACTTGTTATGAAATGCCATCTTGTTGAGCTCGTTGTAGTCGGTGTGTTCACCACTTTGATGCATGTTTGTGTGTTTCGGGATCACCGTCATATGTATTTTGATGAGGTGCTTACCCTTTGCCATGTTTAGTTTCGAGGTGTCTTAAACATGCTCTTTTTGTTGCTATGATGATGTTGCTGCTTTAGGACTTAGTGAAATTTCACTAAGTCTGAAATCTGTAACGTTCCGATGCCATGTTCGTGTGATGTTGTAGGACAAAGCATGATAGTTTTGGGGTGGATTTTGATTGTTCCATGAAGTATATATTGTTGTCTTTCCATCCATGTCCTCACATGTCCATTTGAGTGGCTGTAGCATGCTTATCTTTTGCTCCAAACTTTCAATAAAATTCTGCTGCCAGAATTTTATTTCAAAGTTCAATATGTCCAAGGTCATTGCTAATGATCCGTGACTCCGTTTGGGGTGCACTTTGGACCTAGTTGCTGTACATTATATCTAGTTTATGTTCAAGTCCTTTGCCATGCTTTTTGGGTGCTGTAGATTAATTATTTTGAGCTCCAAAGATGCCATGTTGCTGTAATTTTCAGTTTTCGCTTAAATCTTGTTTCGGGCATAACTTTTAGCCCGTAACTCCGATTTCAGCGAATCTTATATCAAACTTGGGTGATTTTCTGTGTAGATTAATAATATCAGGTTGTTATCTTGTTTTGAGGTGTTTTGCTTGAGTGATGTTTTCCGTGCTCCATGTGCATCTTTAGTGCATCCTTCATGCATTCATGTTTTTCGAGTGCGCATTGCATCGTGTTGATTGGTGTTTGGTGTGTTTGTCTTGTTTAGAGCCGGAAGTTGAGCACGAGTTTTCCAACGAGGTTGAGCACGAGGTTTCCAACGAGTTTGAGCAAGAGGACCCTTCTTTCGATCCGAACTTCTTCTCTTCAGGCAAGATGACCGAGCCCCGATAACATTACTATCTTTGCCTATTGCTAGTAGTCTCGATCTATAGTTTTGCCTCGATGCCCATGTTCTTCTTGTCAGCCTCCTACTTGTAACCAATTGCCATGTTTAACCAACCCTACCTATGCAAACCGTTGCTTGGCTAAGTACGCTTCGCTCAGCCCTTCTTATAGCGTTGCTAGTTGCAGGTGAAGTGAAGATGCTTGCTCCATGTTGAAGTTTGGTTGGGTTATATCACACTATATAAATGCTTTAATTGAAATCACATATATATTGGCAAGGGTGGAAGGCTAAGCCTTTTGCTTGGTGATTTGTTCCACTCATGCCGTTAGGATCCGTATAAGCCGGTTTTATGTTCCTTGATTATGCGTTCCTAAGACGGTTGGGGTGTATGGGACCCCCTCGATAAACCGCTATGTGCTAAGTCTTTTCCAGCAAATCCCAACATTGGTACTATTTGCCTAATAACAAACTAAACATGCATAGGGAGTAATTAACCCTCTTTCTTAATCAACAACCCCGGGCCAGTGCTCCACATGAGTGTTGGTCCGAAACGGGGGTTCTGCGGGGCCACCTCAAGGAAACTCGAGGTTTGGTAAAAACCTGTAGAATCGCCCATCCGGTCGTGTCCTGAGACCTAGATACGCGCGGCTACGATCAGGGTGTCGACACGCCGGGAGGATTTGCTGGATTAGCCTTACCTTAGTTCGGTTTAACTTGAGCACGGGATTCCGAGGATACTCGGGTCTTCCCACTTTGGAGTTGCGACTCCGCGGATCGTGGGCTTGTAATGGGTCAAGTTGGAACACCCCTGCAGGGTTTGAACTTTCGAAAGCCGTGCCCGCGGTTATGTGGCAGATGGGAGCTTGTTAATTCCGGTTGTAGATAACTTGACACAATGATGCTAATACACTACCAGCGTGTGTTCCGTGACTGTCAATTTCCGAATCGGGTTTCGGGAGTTGAACACGGAGGGGTTATGCTTGTGAGCTTGTAGCTAGGATCACTTCGTGATCACTTCTCGCGTTGCCTTCTCTTCTCGCTCTCTCTTGCGTAAGTTAGTGCTAGTTGCTGCTGCAGACTCTTTGTTGTTCCTTCACCTCATTTCTTTCTTTAGCCTTTCCCTCACCTAAAGGCTTAAATAGTTCTGTTACCCGGGAACGGGATTGCTGAGTCCTCTGTGGCTCACAGTTACTTCACACACCAGATGCAGGTCCAGCTGTGAGCTATCCAGGTGATGGCACCGAGCTGGATTGGGAGTACGACGAGGAGCGTAGTCGTTACTACGTGCGCTACCCGGACGATCAGTAGTGGAGTCTCTTACTAGGATTCGATCCGCCTGTGGTTGCTTTATTTAACTGAGTTTGGTACTTTGACATTTGGCTTTTGCCCTTAGAGGGTTGTAGTGATCTTAATGTATGATGATTGAGACTTGTACTGTTATTCTGTGACGTGGCGATTGTAAGCCAACTATTTTCAGTTTACTATCCCTCTTTTACATGAGTTGTGCAAAGATTACCAAACTTGAGATCATTCTAGGATGGACTTATGCCTTTAAGTCGTGCCTCGACACGTAGGAGGTATAATTCCATCCTGGGCATTACAGAATCCCCAAGCTTAGACGCTTGAGTCTCCTTGAATATTTCTTGGGGGTGCATGGGGGCATCCCCAAGCTTGAGCGTTTGACACTCCTGAATCTTTTTATCATCTTCCCTCGCACACTTGAAAACCCCCTTCATACATAACTCATCATAATCTGATTAGCGAGGTTAGTACCCATAATAAAATAATTGTTCCTTGCTGGAAATAAAGATATTCTTGAAGGTCTACTGTTTCTCAAGATTGCCAAAAGGTTTTTGCAAAGAAAAATCAAGCTCTAGGTTTGCAAAATGAAGGAAAGGCAAAACAGGACAGAATCTGTGAAAAACAGAACAGCAGGTAGTAAATGATTTTTTTCGGGGCACTTCTGCAACTCTAATAAAAAAACCTCAGAACAGACGCATGAAAGACAATTGTATAGAGCACGCTGTCGAAAAAATTCAGACCAAAAAGATGATCTGGTGATTTTATACGATTTTTTCTATCCAAGGACAGAATCTATTTCCTGGACAACACGTCACAACTTTTGAACTTTCTTGCAATCAGAGGCTACACTTGGCACAAAGTTGAAAAGCAAAGATACAATGATGATGCTACTGTAGTAACAACATCAAGACACGACAAAAGCAAAATAAAAATTTATTCATTGTGGGTTGCCTCCCAAAAGCGCTTTCTTTTATGCCTTTAAGCTAGGCATAAGACTTTAATGATGCTCTCGTAGGAATAAGAGTTGAAGAACAAAAGAGATCATCAAGAAGAAAATACCAAACACATTTAAGCCTAACATGCTTCCTATGCATAGGAATATTGCAATACAATAATTCATTGAAGCACAAAGCAATAAGCATAGGAAGACAAAACAAGTGCAACTTCAAAACCTTCAACATAAAGAGGGGGAACTTGATATTATTGAAATACCTATAAGCATATGTTCCCTTCTTATAATAATTTTCAGTGGGATCACGAATAAACTCAACAATATAAGCATCACATAAAGCATTGTTACCATGATCCACATGCAAAAAGGTATCATTACTCTTCATATAAGCAAAATCTTTCTTATTAGGAATAGTGAGAGTAAAGCAATCATAACCATCATGGTAATCATGGTAATCATTGTATTTAGGAGGCATATCATAATCATAATAAATTTTATCCTCAATAGTAGGTGGACTGAAAACATCATATTCATCATTGTAATCATATATAGGAAGCAAAGTATCATCAAAGTAAATTTTCTCTTCAAAAGTTGGGGGACTAAAAATATCATGTTCATCAAACGTGTCATCCCCAAGCTTAGAGCTTTCCATGTCATTAGCAATATTGATATTCAAAGAAAGCATACTAATAACATCACCACCATCATGATTGTTATGCAAATAATAAAGTTCCATAGGTTTTTTAACTTTCTCTTCAAACACATCATGTCCCAAAGCAAGGTAGAGCTTATAAAGCTCTCTCATATTTTTGTTGTTTTCCATTAAGCAAAACTAGTGAAAAAACATAAAGAAAACTGAAAGGTAAACTAACAAGACTAAAAAGCAAAGATAAAAGATAGCGTGCAACTCCCCTATCTTGAAGAGTGGAGTCCCCGGCAACGGCGCCAGAAAACTTTGCTTGATGGCTTCTCGCCCCTCGTTGGTTACCCCAAGTGGAAGGTTTGAGATGTAGTGTAGCGGAAGTTTTCCCTTGGCAAAGATACCAAGGATCGATTTCCCCTGAGACTCCTAGTTTCAACAAAAAGGTGTCAACTGCTAACGGCGCCATATATTAGCAATCAACGTGGACCTGCACACAGATACAAATAACTTTGCTCCCAACGAGTACAGAGAGGTTGTCAATCCCTCCGGCCTTGTCGTTTACAAAGGATCAAACGCAAGTGATAATAGTGATAGGTATTGCTGCAAATAGTAAGTAAATGCGTAAAGTAAATAGCGGATGTGATCAGTGATGGTAATATGGACCGGGGCCCCATGATGTTCACTATTGATGTCTCTCTCCCAAAAGACGATAAAACAGCTATGTGAGGTAAACGAATTACAGCTGGGCAATTGACAGAATTATGTGCGCAAACCAATGCTAACTATGTTGTAAGAAAGGTAGAGGTTCAAAGCATGGGCGGTACGCCAAGGCAAGTAGACCGAAATCCATCTGCATCTACTACTAATCATCCACCTTGAGATATCTATCCAGAACATCTCGCTGGTATTAAGTTGCGAGTCCCACCCATAGTGTAAACTCAAAGCAACAGACAACTGCATTAAAAGAACTTTGCGTAAAGTAAACAATCCTTGCACCCGCGGGCACAAGCACCGTTGTTTTTCCCCCTTGTGGCAACAACACATCCCCTAGACTCATGTTTCTGTCACTCAAGCTAGTCATCGAGGGGCATGAACCCACAATCAAGCATAACGTTCCCTCTTGGAGTCATTACCTACTACTTGGCCAAAGCAATAAATAGCAACGAAGAACATGCAAGAATTACTTAGGAACATAAATATAAAAGAGGTGAATCAAATATATTACTCACACACAATCTGAACATATTCTCACAATCCATCGGATCCCAGCAAACTCATCATAGCAACAGCATAAGGATTACATATGTGCCTCAATCATGTAGGGCAGCTCACGAGGACTAATTAGTGAAGCACAAGAAGGGGAGGAGAACATCACATAGCTACTGGTCATGGACCCATGGTCCAAGGGAGACTACTCACAACTCAACCGGGAGGTGTCCATGGTGGTGGAGAGGCTCCCGGTGGTGATCCTCTCCTCCGGCAGGGTGCCGGGAAGAGTTCTCCTGGTGCTCCCGATCTTGGAAGCGCGGCGGCGGCGGAACAGAGATGAGATCGCGAAAAAGGGTTCCTGTCTCGAGGGTTTCGGGACACGATATAAATATATGCCAAAGGGGGGCATCAGCGGGGGCCTGGGGGGCCCAGGCGCCCCCCCGACGCGGCCAGGAGGGGGGCCGCGCTACCAGGGCGCCTGGAGCCCTGGTGGCCCCCCTCCGGCTCTACTTCGGGTGCCAGGAAGCTTCTGGAACGCTGATTTTTTATATAATTTTTCCGGGATTTTTCTGGCAGTTTTCGTAATGGGAAAACCTGAAATACAAAAACAGCAGAAAACAGAAACTGGCACTGGGGTGCACTGAGTTAATAGGTTAGTCCAAATATGATCAAAAGTGTATGGAAGTGTATAAATATCATAGCAATATCACCCAAAAGAGGCATGGAGCAAGCAGAAATTATAGATACGTTTTGGACGTATCAGCGTGCAGTTGACGGATGGGCCGCTTGCTGCAGAGGTGCTGGCCGACGTACACCCGGGTGCATTAAGCTCCCGTGCCGGCGTCGGAGACACCAATGCCGCCTCCGCCGGAGACACCAATGGCCCCGCCATCGCGTTCTGCGAGTTGCTGGCCGTGAAGCTAGGAATCGGGGGCGGCCCCTGTTGGCCGCCCGCAATCCACGCACTCAACCCCTCGATCAAGGTAGGCACAATGGCGGTGATCGTCGCTCCGAGCTGTTGTTGCACTTGCTCTTGGACAATCTCCGGAATTCGCGCCACCTGTGCCTTGAGTTCTTGAACCTCGCGCGCCTGGCTTTCCGAGCTGGTCTTTTTCTCCTTTCGTCCACCAGCGTTATAGTATGACGACCATTTTGTCGACAAGCCTTTGCCGGCCACACGACCAGCTGACGTCGGCTTATTGAGCTTATCCTTGTTCTTCATTACATTCAACGCC
Source organism: Secale cereale (assembly GCA_902687465.1). Classification (NCBI taxonomy): domain Eukaryota; kingdom Viridiplantae; phylum Streptophyta; class Magnoliopsida; order Poales; family Poaceae; genus Secale; species Secale cereale. The sequence continues at coordinate 498,918,206 of LR738715.1, forward strand.
CTATTTAGAGTCGTGTCCCAAGGGTTGCTCTTAGTCGACCCCGCGCTACTGCTTTCAGTCGCCTGTGGAAGGAATGTGAACCATTTAGAAATTTGGCTTCATTAATTAGAATGCAACCATATGGAGCTAATTACGCGGGGGTGTATTCCTTACCAGAACAAGCTCAAGCGCCCTGGTCTTCGGATCCATGGTAAGCTCCTTTGTTTTTGGGTCCTTCTTGTACCGGGCCGTGACAAAGTTCCTGGTCTGCTTGTCACCGTATTTATCGAAGAGGGGCGGTAGGCCTTGCTCGACATGGTCCGCCTCCTCCTTGTCCCATATAGGCTCCGCCACTCTGTAACTGCCGGGACCGAGTGTGTGTTCCCCTAAGTTCAGCTCCCGCATTTCTTTCCCCCACTGACTTGATTCGGAGTTTGCAGTGCTCGAGCAATTGATCTTGAAGTCGTTGTAGTCATCTTCGGTGATCCAAGGATTTTTCTCCTTGATCTTCTCATAACTCTCACCTTTCTCGATCATTCTCTTCACATTGCTTTTCCAAGTAGACAGGGCCTTGCTCATCTTCATGAGGGCAGCATTGTTTACTTTATTCCCTTTGAGGCTTGTGTTTTCAAATTCAACGGGGAACTTGTATCGTTCGTGCAGCTTCGTGAAGAGGAGGTTGCGCAAATTCCCTCGGTCAGGATGCCTCAGGTTCTCGGTGTTGATCGAGACGGTGCTCCGGAGAATGCACCCGAGCTGAAGCGAGTACCCCTTGACTATTTGTTCGGGCGCCGTTGGATTCCCGTCGGAGTCCACTTCAGTAACTTCCTCCTTGAGGGTGCGGAGCACGGTCGGGCGCCGGTCCTTCCGTTGCCTCTTCGGTTGGGCCATCTGTGCCTGCGCCGCCATCATCAGTGGTGGCATCCTCGGTGGCACCATCAGTGGTGGCATCAGTGGGGTCATCCTCGGCGGTACCATCAGTGGTCTCAGGATCGATGGGGAAGGCGGCGTCCTCATACAAGTGAGGTTGTTCCTCCATCTCCTGGGACAGCTCCCAGAATGCCTTGTCGCCCGAACCCCCGGCCTCATTGTTGTTGGCCATGTTTCTCTCTAAATAGGAACAAAGTTTGGTCAAAAAGTTGGTTATTGTCAAGGAACAAGATCATGGTCTCATCATTTAGGGTTTGTCGACACCGAGGCATCCTAAAAGCTAAGATTTTATCATTGAGGGTTTTTCGACGCCGAGGCACCCTAAAAGCCTAAGCTTTCATCATTTCGGTTTTTATCGACACCGAGGCACCCTAAAAGCCAAGGTTTTATAATTTATGGTTTGTCGACACCGAGGCATCCTAAAAGCTAAGGTGGGAAGGAGAATTCTAAGTTGGGCCTAATCACTTGGCTCTATTGCCGCCTATGGTTTAATGCAGCTAGAATAAAGGGGCACTTGATCCTACTTAATTAACTACTAAGATACCCCGGCCCATGCATTAGTCACAAGTACCCCATATGTCCTATTTTTAGCAAAGTCATGCTAAAATTCACGGAAAATTTCAGCATGACCTTTGCTGAAAATAGGACATATGGAGTACCCGAATTTGCCGGAACGGAAGTTAATCGACATTCCAGCAAACTCAAGGGCCTCTCGGGTGGACAAGGCAAAAAAGGCCTCCATCACAACATGGAAAATACATTGGCATGTGAAGAGGTGAAACAATATATGCATCTCCAAGCAGTATCATTCAACATTTTGGACAAACCACTACAAGCAATACTGGATCAGATACAAGAAGAATGTGACAAAATGCAGACAAATACTAACAGATTGAGGTGCTGTGCTATTAAAATTTCAAGTCAAAACCTTTTCTGGTTAGTAAGTGTTTCTTGAGCATATGTATGTAGTAAGTGTTTCTGCTCTCAGTGTTTCAGAACACATATTTTAGCTACCTAGTACCAGTGCTATTACCCAGCAGTTAATTAGCTTTTGCTTTTGCTTTTGAGTGCCAAATTCTAGCTAGTACCAGCAAATTAACATCTAGCATCAATCATTTTCAAATATATATACACTGGACATTTTTATATTAACCTAAGGAAAAATGAACTAGCCGTACTAGCAGTTGTTTTTCTTCCTCATTAACTGTACTAGCAGTTTTTTTCTTCTTCATTAACTGTATTAGCTATTTACTAGCA
>LR738715.1:498926534-498941977 GCA_902687465.1 Secale cereale
CCGAGTTGGATGATATCGTCCACGATATGGACCAGCAGATGCACCATAACGTCGAAGAATGCGGGCGGGAAGTACATCTCAAGCTCGCATAGTATCACCACGATCTCTTCCTGTAGCCTTCTGAGTTGCCTCACGCCAACAGACTTCCGAGAGATGACGTCGAAAAAGTTGCATAGGCCAAATAGGGTTTCACGGACGTGCGCGTCCATGATCCCACGGATTGCAACTGGAAGTATCTGCGTCATCAGCACGTGACAGTCGTGAGACTTCATCCCGCTGAACTTCAGCTTCGCTGGGTCTAGGTATCTGCTTATCTTCCCCGCGTAACCGTAAGGAAGTTTTACTCCTACGAGGCAGGTGAAAAACTGCTCGATCTCCTCCTGACTTAGAGTGAAGCACGCGGGAGGGTAGTCATTTCCGGTCTTCTTGGCCTTTTTGCCTTTGCGACGACTTTCCGTGTCCTGCTTCGCCTCATCATCATCATCATCATGATCATCATATATAGCGTGAAGCTCTTGCCTGATGCCCATTGATTTCAAGTCTGCCCTTGCTTTCGGCCCATCTTTGGTCCTCTATGGCATGTTGAGCAGGGTACCAAGCAGACTCTCGCACATGTTCTTCGTGATATGCATTACATCAAGGCTGTGAGGCACACGGTGGATCTTCCAGTACGGCAAGTCCCAGAAAACAGACCTCGTTTTCCATACCTTCAGCAGCGGCTCTGGCACCTTTCGCTTCTTTCCCGGCTCTGGCGCCTTTTGCTTCTTTCCCAACAGTGGGCAATCTTTCCAATTTTTTAATAGCTCGTCTATTTCCTCGCCGCTCCTTGTACGCGAGCGTCCTCGGGGTTCGGTTTCACCATCGAACAAATCCTTGCGTTTTCTCCACAGGTCATCGTCGCGAAGCCACCTTCGATGTCCCATGAACACGGTTTTCGAAGACCCGGGATCTCTATCTAGCTGGCGATACGTTGTGTCATCCATGCACCTGACGCATCCAGAAAATCCGTGGACCACCTGCCCCGCGACATATCCGTAACCGAGATAGTCGTGCACCGTCGTGAGCAGCGCGGCTCTCATAGGGAAATATTCTTTCTCTGCGGCGTCCCACGTATTGGCTGGCGTTTTCCACAGCGTGTCAAGCTCCTCTTTCAGTAGCCCCAGATACAGATTGATGTCGTTCCTTGGTTGTTTCGGTCCTTCAATTAGCATACTCATGTGAATGTACTTCCTCTTCATGCACAACCAGGGGGAAGGTTGTACATCCACACAAACATAGGCCGGGTGCTATGTGTGCTTCTCTGGCTGCCAAACGGATTGACTCCATCGGTGCTCGCGCCCAACACGATGTTCCTTGGATCGTTCCCAAATTCTAGGTCTTCGAAGTTCAACGCTTGCCACTGGCTCGCATCCTTAGGGTGACTCAGCATCTTGTCCTTTTTATCTATCTCCGGATCATTTGCATCATTTTCTCGATTCTTCTCCTCCCTATCCGCGTGCCAATGCAGGAGCTTTGCTACCTTAGGGTCCGGGAAATACCGCTGCAGACGAGGAGTGATCGGAAAGTACCACACCACTTTTCGAGGAGCTTTCTTCCTCTTCTTGTATCGAGTGACGCCGCACACCGGACATATGGTAGACTCCGCGTGCTCGTCCCGATAAATGATGCAATTGTTCATGCACACATGGTATTTCACGTGCGGTAAATCCAGAGGACACACGATTTTCTTCGCCTCCTCCAAACTGGTCGGGCACTTGTTCCCCTTGGGAAGACGTTCATGCTAGAATGACATGTTCTTGTCGTAGCATGCGTCGATCATTTTGTGTTTTACCTTCATCTCCAGAGCCATGAGCGTTACTTTCAGGCGGGTATCCTCGGGCCTGCATCCTTCATACAATGGAGTAACCGCGTCTAACTCAAGTTGATCCATCTTGGCTTTCTCTCGGGCGGCAACTCTTGCGTTATCGGTCTGCTTGAGAAGCAGCTCTTGAATATGAGGGTCCTGCACCCAGCCCATCGATGGTCCAGCGTCGTCTGCTCCGCCGGCATCATCATCTTCATGATCATGCCCGTCGTCTGCTCCGGCATCTTCCTCATCATCATGTCCTGCATCTTCTACATGATGACTGTGTACAGCATCACCGTCGTGATCATCTCCTGGGGATTCTTCGTCTTCTCGCCCGCCCGAGCCGCGGTGGTTATCTTGCTGCCCTTCCTCATTTCTTGCCCGGCCCCCATGGACGACTTCGTAGTCATCTTCATCACCTTGCCACCGATAGCCATCCATGAAACCACGCAAGAGCAGGTGGTCCCGCACCTGCCCGGAATCCGGGTCCGCAATAAGGCTCTTCAGCTTGCATCTTCGACACGGACATCTTATCTTCGTCTCATTCTTTTGAAGCATCTCGGCCTTCGCGGACCTCAAAAACCTATTCACGATGCCTTCGGTCATCGTGCGCACCATGGTCGCCTGCGGGGTAGAGCAAAACGATATTTTAGAACCAAGAAAAAATTTGCCATAACTTTCCCTAAAAATAGGACCAAAAAGAATGCTTAATGCCAAAATTCTCACCGAAACGGAAATGAATCAACATTCCGGGAAAATATTGGCAACTATCGCATTTCAAATACCGGTACACCTCCAAACACAAACACATATGCAACACAACAAACATATGCAACACCACGAACATACATAGATCTAGCTAGGCCATAAAAAGTGCATGTGCACATTGTTGTAGGGAGAACAACATAAATATAGCTTCCCCCCTTACTTACCTATCAAAACAAGGTAATTTAACCACTTAATTTGAATGAATCTATGGTGGAAATGAGGTGAAAAAGAGGAGGGACCCGAGACAAGGAGGAGGTGGAGAGAATGAAGTGGGGGAGAAAGTGAGTGTGGGTAGGAGAGGCTGTCCAAAATATCTTGTTGCTGCCCACTTACTAATGGCGCACTAACTCCAAATGCGCCATTAGTAATCCAGGTTACTAATGGCGCATCTACTGTTAGTGCGACATTAGTAGTTTTGAAGAAAAAAAAATACTAATGGCGCACTGATCCACAGTGCGCCATTACTAGTTTAAACTAGTAATGGCGCACTGTGGAACAATGCGCCATTAGTAGTTTTGCAAAAAAAAGAATATGAAATATAATAAAAAAAACAACTTTAGTGGCGCACTTTCCGACAGGTCCACCATTACTAGTTACAACTAGTAATGGCGCACTGTGTCTGGATGCGCCATTAGTATGTTTGGACAGGCGCACTAGTTCAAAAAAAACTTTTTGATACTAATGGCGCACCCTGGGCCAGGTGCGCCATTAGTAGTTTGAACTCTAATGGCGTATCAGAAGGTGGTGCACCATTAGTATATACTAATGGCGCACTGCTTGTCTGGTGCGCCATTAGTATCAATTCCATCTATAGCCCTTTTTCTAGTAGTGTACTGCTATGCCTTCTCCGGATAAAACGTGTCCGAGGAATCCAACTTCCTTCAACCAAAACTCGCATTTGCTGAACTTGGCATATAGCTGATGTTCTCTGAGCTTCTCAAGTACCAAACGCAAATGCTCCTTATGCTCCTCTTCATCCTTTGATAAGATCAATATATCATCTATGAACACCACGACGAACTTATCCAAGAACTCCATAAACACCTTGTTCATCAAGTTCATGAAGTATGCCGGTGCGTTAGTCAGACCAAAAGACATAACGGTATACTCGTACAACCCATACCTGGTGGTAAAGGCCGTCTTAGGTATATCCTGCTCTCGAATCTTCAACTGATGGTATCCTGATCGCAAGTCGATCTTGGAAAATACCTTAGCTCCTTGCAATCTATCGAACAGGTCATTGATCATCGGCAGTGGGTACTTGTTCTTGATTGTTACTTCATTCAATCCTCGATAATCAACAACCATTCTTAACGATCTGTCCTTCTTCTCCACTAGAAGTACTGGCGATCCCCAAGGTGAAGAACTTGGGCGAATATAACCTTTATCCAGTAACTCTTTAATCTGCTTCTTAACCTCCTCCAAATCTTTTGCGGGCATCCTGTAGGGTCTCTTAGATATTGGCCCTATGCCTGGCAAAAGCTCGATAAAAAATTCAATATCTCTATCTGGTGGCATGCCTGGCAACTCCTCTAGAAATACATCAGGGAAATCTTTCACCACTGGTACTTCCTCCTGCACAACTCCTGATAAGTAATTTACTCGGTTCCTCTTTGGCACATGCCGGGATACATACTTGATCCTTCTTCCTTCTGGCGTAGTAAGCAAAATGGACTTACTGGCGCATTCAATGTTCCCTCCATACTTAGATAACCGATCCATGCCTAATATCACATCCAATCCTTGAGATTCCAATACTATTAGGTCTGAAGGGAATATGTAGTTACCAATCCTTAATGGTAACTGATCACACCATAGTCTGGCCATATACTCTACTCCAGGCGAGGTTACTAACATGGGTGACCTAAGGGCTTGGGTTGGCATTTTATACTTATCCACAAATCCCCTTGAGATGTATGAATGCGATGCACCGGTATAAAAAAGAATGAGTGCAGTAAATGACTTAACTAAAAACTTACCAATTACTGCATCTGGCTGAGCTTCAACCTCCTCCACGCTAACGTGGTTCACCTGTCCCCTATTGAAAGGGTTCGGCTTCTTCCCAGAGCTTACATTGCCATTTCCATTCTGGGCTTCAGGACATTCATTGGCGTAATGTCCCGTCTTCTGGCACTTATAGCAAGTGACTTGGCTCAGGTCTCGCTTGGCTGGTGTTGATGGGTTGGTACGGTTCTGGCCGTTGCTTCCTCCATTCCCATTACCATTCTTGGGGCCACTATGGTTGTGCAAGCTACCACCTCCATGGGTATGTTGAAATTGTCCTACCGGTTTAGGGGTAAAACGTGCCTTCTGCTGAGCTCCAGAATTGTACTTTCCTTGTCCATACTTCCTCTTGCGGTTTTCAATCTGCTGCTGCTTCCCTTCAATCATTAGAGCCCGATCTACCAATTCTTGGTAGTTGTTGAAGCTTGCTACCATCAACTGTACGCTCATCTCATCATTTAGCCCTTCCATAAATCTCTCCTGCTTAGCGGCGTCTATTGCCACATCATCCGGGGCATAACGAGATAGAGTACTAAACTCATCTACGTACTGAGCCACAGTACGATTTCCTTGGTGCAAGTTGCGAAACTCCCGCTTCTTCATGCTCATAGCTCCAATGGAGACATGGGCAGTACGGAAAGCTTGCTGAAACTGATCCCAAGTGACATTGGCTATGGGGAAAGTGGCTGTGTAATTCTCCCACCATGCTGTGGCTGGTCCAGACAACTGATGTGCGGCAAATTGCACCTTCTCAGCATCCGAGCTTCCGTGTCAAATCATCATTCTTCTCCACAAGTATCAACATCTCCTCCTCGTATCCGTCTCGTGTAGACTTGAGTTCCACTTCTAACTCCAGGTTCCGGGTTAGTGATTTCTTCAAGTTTATCATCCCTGCACACATCTGGTGCTCCTGTCCACGAATGTGCTGGTTTAACTCCTGGATGAACGCTGCAATGGACCTGTCTTTTTGGGTGCTGATCATGTCCCATCGCTCATCTCGGCGTTCACAAATCTGGTAGATAGTGTCCTTCAGCTCCTGCTTGTAGACTTCTCCAATCCTTCCCATAGTGATGTGGGCTGCCATACTCCTGCCTAGACTCTAGGTGGGCGCATCAAAGGAAAACTCTATGGGTGCGGTGATGGGCATGAACGTCCTTCCTGGAACTTGAACTTGAATCAACCAGCGCTCCTCTTCAGGTAAAGTGGCGTTGTAGGTTCCGATGAAGCTTGGTACTCCGATGTTTAGGTATCTAGTGACTTACTTCAGGTGACGTCCGAACGGTGTATCTTCATCCGGTTGCGTGAACTTGTTCCTTGCATCCACCATCCTAAAAGAGAGTAGAAAAGATGAGGAGTCAAAAAAGAGAAGAGTGAGTAGAGATCTAGGGCTTTGGCTTAGTGATCGTGTCCTACAGTCAGCGTGTGCTCTAATACCATCTTGTAGCGACCAGACCTCAAACAGTCTGATCTCTGTGCATCGGTGTCATCCCTGGATCAGTAATGCTTACACACACAGTACTTGAAGGACTTATAACAGAGTAGCAATCACACACTTATTACATCGGAAGTTCCACAGATGAACTTAATACAATAAAAATGGCTTAAGGCCATCTAACAAAGATAACAGCAGAAGGCTTGGAAGATAAGTGAGTCCATCAACTCCAACGACATCACTGAGTATAGAACCACGACCTAAAAGCACCTTACTCGTCGTCTGAAAAGTCTGCAACATGAACGTTGCAGCCCGAAAATGGGTCAACACATGGAATATGCTGGCAAAGTAACACATAGAGAGTAACGAAAGAGTAAAGCTATACTACATGCATATATGGCTGGTGGAAAGCTCTATGGTTACAGTTTTTTTTTGCATAAAGCCAGTTTTTCCCTACTACAAAGGAATATATTTTATTTGAATATCATGGTAGTTAAAAAATCATTGAGAAGTTTCACCCAACTCAATCCCAATTAAAGTAGTCATTAACCCAACACATTAGTTTTTAGAGTGATGAGATACACATGATAATCCAAGTACTAGATACTCAAGACATCCATAACCGGGGACACGACTAATCATGATTAGTTTGTACACTCTGCAGAGGTTTGCGCACTTTTCCCCACAAGACTCGATCTCCTCCGTTGGGATTCTCGCACTACGTGATGTTTGAGAAACGGACGACCGAGACATAGTCTTTCAGAAGCGCTAGCACCTTACGATCGGGTAGACAGTACCAACCTACATCCCCTACATCTGCTAGTCTACCACTGTAAGAGTTCGCACGACTTAGTCAACTATGCTAGAGCCCATAGTAGCTTGTGGCTGCACACGGAAGTTTCTAGTATGAATAATCTCATGATCCCTTTGAGCCTGGGTGGCGGTCCATAAAGAAAAACAGGCAATCATTGGAATACCCAGGTGCCTCAATCCACCCAGATGTGTATTAAAGTAGCCACCTTAAGTTGAACCATTAATTAACAACTCACATGTGTCATGGATTCACTGAAACCAAATCCACGTCTACGAGCATAGCATGGCAACCTAAGCATAACGTAGAAGTAACTACCAGGGGTTTGAAAATAATGCAGGTAATAGGTTCTACCTCAATCTACTTCCCAGACCCACAAGTTAGGAGATCCTACTCATGCAAGTGTTTGAGGATATAACTAATGCAATGAAAACTGGGTATTGGAAAGTATGATCAAAGTGTGAACTTGCCTTGCTGATGATCCACAAAACCTAGAGATTCAAAGTAGCAAGCGGCGCACTCCGGGTACTCTATCGCAAACAAAGAAGCATACAATAAGTACTCATCTAATGCACGGGTAAAACTCAAATAGGAGATCTAACCAGAAAGTTCAACTTAAGAACTCCGGTTGGCAAAAGAAACAACTCAAACGAAGCAACGAAAGTCAAACGACGAAAAGAACCAACTTCGTTTACCAATCTGGACCTTAGTCCCAAATTTACAGAAGCAAAAACTTGGTTGACTAGGTTAAATGGAAAGAGGGTTTCGAGACGAAACTCCAGGCGCTTGAATCGTTTGATTCCGATAAACGAGTGAAAAGTTAAACTAGAACGAAGATCGGATCAGAAATCGCGATCAGATAATAACCACGAAAATCCGAGAAAAGAAAAACTGACGAACAGCTTAACGAACGGACGTTCGTTAACTGGAACTAAATGGCAAAAGCGTTCGTTAAAACGAACGAACGGGTGAACGCTCGCTAAACAGCTAAATTGAAAAAAGCCGATCTAATAAAAAAACGAACTAAAGTTTTTCTTAAAAAAAATGGTTCAGTTTTCTTAAGAAAATCGGCGGGCGGCGCGGCTACCTCGTCAGACTCCGGCGGCGGGTGGCGTCAGCAGGCGGCAGCGGCTTCTGACGCAAGCGGCGGCGGCGGGTGCTGCGGCGGCGGGGCGGGGCGAGGCGATGGGTGAGGAGGCGGCGGGGTGGCGGCATTTATAGGTGGGGGAGGGGGGCGGCGTGACTTGGGGAAGGGGGCGCCGGCTCGGCCTCGGGAGGCGTGCCCCGGCCGGACTCGGCAGCGGCGGCGGGTCGGACTCCCGCGGGGAAGGCGGTGGGCGGCGTGCGCTCGGCCTGGCTCGGCTGGGCCTTCAGCCCAGTCAGGCGCGGGATTTTTTTTAAACAAAACCGCCGGATCTAAGAAAAAATCTATAAAATAAAATAAAATTCTAAAAATGCCAAAACGAATTTTCACCGTCTAAATAAAATATTTAGAACAAGATGAACATTTTTCTTGGCCCTAAATGCATTTTTGAAAACGTGCAATTTTTCCTAAATTCAAATAAAATAGCAAAAACTCTAAAATAAAAACGTTTTTTTATTAAATCCCCAGTACTTCTTTATTTTGGGAGAGTCATTTTACTCCCTCTCTCATATTTTCATTTTAGAAATACTTGAAGATAAAATAAATAAAATCAATGATCCTATTTTCAAAATTTGAGTAAAACTCCAATATGAAACTAACGAAATCCCCAACTCTCTCTGAGGGTCCTTGAGTTGCGTAGAATTTATAGGATCTACCAAAAGCAAGAAAATATGATATGCATTGATGATCTAGTGTATAATATTCCAAATTAAAAAATTTGGGATGTTATATTAGCGATTGCCGCATTTTATGAAATCTAGCAAATGGATATCAAAACTGCATTCCTTATGGATTCCTTAAAGAAGAGTTGTATATGATGCAACCAGAAGGTTTTGTCGATCCTAAAGGTGCTAACAAAGTGTGCAAGCTCCAATGATCCATTGATGGACTGGTGCAAGCCTCTCAGAGTTGGAATATATGCTTTGATAGTGTGATCAAAGCATATGGTTTTATAGAAACTTGCGGTGAAGCCTGTATTTACAAGAACGTGAGTGGGAGCACTGCAGTCTCTCTGATAATTATATGTGAATGACATATTGTTGATCGAAAATGATGTAGAATGTTCTGGAAAGCATAAAGGATTGTTTAGAAGAGTTTTTCAATAAAAGACTTGGGCACCAAGATCTATAGAGATAGATTAAGACGCTTGATAAGATTTTCAATGAGTACATACCTTAATAAGAATTTCAAGAAGTTCAAAATAGATCAGTCAAAGAAGGAGTTCTTGCCTGAGTTGTAAGGTATGAAGTTGAGTAAGACTCAAAACCCGACCACGGCAGAAGATAAAGAAAGAATGAAAGTCATTCCCTATGCCTCAACCATAGGTTCTATAAAGTATGCCATGCTGTGTGCCAAACCTGTTGTGTACCTTGCCATGAGTTTGGCAAGGAGGTACAATAGTGATCCAGGAGTAGATCACTAGACAACGGTCAAAATTATCCTTAGTTACTAGATGACTAAGGAAATGTTTCTCGATTATGGAGGTGATAAAGAGTTCGTCGAAAAGAGTTACAATGATGCAAGCTTTGACACTAATCCAAATGACTCTAAGTATCAATCTGGATGCGTATTGAAAGTGGGAGCAATTAGCTAAATTAGCTCCATGCAGAGCATTGTAGACATAGAAATTTGCGAATTACATACGGATCTGAATGTAACAGACCCGCTGACTAAACTTCTCTCATGAAGCAAAACATGATCACACCTTAGTATTCTTTGGGTGTTAATCACATGGCGATGTGAACAAGATTATTGACTCTAGTAAACCCTTTGGGTGTTGGTCACATGGCGATGTGAACTATGGGTGTTATTCACATAACGATGTGAATTATCGGTATTAAATCACATGGCGATGTGAACTAGATTATTGACTCTAGGGCAAGTGGGAGACTGAAGGAAATATGCCCTAGGGGAAATAATAAAGTTGTTATTTATATTTCCTTATATCATGATAAATGTTTATTATTCATGCTAGAATTGTATTAACCGGAAACTCAGTACACGTGTGAATACATAGACAAAACAGAGTGTCCTTAGTATGCCTCTACTAGACTAGCTCGTTAATCAAAGATGGTTATGTTTCCTAACCATAGACATGAGTTGTCATTTGATCAATGTGATCACATCATTACAAGAATGATGTGATGGACAAGGCCCATCCGTTAGCTTAGCAACTTGATCGTTTAGTTTTACTGCTATTGCTTTCTCCATGACTTATACATGTTCCTATGACTATGAGATTATGCAACTCCTGAATACCGGAGGTACACCTTGTGTGCTATCAAACGTCACAACGCAACTGGGTGATTATAAAGATGCTCTAAAGGTGCCTCCAAAGGTGTTTGTGGTGTTGGCATAGATCGAGAATAGGATTTGTCACTCCGAGTGTCGGAGAGGTATCTCTGGGCCCTCTCGGTAATACACATCATAATAAGCCTTGCAAGCAAATGACTAATGAGATAGTCACGAGATGTTGTATTATGGAACGAGTAAAGATACTTGCCGGTAACGAGATTGAACTAAGTATGATGATACCGACGATTGAATCTCGGGCAAGTAACATACCGATGACAAAGGGAACAACGTATGTTGTTATGCAGTTTGACCGGTAAAGATCTTCGTAGAATATGTGGGAGCCAATATGAGCATCCAGGTTCCGCTATTGGTTATTGACCGAAGATAAGTTTCGGTCATGTCTACATAGTTCTCGAACCCGTAGGGTCCGCATGCTTAACGTTCGATGACGATCGGTATTATGAGTTTATGTGTTTTGATGTACCAAAGATTTTTCGGAGTCCCGGATGAGATCACGGACATGACGAGGAGTCTCGGAATGTCCGAGACATAAAGATTCATATATAAGACGATAGTATTTGGACACCGGAAGTGTTTTGGGGGTACCGGGTACGTATCGGGTCACCGGAAAGGGGTTCCACGCACCCCCGGTCAAGATATGGGCCTTATTGGGCCTAGGGCGGGACAGACCAGCCCCTAATGGGCTGGTGCGCCCCATATATGTCCCAATAGGGTGGGGGAAAGGAAAGCAAGAGGAGATAAAGGAAGGGGGGCAATTTGGCCTCCCCTTTCCTTCTCTCCCCCTTCTCTTTCCTTCTCCCTCCGGAAAACATGGAAGGGGGGGGGGGCTAATAGGATTAGGCCCCAAGTAGGATTCCTCCTACTTGGGGCGCACCTCCTGCTGCTCCCTCCCCTCCCACCTATATATATGTGCGGTGGGCACCGCTAGAACACACAAGTTGATTTGCAAGCCGTGTGCGGTGCCCCCCTCCACAGTTACAACCCTCGGTCATATCGTTGAAGTGCTTAGGCGAAGCCCTGCGACGGTAACTTCATCATCACCATCACCACTCCATCGTGTTGACGAAACTCTCTTGCGATGCTCAACCGGATCAAGAGTTCGTGAGACGTCATCGAGCTGAACGCGTGCTGAACGCAGAGGTGCCGTACGTTCGGTGCTTGGATCGGTTGGATCGCGAAGACGTTCGACTACATCAACCGCGTCACTAGACGCGTCCATTTCGATCTACGAGGTTACGTAGACACACTCTCCCCCTCGTTGATATGCTTCTCCTATTTAGATCTGGTGTGATCGAAGGTAAAATTTTGAAATACTACGTTCCCCAACAATAACTATTACACGAGGAATCGCATCCGACATAATTATCCATCACTGATCCAATGCCTACGAGCTTTTCACATATTACTTGTTGCTTAGTTATTTTTTTGCTGCTACTGTTACAATCACTACAAAACTACTATCGCTACTTTTACCACTGTTACCGTTACTTCTGTATTACCTTGCTACTAAAGACTTTGCTGCAGATATTAAGTCTTCCAGGTGTGGTTGAATTGACAACTCAACTGCTAATACTTGATAGTATTCTTTGGCTCCCCTTGTGTCGAATCAATAAATTTGGGTTGAATACTCTACCCTCAAAACTGTTGCGATCCCCTATACTTGTGGGTTATCAAGACTATTTTCTGGCGCCGTTGCCGGGGAGCATAGCTATATTCTTTAAGTCACTTGGGATTTATATCTGTTGATCACTATGAAGAACTTGAAAGACTCAAAAACCAAGATCTTTCCCTCAACTATGAGGGGAGGTAAGGAACTGGCATCTAGCTCTGCACTTGATTCACCCTCTGTTATGAGTAAATTTGCGACACCTATTCCTGCTATTGAATCTGATATGTCGCATGTTCTTGATGATGCCACTTCTGCTATGTATGATGAAACTACTTCTATGCTTGATAATACTATGCCACTAGGTGAATTTATTGATGAACAAATTGCTAGGGTTAGATAGAATGCAATCAATGAAACTGATAATATTGATGAAAGTGATGATGAAGATTCTCCCCCTAAATATGAATTGCCTGTTGTGCATGAGGGTTATGTTATGGATGAAGAAACTGCTAGAGACTTTCTTGCTTGCAATGATAGATATGATCTTAAGAAGCTATTAGCTAAGCTTAAAGAAAAGTCTTTGAATGCTAGAATGAAGTATGACCCTGCTTTTGCTACTTCACCTATCTATGTTCTTGATAAGGATTATGATTTCTCTATCGATCCTGAGTTAATTACTTTGGTTGAATCTGATCCTTTCCATGGCTATGAATCTAAAACTGTTGTGGCACATCTTACTAAACTGAATGATATAGCCACCCTATTCACCAATGAGGAAAAATTTCGTTACAATTATATCCTTAAGCTTTTTCCGTTCTCCTTGAAGGGTGATGCTAAGATATAGTTTAATTCTCTTGATCCTGGTTGTGTGCATAGTCCCCAGGATATGATTTATTACTTCTCTGCTAAATATTTTCCCGCTCATAAGAAACAAGCTGCCTTACGGGAAATATATAATTTTGTGCAAATTGAAGACGAGAGTCTTCCACAAGCTTGGGGGAGGCTTCTCCAATTACTTAATGCTTTGCATGATCATCCTCTTAAGAAAAATGAAATACTTGATATCTTTTATAATGGATTAACTGATGCTTCCAGAGACCACCTGGATAGTTGTGCTGGTTGTGTTTTCAGGGAAAGAAATGCTGATCAAGCTGAATTGTTGTTGAATAATATGTTGACCAATGAAAACAATTGGACACTTCCTGAACCAACTCTTATGCCAACTCCGAAGAAAAGGGTGTTCTGTTTCTCAGCCCTGAAGATATGCAAGAGGCAAAGAAATCTATGAAAGAAAAAGGTATTAAAGCTGAAGATGTTAAGAATTTATCACCTATTGAAGAAATACACGGTCTTGATAACCCGACACAGGTAGTAAAGGTAAATTCTCTCTATCGATTTGATGAAGGTGATATTCCTCGTTATAAGTCTGTTAGCCAATGTTTAGATGAGTTTGACAATTTTATTGTTAAACAAGAAAACTTCAATGCTTATGTTGGTAGACAATTGCAACACAATGCTTATATGATTGAATGCTTGAGTGATTATATGTCTAGAGTTAAAGGTGAACTGAAACTCATTAGTAAACATGCTTCTATGGTTACCACTCAAGTAGAACAAGTACTTAAAGCACAAAATGATTTGCTCAATGAGTTAACTAGTAAGAAAAATCATAATGCTATTAGAGTTGTGACTAGAGGTGGAAGAATGACTCAGGAACCTCTGTATCCTGAAGGCCACCCTAAGAGAATTGAGCAAGATTCTCAGAGAGCTAATGTAGATGCACCTAGTTCTTCTAAGAGGAAGAAAAAGAAAAATGATAGGACCTTGCATGCTTCTAGTGAACCTGTTGCTAACACACCTGAGAATCCCAATGATATCTCTATCTCTGATGCTGAAACACAATCTGGTAATGAACATGAACCTAGTGATAATATTAATGATGATGTTCATGAGGATGCTCAACCTAGAATAACGATTATGTAGAGATTGAACCTGCTGTTGATCTTGATAACCCACAATCAAAGAATCAATGTTATGATAAGAGAGACTTTGTTGCTAGGAAGCACGGTAGGGAAAGAGAACCATGGGTTCAGAAACCCATGCCTTTTCCTCCTAAACTATCCAAGAAAAAGGATGATGAGGATTTTGAGCGCTTTGCTGAAATGATTAGACCTATCTTTTTGTGTATGTGTTTGACTGATATGCTTAAAACAAATCCTTATGCTAAGTATATGAAAGATATTATCAAAAATAAAAGAAAGATACCTGAAGTTGAAATTTCCACCATGCTTGCCAATTACACTTTTAAAAGTTGATATACCAAAGAAGCTAGGAGATCCAGGAGTACCAACTATACCATGCTCCATTAAAAGAAACTGTGTTAAAACTGCTTTATGTGATCTTGAAGCTGGTGTCAGTGTTATGCCTCTCTCTTTATATCGTAGACTTGATTTGAATAAGTTTACACCTACTGAAATATCTTTGAAAATGGTCGATAAATCAACTGCCATACCTGTTGGTATTTGAGAGGATGTGCCTCTTGTGGTTGCAAATGTTACTATTCTAACAGACTTTGTTATACTTGATATTCCCGAGGACGATAGTATTTCTATTATCCTTGGTAGACCCTTTTTGAATACTGCAGGGGCTGTTATTGATTGCAACAAAGGCAATGTGACTTTTCATGTCAATGGTAATGAGCATACGGTACACTTTCCGAGGAAACAACCTCAGGTTCACAGTATCAATTCTATTGGAAAAATTTCAATGATTACTATTGGAGGTTTTGAATTTCCTCTTCCTACTGTCAAGAAGAAATATGACATTCTTATTGTTGGGGACATACATATCCCCATTGAGGTAACCTAGCATTATTCGAAAATTCTCCGGTTTCATGTTGTTCGGAAAGAGTTTGTTAAGAAGACTTGATCAACCTTGTTAATGGATTCCTTTTGATGAGCATGAGATGGTTGAATTTAGAAAGCACAACTTTTTGTACCCTCCTTTTACTTTCAGTTATTTAGATTAAAGAAAGCAAAAATAGTATTTTCTGTCTGTTTTCTGAGTTAACCGTGCAATAAAAAATACCCCGAAAATAAAAGTTCTCCAAATGCCCCGAAAATGAAATATGATTTTTTCTAGAATATTTGAGAATATTTGGCACTAAGAACACAACAGGGGGAGCCAGCACCTGGCCATGAGGGTACAGGGTGCGCCCACCCCCTGGGCGCGCCCCTGCCTCATGGGCCCCACATGGCCCCCCTCCACTTACTCCAGCACCCACACACTCCTTCTTCCTCCCCAAAAAATCACCAACCAGCTCAAGCACCAGTTCTAGCTCATTTTGCTGCCATTTTCGATCTCCTTTCTCAAAGCTCCATTCACACAACTGTTTGGGGAGATTGTTCTTCGGTATGTGACTCCTCCAATGGTCCAATTAGTTTTTGTTCTAGTACTTTATTTATTGCAAATCTTGTTGCTTAGGTGACCATGTTCTTGAGCTTGCATGTCAAA
>LR738715.1:498948703-498969993 GCA_902687465.1 Secale cereale
ATCCACATGCATGCGGGTTAGCTAGCTAGTTTCCCTTTACTAATTAACCTTCTTGTGTTTCCAAGGTCCCGTGAATATTCCACCACCTATACTAGAAAAATTTTATAACTAAGGGGGAGATGACGACGGTGATGATCACGATCATGAGGACGAGCAGGACCCATATACTGAGTGGTGCCTGGCAACTTATTTCGATGGATCACCTCTTCTAGTTTGTATACAGGGCACTGCTGATGTTAGTAAGGAATCATGTGTTGTTTCGCATGGTCTCACTCTCCGAACCTATTCCAACATCCGTTGCAGGGTATTCGGGGTGGATACTAGTGTGCTAGCGCCAACACCTTCGCCTTGGTTCAGTATTGATAGTCTTGGAGAAAACTCGCTCTTCCTTGGACAAAACTATCCAATGATGGTGAAAGGCGATCCAGCTGCTGTTGACACAACGTTACTACCTTTTATAAGAAGCAACTGTATCTATACCTCAGACATTGCTATGCTTCCCTACCGTGGCTCTCACAATATGGGTATTGAAATAAGCCGCTTCAGCCTGAATGATCAGTCTTGCGTTGGTCTCGAGATTGACAGTAGCTGGCCCTTCCTAGAGAATCACTTCTGGTTCAAAGCAAGCGTTTCCAATGCCAACGATTGGTTGAGGTGAATTTCATTTCATCGCTTTCTTATTTGTTGTGTGAGAAAAACTTCACTATACTAGAATGTTTTGTTGGAAATGATCTATAATGCAACATGTATCCTCATTGTCATTGTGGGTTGATGACTTGTTGTATGTAAACAATGGTACATTTGCATATGCGTCCATCAACTCACGCCTGCTAGTGGTGTCCATATGAACAGTGCTAGTGGTTTTAGTTGCAAAAATTAGATAGTGCTAGTGATTTTTAGCTGCATATTTTGACAAATCGCTGTGTTACAAGGTTGACAAATGGCAATGTTACTACATAAACAAATGTCAATCTTTCCAGTTTGAGAAATGGCAACATACCCAATATGACAGATGCAAATCTTACCCAATTGTTTCTACGTGGTTGCACATGGGTCATCCAAAACAATCGTTTGCGTTGAAGGGATGCACAAATCCTCCGCTGTGAATTTTCCATAGCTCTCACTTTGCATATGGGTGTTCTATCTAAAATGTTTGCGATCAAGAGCTGCACAAATCCTGCCTGGCACATTATCCTTTGGCTTCTTGGGGAAGTTGTCGGTTTGCATACGGGTGTTCTAACTAAAACCTTTGCGATGAGTGTTCTATATTTAAAAACCATTGACGGTTTTTTTCAAAAGGAAATCGTTTGATAAGTCACTACATTAAGAGAGAAAATGCAAGTTCGTTCAAACCATATCTTTCACACTGCGAATTTATATTCATATGATCGAGAATTCGAGATACAATATTAAACCCCCAAAAAAACTATTTCCGGCGACGGCGGAGGCAGCGTGCCGCATCGTCATTGTCGTTGTCGTCCTCCGGGATGCCGTTGTTGAAGTCTTCAAGGCAACAAAAAATGTTCTTCACTTGCAAATCAAACATCATGTCGTCGCGCGATCGACGGGCGGGGCGCGGTAGGACGGCAACTAGCACCACTGAGAGGTGGCGGTCGACGGCAGCGGCCCATGCCGCTGAGGTGGGCGCGCGCACATGCATAGGCGCGGCGGGTGCAGCCAAATGCACGGGGACCGGCACCACGGTGGGTGGAGGGGTGCACACGCACAGGGGCACGGGCGCGGCGGGTGCAGCCAAACACACGAAGGTTGGCACCACGATGGGTGGAGGGGCGCGCACGGGCACGGGCACGGGCGCTGGCGCTGGCATGTACACGAGTTCGCGCGGGTCCGCGGAGACCTCGATGACGCTCGCGGCTTCCAGCTCTGCGATAGTGCTCGGTCACCAGCCCATCAATACTACGGGGATGGTCGCTAGCGCGGGCGCGGGGATGGGAGCTGGGACGGGAGCGGGGGCAGCAACCGCCGCGGCCAGCTCGTTCTGGGCCATGTCCATGAGGTCCCATTCCTCCTTATTTTCTATCTCTTACGGCTCGGAGTCGACTTAACCAAACTTGAAGACTAGTGGCACATGATCATTCTACGCCATGGCATCGGTGGAGGTCTGCGGGAGGGAGGGGAATGAGAGGCGAATAGTAAGGCCACCCATATTAAACAGCGGCTCGGGCGCCATTAATGGAGAGGAAGGTGGGCGGCCATGGAAGTCAAAGGGCTCGCTTCCCAGTGAGCATGCGCAGCGTACAACTCGCACGCTTCCCGGTGAGCCTGCGCATTGGAGGACAGCTTGCATGCCTCTCGGTCAGCCTGCACACCGGACTCCGCTCGCACCCCTCCCGTTCAGTCAAGGTCAATCAGCTGTCCGCACAGCACCTCCTATAGCCATTAAAACGAAGACACGTCGCGTCACGTGAGTGGTTAACAGAACGCACACGATTTGAATTATACAAACGTTTGAGATATTAAAGTGACAGCTATTTTTTCAAAATGCCTTTGTTGGCTTTTATTCGAGTGCACCTTCTCTCAAAATGGGCACGAAAAATACCACAACATGTCGGGTTCCATTCCATAATAGCATGCCAAGTTTCATGAATTTTAGACGAGTTCTGGCTTTACTAGAATTTAAAAAACAAAGTATCTCAACATTTGCCGGCAATCAACGGTGCGCTGGTGTTTGAAATTCATTCCCGTTTCTTGCATGGGACCTAAGCATGCACCCAAGGACGCATATTTGATTTTTCAGCCAATTTATATGCATTAGAGCATGTGCATGTAGTTCAATTTGAATTATGAACATAAATGCATTGAAAACTAAATTAATGCATAAAAATGTCCAAACGAACCCCCCAAACCCCCAAAAATTGACACAACGCTCCTGTTGTTCTATGTTGACACTAGGAAAAAAAATTAAAATCGAGAAGAGGCAACGGATATCGTTTCGTCCAGAAAGGTGAAACGTTCCCTACCGAAACCATTAGGCTTGTTGTGAGAAGCTCCAGTTTGTGTGAAGCATATACCCAAACCTGCCCCAAATGGGACATTTTTTTTAGCACGACATGTTGATGCCGCTCCATGACAGCATGCCATGTTTCATGAATTTCAGACGACCTTTGGATTTACTAGAATTAAAAAACCAGGTATCTCAATGTTTGTGGCCGAGTGACCGTGGAAGGGTGTTTGACATTCATTCCCATTTCTTGCATGGGACCTAAGCATGCACCAAAGGACACTGATTTGAATTTTCAACCAATTTATATGCATTAGAGCATGTGCATGTAGTTCAAATTTGAATTATGCACATAAATGCATAGAAAACTCAGTTAATGAATAAAAATGTCCAAGTGAACCCCGAAAAATCCCCAAAATTGACACAACGCTCATGTTGTTCTATGTTGACCCTAGGAAAAAAATTGAAATCGATAAGAGGCAAAGTATATCGTTTTCATCCAGAAAGGTGAAACGTTCCCTACCGAAACCATCAGGCTTTTTGTGAGAAGCTCTGGTTTGTGAGAAGCATATACCCAAACCTGCCCCAAATGGGACAATTTTTTTACCACGGCATGTTAATGACGCTCCATGACAGCATGGCAAGTTTCATGAATTTTAGAAGAGCTTTGGATTTACTAGAATTAAAAAACCAGGTATCTCAATGTTAGCGGCCGAGTGACGTTGGTAGGGTGTTTGACATTCATTCTCATTTCTTGCATGGGACCTAAGCATGCACCCAAGGACACGGATTTGATTTTTCAACCAATTTATATGCATTAGAGCATGTGCATGTAGTTAAAATTTGAATCATGCACATAAATGCATCGAAAACTCAGTTAATGTATAAAAATGTCCAAGCAAACCCAAAAAAATCTCAAAAATGACACAATGCTCCTGTTGTTCTATGTTGACACTAGGAAAAAAATTTGAAATCGAGAAGAGGCAACAGCTATCGTTTAGTCCACGAAGGTCAAAACGTTCCCTACCGAAACCATCAGGATTGTTGTGAGAAGCTCTGGTTTGTGAGAAGCATATACCCAAACCTGCCCCCAAATGGGACAAAATTTTTGCCACGCCATTTTGATGCCGCTCCATGACAGCATGCCAAGTTTCATGAATTTCAGACGAGCTTTGAATTTACTAGAATTAAAAAACCAGGTATCTCAATGTTTGCGGCAGAGTGCCATGGCAAGGTGTTTGACATTCATTCCCATTTCTTGCATGGGACCTAAGCATGCACCCAAGGACACGGATTTGAATTTTCAGCCTTATATGCATTAGAGCATGTGCATGTAGTTCAAATTTGAATTATGCACGTAAATGCATAGAAAACTCAGTTAATGCATAAAAATGTCCAAGCGAACCCCGAAAAATCCCAAAAGTTGACACAACGCTCCCGTTGTTCTGTGTTGACACTAGGAAAACATTTGAAATCAAGAAGAGGCAACGGATATCATTTTCGTCCAGAAAGGTGAAATGTTCCCTACCAAAATCATCAGGCTTGTTGTGAGAAGCTCTGGTTTGTGAGAAGCATATACCCACACCTGCCCCAAATGGGACAATTTTTTTACCACGACATGTTGATGCCGCTCGATGACAGCATGCCAAGTTTCATGAATTTCAGACGAGCTTTGGATTGACTAGAATTAAAAAACCAGGTATCTCAATGTTTGCGGCCGAGTGACCGTGGCAGGGTGTTTGACATTCATTCCCATTTCTTGCATGTGACCTAAGCATGCACCCAAGGACATAGATTTGAATTTTCAACCAATTTATATGCATTAGAGCATGTGCATGTAGTTCACATTTGAATTATGCACATAAATGCATAGAAAACTCAGTTAATGTATAAAAATGTCACGAACCCCGAAAAATCCCAAAAATTGACACAACGCTCCTATTGTTCTATGTTGACACTAGGAAAAAGAATTGAAATCGAGAAGAGGTAACGGATATCGATCTAGAAAGGTGAAACGTTCGCTACCGAAACCATCACACTTGTTGTGAGAAGCTCTGGTTTATGAGAAGCTTATACCCAAACCTGCCCCAAATGGGACAAATTTTTTTACCACGACATGTTGATGCCGCTTCATGATAGCATGCCAAGTTTCATGAATTTCAAACGAATTTTGGATTTACTAGAATTACAAAAGCAAGTATGTCGACGTTTGTCGGAGAGCC
Source organism: Secale cereale (assembly GCA_902687465.1). Taxonomy (NCBI): domain Eukaryota; kingdom Viridiplantae; phylum Streptophyta; class Magnoliopsida; order Poales; family Poaceae; genus Secale; species Secale cereale. Next base: position 498,953,888 of record LR738715.1, read on the forward strand.
ACGATGCTGTGGTGTTCGAATTTCATCCCCATTTCTTGCATGGGACATAAGCATAAACCCATGGACACATATACGATTTTACAACCCATGTTGGTGCACCGGAGCATGTGCGTGTACTTTAATTTTGAATTGTGCACCTGAAATGGCTAGAAAACCAATTTAATGTATAAAATGTTCAAAAGGATCCTGAATAATTCCAATTCTTTTACGACACACATATATTTGCATGTTCACTGCATATAAAATTTCTAGCAATTCAAACATTGTCCATTGCCGTTGTGACCCCATTATGTAATTCAAATCAAGATGAAAAATGAAGTAGATCGCACACAGTTTATTGTCACCAACCGTGTGAGATGCTCGTTTTGTTTAATTAAGAGATCGACGAGCACCAGCCGTAGTAGTACTCTTTGTTTTGTTTAATTAAGAGCGCCGATCTTTAATTTGTTAGTGTAATGTTTAGGTTAGCTAGCTATGTTTAATTGCTGAACTTGCTCGATTAAGAAGTGTGGGTGTGATGTAGCCTCCTTTGTGTACCCAAATCATGTAATGACATGGATGACCACTGTAAGCATGGAAATTCGAACCAAATTTTTTGATGTTCAAACTCATCACACACGGGTCAAGCTATCTGAATTGTTTGTGATGTTCACATATTGTACACAGTTCTGAATAAGGGACAGTGTCTGATGACACATTGCACACCAGTTTTTTTGCTGAAGCGATTCCAAATTTCCGGCTTCCGTGGAAATATCTACCTCCCCGTCCCCTCCCCCTTACCAAAAGCCACATTTCCCATGTTTCCGCCTTCCTTTCCAAGTCGAAACCTTCACTGCTTGCTTGTAGTGCCGCCTCCTCGCCGGCGACCCTCCTTCAGGCAGGTAATGCACACCCGACCCCCATCCGCCTCCTCCTTCCACATCCCACATGCCCCGACTACCGACGCAAGCGTGACACCTTCCACCCAAATCACCTACCCCTCCACCAAATAAGCGCCGCCCTAAGCCATGGTGCATGCAGCATAGCCAGGATCTCAAGGAGCATTTGGCAGCGGTGAATCAAATCGCGGCCGCACGCGTGGATGGGGTCGCGATGGCTGCCATTCGTGCCGACCCCCAGATCTTGGAGGAGCACCTCACCGTCGAGGCCACTATCGACGCCTCACGCACCGACGCCGCGACACAGTTGGCTGCTTTAAACGACAATTTGTCGCATTTTCTAGAGGCCACCATCGGTGCCTTTGACGAAGACTACGAGGTGTTTTCTCAGCGTGCACATGCTTACCTCATCTAGAGAGCCAGCAGGTTGGTGCCCAAAGTGGCTTAGGCAACTCACCACTACGACGAGGGCACCCATGAAGCGGAGGCCTCGCCCTCTTCCATGTCCAAGGAGCCAATCGTCATCGATATCTCCGACAATGAGGAGTAGCTTGTCTTATTAGCTCACTATAAGGACCCATTGAGGGAGTACTGTATTCAGGGGTCCTCGGGCATCCGGGTCATTGAAGCTAGGCCGTATTGGTGGGCCACAAAAATAAGAAGCAGAAGACTCTCCCCCGTATTCGGTCAGGATTCCTATGTACGTAGAAAGGCAAGCGTAGAGTCCGGATGTATCAATTACTTCCTCCCCAAATCACCCTTGTACCCTAGGTCCCCTTTGGCGTGTATATAAGCCGTGGGGGTTTAGTCTATAGAGGGGATCATCAACATCACAATATCCTCATAGGCTAGACTTTAGGGTTTAGCCATTACGATCTCGAGGTAGATCAACTCTTGTATTCATATTCATCCATATTAATATAGCAGGAAGTAGGGTATTACCTCGATTGAGAGGGCCTGAACCTGGGTAAACATCGCGTCCCTAGCCTGGTTTGACACCGACAATGGTGCTTTCATTGAGAGCTCTGATGTGCGCTCGCAATGAGCGATCGATGGCTCGTCTCATCATCAGCGACAGGATCACCCTCGGAAACAAGTCGGCCATTGGCCAGATTCTCCAGCTCAACGCATTTGCTATATGCGCTTGCATGGCCTCAGGGCCGACCGCACTCCTTGCGGTCATCGAGCACTACCCCTATGTTGAATCCGGCCACTCCGATGACGCGACCTCGGCAGATCTCTCACCCTTAAATGAGCTACTGGACTGCATCGCCGCACTGGGGCTTTCATCGCCTGGAGATCAGATCGGACTTAAATCCGGTCATGATGAGATCGATCCCTTCCCGATCACTCATCTAGTGGCAGCAGTTGAGGACGGAGCCGAAGAGACTTCTCCTCTCGAGACAGAGACCGTTACAGTTTGGATCTCCGAACCCTTCGAGCCGAACACGCCCCTGTCGGGAGGCACTTTATGTTCTTTGAGCTCTGGGGCTGACGCCGGGCCCGTGAGACGATTAGATCATGTCGAACCCGGATCCTCCCCATCGTAGGTTGTCAAAACCCTGAATACCACTTTCGGTCGGGACCTAAAATTACCAACACCCACCCACCCTGGGAAAAACTCTCCAAGTAAATCTGAATTTCCGGACATAGATGATCTCGCGAACATACAACAGTAGCCCGAGGAAACAGTCAACCACTTCTGGGCCAGATTCTTGCTTGTTAAAAACAAGATCAGGGACTGTTACAACAACGAGGTGGTCTCTCTATTTTACCGCAACTACACGGACGAGGGAGTCTTGAACGCCCTCAACCGACGTCGTGTTCTGAGTTTCACAGAACTGTCGCATTTAGTACAAAAGTACCGCGCAATGGAAAACACTTGGAAAGCCCAGAATATACCTCTTGAACAGTCCATATCTGGACAGTACACTATCAAGGTTAAACGGACATACCCTAGCAGGTCGTCCGATAATATGCCTACTAGCAAGAAGAACAAACCTTTTTTAAGGCACATGTCCGTACTGGACGAACTGCTTGATACACCTTGCCAAATACATGCAGCCCCGGACAATATCCCAAACCATTACCTTAGAGCGTGTTGGGTACTCCGACAGGTAGCAAAGAGCGGTGCGACAATCCTTGCTACCGCCTTATCAGTGGAGAAAGACATCAATATCTTTACTTTCTTCGAGACGTTCTCCTCAAACAACCAACGCAAGAGAGCGAATCGCGAACTTGCCGAGGTTTACCAAATTAGCTCTGCAAGCCCATGGAGCGACATGGCAATTAGTTTTTCCGCCGAAGACGCACCCCGAGTCCGTCCGATCCGAGAAACAGCAGCTCTTGTACTAGACTCAATAGTGGACGGTTTTCGCCTCACTGAAGTAATTATGGACGGAGGAAGTGGACTAAACCTCATATATGAGGAAACACTTGCAAAAATGCAGATCGACAAATCCCGCATTGAGCACACTAGCACAACCTTTAGAGGAATTATACCCAGCCGCAAAGCCCGGTGTTCGGTAAGCATTAAGCTCGAAGTATTATTCGGCACATCCGATAACTACAGGTCAGAGGAACTGCTCTTCCGCATTGTTCCCTTTCATAGCGGATACGACGCCCTTCTAGGACGGGACGCTTTTTCACACTTTCAAACTATATTCCATTATGGGTACATGAAGCTTAAAATGCCAGGGCCCAATGGAGTGATCACATTAACAAGCGATCCGGATAGAGCACACTGCGCCGAGGATAAGACGACATCCTTAGCCTTAGAGGCATTATCTGAAGCCCTCGCGACTGAAGAATTAACTACCTTACGATCAATGGTGGACAAGGACGATGTAATCCTTGCCAAAAGATCAAAATCTACCTCCTTCAAGCCAGCAGATGAAATCATCAAATTCCAAGTGCACCCAACAGACCCTAACAGGACAGCGTCTATCGGGGCACAGCTGGATCCGGCGGTAGACAGCGCGTTACGCGCCTTCCTTCGAGAAAGTTGGGACATATTCACCTGACACCCTTCAGATATGCCGGGAATCCCATGCAGACGGCCGAACACAGCCTCAATATCATCAATGGGTTCAAACCAATCAAGCAGTCATTGCGACGGTTTTCTGAACCAAAAAGACAAGCAATGGGAGAAGAGCTAGCCAAGCTATTGGAAGCCGGATTCATCAGAGAAATTAAACACCCGGATTGGCTAGCCAACCTAGTAATGGCACCGAAGAAGGATAAATCCTGGTGCCTTTGCGTCGACTTCACAGACCTAAATACGGCCTGTCCCAAGGTTCCCTTTCCTTTACCCCGCATTGATCAAATTATCGATGCAATGGCCGGACACGACTCATTGTGCTTCCTTGATGCTTACTCCAGATACCATCAGATAAAGATGAAGGAATCCGACCAGGCTGCAACGACATTTATCACCTCGTACGGTCCTTTCTGTTTCAACACTATGCCCTTTGGACTTAAAAACGCTGGCGGCACATATCAATGCATGATTCAAACATGCTTAGAAAAATAAATTGGTAAAATAGTGGAGGCATATGTTGACGACGTAGTCGTTAAGACCAAACACGTCGAGACTTTGGTGGAAGATCTCCGCCTTACGTTTGCCAACCTTCAAGAATATGACATAAGGCTCAATCCGGAAAAATGCATTTTCGGCGTTCCAGTCGGAAAGCTATTAGGGTTCATCGTATCCCATAGAGGAAACAAAGCTAACCCAGCTAAAATCCGGTCCTTGTCAGAGCTCAAAATACCAACCGGCCTCAAGCGAGTGCAAACACTAGCGCTGCGTAGCGGCCTTAAGCCGCTTCATCTCCAGGTTAGGAGAAAAGGCATCGCCACTTTATAGATTGCTACGACGCACTGACAATTTCGAATGGACGGACGCGACCACAGCTGGATTGGAAGAAATAAAAACTCTACTAGCGAGAAACCCAATCCTAGCCGCCCCCGGTGTTGGCGAACTAATGCTGCTGTATATATCAGCCACTCACCAGGTAGTGAGTGCCGTGCTCGTCGTCGAATGAGCCGAAGAGGGACATAAATTCCCCGTTCAAAAACCCATATACTATGTATCCGAGGTTCTGACACTGTTGAAGTCACGGCACCCCCACTATCAGAAATTTGCCTATGCGGCCTTCATGTCATCTCGAAAACTTCGACACTACTTTTAAGATTGTTCGATCACAGTGGCAACCGAAGTACCACTCAACAACATTATTAACAATAAAGACGCTACTGGACGCATAGCCTAATGGGCCGTCCAGCTCTTACCGTTCGAAATATCTTATAAGCCATGCCGGACTATTAAATCCCAGGTGTTGGCTGACTTTGTCATATAATGGACCGAAGCCCAACTCCCTAAAGAGTACGGCTCATACTCCCACTGGACAATGTACTTCGATGGTTCCAAAATGTTAGCCGGATTGGGGGCCGACGTAATATTGATATTTCCAACTGGGGATACAGTCTGGTACGTTCTGCAAATTATGTACACGGACTCGAATAATGCGACCGAATATGAGGCCCTATTGCATGGTCTCCGCCTAGCTGCATCCATGGGCATACAACGCCTCGAGGTACGCGGAGACTCAAACCTCACTATCTCCCAAATTAACAGAGATTTTGATGCGAAGGATTCAAAAATGGCAGCTTATCGCAATGCTATATTAAAAATATCGGCTAGATTCAAGGGGTTGGAATTCCATCACGTAGCCCGGGATAATAACCAGGCCGCCGACGTACTCACCCTTATGGGCGCTAAACGCGAGCCCATCCCGCCTAACACCTTTGTGGAAAGGCTATTTAAGCCATCAGTAACATGGCAGGATGCAGGTGGCGATACGAATTCAGATTCGAATACACCCCCGGCCGAACTTAACCAAGACGTCATCGGAGATCAAGACATGGAAATAACTCCTTTGACTCACGAGATCATGGCTGTCATAGCCCCCTGGACAGAGCCCTTCCTAGCTTACCTTAAAAGGCAGGAGCTCCCCGATGACCAAAATGAGGCCCGTCGCACAATCCGACGTTCTAAAGCCTATAAGATTCACGAAGGTGAACTATATAAGAAAAGCACTACTGGTGTTCTACAAAGGTGCATCTCAGAAGAGGAGGGAAGGAAAATTCTCACTGAAATACACGCTAGAACGTGCGGCCTTCATGCCGCAGCCCGGGCGCTCGTAGGCAAAGGTTTTCGAGCTGGCTTTTTCTGGCCCACTGCTCGAGCAGATGCCCAAACCTTAGTCTAACACTGCGTTGGCTGCCAGCTTTTTGCAAATCGAATTCACATGCCTCCCACCGCTCTGAGAACAATCCCCATTACTTGGCCTTTTGCGGTCTGGGGGCTTGATATGGTCGGACCCCTTAAAGGGGAAGCCATAAAAAGAAATACTTACTGGTAATGGTAGATAAATTCACTAAATGGATAGAAGCCAAGCCAGTAAAAACAGCTGAGGCAGGGCCTGTGATAGATTTTATATCCGGCGTAGTACACCATTACAGTATCCCGCACAACATTATCACAGATAATGGCACAAACTTCACAGCTGATGAGGAAAAAAATTAGCGCGCAAAGTTAGGTATTAAACTTGACTATGCCTGTATACCATCCTCAAACAAACGGTCAAGTCGAAAGAGTCAATGGTCTGATAATGAGCGGCATTAAACCCCGACTAGTGCGCTCCCTACGGGAGTCTGATAAACACTGGGTCGAAAAACTTGACTCCGTACTCTGGGGGCTGCGGACCACACCTAATCGCACGATCGGATACACACCTTTTTTCATGGTGTACGGCGCAGAGGCCGTTCTGCCCTGCGACATTATTCATAGCTCACTTCAAGTGCGCATGTACGAGGAGAGATAAGCCGAGCTAGATCGGCAGGACGACCTAGATAGACTTGAAGAGGAGCGCGATATAGCGCAAGCCCGTTCTGCGTTTTATCAACAACAGACTAGGCGATTCCAGAGCAGAGAAGTGCAGGCCAAGACATACAACATCGGCGGACTCGTTTTACGCCTCCCGGAGAAGAAAAAGGACAAGCTCAAACCAAAATGGGAGGGCCCCTTCATTATCGATGAAGTACTCACCGGTGGAGCCTATTGCCTTCGCAATGCACATGACAACCGCCTTGAGCCGAACCCGTCGAACGCTGCCAGGCTCCGACGATTTTATGGATAGTTCGGTAGCAATTTTTTCATCCTTACAAGTTAGGTCTTGTATTTTACCTTTTATTTTTTCTCCTTTCCTTTTTACATTTTTCTCTCATTGGCAAGCATTCGGCTCGCCCGAACTGCCATAGGATAAGTACATATTCGAATGTATCTACCTCAAATATACCTGGGGGCTTCTTTAACGATGCCCATTACCAATAAAGCTTATTGCTTAAAATGTCATATGTTTTATACAATCCTTCCTTGCCATTATATGCACCATTATGACTTAAGTTCTGGCCAAGCTGGATTGCCTGGCTCCTATGCTTACCCCTACGTTTCCGATTGTTCGGCTAGGGCGTAAAGGGAGCACCTCTGCGATTGTTACAACCGGGTAATCCGGACATGTACCTCAGACTGGGTGAAGCCAAAAGCTAGCGCTCTTAAGGGAATGATCGGTCGGTGGATACACGACATATCACATTTTAAAGCATATTTTAAACTACCACATGATATGGCATCCTACAATCCTTTTCATAGGATCAAAAGCCTAGGCCCGCATCTGTATGCACGCCGACCTAGGGAAAGGAACTCCTAACGGAACTATTCTATCAGGAAGATGTTTCTTACATTAAATAGTAATATAACATAACTCCCCGAACACAGTTTGTCTGTTTAAGCAATTATGACCGGATTGCCTGGTTTCCGAACATATCACGTGTTTACCATAGATGTAGTATTCGGAAGCACTCTAGCCTTTGGGTTTATGGAGGTTAAAGCAGATGGTCGGCCATGACAACCTTTCCATAAATTCGGCTGGAGATAAGTTTGATGGTAAAAGTACATTAATACATAGAATCAAACGACTACTCTTTTTCTATTCCCTCTATAAGGCTGTCTAGTTTACAATCCTGTTGGGAAAGCTTGGCAGCTGTCTCTACTTGGTCATATACCAAATGCGGAGGAATTTCTTGTCCATCGGACCCTTGAGGTCCCACGTGGGCCATATGATTTGGATCAAGACGAGTGTAGCGCGTCTTCACCATGGCCCAGGCTTCTCGAGCACCCATGCGACATGCTGATGCTTTCCACGGTTCGAAGCGGCGTCAAGCCCCTTTGAACAGGTCTGCCAAGTCCTCCATAATTTCTGGAGGCGAGTTGCCTGGCCATAAAGCCCTGGCCATACTCTTCATGGCCTTCCGAGCCTGCTCGTGGACCCTGGAAAGCTCTTGCAGCACGTCAACCTCAAAACCAGACACTCCTCCTTTGGGCTGCCCAGTTAACAAACTGATACGTCTCCAACGTATCTATAATTTTTGATTGTTCCATGCTATTATTTATCATGTTTTGGATGTTTAATGGGCTTTGTTATACACTTTTATATTATTTTTGGGACTAACCTATTAACCCAAAGGCCCAGTCCAGATTGCTGTTTTTTGCCTATTTCAGGGTTTTATAGAAAAGGAATATCAAACGGAGTCCAAACAGAATGAAACTTCGGGAGAGATATTTTTGGAGCAAAATACGCACGGGAGACTTGAGAACCACGGAGTAGGGCACACATGGCGTCCACGAGGGTGGGGGGCGCGCCCCGCTATAGGGCGTGCCCCTGCCTCATGGGCCCCATGTTTGGCCCCTGGTGCCCTCCTTCCTCCTATATATACCTACGTACCCCGAAACCATCAGAACAACAGAGAAAACCCTAGATCCACCGCCGCAACCTTCTGTTCCCGTGAGATCCCATCTTGGGGCCTGTTCTGGAGCTCCATTGGAGGGGGGATCTACCACGGAGTGCTTCTACATCATCATCATCACCTCACCATGAGTTGTGAGTAGTTTATTTTCACAGAACTTCGGGTCCATAGCTAGTATCTAGATGGCTTCTTCTCTCTCTTTGGATCTCAATGCCAAGTTCTCCTCGGTCTTCGAGGAGATCTATTCGATGTATTCTCTTTTTGCGGTGTGTTTGTCGAGATCCGATGAATTGTGGGTTTATGATCAAGATTATCTATGAGAAATATTTGGTTCTTTTTTGAACTCTTTATGTATGATTATAATATCCTTGCAAGTTTCTTCAAATTATTGGTTTGGTTTGGCCTACTAGATCTATAGTTCTTGCAATGGGAGAAGTGCTTGGCTTTGGGCTCAATCTTGCGGTGTCCTTTCCCAGTGACAGTAGGGGCAGCAAGGCACATATTGTATTGTTGCCATCAAGGATAAAACGATGGAGTTTATATCATGTTATTTGAGTTTATCCCTCTACATCATGTCATCTTGCTTAAGATGTTACTCTGTTCTTATGAACTTAATACTCTAGATGCATGCTGGATAGCGGTTGATGTGTGGAGTAATAGTAGTAGATGCAGAATCGTTTCGGTCTACTTGTTTCGTACGTGATGCCTATATATAATAATCATGCCTAGATATTCTCATAAGTATTCGCTTTTCTATCAATTACTCGACAGTAATTTGTTTACCCGCCGTACAATTCTGCTATCATGAGAGAAGCCACTAGAGAAACCTATGGCCCCCGGGTCTATTCTCAACATATAAATCTACAATCTACTTTACTTTTCCGCTTTTACTTTTTATTCTTATATCCAAAAATACCAAAAAATATCAAACTATCCTATCTATCAGATCTCACTTTCGTAAGTGACCGTAAAGGGATTGACAACCCCTTATCGCGTTGGCTGCAAAGTTCTTATTTGTTTGTGCAGGTGCGAGGGACTCGCGCGTGGTCTCCTACTGGATTGATACCTTGGTTCTAAAAAACCGAGGGAAATACTTACGCTCGTGTGCTGCATCACCCTTTCCTCTTCGAGGGAATACAACGCAAGCTCGAGAAGTAGCAAGAAGAATTCCTGGCGCCATTGCCGGGGAGGCTTACGCAAAAATCATATACCAAGTACCTATCACAAACCCTTATCCTTCGCATTACATTTATTTGCCTCTCGTTTTCCTCTCGCCCACTTCACCCTTGCCGTTCTATTTGCCCTTCTTTTTGCTGTGTGTTTATCGTTCGCTTGCTTCTTGTTTGCTTGTGTGCTGGATTGCTTGTTTGTCACTATGGCTCAGAACAATACCAAATTGTGTGATTTCTCCAATACCAACAATAATGATTTTATTAGCACTCCAAATGCTCCTATTATCGATGCTGAATCTTGTGAGATCAATGCTGCTCTGTTGAATCTTGTCATGAAAGATCAATTTGCCGGCCTTCCTAGTGAAGATGCTGCTACCCATCTAAACAACTTTGTTGATTTGTGTGATATGCAAAAGAAAAGGGATACGGATAACGATATTGTTAAATTGAAGTTATTTCCGTTTTCACTTAGATATCGTGCTAAAACTTGGTTTTCCTCTTTGCCTAGAAATAGTATTGATTCGTGGAATAAGTGCAAAGATGCTTTTATCTCTAAGTATTTCCCTCCTGCTAAGATCATCTCTCTTAGAAACGATATTATGAAGTTTAAGCAACTAGATCATGAGCATGTTGCACAAGCTTAGGAGAGAATGAAATTAATGATACGTAATTGCCCTACACATGGTTTGAACTTATGGATGATTATTCAAAACTTTTATGCTGGCTTGAATTTTGCTTCTAGAAATCTTTTAGATTCGGCTGCGGGAGGCACTTTCACGGAAACTACCTTAGGAGAAGCTACCAAACTCCTAGATAATATTATGGTTAATTATTCTCAATGGCACACCGAAAGATCTACTAGTAAAAAAGTGCATGCTATTGAAGAGATTAGTGTTTTGAGTGGAAAGATGGATGAACTTCTGAAATTATTTGCTGCTAAGAGTGCTTCTTCTGATCCTAATGATATGCCTTTATCCACGTTGATTGAAAATAATAATGAATCTTTGGATGTGAATTTTGTTGGTAGGAATAATTTTGGTAACAATGCTTATAGAGGAAACTTTAATTCTAGGCCATTTCCTAGTAATTCCTCTAATAATTATGGAAATTCCTATAATAACTCTTATGGAAAGATGCCTTTTGAATTTGAAACTAGTGTTAAGGAGTTTACGAATTTGCAAAAGAATTTCAATGCTTTGCTTGAAGAAAATTTGCTTAAAATTGATGAATTGGCTAGAAATGTGGATAGAATTACTCTTGATGTTGATTCTTTGAAACTTAGATCTACCCCACCTAAGCATGATATCAATGAGTCTCTCAAAGCTATGAGAATTTCCATTGATGAATGCAAAGAAAGGACCGCTAGGATGCATGCCAAAAGAGAGAATTATATAAAAGCGTGTTCTTCTAGTTATCATGAAAATTTAGATGAAGATCTGAAAGTTATTGATGTGTCTCCTATTAGATCCTTGTTTTCTAGTATGAATCTTGATAAAAATGGGATTGGAGATGAGTCTACTTTAATTAAAAGGTGTCCCAATGATTCAGAGTTTTTAGATCTTGATGCTAATATTGTTAAAAGTGGGAGTGAAGAGATTAAAACTTTGCATAGTGATGAACCCACTACTTTGGATTTCAAGGGATTCAATTATGATAATTCTCTTTGATTGATTGTATTTCCTTGTTGCAATCCGTATTAAACTCTCCGCATGCTTATAGTCAAAATAAAGCTTTTACCAAACACATAGTTGATGCTTTGATGCAATCTTATGAAGAAAAACTTGAATTAGAAGTTTCTATCCCTAGAAAGCTTTATGATGAGTGGGAACCTACTATTAAAATAAAAATTAAAGATCAGGAATGCTTTGCTTTGTGTGATTTGGGTGTAAGTGTCACCACTATCCCAAAAACTTTGTGTGATTTGTTAGGTTTCCATGAGCTTGATGATTGTTCTTTAAATTTGCATCTTGCGGATTCTACCATTAAGAAACCTATGAGAAGGATCAATGATGTTCTTATTGTTGCCAATAGGAATTATGTGCCCGTAGATTTCATTGTTCTTGATATAGATTGCAATCCTTCTGTCCTATTATTCTTGGTAGACCTTTCCTTAGAATGATTGGTGCAATTATTGATATGAAGGAAGGAAATATTAGATTCCAATTTCCGTTAAGGAAAGGCATGGAACACTTTCCTAGAAAGAAAATAAAATTACCATATGAATCTATTATGAGAGCCACTTATGGATTGCGTTCCAAAGATGGCAATAGGTACATCTATCCATGTATCGTGCCTAGCTAGGGGCGTAAAATGATAGCGCTTGTTGGGAGGCAACCCAATTTTTTTTGCTTCTGTTTAGGAATAAATTTTTCATCTAGCTTCTGTTTAGATGTGGTTTTGTGTTTTAATTAGTGTTTGTGCCAAGTAGAACCTTTGGGAAGACTTGCGTGAAGTTTATATGATCTTGCTGTGAAAAAGAGAATCGTTAGCGCTTGCTTGAATGGTCACTAGATTTTGCTGGAGTGTGCTATTTAGTTGATTCTTTCTGCAGATGATTAATAGACAAATTCCTCACGTTTAACAAATTATTTCATTTTTTTGGAGTTACAGAAGTATGCGGAAGTTACAGATTACTACAGACTGTTCTGTTTTTGACATATTCTGTTTTTCGTGTGTTGTTTGCTCATTTTGATGAATCGATGAGTAGTATTGGGGAGTATGAATCATAGAGAAGTTGGAATACAGTAGGTTTAACACCAATATAAACAAAGAATGAGTTCATTATAGTACCTTTGAGTGGTGGTTTGTTTTCTTATACTAACAGAGCTCACGAGATTTTTGTCTAAGTTTTGTGTTGTGAAGTTTTCAAGTTTTGAGTATTTCTTTGATGGACTATGGAACAAAGAATGGCAAGAGGCTAAGCTTGGGGATGCCCAAGGCACCCCAAGGTAAAATTTAAGGACAACCAAAAGCCTAAGCTTGGGGATGCCCCGGGAAGGCATCCCCTCTTTCGTCTACATCTATCGGTAACTATACTCGGAGCTATATTTTTATTCACCACATGATATGTGTTTTACTTGGAGCGTCATGTATGATTTGAGTCTTTGATTGTTAGTTTGCCAGAATTATCCTTGCTGGACACACTCATACGTCTCCAACGTATCTATAATTTTTGAATTTTCCATGCTATTATTTATGATGTTTTGAATGTTTAATGGGCTTTGTCATACACTTTTATATTATTTTTGGGACTAACCTACTAACCCAAAGGCCCAGTCCAGATTGCTGTTTTTTTGCCTGTTTCAGGGTTTTGCAGAAAAGGATTATCAAACGGAGTCCAAACGGAATGAAACCTTCGGGAGAGATATATTTGGAGAAAATCACGCACGGGAGACTTGAGAACCACTGAGTAGGGGCCACAAGGTGCCCACGAGGGTGGGGGGCGCGCCCCCCTTCCCAGGGCACGCCCCCTGCCTCGTGGGTCCCTCGTGAGTCCCACGGGTGTCCTCCTTCCTCCTATATAAGCCTACGTACCCGAAACCATCAGCAACAGAGAGAAAACCCTAGTTCCACCACCGTAACCTTCTGTTTCCGTGAGATCCCATCTTGGAGCCTGTTCCGGAGCTCCGCCAGAGGGGGGATCCATCGCGGGGTGCTTCTACAGCATCATCATCTCCCTCACCATGTGTTGTGAGTAGTTTACCACAGACCTTCGGGTTCATAGCTAGTATCTAGATGGCTTCTTTTCTCTCTCTGGATCTCAATACAAAGTTCTCCTCGGTCTTCGAGGAGATCTATTCGATGTAATCTCTTTTTGCGGTGTGTTTGTCGAGATCTGATGAATTGTGAGTTTATGATCAAGATTATCTATGAGAAATATTTGGTTCTTTTCTGAACTCTTTATGTGTGCTCATAATATCCTTGAAAGTCTCTTCGAATTATTGGTTTGGTTTGGCCTACTAGATCTATAGTTCTTGCAATGGGAGAAGTGCTTGGCTTTGGGTTCAATCTTGCGGTGTCCTTTCCCAGTGACTATAGGGGCAGCAAGGCACGTATTGTATTGTTGCCATCGAGGATAAAAAGATGGGGTTTATATCATATTGCTTGAGTTTATCCCTCTACATCATGTCATCTTGCTTAAGGCGTTACTCTGTTCTTATGAACTCAATACACTAGATGCATGCTGGATAGCGATCGATGTGTGGAGTAATAGTATTAGATACAGGCAGGAGTCGGTCTACTTGTCTCGGACGTGATGCCTATATATAATGATCATGCCTAGATAGTCTCATAATTATTCGCTTTTCTATCAATTGCTCGAAGGTAACTTGTTTACCCACCATAGAATATTGTTATCATGAGTGTCGGTGTACAAAAAAAGGGGTACACTTTTTGTACCCCTATAACTATGCACGGGCAGTCTGAGCCGCGGGCACCACCATACCAAGCAAGGCAAGGGAGGTGAGCCAGGGTGAGACCGAAGCTCGATGGAACTGGATCAACACCAAAGCCAAGACCACGAAGAGCCAAGGGACGAGACGGGCTCCCCCGGCAAGATCCTTGCTGGGGCCGGCTTTAGCAGCCCTGGCAAGACCCTTGCCACGGCAACTCGCCCCACGCCTATGGAGCAAATCACCCTTGAGTCCACTGCCCCCAAGGGGCAAGGATTCGGGAGACATCCCTGTAGTGGCATGCAGATCTTTGTGAAGACATTCAAGATCAGATACGCACTAAGAAGACGACTACCCTTGGCGGGATCCCAGCCAAGGAAGACCACAAGACCTCCGGCAAGCACCTTGCCGGGGATGGCAGCAGGCGTCGCGGCAAGACCCTTGCCGGGGCCCCGGCAAGGCCCTTGCCAAGGACATCCGCAGGGCCACCATCAGGCCCACGCCGACTAAACTTCCACCACCGTATGCAGCTGCCGACCCAACCAGCTGGGCAGGCACCTGCGTGGCGACATGCAGATCTTCGTGAAGACCCACCATTGTGCCACCTCAGCTGCCTACCTACCTACATGGCATCTCAGGCATCGCTGGCTAGGGCGCGTGTCGACACAAGAAGGAGCGGCGACGGACAAGACATATCTCTCCCCCGTCCCTGATAAAGCAAGCACACCTAAGAAAGACACATTAAATATGCCTTGTCATGTAATGCGAGGGATAACCTCGCATCACTGTACCCTTTCCACCTCCTGTGTGCCACTGTGGCAACCCCTTTTTTCTATAAAAGGAGGCCCGAGGCGACCAGGAGGAGGATTCGGCTTTTTGGAGCTCACGCCCCATAGCTAGCTGAAGAACACATATATACAATCCACCACAGCAGGAGTAGGGTTTTACGCATCCTCGCGGCCTGAACCTGGATAAATGAACCGTGTGCTATCTGTTTGATCCGCTCTTCTCTCAACCCCGCACCCCACTAACCGTAGTAGGGATTCTTGTGATCCCATAGGTGTCGTTCCCACCGACATCTTTTGCGCGCCAGGTAGGGGGCGCAGTTGTGAGAATCGGCTTTAGTAGTTAGTTCGACACTTCTTCATCATCATGGCAGCCAAGAAGAAGACGATGGTGGCGGTTGGCCAGTCGGAAGCCGGACAGCCCGTCCCGACGCGGGCGAGCAACGGACCGGTTGCGAAAAGGACCCGGCGCGCTGCTCGCGAACACCAACGCCGTCCCAGCAGCCGGAGTTTGGGAGGTGGCGATATTTGTGCGCCTGGTAACGGGCCACACACCGCCAAATCCAAAGACGGAGCCAGGCCCTCCGCGGGTGGCGCGGGGCCTTCCAAGATCGCTGCCGCATCACCCAAAGGCGACGCAAGGGCCTCCAGGACTCCCACGCCAGCGCCAACAGCGCGCTCCTCCCAAGCAGCATGCGACGAACGGCGTCATCACGCCGAAGATCCCGGGCATCGCCGCGGGAAGAGCCCCGAGCGCCACTCCCGAGACGTAGAAGACCTGCCCGCCCGCCGAAGCGCTGGTGAAAATAGCATGCGACCGCAGGATCGTGATAGAGCTCCTCCTGACATGGTCAGGAGTAGAAGCGCGTCGCGGTCCGTGCAGGTTTCGCTACCGCTAACCCTAGCAGAAGCCTTGGCACGTGCGCAGTTGCTCCTCGACTTTCGTCCCGTTACGGGGAAACTCGACGAATGGAGAGCCACCATCCGAAGCCTTGTCGCGGTCGCCAACAAGGA
>LR738715.1:498970003-498991891 GCA_902687465.1 Secale cereale
GGCGACGCAAGGGCCTCCAGGACTCCCACGCCAGCGCCAACAGCGCGCTCCTCCCAAGCAGCATGCGACGAACGGCGTCATCACGCCGAAGATCCCGGGCATCGCCGCGGGAAGAGCCCCGAGCGCCACTCCCGAGACGTAGAAGACCTGCCCGCCCGCCGAAGCGCTGGTGAAAATAGCATGCGACCGCATGATCGTGATAGAGCTCCTCCTGACATGGTCAGGAGTAGAAGCGCGTCGCGGTCCGTGCAGGTTTCGCTACCGCTAACCCTAGCAGAAGCCTTGGCACGTGCGCAGTTGCTCCTCGACTTTCGTCCCGTTACGGGGAAACTCGACGAATGGAGAGCCACCATCCGAAGCCTTGTCGCGGTCGCCAACAAGGATGAACCTAGTCCAGGGAAGCCCCCGGGTCGACGCTCCGATGGGCTCCCACGCACCGGTGGCGGGAGGACCGGCAGCATCGTGGCCACGGTGCATTCGCCTCCTCCTCGCTCGGTACCATGTGTGTCGACTCGTCGAGACGTCGCGGGTGACGACATCTCCATAGCATCGTCCGACCCACGGACCCACGACGACCAACGTCAAGTTCTTCAGGAGCGAGCTCATGAAGACGCTCGAACCACCATCGAGCGCCAATGCGGAGCGCGCCACCAGTCAGACAGGCGAGCAGGGCCTGCTGTGAACCGCCCAACACCGGAGAGCCCTAGAGGTCTACCTTACGAGGTAGGCTGTCCGGCTTTTACCCGTGAGCTGTAGCAGTTCCAGTGGCCCACTCATCGCACCTTCAAGCCTGACGTTAGTGAGAAGTACAACGGCAAGACCCACCCATCGGATTTCCTCAGCATCTACACCATCGCGATGCAAGCTGCTGGAGCCCGCGAGGATAAGGTGCTTGCGAATTACTTTCCATTGGCTCTTAAACCCAACGCCATGTCGTGGTTGATGCACTTGCCGGTAGACTCTATTTCCTCCTGGTCAGATTTGTGCCATGAGTTTGTTGGCGCCTTTACTGGAGGTCACCAAGCCCATGGCCAAGCAAGTGACCTGCACGTCATTCCCCAGAAGGGAGGCGAGAGTCTGTGCAAGTATATACAGAGGTTCAGCCGGGTACAGTACAATATCCCTGATGTTCACCCTGCCGCCATCATCAGCGCATTTCATCAGAACGTGCGTTACCGCAAGATGCGTGAAGAACTGACAATGAACAAGGTGAAAGATGTGACGGAACTCTATGTTCTTGCTGACAGATGTGCCTGGGCTGAAGAGGGAAGGAAGTACCCCGACGAAGATGCCGACGTGGAAACCGACTCTTCAGATGAGGATGCTGCCGCCCCGGCAAAGAAAGGCCGGCACCGCAACAGGAAGCGCAAAGGTAAAGCCGTGCTTGCCGTCGAGGGATCTGATGATGCCGGCTCCGCCAAGAAAAACAAGGCGGATGACCCCGACAAGGAAATTGTCGGGTGTGTCGCCTGCCGGGCCTTGGCGGCTGCCGAGAAGCCAGGAAACTCCGACAAGCAATACTGCAAGATCCATCGCACCGAAGGCCATGATATCCAGAACTACCGACAGGTTGAGTTCCTTGCTGAGAAGCAGAGGGCTGAATATGAGAGGCGGGACAAGGAGAAGGGCCAGGACGGTGCTGAGGGGTCCGGCAAGAAGTGTGATGGCCAAGTAGGCCGTCGCAGCAAGGATAAACAGCAGGAGAGGCCCGCCCGGGGCCGTGACAGAAAGCCAGAAGACAACGATCACGAAGAAGACGACGAGTCCGGCGACCAAGAGTTTCAGAAAGCCACGGAGGCCATGTGCGTTGATGGCGGCGCCTCGCTGCATACTTCTCACCGCCAGCTTAAACATTGGGCGCATGAGATTACAGCGGCGGAGTCGTCATCCGGTGCCCAAAAGCCGCTGAAGTGGTCCAACACGCCTATCAATTTGACACTGAGGATCACCCCGACCGCACTACTGCGGTCGGGTGCTTGCCATTGTTAGTTTCACCAACAATACACAACCTCAAGGTGACAAAGATGCTAGTCGATGGCGGGGCCGGTTTGAACTTAATCTCACCTACCGTGATCGAGAAGCTGCAGATTCCTGACGGAGACCTCGAGGAAACGGGCACGTTTCAGGGTGTCAAACCGGGAAGAAGTCAACCAAAGGGGAAGGTCACGCTGCCCGTGACTTTTGGAAGTGACCTTAACTACAGGACAGAAAGGATCGTGTTCGATGTCGCCAAGATCCCCTTGCCCTACAACGGGATCCTTGGCTGCCCAGCGTTGGCCAAGTTCATGGCGGCGTCACACTACGCCTACAACACCCTGAAGATGCCAGGACCTGTGACGATCATCACCATCCCCTCCGATAAGAAAGATGCACTGATTTGCGCTGACCAACTATACCAACAAGCAGTTGCAGCAACTGCCGCCACTAGGGCACTTGCTCCTACCACTGGAGCCCCAGGGGGGAAGAAGAAGAAGACCGATGAGACCTCAGACACACACTCCGGCAAGCACACCTCGTCGGAGTGTAGTGCTCCCGTCGAGGACGTGCTAGAGAGCTCCACCGGCAGAAACAAGAAGTCCAGGGCCACACCATCGGGAACCAAGAAGGTTTCTGTCAAGGAGGACGGCACAGGAGGGGCTTTCACCATAAGCTCCACCCTTGACGACAAATAGGAAGACGCGCTCGTCACCTTCCTGCGGGCAAATGTCGATGTGTTTGCATGGCAAGCATCCGACATCCCGGCGTTCCTAGGGAGGTGATTGAGCACCACCTTGCTGTTTGTCCTCATGCGCGGCCCGTCAAGCAGAAGGTCAGGAAGCAAGCTTTGGAACGACAAGAGTTCATCACAGAGGAGATTCGGAAACTGGAAGCAGCGGATTTAGTAAGAGGAGTGCTCCATCCAACGTGGTTGGCCAATCCAGTGGTAGTGCGCAAGGCAAATGGGAAGTGGAGGCTGTGTATTGATTACACAGATATCAATAAGGCTTGTCCCAAAGACCCCTTCCCGTTGCCGCGCATCGACCAGATTGTTGACTCCACGGCTGGGTGTGACCTGTTGTCATTTCTTGATGCCTACTCCGGCTACCACCAGATCTTCATGACAAGAGAAGACAAAGAGAAGACAACATTCATCACCCCATGAGGTACGTATTGTTTCGTATGAATGCCTTTCGGGTTGAAGAGTGCTGGCTCAGCGTTTGCAAGGGCAGTCCAGATTGGTTTTGAACCCCAGCTCCATAGAAATATGGAGGCTTATATGGATGATGTGGTGGTTAAAACCAAGAACAGGGCAACCCTCATACCGGATCTACAAGAGACGTTTGCAAACCTACGCAAGATCAATCTCAAGCTGAACCCTGAGAAGTGCGTCTTCGGCGTCCCGTCCGGCAAGCTTCTCGGGTTCTTTGTGTCACAGCGTGGGATAGAGGCCAATCCGTATAAGATCAAAGCTATAGAACAGACTGAAGCACCCAAACGGGTCAAGGATGTGTGTTGGCTTGCTGGCTACATTGCCGCCATGAGCAGATTCATTTCCAAGTCTGCCGAGCGCGCCCTTCCCTTTTTCAAGATTTTCAAAAAGGTGGGCCCAATGGAGTGGACGCCAGAAGCCGAAGCAGCATTTCAAGATTTGAAGAGGTATCTTTCCTCCACGGTAGTACTAGTTGCGCCTAGGCCACAAGAACCGTTGCTGCTATACCTGGCGGCATCGAACCAGGTGGTCAGCGCCACACTAGTGGCACAGAGAGAAATTGATGACGAGGTGATAGCAGCGACAGAGCCTGATGCCGTTGGTGTAGAGACGACACGGCCGGTTGGAGTGCCGCCAAGGAAGAAAATGATGCAGCACCCTATCTACTTTGTTAGCTCCCTCTTGCAGGGGGCTAGATCAAGGTACTCCGGTGTGCAGAAATTGCTCTTCGGCCTTCTTATGGCCTCGAGGAAGCTGCGTCACTACTTCCAGGCACACGAGATCACTATCGTCACTCGCCTCTCTCTACAACGGATATTGCACAATCCAGATGCATCGGGAAGAATTGTAGAGTGGGCACTGGAGCTGTCCAGCTTTGGCCTCAAGTTTGAAAGTACCTCAACGATTCAAAGCCAAGTCCTGGCAGAGTTCGTTGCAGAATGGACCGCGACGCCTGATGAAGAAGCCCAGGAAACTACTCTCCCCGGCAAACAGGCGAGTTGCGACTGGATCATGTACTTTGATGGAGCTTTCTCCTTACAGGGCGCCGGGGCTGACGTACTGCTTGTCGCGCCCACCGGAGAGCACCTCAAGTACGTGGTCCAGATGCACTTCCCCAGGGAGGTATCAACGAACAATACTGCCGAATATGAGGGGCTGCTTGCTGGTCTTAGGATCGCGACAGACCTCGGAATCAAGAAACTCATTGTCAGGGGCGATTCGCAGCTTGTTGTCAAACAAGTCTACAAAGATTACCAGAGCCCGTTGATGAAGGCCTACATCGATGAAGTGAGAAAGCTGGAAGAGCGTTTTGATGGTATACAGGTGGAGTACTTTCCCCGATCAGAGAACGACATCGCCGATTACCTGTCAAAGTGCGCTGCCCTCAAGTTACCTATGGAACCAGGTACCTTTGTGCTTCAGCTTTCTCAGCCATCCGTTGATCCATCAACAGAGCAAAACAAGAGGAGGAAATCAGGGCCCGGCAAGTACTTTCCCGCCGAGCTCCCCGGAGCCGCCGGCAAGGATGTTGCCGGGGACACTGAGCCCGCCACGGGACGGCTAGCTCCGGCGGAGCATCAAGCTCTTGCCGTCGAGACAGCCGCTCCTATAGCAGAGGAAATGCCTTTAGTCCTCGCCGTCGAGCCCCAGGCTCCTGCGTGGGCACAACATACCGTCCGATTCCTCCAAACTGGGGAACTTCCTGAGGAGCAGGAAGAAGCGGAAAAAGGAGCCCGTCGATCTGCTATGTACCAGTTCGTCGATGACGTCCTGTACAGAAAGAGACCGAACGGTGTGAAATTAAAGTGTATCCCTCGAGAGGAAGGACTGGGGCTATTGGCGGAGATACATGGAGGCATATGTGGATCCCACATAGGGTCAAGAGGCATTGCCGGCAAGGCATTTTGGCAAGGCTTCTTCTGGCCCACTACCCTCCAGGATGCGACGACACTGGTCACCAGGTGTGAAGCGTGTCAGTTCCATTCAAAGAAACTTCATCAGCCGGCTCAAGCCCTTCAAACCATTCCTCTCTCCTGGCCCTTCTCGGTCTGTGGGCTCGACATACTGGGCCCTTTCCCCCGCGCTGTCGGGGGCTTTGAGTACTTGTGCGTCGCAATCGACAAGTTCACAAAGTGGCCAGAGGTGGAGGCAGTGAGGAAGGTCACAGCTCAGTCATCCGTCAAATTCTTCAAGGGACTAGTGTGCCGTTTTGGTGTACCCAACAGGGTCATCACCGACAATGGCACACAGTTCACAAGCCGCACCTTCATGCAATATACCCAAGACCTCGGCAGCAGAGTCTGTTTCGCTTCCGTTGCTCACCCACGAAGCAATGGTCAAGCTGAGAGAGCAAACGCCGAAGCACTGCGAGGCTTAAGGACAAAGACCTTTGACAGGCTGCGCAAGAGTGGAAGGCGCTGGATTGATGAGTTGCCGATGGTTCTTTGGTCGATTAGAATGACGCCAAATCGAGCCACCGGCCAGACACCCTTTGCCCTAGTATACGGGGCAGAAGTAGTTCTCCCCACTGAACTCATATACGGGTCACCTCGAGTGCTCGCTTATGATGAGCTTTAGCAAGAGCAGCTGCGGCAAGATGACGCAATGCTCCTTGAGGAAGATCGTCTTCGGGCGGCTGTGAGAGCAGCACGCTACCAGCAAGCCTTGCGCCGCTACCATAGCCGCAAGGTCTGTACCCGAAGCTTTGAGGAAGGCGACCTTGTTCTTTGGCGCGTTCAATCGGCCAAGAATACCAACAAGTTGACGCCGAAGTGGGAAGGCCCTTATCGGGTAATACGAGTCACCAGGCCTGGCGCAGTCCGCCTGGAGACCGAAAATGCCGTTTCGGTGAGCAACTCCTGGAACATTGAGCATCTTCGCAAGTTTTACCCGTGAGGCGCGGCTTGCCGAGCCCCCCAGCAAGCCACCTTTTGTACAAGCCTTGCCGACAAGGCATGTAACCCTTTGTACAAAGCCAGGCGCAGACCCTGAGCATAAATAAATGAAGCGCTGGCGCCCTAAGTTATAGCATGCATGCTAGGTCGAGTCTCGTCCTTGGTTAGGGTTGATATTGCTTAGCGGCGGCTAACCCCTAGTTTAGAGGTCGAGTTTGCATCTCTTTGTCTTTCTTTTATCTTCTTTGGATCACATGACACAGAGATATCCTTGCCGAAACCACTCGGGGAGGAAAAAAAGGAACAGACCAGCATCTAGGCCTCGGCAAGCCATTATTGCCGGGGGCTACAAGAGCAAAGATTCACCCACGGCAAACCAGGGTTGCCGTGGGCTGCAGCTTCAGATAAGTTCTTCATCCCTTATCATGCATTCCATTATGGACTGAGGTATGTGAAACCTCGATTTTTCCTTAAACTACCGTGCTCCCCTAACTCTAGGCCTTAGGGCTTGTTCCTGGGACCAAGTTTGGTCGTAGTCGCGGCAGCGAAAGGATGAAACAAGGAGCCTGAACCCGCCTCATCCCTGCCTCCGCCAAAGGTGTGAGAAAGGTAGAGCGAAGTGGGGAGACGGCAAGGCCTATTGCCGAGCGAGAAAATGTTTATCTTAGAGATATCAAGGATTTATTCCCTGTTGTGGGTTCTACCTGCGAACAAATGACTCGGCAAACATCCCTTTTTTATTAAAAAAACATCCCGCCTAGGTACAGTCCATAGGGAATGAGAAACATGAACAAGGGGATTACAAGTTTTAAATTTAACAGACGCCCGAAGGCTTACAAACTAAAAAGAGATAAGATGCCTGTAATCCCTTTCTTGTCTCTCTCCTCAGGAGGCAGGTCAAGGAGGCAAGAAGGGCAAAAGGAGCGCCTAGGCGAGCTACGGGTGGTAGCAGACACCGAGAGAACATCTTGGTGGCCGCCCAAAGGCTGGATGGTGATGGTGGCGCCGGAAGCAGAGCTCGAAGACGAGGCGGCAGGACGTCAGTACACGTCGAAGGCGTCGATGCTCGCGTACTCCGACTTGACGACCTTGCCACCCGCCCTCTTCCTCTTCCGCAGCCCCCCAACGCCCACCGCCCAAGAAGACGGAACCGAGAAGTTCAAGGAGCCGGTGGCACAGATGATGGGGTCACCGGTGCCGCATGGAACGGCGCCCGGCACCTAGTCGGACCCGTCATCCTGCCGCCTACCACCCTCGTCGTCGCTGTCGTTGTCCTCCTCGTCACTCTCGCTCGAGGAGGAATCTTCATCATCAGAAGAGCTCTCCACACAGCACCTTGCACGAGTCCCGAAGTGCCCGAAGACCTTGACGGAAAGAAGGCCACCCTCCATCAACTTAAAATGGAGAGTGAGCCCATCCGCCAAGCTGTGGATATGAGCAAATGTCTTCCACCCCCGACGAAGATACATCACGTGACGAGCAGGGAAGTCGACGCGGACCCGCATACCGCTAATCCCGCAACCCCTCATACGCAGCCACAATGACTGCGGCCGATCCAGCTCCATCTCCCGCGTGAATGGAGTCGGGAGGCGAAGGCGACGGCGCGGCGGCCGGCGCAACCTGACGAAGAACTCACAAGGGTCATCCCCAACATGGCCCTCTATTGGAGGAGGAGCTGCTGGCGGGGGCGAGGCCAGTGGGCCACCCCGTCCTCCTCTTCCCCGAGCGCCCCGGCCTCGCCCCTCCCCCTTCCCCTCGCGGCCGGCTCTGCCACCACAGGCGCAGGAGAAGGAGGGACACGTTGTCGAGCGGCGACCCTTGCCGCCACCGTTGAAGGGCCAGGATTTCCTCTCTCCATGACGAATGGAAGAGAGGAGCAGAAGCTGAAGGAGGAAGAAGATGGAAGAATGCGGGACGCCGTCCCTCCCCTCCCGCTCTTTATAAAGGAACGGGGTTGGGGCTCGACCGCCCTGCTCGGCCAATCAAGACACGGAAGGCGCATGGATCCAAGACCGACCCGCCGCCCCAACCAGCGATGGCCCGCTTTTCTGCCTCCACCGTTTGCCACCCCAAGCGCATGGGAGACACGTGGCAGACATGCAGAACCGAGGGGACGGGTGAGGCGACCTCTCCCCACCCTGTGATCATGGGGAGTGGATGCCTTGAGGACCGCGCCTCGGCCCCATTCAGTAAATGGGCCGCGCCTATCAGGACCCCGATCCTAAGTCACACCGATCTAGCTTGTAACACGTCATATCACCTTGCGGCCTCACGCACGGTATCCCCACGGGTGCCACCTTACCTGGCCCGAGACCGTTTGCGCATTTTGGCACATGTATATGACAGTGTCGCTAGCATCCATATGACAGAGAACCCGGGCTGACATGGCTAGTTATAAACCAAAAGTGGCACTAAATTACCGAGACATGCATCCATGACCCAGCAACGAACGTGTCGGTCATCAACGTATGAACCCAAGTCGTAGCAAGCTACTTGGACTTAAAGGAAGAACGCGTGACATTTCCCCTAAGGGACAGACACAGGAACGAAGGAGGACACATGCCAGCCAGCCTAAGTGTTCCGAGCAGTAGCAAGCTACCAAGGCTCAGTGGAAGCACTAGGAGGCATTTCCCTGTAAGATAGGCTACCAAAGGAAAACAACTAGGTGTCGGTTCCCACACATACCAAGCATTTCAATCATACACACAATATGCTCAATATGTGCAAATACAACATTGCATCACAACAGAACTCTATGACTCAAAGTACTTTATTTAAGAGGCTGTGAAGAGCCATACATAACATATCCATATAGGTAGGGGTCACATGACCCAACACTCAAGTCATACAATCATACAAGCACAAGCGGAAGCTAACATGTCTGAGTACAGACAACTTGGAAAATAAAACAGGCTTGGTGCAGCCTGACTATCTACAAGGCCCTTCACAAGCTCATGATCTCCGTCTGGGTAGCAAGCTACTCGTCGACGTCAACGTCTATGTAGAACCCATCAGAAGGGGCAGGGTTCTCCTCTGCAACAGTTATTAAGCAAACATGAGTACAAAGGTACTCAGCAAGTCTTACAACAGAACCTATCATACATGCAACATTATCAACAAGGGTAGTGGAGTTCATAGCAGCAAGCCAGCTTTGACTCTTGGCTAACCTATACTACGACTCTCAAAAGATTGCAAGATACGACTACGTACACGAGTCCTCTACTCACCACAACAATACACCATCGTGGATCCTCTTCCATCATCCTACGAAAGGGCCATCTACGACACTCACACTTGTCTTGAGGCTTTTAGTAGTATCCATCAACTTGTCTATGAACTGTAAGAGTAACCAAGTAGTCCGTACCGCGAACAACGGCTATTCGAATATATTGGTAACCCTGCAGGGGTGTACTTCTTCACACATGTTTTCACCACTTAGCGTCTGCACATGACATGTGCTCGACAGACTTCAAGCGAAAGCCGACGTGGGTGTAGACCACGACCTAACCAACCACTCAAGTCTCTCGTCCAGGTTTATCGCCTATTTGGGTTCCATCCGTGGGGAGATCCGGCCGAGGTGTCGCTCACGGCCCCAAACGATGTGTACAGGGTTCCCGAGTCACAAACGGGCGACCGGTACACCGTGCCACGTACCTGCCGCATCATAGCCCATCCCGAGGGTCAGCGCTGTGCACGACCACCAGTAAACTATAAATACCAGAAACTAGTTGCAACTCCTGGACAGAGAACATGGGCAGCCAATAAGTTGAGTGTGGTCATATTTCAGGGCCCAATGTGTGGTAGTAGCTGTAACTTGAACCACACATACAGATCTCAGGTCCTATGGACGGTTCCAATGAAACAACCCACCGCGTACTCCTACATGGCCTTTCATCGATACCTTTACCAAACATGTTCCACACTTCCCTCTCTTTACCGGTATGATCATTATACTCTGATCCATCACCCAGATGAACCAGACCTGACACAACTCTAAGCATAGCAGGCAACATAAACAAATAGCATGGTGGATCACACATGACATGGCTCAAGCAACTCCTACACATGCTAGTGGGTTTCAACTATTTACTGTGGAAAACACAGGTCATGCAAGGGAATAGGGTTCAACTATCGCAGCAAGTAGCAGTTCACACGCTGTTGCCTTAATGCAGTAAAAGAGAGCAGGAGCGAGAAGATGGGTTTGTATCGGAATGATCAATGGTTGCTTGCCTGACAGAGTGGTTGTCGGGTACTGCTCTTCAATTGGATACGCAGAAGTATCCTCGGGAGCAGGACCTAACACGGAGAACACCGGCGATACAATCAATAAGCAAACAAATGCAACAATATGATGCATGCTCATGATATGGCAAGATGCATGTGTTTTGGGCTAATGCATCTATAAACAGAAGGGTTTGAGCCCATTTGAATCAAAGATTCAAATTGAAACCCAAACTATTATTTATTTAAGTGCATTATCATGTTTTAATGTGAACAGCAAGGTTAACTTGCTCAAACATGCATGAAACCAGTGCCATTGGAAAGATTGAATTTTTCTGATCAATTTTCATATATAAATATTTTCCATCTGAGCTACTGTTGAATTCATATGATTTTTTGAAGTTTAGAGCATTTTTTGGAATTTCCTGAATTGTTTTAAATCAAATAATCCCATAAAATCATTTACTGCATGAGCATGACATCATGCTGACGTCAGCTAGTCAACAGGGCGGCCCAGGTCAAACCTGACCAGTGGGACCCACTGGTCAGTGTCACAGTTAGTTAACTAACTAATTAAGATTAGTTTAGACACTAACCTAGGTTTGACTAACAGGCAGGGCCCACATGTCAGTGACCCAAGGGGGTCAAACCCTTGGTCAAACAGGGCTAACTCGCCGGTGTTTAGCCGCCGGCAAGGCCAAACACGGTGGTGGGGTGCGGGATTTGTGCTTCGGCGACCAAAACGACGGCGGAGCACACCTACGGGCAGCTGGAAGTGAGCCGCGTCGAGTGGTGGTGGTGGTGGCTGGCCTCAGGGTCGCCGGAAACGATGCCGGCGACGAGTCCAGCGGCTGCCGGAGTTCGGGCGAGGACGAACTCGTCGGTGCGGTGCTCGTAGAGGCGCGTGGATTGATCCTACATCACCTACGCGGGACGGTGAAGCTGGTGGGCACGATGGACGGGCCGGTAGGTGGCCGAAGCCTCGTCGGCGACGAGCTCCGCGGCGGCGCGTGCAGGTGAGCCTCATGCGGTGCATACGGTGCAGGAGAGAGCTAACGGAGAGGGGGAGGACGGAGCTGAGCTCACGACGGTTGCAGCAGACGTCGAAGAGGGCTCGGGGAAGGTCGGAGCTGAGCGGGGCGGCGATGGCGATCTCTGCGGCCGGAGTTGGGGAAGACGGGGTCGGGGGCGACTCCAGAGCGAGCGAGCGCTCGGGGCTCGGCCTGCTCGACGTAGTTGATGACGACGGAGCGAACGGACATGATGACGGGGCACGGGGACGGCGGTGGACGCGGCTATCACGACGGCACGGGCGCGGCAGCGTCGGCCATGGTACGGGGAATGCGAGGGAGAGGAGTTGGGGAGGGGTGAACGTGTCTGCGAGCTCGGGGGAGGAGTGGGTGGTCGATCCCGACCAGCAGAACGGCGAGGGGAGGAAGCAGGGCGGCGGGCAGCTGCGTGGCGCGCGCTGTTGCCACCGTCGAGCACCTGCCTGCCTGCCTGGCCGAGCCAAGCAGCTCGCTGGAGTGGTGGCTGGGCTGGGCCGGCAGGTGGGCCTGTTAGTGGCGCCAGGTAAGTTCTTCTCTCTCCTCTCTTTTCTATTTTAATTCTGTTTTGTTTCTTTTTCAACTTTGTTGAATTAGTAAAAATGCTATAGCATTGTTATAAATCACAAAACTAGTCATGTCCATTGTATATAATATGAACAGCATGGAACATTTTAGTTTATCATTATTTGGGCACATAAAATATTTTATAGCATTTAAATGCCCAAATGCAATTACAATATGAATTAATCTAGAGACCTTTGGATGTCCTAGAAAATTGTGCACCATTTTTGGCAGAGGTTTAATACCAAGGCAAAGATGATGAACATTTTTGAAGGGCATTTTGGGTACATTGGAAAGGTTTTTATCAAACCCTAGTTGTTAGATAAGAGGTGCTGGGGTTTTTGTCATTCCCATTTCAAGTTTCTGAGGAAAGTAAACATGATGCACACTCTAGCTAGTCCTAATGCAAGCACTGACTAGGGATGTGACAACTCACCCCCACTCAAAAGAATCGCGTCCCGAGATTCGGGTTCCTCCGGAAAGAGGGTGGGGTACTCAAGTCGAAGACGATCCTCCCTTTCCCAAGGAGCTTCACTCTCGGAATGATGTGACCATTGAACCTTGAGAAACTTGATATTACGACGTCGAGTGGTACGCTCGGTTTGATCAAGAATATGAATGGGGTATTCTCGATATGTGAGATTGTCCTGGAGATCAAGCGTTTCGTGGTCCACTCCGCGGATAGGATCCGAGAAGCAACGCCTGAGTTGAGAAACGTGGAAGACATCATGAACTCTAGATAGGTGCGGAGGTAGTTCCAATTGGTAGGCAACTTCTCCTCGTTTGGCAAGAATGCGAAAAGGACCGATGTAACACGGAGCCAATTTGCCTTTGATACCGAAGCGATGGGTTCCCTTAAGAGGAGTAACCCAAAGGTAAGCCTTATCATCGACTTCAAAAGTCACAGCCTTATGATGATTATCATATTGGCTCTTCTGGCGAGACTGGGCTGTTTTCAATTTCTCATGAACGATGCGAACTTGCTCTTCTGCTTCCTGGATCATATCTGGACCAAAGAATTGTCTTTCCCCGGTTTCTGACCAGTTAAGAGGTGTTCGACACCTTCGTCCATATAGAACTTCGAAGAGAGCCTTGCCCAAGCTGTCTTGATAACTATTGTTATAAGCGAATTCGGCAAATGGAAGACACTTCTCCCAATCCATACCGAAAGAGATGATAGAGGCTCGAAGCATATTCCAGAATTTGGTTGACTCGTTCCACTTGACCACTTGACTAAGGATGAAAGGCGGTGCTGAAAGAGAGATGAGTCCCCATAGCATTCTGGAAACTTTCCCAAAATCGTGAAGTGAAAAGACTTCCACGGTCTGAGTTAATCTCCAACGGCACACCACGAAGTGATACTATCCGAGAGATATACAAGTCTGCTAGCTGGCTAGCGGTTATACTCTCTCGAATAGGTAGGAAATGGGCTACTTTGGAGAGGCGGTCGATAACGACGAAGATAGCATTATTCCCTTTCCTGGTCCTGGGAAACCCGGTAATGAAGTCCATACCGATCTTATCCCACTTCCATTCAGGAATAGCTAAAGGTTGAAGGGTGCCAGCAGGCCGTTGATGCTCTGCTTTAACCCGACGACAAACATCGCAATTAGCAATGAATTGAGCGATTTCTCTCTTCATCCTAGTCCACCAGAACCTCTGGCGTAGGTCTTGATACATTTTGGTACTACCGGGATGAATCGTGAGAGGAGATTCATGAGCCTCCTTAAGAATCAGCTACCGCAGATGTTGGTTCTTAGGAACCACTAAACGGTTCTCGAAGAAGACAACACCTCGATCATCCGTAGAGAAACTTCTAGCGACTCCGCTAGCAATGCTCTCATGGAGTCGGGATATACCCTTATCACGCTTCTGGGCAGCTATGATTTGATCCATAAGGGTAGGTTTTGCCACCAAGGTGGAAAGGAATCCTCGAGGAACAATGTGAAGGTTAAGCTTACGATATTCCTCGTGGAGAAGTGGTTGCCCTTGTTGTAACATCAGGTTGTTACAATAAGACTTACGACTCAGTGCGTCAGCCATGACATTGGCCTTCCCAGGGGTATAAGTGATTCCTAAGTCATAATCTGTGAGCAAATCAACCCAACGTCTTTGCCTGAGATTCAAATCCGGTTGGGTGAAGATGTATTTCAGACTTTGGTGATCAGTGAAGATTTCACAGCGATTACCAAGAAGGTAATGTCGCCATGTTTTGAGTGCATGGACTACAGCTGCAAGCTCTAGATCATGTGTAGGATAGTTATCCTCATGTGGACACAACTATCGAGATGCGTAAGCGATCACTTGACGATCTTGCATGAGTATGCAAACTAGTCCCTGTCGCGAGGTGTCGCAGTAGATAATAAAATCCTTGGAAAAGTCTGGTGGTACCAGTACGGGTGCAGATGTCAGGCGTATTTTCAGTTCCCGAAAGCTAGACTCGCACTGTGGGGTGCACTCGAACTTTTTATCTTTCTTGAGCAGTTCAGTTAGAGGTTTAGCAACCTTGGAGAAATTCTCGACGAAGCGTCGGCAATAGCTCGCTAAGCCAAGAAAACTCCTAACTTGCTTGACCGATTCAGGGGGAGTTGTCACACTCTGCATTTTGTAACATGTCATTTGCATCAATGAAGCATGAAAATTTGGACCAGCAATTTTTTTTGGCATCATTTGGCTTTTATTTGGAATTGAGTATTTCTTCATGTGTTCTTCATGTGCTCATTAAAGTCAACTATTACCTCTTGAGGAATTCATCTCCATACCTAAAACTTCTGCCCAATGATCATGCCAAGTGTTATATAGCAGTATAGTATTTTCTTATAAAATTAATTTGGCCAAAATGTATTTTTAAAATTTAGTATTCCAAAAACCCCTGAATTGAGGTTTGCACTGCAAGTGCTTGATTTAGGGTGAGAAAATTATTTCAAAAAGTATATTTGAGACCTAGTAGTCATAGGACTCCCAGAAACCACAAAAGTATAATTTTAAAAGTTATTTTCCTATTTTATTTAAAAGCTTTTTCTTAAGGCCATAAATGGTCTTTAATAGGGAAAAATTATTTAAGTATTTCAAAAATATTTGCCAAAATTCAGGGAGACTCATAGGACATATATTGTCCATATATAAGAGTTTCAACACTTGGTCATGTTCAAAACAGTGGGCTAATCCCTCCAAAACCCTTTCTGGATATTTCAAGCTTTTGAAATATTTACAAAGGAAATATTCTCCAAAAATTCCAAGGAAATTCTATCATGTCATATATGACATATTTGATGATCTTGCCAAGCTCCATGCCTTGGGAAGCAAGAAAACATCCTCAAAACCCTTCAAAACAATTCTGTCCATATTTAAAGTTTGAGCAACTTTACATTGCCAAACTTATCCAAATGCTCTCAAACTTGGTGCACATGCTAGAATGGCCTAATAAGGCATCTAGACCAAATGGCACAAGATTTGGAGTAGGGCAACTTGATCAGAATGCCCCAAAACCATTTCTGTTCAAATGCAAATTTGAACAACTTTACATTACCAAATTTTTACCTGGAGCTTCAAACTTTGTGGGCATGATCATAACCCCAAATGATGAAACTACACCAAGTGGTGCATCAAGGGGAGATGATTAGCTTGACTTAAACAAGATGAAGCCATTTCTGTTGATTTCAAGGGTTCACCAAAATTACATTGGCTAGTTTCTTCAAACAAGCCCAAATTTGGTGAAACACCCTATTTCCATATGACATTCAATCCTGTTAAGTTCCATGGCTAGTGGAGATCATTTACTAGTCCAAAACTTGATCAAACACCTTCTGCCTTTTTACCAAAACTATCATCTTGACCCCTTTTACTATTTACTCTTGCCTCAGCTTTCTACCACAACTTCATCTAGTTACAATCTATCTCCAGTAACTTCCCCATGTCCACAGCTCCATGATTGAGGGGTGAAAACCTCAATTCACCTTGATGGACAGCCAAATTTTCTACCTAGTTACCAGTTTCCCTTCTCTCTCATTGATCATCCAGAGCATCCAAGGCCTCAGCTGAGACGTCTGCTTCGTGCTGGACCCCCCAGACACGGCGGACACGCACAGGGAGCCAATGGCATGCCATGGCATGCAATTAGCACGCTCCAGAGCGCGCTACAGTGCACACCCGCACTGTAGCTTCGCCCAATCCAGTGCCGCCAACCACCTCGTGCTTCCCCCTCACGCCAAACGATGCACCTCAACGTCCGCGACCCTCCCCGGCGCTGTCCCCCTCCTCCCTCTTCCTCCAGTGGCCGCCCTCGCACGCGCGCTGGCCGCCTTCAAGCTCCACTCGCCGGACTCACACGCGCGCACCCTCTGGAGCCTTCCCCACTCCTCCTCTCCCCTCTACTAGGCGTGGACATCGTCCATGATCCTCCCCGACTCGAATGCGAGCGCCTGCACGGCCTCTGGCCTCGCCCGTGAGTTCGCCGGCACATAGGTCCACGGGACCTCGCTGCTCCCCTATAAATAGCACGCCCCGAGCCCCTCCAGCAGCACTCAGCTCCTCCTCGCACCCCCAGTAGCACTCCAGCAGCACCCACTCATCCCAGAGAGCCTCAGTGCTCGGGATCGACCGGAGCTCCGCCGCGACGGGCAACCGGGGATCTCGCAGTACAGCCCCTCTCAGCCCCAACTTTTGCTCGATCTAGCACCGCCGTACCTCACTGATGCATTCCCCTCTCTTTTCCCCTTCTGCAGCTGCCGGAATCGATCGGAGCAGCAACCTCCCAACGGTCCTCCGCCGTCCCACCTCGCCGCCGACGAACCAGGCCTCTCCGGCGGGTCGCACCACCACCACTGGAACGGCGACTCACTGCTCAGCCCGTTCCTACCCTCCGCTTGCCCCGCCGTGCCCGGAATCGTCGCCGGTGAGCTCGCCGCCGCTTTGGCCGTGAGGTTGAAGATGACAGGCGGGCCTCGCCTGTCATCCTCACTGCTCTCTCTCCCCTCGCCGGGCCCCGCCCGTCAGGTTTGAAAACCTGGCGCGCGCGCGCGCTGGCTCCCGAGCGGTTGGGCTAGTTGCCCTGGGCCGTGCACTGTGGCCGTTCTGGCCCAGTTGCACAGGGCCATTTCCTTTTATTCTTTTCTGTGATTATTTCAAATAATTTCACAGAAATAAATAATTGTCCGAATGAATTAATTCCAACTCCTAAAATCTTGTAGAATTCCAACCTATTTAATGGTGTCACTTTCACACATATCCATGAACCTTTTCTGTTCTATTTAAATTCAAATTCATAATTTGAGCATTAAAACTCCTGTTCAAAAATCCTTAGATTCCATTCTGTCACTCCAAAACTCCAACTAAGAATTTTTGCCATCTTAGTTTTCCCTCTAGTATTTAACAAAAATAAGTTGACATTTTTCTGAGCACTTTGATTTTTCTGTTTTTATTGTGGTCTTATTTTCCCGTTGTTATTTTGCGAAGATTAGATCCCGTATTTGACGAGGTTGCTGAGGAAGAAGGTGGAGAAGGATTTGAAGACTTTGAAGACCAAGCCAATCCAGGCAAGCAACCGTTTGACCATGATACACTTGTGTTCTTCGGAACCCGTTTGTTTCCGATTGCATGATGATAAGAGTTATGGTGGTGACCTAGATTGAAACGACGACATGATGCATGCTTTGCTCTTGATCTTGCTATGTGCTAGATGTCATGCAAATGGTTAGTAGTGATGCTTAGTGATGCATGTGTGTCATGAAACCTTCGTGGTTGAAATCTTTTCATAAACCCCATCGGGTGCCCCTAATGCCCGAGGGTGATGATGAGTTAGGTCATCACTTGAGGAAGAAGTGATGTGCCGGTAAAAATCTTGTGCATGGGTGAAATGATGGATTAGATTTATGTGTGACTACCGTCCCAACCAAATATGTGCAACCACTCTACCCCTTATGGGACGGGGCGTTATTGATTACTTAGGCCGATACTAGCATGGTGCCCGCATTACTAGTGATGGGAAGACTTGAGGTCTTTCCCGGGACGGGGTCGTGCTTGGATAGATGACCATGACTGTTTTCACAGGGCACTGGACACACCGTTGGTCCCTTCGTGTACGCGTGACATTGAAATAGGGAAAGTCCCATGATCTATTGTTTGTACTCGAGGGCCGTGTACCAACGAGTGGACCCTATGTTAGTGTCGACTAAGGAAAGATAATGACCGGGTGCTTTCCCCGAGTACTTGAGGTACTGCGGGATCGTGGGTGACATGAAAGCTTCCCGGATCTTGTGGGTAAAGTGCGCAACCTCTGCAGAGTGTAAAACTATTCGAATAGCCGTGTCCACGGTCATGGACAGTTGGGTGGTGCTACTTAAACTATGTCCAGAATTTTACTACATCGTGAAAGTATGTGTGTGTGATGAGTCAAGGTGGTGACTTGACTCGTTGAGCTGAATCATACTCATGTTGATATCGGTAACCTGTCTTCGAGGTTACGTAACGTTTATTGATGCATATACTTGACGGTAGAATATTTATTCTAGCTCGTTGCTAGATTGCTCATTGTTATTCAATTGCATTGTTACTTTGAACCAAATCATGGGTTGCTTGCGAGTACATTCAAAGTACTCACTGGCTTGCCATTGGTTATTTAATTGGCCAGGCATGGAGGAACAGGAATATGAAGAAGAGTTCTATGGAGACGAACATGCGAACTAGGACACTATCCCAGTCAGAATGCCTGTAGGGTTAAGGCAGATGGCATGGGTTCTACTTATCATCGAAGACTTCCGCTATTTGAGTTATTTGCTATTCAGTCCTTGAGGCTTTATCTATGTAAGACTCTTGTTATTCAGCTTCCGTGTGTTCAGTGAGCATTGATCTCTGGGATCACTGTACACGTGCATTCGGTGATCTCGACTTCTAAGTCGGGGTCCCCACAGGAGTCCAATCAAGGACAGCTTGAACTCGCTCGGAATTAACGGCAATACCCTTACCGGAGATCACATGGCCTAGATAGGTCACTTCTAGCAACCAGAATTCACATTTAGAGAATTTGGCATAAAGACGGTGCTCTCGAAGTTTCGTCAATACCAGCCTTAGATGCTCGGCATGATCTTCCTTGTTCTTGGAGTAGATGAGTATATCATCGAGGTATACCACGATGAATTTATCCAAGTACTCCATGAATGTAGAATTCATTAGCTGGGAGAAAGTGGCTGGGGCATTGGTTAACCCGAAAGACATAACAGTGTACTCGTATTGGCCATAACGAGTAACAAAAGCCGTTTTAGGAATGTCCCCATTCTTGATTTTGATTTGATGGTAAACCAACCTCAAATCCATTTTGGAAAAGACTGAGGATCTAGCGAGCTGATCATACAGATCGTTGATCCTGGGGAGCGGATACTTGTTCTTTATGGTGACCAGATTGACAGGTCGATAATCTACAACCATCCGTTCCATTCCATCCTTCTTCTTGATGAAGAGGACGGGACAATCCCAAGGGGAAGAACTAGGACGGATGAAACCCTTTTTCAAGGACTCATCAAGTTGTTTCTTAAGCTCAGCTAGTTCTAGGGGTGCCATCTTATAGGGTCTCCTAGAGATTGGGACAGTTCCTGTAATAAGATCTATCACGAACTCGACATCTCTGTCAGGTGGAACTCCTGGCAGTTCTTCCGGAAAAACATCCGGAAAGTCACGGACTACCGGGATATCTTCAAGTTCTGGTAGATGGCTGGCATTAAGAGAATAGAGCTGACGCTCAGCCATTCGGGTCAAGACATTGACTGTCTTGCCGGATGGATGTGTAAGTTGAACGGTCCTAGTGTAGCAATCAATCTTGGCGTAATGAGCTGTCATCCAGTCCATACCCAAGATGATGTTTATGTCCGAGGACTTGAGAGCGATTAGTGATGCAAGGAAAACAAGTCTATCGACAAGAATTTCATTTCCATGGCTTACCCTAGAGGTTTGCCACTTTGAACCAGGAGTTTGAATAACCATGGAAGTGGGCATGTCACAAAAAGTCATGTTGTGCATTCGAGCATAGCTTTCAGATATGAACGAATGAGATGCTCCAGTATCGAAAAGAACAGATGCCGGATGGCAGTTAACGAGAAGCGTACCAAGGATGACGTTAGGATCCTCATAAGCTTCCTCAGTAGAGATATAGTTGACATGACCACGTGTAGTGGGGATTGGCTTGACATAGTTCACCTTGCCAGTTGGCTTACCACAGCCAACGGGTTTTCCTGGCTGGTTCTGAGGACACTCACGCATGTAGTGCCCTGGTTCTCCACACTTGAAACATGTCACAGTGCCAGTGCGTGGAGCAAAGTTGGTAGGTGGTCCTCCATAAGTCTTGGCAGGTGCATACTGTTGAGTTGGGCGAGGCGCCTCATAGGATGGCCTCCGAGTGTACTTAGGTGGCAGAGCAGTGTGAGGAACCCACACACGGCGCTTGTGAGAGCTAGAGCCGGATGAGGAACCAAAATCGCGAGGATGCTTGCGTGTGGCTTCGAAATCAGTCTGGCCCATCTCAGCACTGATAGCTTTGTTCACCAACTTCTGGAAGGAGGTGCACCCGTGCAGACGTAGATCTCGACGAAGTTCAGGGCTGAGTCCCTTGCGGAACCTCACCTGCTTCTTGGCATCGGTGGATACTTCCTCAGGTGCATAGCGTGCCAAGTTGCCAAACTCGTGACTATAGCCATCCACTATTAACCGGCCCTGGGTGAAATTGCAGAATTCCTCCCGCTTGCGATCCATGAGACCTTCCGGAATGTGATATTCACGGAATGCCTCACTGAACTCAGCCCAAGTAGTGATTTGGCCAGCGGGACGCATAGCCTCAAAGTTTTCCCACCAGAGACTGGCAGGGCCCTCAAGATGGTAGGCGGCATAGGTAACCTTGTCAGCTTCGGCCACACGGGCAGAGTGTAGCTTGTGGGTGATACTGCGAAGCGAGTCATCCGCATCGAGAGGTTCAGCGGAGTGATGGAACTTCAGTGGGCACATCTTGATAAAGTCATTGATTGACACCATGTCATTCCTCTGACGAAACCCAGTGTTCTGCTCTATGCATTCCAGCAGACGGTTGGTCTCTCTCTTGTTCCGTTCTGCCTCGAGCATAACTTCAGCCAAGGAGGGTGGCTGGGGCAGATTCTCATTTCTAGCCCCACTAGCCTCACCCTGCTCCCGAGTAGCAGGAGTGCTACGAGTGTTGACCATCCTAGGAAAACAAAACAATGGTTTAGGTAAGGATGGCAAAAACTTGACATAGGAGTGCAGAATGTAATGGATGACACGGAATGCAGAGATGTTCATCTGTACGACATGGTAATATAGAAGCTGCCATATATACACCAGTGGTCATACACACCATACATAGTTTAGTACAAGCCAAGGCTAAAGTACAACTGCAGTGAAATACGATACATCTCATCAGAGGCATTCCAAGCTCCTATACATTATTTAACTACACCTCCGGAACTCAGTACTAGGTAAGTCATATTCCACAAGATACGCAGGACTGTGGAAACACAACTACTACCATACTACTACTGCCACGGTCTAGCTCAGACATTCCCATAGTAATCTTCGTAAATATTACCACCGTAGCCTGGAAGTGGAACAGATGGATCTTGAAACTCTCAAGCACTCGAAGGCTGTGGACCATAGGGACATGGATGTGGCCTCGGTCCCGATGCTGGTGGCAACCGACGCCCACGTGGAGGTGTAATACCCCCAACGTCACGCCAATCCATACGATCAGGCAGACGAGTCCGCACGGGGTACAAATCCCGCATATCCAGATATCCGGCGTGCACAGCAGGTGCAAGCCGTGTCAAAGTAGTCCAGTGGGCGGCTCGAGTGTTATACAGCTCCATCCGGAGGGCACGGACCTCACGGTCCCTATCCTCCAGCATCTGGACAGTAGTCTGAAGCAGTGGCTCCTCATGAGTAGCATCAGTATACAGACCAGTGTAGTAGCCTTCCTCTC
>LR738715.1:499015245-499117985 GCA_902687465.1 Secale cereale
TATCTAGGTGACATTAGGGTTTTGGTTGATTTGTGTCTTAAGGTGTTATTCTAGTACGAACTCTAGGATAGATCGAACGGAAAGAATAGCTTCGTGCTATTTTACTACAGACTCTTGAATAGATCGATCATAAAGAATAACTTTGAGGTGGTTTCGTACCCTACACTAATCTCTTCGTTTGTTCTCCGCTATTAGTTATTTTGGAGTGACTCTTTGTTGCATGTTGAGGGATAGTTATATGATCCAGTTATGTTATTATTATTGAGAGAACTTCACTAGTGAAAGTATGAACCCTAGGCCTTGTTTCCTAACATTGCAATACCATTTACGCTCACTTCTACCACTAGTTACCTTGCTGTTTTTATATTTTCATATTACAAAAACCTATATCTACCATCCATATTGCACTTGTATCACCATCTCTTTGCCGAACTAGTGCACCTATACAATTTACCATTGTATTGGGTGTGTTGGGGACACAAGAGACTCTTTGTTATTTGGTTGCAGGGTTGCTTGAGAGAGACCATCTTCATCCTACGCCTCCCACGGATTGATAAACCTTAGGTGATCCACTTGAGGGAAATTTGCTACTGTCTTACAAACCTCTGCACTTGGAGGCCGAACAATGTCTACAAGAAGAAGGTTGTGTAGTAGACATCAAGCTCTTTTCTGGCACCGTTGCTGGGGAGGTGAGTGCTTGAAGGTATATCTTTAGATCTTGCAATCGAATCTTTTAGTTTCTTGTTTTATCACTAGTTTAGTTTATAAAAGAAAACTACAAAAAATGGAATTGAGGTCGCCTCATATGCTTCATCTTTTTAATATCTTTCGTGAACATGATGGAAAGGAAAATTGTGCCAAAATGTTAGAAGAAGAATGCATTAGAATGTTTGGCACTAAATCTTTGAATGATGAGCATGATTGAAATGTTGTTAGTATGTACTCTTTGAATATTCATAGCACTAATGATGATTGCACTAGTCATGATGAAAATGTCTCTTATAAGCATGTCAACTTTTGTGGAGTGCATAGAGTTTGCAAGTACACACCTAATAGGGAAGATAGATTTTGCAAGAGGCATAAGTATTTAGAAACTAAATGGTTGCAAGAAAGGCTAGATGTTTGTGCTGAAAATTTAAAATTTCTTTGCCATCCTTGTGAACTTTGCAATGAACGTGATCATTAAAATCTCCAATGCAAATTGTTTCATGATCGAGTCGTGTCCAAAAATTGTGATGACTTGATTTTCCTTGCACATCATACTGAACTTAGTTTGCTTGTGGGTTATGAAGAAATCAAACGCATAACTAAGGATCTTCCAGAATTTGTCCTTGATAAAGTTCTTGATTTTGATCTAGAGGAAATTTATATGTATTATGCGGTGAATTACATTGAAAATCCTTATATTGCCAATTACATAAAAACAAGAAAACAAATAGAAGATGAAGAGAATACTAATGAAAGGGAAGAGACTTCCCAATATCTTCCTATTATTTCTTATGATGAATCAGGTAACGAGGAGGAGCCTTCTATTCAACCAATCTCATTAATAAGGAGCTCCAAAAGAGAATTAAACCCACACATGATGCGAAGAAGGAAAAGAAAAGACGGAGAAGCAAAGGTAAAAAGGTATCCCTTCCAAATGATGTTGCTCCTATCTCACTCTGATGATGATAATTGCTATACTATTGGTGCTATCCATACTATTAATGAGGAGAGTGATTATGCTTATGATATGCAAAGGCCCAAGCTTGGGGATGCTATGTTTGATGAGAATGATATGTTTGAGAATTTATTTGCTGCAATTAATGTTAGTCCCAAGCTTGGGGATGCTATGTTTAATGAAGATGATATTTTTAGTCTCCCAAGTTTTTATGAGAAAATTTATTATGATGATAGCATGCCCCCTATTTATGATGATTATATTGATGAAAGTGGGTTTGGAAGAGTGTCAACTTTAGGAAGTAATGATCCCACTATTTTGGAGTATGTTGAATCTTATTTTGATAATTATAAAAGTGGATCTGGAGAGGTCATGACTTTATTTAGTAACGATTCCACTATCTTGGAAGAGGTTTCAATTGATTATGATGAAAACAAAGTTGCTACTTATGATGATTACTGTGATGATACTTATGTTATAAAAAGTAGTGATGATTATATTTACAAAACTTGTCATGATTATGATTACCCTTTTTCTAAACATTACTCTTTTAATGTGGAAACAGTTTATAGTATTCGAGTTACTTATGATACTCCCACTATTCCGAATGAGAAGAAATTTGCTTATGTGGAGAGTAGTGAATTTTCTATGCTTGTATATCATGAAAAGAATGCTTTATGTGATGATTATATTGTTGAATTCATTCCTGATGATACTGAAAATTATTATGAGGGAGGAACATATGCTTGTAGGAATTGCAATAATATCAAGTTGCCTCTCTATGTGCTTAAAATCTTGAAGTTATGCTCGTTTTCCCTTCCTATGCTAGTTGATTATTGCTCCCATAAATTGTTTGCTCAAAAAATCCCTATGCATAGGAAGTGGTTTAGACTTAAATGTGTTAGTCATATTCTTCATGATGCTCTCTTTATGTTTCAATTCTTATCTTTTATGTGAGCATCATTGAAATCATCATGCCTACTAAAAGGCATTAAAGAAAAGCGCTTGTTGGGAGACAACACAATATTTATCCCTACTGCTTTGTGTGTTCACATGATTAAGCTACTGTAGTAATCATGTTTTATAGCTTTTGTTTCAATAAAGTGCCAAGTAGAACCTTTGGGAAGACTTGGGTGAAAGTCTTTGTAATCTTGCTGTAAAAAACAGAAACTTTGCGCTCACGAGATTAGCATCCATTTTTTTTTACAGAAGAGTGCTATTAATTTGAGTCTTTTTGCAGAAGATTAATAGACAAATTCCTCACATCCACCAATTTATTTCTGTTTTTTTTGAGTTACAGAAGTATTCGAAAGTTACAGATTGCTACAGATTGTTCTGTTTTTGACAGATTCTGTTTTTCGTGTGTGGTTTGCTTATTTTGATGAATCTATGAGTAGTATCGGAGGGTATGAACCATAGAGAAGTTGGAATACAGTAGATATTACACCAATATGAATTTATAATGAGTTCACAACAGTTCCTAAGTGGTGGTTTTATTTTCTTATACTAACAAAGCTTACGAGTTTTCTGTTGAGTTTTGTGTTGTGAAGTTTTCAAGTTTTGGGTAAAGATTCGATGGACTATGGAATAAGGAGTGGCAAGAGCCTAAGATTGGGGATGCCCAAGGCACCCCAAGGTAAAATTCAAGGAAAACCAAAATCCTAAGCTTGGGGATGCCCCGGAAGGCATCCCCTCTTTCATCTTCGTCTATCGGTAACTTTACTTGAGGCTATATTTTTATTCACCACATGATATCTGTTTTGCATAGAGTGTCATGTTGTTTTATTTTGTTTTGCTTGCTGTTTGAATAATATCCCAAGATCTGAAATTCATAAATGTTAGAGAGTCTTCACATAGTTACACAATTATTCAACTACTCATTGATCTTCACTTATATCTTTCGGAGTAGTTTGTTATTTGCTCTAGTGCTTCACTTATATCTTTTTAGAGCACGAAGGTGGTTTTATTTTGAAGAAATAGATGAACTCTCATGCTTCACTTATATTATTTTGGGATTCTTTTAGAACAGCATGGTAATTTGCTTTGGTTATTAAATTAGTCCTAATATGATAGGCATCCAAGATGGGTATAATAAAAACTTTCCTATAGAGTGCATTGAATACTATGAGAAGTTTGATGCTTGATGATTGTATTGAGATATGAGGATGGTGATATCAGAGTCATGCTAGTAGAGTAGTTGTGAATTTGAGAAATACTTGTGTTGAGGTTTGCAAGTCCCATAGCATGCACGTATGGTAACCGTTGTGTGACAAATTTGAAGCATGAGGTATTTCTTGGATTGTCATCCTTTGTGTGGAGGTCGGGATCGCGCAATGGCTAACTCCTACCAACCCTTCCCCTAGGAGCATGCGTGTAGTACTTTGTTTTGATGACTTGTAGATTTTTGCAATAAGTATATGAGTTCTTTATGACTAATGTTGAGCCCATGGATTATAAGCACTCTCACCCTTCCACCATTGCTAGCCTCTCTTGTACCGCGCAACTTTCGCCGGTACCATACACCCACCATATACCTTCCTCAAAATAGCCACCATAACTACCTATCGTGGCATTTCCATAGCCATTCTGAGATATATCGCCATGCAACTTTCCACCGTTTCGTTCATATGACACGCTTCATCATTGTCACATTGCCATGCATGATCATGTAGTTGACATCGTATTTGTGGCAAGGCCACCATGCAGAATTTTTCGTACATGTCACTCTTGATTCATTGCACATCCTGGTACACCGCCATAGGCATTCATATAGAGTCATACTTTTGGTCGCCAACCCACCCAGCTCGTGGCGGTCACTGCACAAATCGAATGAAGCTTCTCCGACAATGGTCGCCAACCCACGGCCGGAGAGTTGCAATCGCCGAGAGCGTTTGAGCAGCCGTCCGTTCCTCCACCGCATACCTTGCGATGACGGAGCCCGTCCAAGCCCAGATCACGGCCACCCACGCCCATCTCGTGGCAGCCTTTTCCAAAGAGATGGCGGACACGGATGGCGAGATGCTTGCCGAGTATGGTGCGATGGATGCCATGGAGCCCCTTCCCCAGGAGACCGTCGGGCGCGAGCTGGACATGGAGGAGGCGACGGAGATCGACGAGCACCAGTCGTAGTAGTACTCTTTGTTTTTTTAATTAAGAGCGCCGATCTTTAATTTGTTAGAGTAGTGTTTAGGCCAGCTAGCTCTGTTTAATTGCTGAACTTGCTCGATTAAGAAGTATGGGTGTGTTGTAGTCTCATTTGTGTACCCAAATTATGCATTGACGTGGATGACCATTGTAATTAGGGAAATTAGAACCAATTTTTTTGACGTTCAAACTCATCACACACGGGTTAAGCTATCTGAATGGTTTGGGATGTTCATATATCGTACATAGTTCTAAATAAGGGACCGTGTCTGATGACACTTTGAGCGGCAGTTTTTTCGCTGAAGCGATTCCAAATTTTCGGCATCCGCGGAAATATCTACCTCCCTGCCCCTCCCCCTTACCAAAAGACACATTTCCCCTATTTCCACCTTCCTTTCCAAGTTGAAACCTTCACTCCTTGCTTGCAGCCCCGCCTCCTCGCCGGCGACCCTCCTTCATGCTGCTCGACCTCGCCTATCCAGGCAGGTAATCCACACCCAACCCCCATCCTCCTCCTCCTTCCACATCCCACATGCGCCGACCACTGGCGCGACACTTTCCACCAAAATCACCGACCCTCCACCAAATAAGCGCCACCCTAAGCCATGGTGCATG
The DNA here is from genome assembly GCA_902687465.1 of Secale cereale. Taxonomy (NCBI): domain Eukaryota; kingdom Viridiplantae; phylum Streptophyta; class Magnoliopsida; order Poales; family Poaceae; genus Secale; species Secale cereale. The sequence continues at coordinate 499,020,668 of LR738715.1, forward strand.
CTGTATAGCCAGGATCTCAAGGAGCATTTGGCAGCGGAGAAGCAAACCGCGGCCGCACGCGTGGATGAGGTCGCAATGGCTGCCTTTCGTGCGGACCCCCAGATCTTGGAGGAGCACCTTGCCATTTGCTAGCTATGTCAGTTAAGCAAGCTCGGTTTACCCATTGTGTGTGCTGCTCCTGCCTTTCCTTAACAAATTCTAGTGAATTGTGCTATCTAATTTCACCATGCAATCTATTGCTCTAGTGTGTATATTCTATATGTCGTGTAGTGTGGTGCTAACTTATTAACTGTTTGGTTAATTAGTTGTCGTCTTTAGTTAACTGTTTCATTCAATTCTGTAAATGGGATGTTCAATTCTTCAGGCTGGAATTTTGTATTGTCTTCCATGTGAGGAATAAATTGAATTTATCTTTACAAAATACACGAGAAACAAATACAATTGATATATTTCCAAGTTTTCAATCATGCTTCGTTTGGTTATACATTGTGCAATGTGGTGCTCAGTTAACGTTTGGTTCATTTGTGTTGTGTTGTTTAGCTAACTGTCTGGTTCAATTCTGCAATGCGATGTTCAATAGTTGTGGGTGCATTCTGTTATTGTATACCATGTGAGAAGTAAATCGAATTTGGTTGTACTAAATACACGAGAAACAAATACAATTGCTATATTTCCAAGTTATTAAGCATGCTTGGTTTGGTTAACTGTCTGATCTTCTATTAGGAGTATGTTATATTGTGCAATGTGGTGCTCAGTTAATGTTTGGTTCATTTGTTGTGCTGTTTACTTAACTGTTTGGTTCAATTCTGCAATGCGATGTTCAATTGTTGCGGGTGCATTCTGTTATTGTATACCATGTGAGGAATGATTCGTCCATTTTGCATCATGTTTTCTTGCTGTTATTTATGTTGTTATTATGCATAATAATGCTTTTTGGAGTAGTCCTAATGCCTTTTCTCTCATAATTTGCAAGGAATGCACTAAGGGGGTGAATTCCGGCAGCTGGAAATCTGGACCTGGAAAAGCTACGTCAGGCCTCCTATTCTACACAACTCCAAATAAACTGAAACTTCATAGAGATTTTTTATGGAATATATAAAAAATACTGTGATAACCATGAGAGGGCCCCCACCAGGTGGGCACAACCCACCTGGGCATGCTAGGCCCCTAGGAGCGCCCTGGTGGGTTGTGCTCACCCAGTCCCATCTCCGGTGCCCGTCTTCTGGTATATAATCTCTTCTGATCTAGAAAAAATAAAGAGAAGACTTTCGGGACGGAGCGCCGCCGTCTTGAGGCGGAACTTGGGCAGGAGCACTTTTGCCCTCCGGCAGAGCGATTCCGCCACGGGAACTTCCCTCCCGGAGGGGGAAATCATCGTCATCATCATCGCCAACAACTCTCCCATCTTGGGGAGGGTTATCTTCACCAACATATTCAACAACACCATCTCATCTCAAACCCTAGTTCATCTCTTGTGTTCAATCTTGTTACCGGAACTATAGATTGGTGATTGTGGGTGACTAGTAGTGTTTATTACATCTTGTAGTTGATTACTATATGGTTTATTTGGTGGAAGATTATATATTCAGATCCATTATGCTATTCAATACCCCACTGATCTTGAGCATGTTTATCACTTGTGAGTAGTTACCTTTGTTCTTGAGGTCACGCGAGAAATCATGTTGCAAGTAATCATGTGAATTTGATATGTGTTCGATATTTTGATAGTATGTATGTTGTGATTGCCTTAGTGGTGTCATGTGAACATCGACTACATGTCACTTCACCATATTTGGGCCTAAGAGAATGCATTGTGGAGTAGTAATTAGATGGTGGGTTGCGAGAGTGACAGAAGCTTAAACCCCAGTTTATGCGCTATTCCGTAAGGGACCGATTGGATCCAAAAGTTTAATTCTATGGTTAGAATTTATTCTTAATACTTTTCTCATAGTTGCGGATGCTTGCGTGTAACGCCCAAGATGCGGCTATATCTCCTACGTTTTGAGGCACGACTTAGAGGCATAACCGCATTTTGGTATGACCGCAAGAAGGGTCATCTTCACACATTCCCATGTAAAAGAACAAGGAAGTAAATAGTTGGCTTACAATCGCCATGTCACACAATTAATACAATAAACATACATTCATCCAGAGAACACAAAGTCCGAATACAGACGAACTCAAACGAAGAAAAAGACACCACATAGGCTAATCCCGATTGACCCTAGTAGGAACCACTACTGATCATCGGGGTATGTCACGTACATACGCCCACAGTCTTCATCGAACTCCCACTGAAGCTCTTGCACATCTCCTGCGTCAACTCTGGGGTACCTGCATCTGTTTGTGTAGTAAACTGTGAGTCACGAGGACTCAACAATCTTGTTCCCGGGTATCAAAACTAGCAAAGCCTTTGGGTGAGGAGAAGGTATAAAGTGGGCTGCAGCAAGCACTAAGCGTAGATGAGGTGGCTGATACGTCTCCAATGTATCTATAATTTTTTATTGTTCCATGCTATTATATTATCCTTCTAGGATGTCTTATGGGCTTTATTATACACTTTTATATGATTTTTGGGACTAACCTATTAACCCAGAGCCCAGTGCCAGTTTCTGTTTTTCTCCTGTTTTAGGGTTTTACAGAAAAGGAATATCAAACGAAGTCCAATTGACGAGCCAATTTTTTATGATTTTTTTGGGACCAAAAGAAGCCCCCGAAGCAAAATAGTTGGGCCAAGAGAGCCACAGGCTGCCCTCGAGGGTGGAGGGCGCGCCCTGGGAGGGTGGTGGTGCCCTCCTATCTCGAGGACAACCTAGAAGCCCCCCTAACGTGGGACCTACGCCAAAAATTCCTATAAATACTGAAACCTTCGGAAATTAACCTAGATCGGGAGTTCCACCGCCGAAAGCCTCTGTAGCCACCGAAAACCAATCTAGACCCCGTTCCGGCACCCTGCCAGAGGGGGGAACCCTCTCCGGTGGCTATTTTCATCATCCCGGTGCTCTCCATGACGAGGAGGGAGTAGTCCACCCTCGGGGCTGAGGGTATGTACCAGTAGCTATGTGTTAGATCTCTCTCCCGTGTTCTTGAGATGGCACGATCTTGATGTATCGCGAGCTTTGCTATTTTAGTTTGATCTTATGATGCTTCTCCCCCTCTACTCTCTTGTAATGGATTGAGTTTTCCCTTTGAAGTTATCTTATCGGATTGAGTCTTTAAGGATTTGAGAACACTTGATGTATGTCTTGCACGTGTTTATCTGTGGTGACAATGGGATATCATGTGATCTACTGATGTATGTTTTGGTGATCAACTTGCGGGTTCCGTGACCTTGGGAACCTATGCATAGGGGTTGGCACACGTTTTCGTCTTGACTTTCCGGTAGAAACTTCGGGGCACTCTTTGAAGTTCTATGAGTTGGTTGAATAGATGTTTCTGAGATTGTGTGATGCATATCGTATAATCATGCCCACAGATACTTGAGGTGACAATGGAGTATCTAGGTGACATTAGGGTTTTGATTGATTTGTGTCTTAAGGTGTTATTCTAGTATGAACTCTATGATAGATTGAACGTTACTACGGACTCTTGAATAGATCGATCAGAAAGAATAGCTTTGAGGTGGTTTTGTACCCTACCATAATCTCTTCGTTTGTTCTCTGCTATTAGTGACTTTGGAGTGACTCTTTGTTGCATGTTGAGGGCTAGTAATATTATCCAATTATGTTATCCTTGTTGAGAGAACTTGCACTAGTGAAAGTATGAACCCTAGGCCTTGCCTACTATCATTGCAACACCGTTTATGCTCACGTTTACCACTTGCTACCTTGCTATTTTTATATTTTCAGTTTACAAAAACCTATATCTACCATCCATATTGCACTTGTATCACCATCTCTTCGCCGAACAAGTGCACCTATACAAATTACCATTGTATTGGGTGTGTTGGGGACACAAGAGACTCTTTGTTATTTGGTTGCAGGGTTGTTTGAGAGAGACCATATTCATCCTACGCCTCCCACGGATTGATAAACCTTAGGTCATCCACTTGAGGGAAATTTGCTACTGTCCTACAAACCTGTGCACTTGGAGGCCCAACAACGTCTACAAGAAGAAGGTTGTGTAGGAGACATCAGTGGCTAGCTTACGAACTTTCAGAGCGAGAAGAGAAGTCAAATCCAACGATCGTGAACTAGTCATGATCACTAGGTGATCCTGTCTACCTACGAGTCATTCATAACCCAACCGTGTTCTCTTCCCGAACTCCCTCGAAAAGAGACCATCACGACTACTCACATGGTAGTGTATTTTGTTTGAGTTCTTGTGTAAAGTTATCTACAACCGGATATTAACAAACTCCAATCCGCCACATAACCACAGGCACGACTTCGAAATATCATAACCCTGCAGGGGTGTCCCAATTTAGCCCATCACAAGCTCCCACGATCAGCAGAGGTAAAACCTCTTATCTTACGGACAACCCGATCATGCTCGGAATCCCGGTGCACAAGATATTTTGACAATCGTAAAACAAGTCCAGGAAGACCTCCCGACGTGCCGACACCCCGATAGGAGCCGCACGTATCTCGTCTCAGGCCATGATGGGATGAGCAGTACGTACAATAAGCAAAGACCCCAGTAAATTGGGTGGCACCGCAAGTGGCTCTAGTTTGGACCAACACTCATGAGGAGCACTGGCCCATGTTGTTAATTAAGAATCCTCGGGGTAGCTAATCCCTATGCAAATTTTAGTTATTAGGCAAATGGTAAAACCAATGTTGGGCCTTACCGGAGGAGTTTTATTCAAAGCGAACTATCAAGGGGGGCCCATAAACCCCAACCGCATTAGGAACACAAAATCAAGTAACATAACACTGGTTTATCGGTTCTTAAGGCAGCATGAGTGGAACAAAACACCGAGTAAAAGGCCAAGCCTTCCACCCATTGGCAAGTATATAGGTGCATTTAATAAGTAAGAGATATTGTGATATTCCCAAGAATATCCAATTCAACATGGAGCAAACTTCATCATCACCTGCAAATATCAACGCTATAAGAGGGGCTTGAGCAAAAGCATAACTTAGCCGAACACCAGTTTGCTGGGAAGATAGTTAGAGGTTTCATGGCAAGGTAGGGGTTAACAAGCAAATAGATAGGTAGCGTGACAAAGCAATAGAGCAAGACAACTAGCAAAACAACAATAGAGGTGATATCAAGGAATGGTCATCTTGCCTGGGATCTCGCACGGAAGAAGAACGAGTCCATGAAGAAGACATACAGACGTAGTCGAACGGATCCTCACAACTCCGGAATGGAAGCGAATCTAACGAGAGAAGCAAACCGGAAAGAAGCAAACAACATGGTAAACAAACATAACATGGCATATGATGCACAAACCAAGTATGATGCATGTCCGGTTTAAATATGCACGGCATGGCAAAGTGCAAGAAACAACACTACAATTTAAGTGGAGCTCAATATGCAACGAGTTGCATATTGATGGAACACCACATTAGATTATTTAGTTTGATCTCGTTTAAGCACCCAACAACTTTAAATGTTGTTTAACATGGCAAGAGGTGAAGCACAAAATAAAATACAATAGCTAAGCAATTTAAATGGGGCCGGAAACAACAAACAACAATCCCGGTAAATCCCCACGTGCATATTTAGCAAATTTTAAGCAAACAACAATTTTAAACATTTTAAACGTTGTTATCATGATGCGGATGACATATGAAAGTTTCATGCAATTTGTGAAAAGTTGGCATTTAATATAAGATATGAGCATTTGTCGCTATGGCGAAAAGAAAGGGGTGCCATAGCGGCGAAAACGGAAACGATGCCACGACAAAGTTCCGGTTCTAGTAACTCATGGAGAAACCAATGCAAAGAAACATAGGAGGTGCGGAAGGTGCAAAGTAATGGGGAGTGATCCCGGATACTGGGTGTCCCACGGGTCGGTGGCAAGGCAAAAGAGTGGCAACGTGCACCGACAATTCAGACTCGAGGCAAACAAGGGTGCATCTCATACAATATGCATTCATTCTTGGAAGGTCATCTCGGCGGTTATACCTTCGAAGCAAGCATTTTTGGAGCGGAATGAGTCGGTGCAAAGTAGAGGAAGTAGACGTTCATGGGGGGTCGTGGGAAGTAGTCGTTCACGGGGTCTTCGAGGGTCGACGGTAGTCGTACACGTTTCGTAGATGTTCGGGGACGTCGGCGAGGAACTTGACGTCCATGGGGTCGATGGTAGTGGTACACACATCGTCGTGGAAGTAGTGGTATTATCGGTCCTCGGCGACGGTTGTTGTACATGTAGGCGGTTGTCGAACATGGCGCTTGCGTTACACGAGTCTTTAACAATTCCGAAGGCACTCGGATTAGACAAGCCATCGGGCTGCTCATTGGAAACAAGCCGAAGCAATAGATGTCAAAGCAGCGGCGGCAACAACATAGCTGGATGGAGGAGATGGCCCGGGCATAAACTCCCGTTGACCACAATGGTGCTCTGATACGTCTCCAACGTATCTACTTTTCCAAACACTTTTGCCCTTGTTTTGGACTCTAACTTGCATGATTTGAATGGAACTAACCCGGACTGATGCTGTTTTCAGCAGAATTGCCATGGTGTTATTTTGTGCAGAAATAAAAGTTCTCGGAATGACCTGAAAATCCAGGGAGAATATTTTTGGAATATATAAAAAATACTGGCGAAAGAATCAAGACCAGGGGGCCCACACCCTGTCCACGAGGGTGGGGGGCGTGCCTGCCCCCCTGGGCACGCCCCATGTCTCATGGCCCCCTTGAGGCTCCACCGACCTCGATTCCAACTCCATATATTCACTTTTGGGGAGAAAAAAATCTGAGAGAATGATTCATCGCATTTTATGATACGAAGCCGCCGCCAAGCCCTAATCTTTCTTGGGAGGGCTGATCTGGAGTCCGTTCGGGGCTCCGGAGAGTGGAGATCGTCGCCGTCGTCATCATCAACCTTCCTCCATCACCAATTCCATGATGCTCACCGCCGTGGATGAGTAATTCCATCGTAGGCTTGCTGGACGGTGATGGATTGGATGAGATTTGCCATGTAATCGAGTTATTTTTGTTAGGATTTGATCCCTAGTATCCATTATGTTCTAAGATTGATGTTGCTATGACCTTGCCATGCTTAAAGCTTGTGACTAGGGCCCGAGTGCCATGATCTCAGATCTGAACCTATTATGTTTTCATGAATATATGTGAGTTCTTGATCCAATCTTGCAAGTCAATAGTCACCTACTATGTGTTACGATCCGGCAACCCCGAAGTGACAATAATCGAGACGACTCCTGGTAATGACTGTAGTTTGAGGAGTTCATGTATTCACTAAGTGTTAATGCTTTGGTACGGTACTCTATTAAAAGGAGGCCTTAATATCCCTTTGTTTCCAATCGGACCCGCTCCCACGGGAGGGTAGGACAAAAGATGTCATGCAAGTTCTTTTCCATAAGCACGTATGACTATATTCAGAATACATGCCTACATTACATTGATGAACTGGAGCTAGTTCTGTGTCACCCTATGTTATAACCGTTGCATGAGGAATCGCATCCGACATAATTATCCATCACTGATCCAATGCCTACGAGATTTTCACATATTTTTCTTCGCTTAGTTACTTTTCTGCTGCTACTGTTACAATCACTACAAAACTGCTACTGTCACTTTTGCCACTATTATCGTTACTTCCATACTACTTTGCTACTAAATACTTTCCTGCCGATATTAAGTCTTCCAGGTGTGGTTGAATTGACAACTCAACTGCTAATACTTGAGAATGTTCTTTGGCTCCCCTTGTGCCGAATCAATAAATTTGGGCTGAATACTCTACCCTCAAAAACTGTTGCGATCCCCTATACTTGTGGGTTATCAAGACTATTTTCTGGCATTGTTGCCGATGAGCATAGCTATATTCTTTGAGTCACTTGGGATTTATATCTGTTGATCACTATGAAGAACTTGAAAGATGAAAAACCAAGATTTATCCCTCAACTACGAGGGGAGGCAAGGAACTGCCATCTAGCTCTGCACTTGAATCACACTCTGTTATGAGTAAATTTGGGACACCTACTCCTGCTATTGAATCTGATATGTCACATGTTCTTGATGATGCCACTTCTGCTATGCATGATACTTATGATGAAACTACTTCTATGTTTGATAACACTGTGCCACTAGGTGAATTTCTTGATGAACAACTTGCTAGGGCTAGAGAGAATGAAATTATTGAAACTCATAATATTGATGAAAGTGATGATGAAGATTCTCCCCCTAGATATGAATTGCCTGTTGTGCCTGAGGGTTATGTTATGGATGAAGAAACTGCTAGAGATCTTTTAGCTTGCAAAGATAGATATGATCTTAAGAAACTGTTAGCTAAGCTGAAAGAAAGTCTTTGAATGCTAGAATGAAATATGACCCTGCTTTTGCTATGTCACCTATCTTTGTTTCTGATAAGAATTATGATTTCTCTGTCGATCCCGAGTTAATTACTTTGGTTGAATCTGATCCTTTCCATGGCTATGAATCTGAAACTATTCTGGCACATCTTACTAAACTGAATGATATAGCCACCCTATTCACCAATGAGGAAAAAATTCATTACTACTATATCCTTAAGTTATTTCCGTTCTCCTTAAAGAGTGATGCTAAAACATGGTTTAATTCTCTTGATCCTGGTTGTGTGCGTAGTCCCCAGGACATGATTTATTACTTTTCTGATAAATATTTTCCCGCTCATAAGAAACAAGCTGCCTTAAGGGAAATATATAATTTTGTGCAAATTGAAGAAGAGAGTCCCCCACAAGCCACAATCTTAGGCGAGGCTTCTCCGATTACTTAATGCTTTGCCTGATCATCCTCTTAAGAAAAATGAAATACTTGATATCTTTTATAATGGACTAACCGATGCTTCTAGAGACCACCTGGATAGTTGTGCTGGTTGTGTTTTCAGGGAAAGAACTGCTGATCAAGCTGAATTGTTATTGAATAATATGTTGATCAATGGAAACAATTGGACACTCCTTGAACCAGCTCCTAAGACAACTCCAAAGAAAATTGGTATTCTATTTCTCAGTCCTGAAGATATGCAAGAGGCATAGAAATCTGTGAAAAAAGGGTATTAAAGCTAAAGATGTTAAGAATTTACCACCTATTGAAGAAATACATGGTCTTGATAACCCGACACAGGTAGTAAAGGTAAATTCTCTCTATAGATTTGATGAAGGTGATATTCGTCATAATAAGTCTGCTAGCCAATGCTTAGATGAATTTGACAATTTTATTGTTAAACAAGAAAACTTCAATGCTTCTGTTAGTAGACAATTGAAACGTAATGCTTATATGATTGAATACTTGAGTGATTATATGTGTAGAGTTAAAGGTGAACTTAAACTCATTAGTAAACATGCTTCTATGGTTACCACTCAGGTAGAACAAGTACTTAAGGCACAAAATGATTTGCTCAATGAATTAAATAGTAAGAAAAATGATGATGTTGTTAGAGTATGACTAGAGGGGGTAGAATGACTCAGGAACCTCTGTATCCTGAGGGCCACCCTAAGAGAATTGAGCAAGATTCTCAGAGAACTAATGTTGATGCACCTAGTCCTTCTAAGAAGAAGAAAAAGAAAAATGATAGGACTTTGCATGTATAGTGAACCTATTGTTGACACACCTAAGAATCCAAATGATATTTCTATTTCTGATGTTGAAACACAATCTGGTAATTTTCTTGAAACTAGTGATAATATTAATGATGATGTTCATGATCATGCTCAACCTAGCAATAACAATGATGTAGAGATTGAACCTGCTGTTGATCTTGATAACCCACAATCAAAGAATCAACGTTATGATAAAAGAGATTTTGTTGCTAGGAAGCACGGCAAGGAAAGAGAACCATGGGTCCAGAAACCCATGCCTTTTCCTCCCAAACCATCCAAGAAAAAGGATGATGAGGATTTTGAGCGCTTTGCTGAAATGATTAGACCTATCTTTTTGCGTATGCGTTTGACTGATATGCTTAAAACAACCTTATGCTAAGTATATGAAAGATATTGTGACAAATAAAAGAAAGATACCGGAATTTGAAATTTCCACCATGTTTGCCAACTATACTTTTAAAGGTGGGATACCAACGAAACTAGGAGATCCATGAGTACCAACTATACCATGCTCCATTAAAAGAAACTATGTTAAAACTGCTTTATGTGATCTTGGAGCTGGTGTTAGTGTTATGCCCCTCCCTTTATATCGTAGACTTGATTTGAATAAGTTGAGACCTACTGAAATATCTTTGCAAATGGCCGATAAATCAACTACTATACCTGCCGGTATTTGTGAGGATGTGCCTGTTGTGGTTGCAAACGTTACTATTTTAACAGACTTTGTTATTCTTGATATTCCCGAGGACGATAGTATGTCGATTATCCTTGGCAGACCCTTTTGAATACTGCAGGGGCTGTTCTTAATTGCAACAAAGGCAATGTCACTTTTCATGTCAATGGTAATGAGCATATGGTACACTTTCCGAGGAAACAACCTCAAGTCCACAATATCAATTCTATTCAAAAAATTCCAACGATTACTATTGAAGGTTTTGAATTCCCTCTTCCTACTGTCAAGAAGAAATATGCTATTCTTATTGTTGGGGACATACATATCCCCATTGAGGTAACCTAGTGTTATTCAAAGAATATCCGTTTTCATGTTATTCGAAAAGAGTTTGTTAACAAGACTTGATCAACCTTGCTAATAGATTCCTTTTGATGAGCATGAGATGGATGAAGTTAGAAAGCACGACTCTCTCTACCCTCTTTTTACTTTCTGTTATTTAGATTAAATAAAGCAAAAATAGCGTTTTTTGTCTGTTTTCTGAGTTATCCTTGCAATAAAAATACCCCGAAAATAAAAGTTCTCCATCCCGAAAATGAAATATGATTTTTTGTAGAATATTTAAGAATATTCGGCACTTAGAACACATCACGGGGCCACAACACCTGGCCACGAGGGTCCAGGGCGCGCCCCTGCCTCGTGGGCCCCACGTGCCCCTCCACTTATTTCAGCACCCACACACTTCATCTTCCTCTAGAAAAAAATCCTCACATAGCTCAAACCCGTGTTCTAGCTCATCTTGCTGCCATTTTCGATCTCCTTGCTCAAAGCTCCATTCACAAAACTGTTTGGGGAGATTGTTCTTCGGTATGTGACTCCTCCAATGGTCCAATTAGTTTTTGTTCTAGTCCTTTATTTATTGAATTTTTTTGCTGCTAAGGTAACCCTTTTCTTGAGCTTGCATGTCAAATTTATGTCGTCAAAAGTAGTTCTAATGCATGATATAGTCTATAGGCACTTGTGAGAGTAGTTGCTATCAATCTTGTTGAGTTTGGTTCAATTTTATTTTGAGTCACTAAAATTTCAGAAATCATTCAGAGAAAAATGCATAGGAAAATCTACCAAGGTGGTTCCTCAAAGAAGCAAGTACCAAGGCTCGCGATACGTGAGCCGGACGATGAACCACCGAGAGAAGCTCAAGTGTGGCCTTGTGAATGGCCGTCAGAGGAGTTTATGGTCCAGGCAGGCATCAAGGAAGAATTTGACACATATGTGTGTAATGCTGATCTTGAAGGCTTCGTGTCAGATAAGTGCCCACAGTACCACTACCTAACTGATTCCTTTGTGAGAATATTTAAATTTACATCCTCACGCAATTCTTACACTGTTTTATTTGATCTTTATGATAAATCTTATACCATGGACCTAGAAGATTTTAATGATGCTTGTAAACTCCCGCAGTGGGGTAATGTTGGCGAACCTCGCAAACCTGAGTATAAGGACTTTCTAGCTAGTATCACTGTGGGGGAATCTAGAGAAATCACACAAGCTACCATAGGGAGTATTCATTTCCCTTCCATACATTATTTTGCTCTCTTCGTTGGTAGATGCATTAACGGTAAAGATGAGGCTTGCCACATGTGCATCCCAGATCTTAGTGTCCTCAAGATTGCGGTATTAGGTGATAGACAATATAACTTGGGGGCTATCGTTGCACGAATGTTACATCTTAACGAATTAAGTGGAGATTTGTTTGTTGGAATTTATGCAACTCGTGTGGCTAATTATCTTCGTGTACCCATACATGAAAATGATACGAAGTTGCCTCCTGCTTATCTAGATTATAGTGCTATGGTTCGCCATCAGTTTGTTGATAGGAACGAAGAATTCGTCCAGTACCGACTAATCTTTGACAGGCGCCGCACTGTCCATATTGCTCTCCTTGCTCCTACTTTCTTTGATTTTCAGGCAAAAAGGAGATATATTATAATGAGGGTGGAGGCGAATGAGTATGAAGAGAGGAGGGAGGCGGCTCGTCTCCAAGCTGCAGCTCATCAGGCAATAGCCGCTGTATTGCAGTACAACCCCAACTACGACTTTGGATATCCGTTAGGCCAGCAGTGGCCATAGACCAACTTAGGCCAAAAGCCTAAGCTTGGGGGAGTACGTATTTCTCACCAATGTTACATTCATGTTCACACACTCATTTCAGTAGTCGGTGCTCATACTTTTTCATTGCACTATCCATGATGGTTCATTTTCTTTTCTAAGTCTTTTTCTTGTGTGTCATAAAAACCTTAAGAAAAACTAAAAAATTAGTTGTAGCTTTTAGCTAGTTTACTTTCCATGCCTGTAGTAGTAGTAGTAATTAAAAGAACACCCAAAAATATTTCTTGTTCTTCTCTTGCTTGTTGGGAGATTTTCCGTGTAAATAGTTTTATTTCTTTTCTTTGGGGGTCAAGAGGAGAAGACCATGATGAAAACGTTTAGTGGCTCTACTATGCATTATTGTTGATTTAACCAAGAGCCCATATTACCTTGTCTTCTTCCCTGTATTAAATTCTTGCAGGTTCCAGCTTAGTCCAATGCACGTGCACTATTATTATTATCCACACTGTTCGGTCGTGCGAGTGAAAGGCAATAATGATGATATATGTTGAACTGATTGAGATGAGAGAAGCTGGTATGAACTCGACCTATTTTGTTTTTGTAAATATGACTAGTTGACCATTTCTGATTAAGCCTATTATGAATGAAACATGCTTGCAATGACAATTAGAGATTATAGTTGCTCATGCCATGCTTAATTATCTAGGAGTTTATCATGGTCTACCTTGCGTGCCAACATGCTATTAAAATGGTTGTGATGTGGTATGATAGGGTTGTATCCTCCTTTGAACAATTCAAGTGGTTTGACTTGGCACATGTTCACGCATGTAGTTGAAACAAATCAGCATAACCTCCATGATATTTATGTTCATGGTGATTTATATCCTACTCATGCTTGCACTCATTGTTAATTAATCTTAATGCATGTTCATGACTGTTGTCGCTCTCTAGCTGGTCGCTTCCCAGTCTCTTTCTAACCTTCACTAGTACTAAGCGGGAATACTGCTCGTGCATCCACTTCCATAAACCCCAAAGTTATTCCATATGAGTCCACCATACCTTCCTATATGCGGTATTTACCTGCCATTCCAAGTAAATTTGTATGTGCCAAACTCAAAACCTTCAAATGAAATTCTGCTTTGTATGCTCGAACAACTCATTTATCAACTAGGGATGTCTATATCTTCCATGCTAGGTGGGTTATTCTCACGATGAGTGGACTCCACTCATCATTCGCGAGAAAATGACCGGTAATTGGGATGCCCAGTCCCATGCTCAAATCAAATCAAAATAATTAAACAAAACTCCCCCAGGGCTGTTGTTAGTATGGACGGTACCCGTTATTTCAGGCCAGTCGTGGAGTGTGCTTGTTGGTGGTGGGGAGTATAAACTTTACCATTCTGTTTGGGAACCGCCTATAATGTGTGTAGGATGGAAGATATCGAGAACTCTTGGTTGCTATGTTGACAATGAAAGTATGCCACTCAAACTATTATTTATCTCTATTTCAAAACACGAGCTCTGGCACCTCTGCAAATCCCTACTTCCCTCTGCGAAGGGCCTATCTATCTACTTTTATGTTGAGTCATCATCCTCTTATTAAAAAGCACCAGTTGGAGAGCACCACTGTCATTAGCATGCATCGCTATTAATTTACATTGAGTATGACTGTGACTGGATCTCTTTTACCATGAATTACAATGTCTAGTCAGTCCTTTATCTTCAGAGGTGCTCTGCATTTATGTTTTGCGGTCTCAGAAAGGGCTAGCGAGATACCATCTTGTTATATCATATTATGATTGTTTTGAGAAAGTGTTGTCATCTGAGGTTTATTATTATTGCTCGCTAGTTGATTATGCCATTGATATGAGTAAACATGAGACCTAAAAGTTATTGTGAATGTGGCTAGTTCATAATCTTTGCTGAAAACTTGAATGCTGGCTTTACATATTGGCAACAACAAGAGCAAACAGAGTTTGTAATTTTTTTTCTTTATCACTTTCAGTTTATCAACTGAATTGCTTGAGGACAAGCAAAGGTTTAAGCTTGGGGGAGTTGATACGTCTCCAACGTATCTACGTTTCCAAACACTTTTGCCCTTGTTTTGGACTCTAACTTGCATGATTTGAATGGAACTAACCCGGACTGATGCTGTTTTCAGCAGAATTGCCATGTTGTAATTTTTGTGCAGAAATAAAAGTTCTCGGAATGACCTGAAAATCCACGGAGAATATTTTTGGAACATATAAAAAATACTAGCGAAAGAATCAAGACCAGGGGGCCCACACCCTGTGCACGAGGGTGGGGGGCGCGCCCCTGTCTCGTGGGCCCCCTGAGGCTCCACCGACCTCGGCTCCAACTCCATATATTCACTTTCGGGGAGAGAAAAATCAGAGAGAAGAATTCATCTCGTTTTATAATACAGAGCCGCCGCCAAGCCCTAATCTCTCTCGGGAGGGCTGAACTGGAGTCTGTTCGGGGCTCCGGAGAGTGAAGATCGTCGTCGACATCATCATCAACCTTCCTCCATCACCAATTCCATGATGATCACCGCCGTGCGTGAGCAATTCCATTTTAGGCTTCCTGGACGGTGATGGGTTGGATGAGATTTGCCATGTAATTGAGTTAGTTTTGTCCGGGTTTGATCCCTAGTATCCATTATGTTCTAAGATTGATGTTGCTATGACTTTGCCATGCTTAATGCTTGTCACTAGGGCCCGAGTGCCATGATCTCAGATCTGAACCTATTATGTTTTCATGAATATATGTGAGTTCTTGATCCTATCTTGCAAGTCAATAGTCACCTACTATGTGTTATGATCCGGCAACCCCGAAGTGACAATAATCGGGACCACTCCCGATGATGACCGTAGTTTGAGGAGTTCATGTATTCACTAAGTGTTAATGCTTTGGTTCGATACTCTATTAAAAGGAGGCCTTAATATCCCTTAGTTTCCAATAGGACCCCGCTGCCTCGGGAGGGTAGGACAAAAGATGCCATGCAAGTTCTTTTCCATAAGCACGTATGACTATATTCGGAATACATGCCTACTTTACAATTATGAACTGAAGCTAGTTCTGTGTCACCCTATGTTATAACCGTTGCATGAGGAGTCGCATCCGACATAATTATCCATCACTAATCCAATGCCTACGAGCTTTTCACATATTGATCTTCGCTTAGTTACTTTTCCGCTGCTACTGTTACAATCACTACAAAACTGCTACTGTCACTTTTGCCACCGTTACCGTTACTTCCATACTACTTTGCTACTAAATACTTTGCTGCAGATATTAAGTCTTCCAGGTATGGTTGAATTGACAATTCAATTGCTAATACTTGAGAATGTTCTTTGGCTCCCCTTGTGTTGAATCAATAAATTTGGGTTGAATACTCTACCCTCGAATTTTTTTGCGATCCCCTATACTTGTGGGTTATCAAGACTATTTTCTGGCGCCGTTGCCGGGGAGCATAGCTATATTCTTTGAGTCACTTGGGATTTATATCTGTTGATCACTATGAAGAACTTGGAAGACGAAAAAACCAAGATTTATCTCTCAACTACGAGGGGATGTAAGGAACTGCCATCTAGCTCTGCACTTGATCCACCCTTTGTTATGAGTAAATTTGCGACACCTACTCCTGGTATTGAATCTGATATGTCGCATGTTCTTGATGATGCCACTTCTGCTATGCATGATACTTATGAGGAGGTCGGGCGCGGCTCTTGGCGAGGCGATGGCGCGGAGGAGGGCCGACGAGGGGGCACTACAGAGCTCGGCGGGCTGGACTCATCGGCCGGAGCGGCAAGGTGGAGGTGGCGGGGTGAGCCGAGGGAGCGAGGGGGTCGGGCGCGAGGCGGGTGTGGGTGGCGGTGCGAGAGAGATAGCGGGAGGAGGGAGAACGAGGAGAGAAAAAGGGGGTCGGGGAGTGGCTTCGCTAGGGTTGGATGGGGACTTAGGTGGGCCTTGTTAGTGGGAGGCCCAGCTGGGCTGTAGGAGGGCTAGAGCAGGAGATGAGCCAGCCTAGCAAACTGATTTTGAACATAAGGTTCAGTTTGCAGAGAAGAAAATAAATAGAAAGGAAGAGGAAAAAAATATATTTGAGGGTTCGAAAAATCCCCACATGAGCTGAAATTTGGCATGGAGTTACTTTGAAATATTTCAAAAGGGCCACGACTTGAATCGAAGCAAATTGGAGGACGATGAGGATTAGAATATTTGGAAACAAGAGAGGTTTAAATGTAAGTTTGTTTTGGTGAATTCCATAATAATGGAATAGTTTAATATAGCTCCCTACAATATTGAGAGACTTTTGTATGTTATAAAGAGAAATCACCATCGTGAATATCCCTCAATTTAAATATATCAAAGACCTATATAATTTATTTATTTGAGTTGCAAAATTAAATGACATGATGGCATGATGACATGATGCAATGAAAAAATATATAGAGCAAGCACAAATGAAACACACAGTGATCATGAAAATATGGAAGTCTTCTAGAGCGTCTGTCTTGGGGGCGTCACATTACGGGAGGGTTAATCATAAGTAGGAGGTTTGTTCAAGTAAGAACAAGACCTAAGCACCGAGCCACCCACATATCAAATTATCAAAGTAGCGAGCATGAATTGAACCAACATGATGAAAGTGACTAGATGAAATTCCTGTGTACCCTCGGGAACGCTTTGCTTATTATAAGAGACCATTTTGGCCTGTCATTTGCGTCAAAAGGATTGGGCTACCTTGCTGCACTTTTTCTACTACTATCGTTACTTGCTCGTTACAAAATTATCTTGCTATCAAACTACTCTGCTACTTACAATTTCAGCACTTGCAGATACTACCTTACTGAAAAACATTTATCATTTCCTTATGCTCCTCGTTGGGTTCGACACTCTTACTTATTGAAAAGAGCTACAATTGATCCCCTATACTTGTGGGTCATCAAGGCAATTTTCTGGCACCGTTGTCGGGGAGTGAAGCGCTTTCGGTAAGTGGAAATTGGTAAGGAAACATTCATATAGTGTGCTGAAATTTATTGTCACTTGTTACTATGGAGAACAATCCTTTGAGGGTTTTTTTCAGGGTATCTCCACCTCGACCGGAACCACAATTAGCTACCCCTCAACCCGCTGCACGTACTCAAAATATTGAATATGAAATCCCTTAGGGTATGATAGAACAACTGTTAGCTAATCCTATGCAGGAGATGGAACTGAACATCCTGATATGCACTTGATATACGTGGAACAAATTTATGGATTGTTTAAGCTTGCAGGTTTACCCAGAGATCAAGTTATGAAGAAGGTTTTTCCTTTATATTTTAAGGGAAAAGCATTAGCATGGTGTAGGCTATGCGATGATATTGGATCTTCGAACTGGAACTGGTTGAAAATGGAGTTTCACCAAAAAAATTATCATATGCATCTAGTTCATCGTGATTGGAATTACATATATAATTGTTGGCCTCGTGAAGGAGAAAGTATCGCTCAAGCTTGAGGGAGGCTTAAGTAAATGTTATACTCATGCCCCAATCATGAGCTCCCAAGAGAAATTATCATTCAAAATTTTTATGCTCGGCTTCCTCACAATGATCGATCCATGTTTGATACTTCTTGTGCTGGTTCTTTTATGAAGAAAACTACTGAATTCTGGTGGGACCTTTTGGAAAGAGTTAAATGCAACTCTAAAAATTGGGAACTCGATGAAGGTAAAGAGTCAAGTATTAAGCTCAAGTATGATTGTGTTAAATCTTTTATAATTACCGATGCCTTTTCAAAGTTTAGCACTAAATATGGACTTGACTCTAAGATAGTAGCTTCCTTTTGTGAATCTTTTGCTACTCATGTTGATCTTCCTAAAGAGAAGTGGGTTAAATATCACCCACCTATTAAAGAATAATTTAAAGATCCAATACCAGTTAAAGAAGAAACTATACTTTATAATGTTGGTCCATTTGTTCCTACTGCTTATATTAAAAAAACATTTTCCAGTTAGAATAACGGAACATGCTAAAGTTTCAACTATGGTTAACAAAAGTTATATCAGAACACCTAAGCCAGATGAACAAATTAAAGTAGAACCTAATATTTCTATGGGCAAAGATCTCTTGGAAGAAAATATAGATGGGCATGTTATTTGGTTTAATGAAGAAGCTGCTTGAATTGCCAAACCTGATATAAAAGATAAACACATACCTGTTGTTGGCATGCCCGTTGTCTCAGTCAAAATAGGATATCACTGCTATCATGGTTTATGTGAAATAGGTGCTAGCGTGAGTGCTATTCCCTACTCTTTATATCAAGAAATTATGAATGACATAGCACCCACAGAGATAGAAGACATTGATGTCATTCTTAAACTTCCTAATAGAGATACTATGTCACCAATTGGGATTGTTAGAGATGTTGAAGTCTTGTGTGGGAAAATAAAATACCCCACTGATTTTCTTATTCTTGGTTCCCCACAAGATGACTTCTGTCCCATTATCTTTGGTAGACCTTTCTTGAACACCGTTAATGCTAAAATAGATTGTAAGAAACAAACTGTCGGTGTTAGTTTTGGTGATGAATCTCATGAATTTAATTTTTCCAATTTTAATAGAAAGCTTCATGAAAAAGAATTGCCTAGTAAAGATGAAATTGTTGGTCTTGCTTCTATGGTTGTGCCCCCTACTGATCCTCTAGTACAATATTTGCTAGACCATGAGAATGATTTACATATGCATGAACGAAATGAAATAGAAGATACTTTCTTAAACACAATCTACCTATTGAAACTCTAGGAGGTCCTCCTCCACCTAAAGGTGATCCTGTGTTTGAATTAAAATAATTGCCTGACACTTTGAAATATGCTTATCTTGATGAAAAAAAGATATATCCTGTTATTATTAGTGCTAACCTTTCAGAACATGAAGAAGAAAGATTATTGAAAGTTCTAAGGAAGCACCAAGCTGCTATTGGATATAATCTTGATGATTTAAAGGGCATCAGTCCCACTCTATCTCAGCATAAGATTAATATGGAACCTGATGCTAAACCCGTTGTCGATCATACGTCGGTTAAATTCAAAAATGAAAGAAGTGGTAAGAAAGGAAATATTAAAACTTCTGGAAGCAGGTATAATTTATCAAAAAATATTATAGGTAATAGAATGGTAATTTATTTTAGGAAATTAAATAAAACAACTAGAAAAAATCATTACCCTCTACCTTTTATTGATAAAATGCTAGAAAGATTATCAAAGCACACACATTTTTGCTTCCTTGACGGATACTCTGGTTTTTTACAAATACCGATTTCTCAACCTGATCAGGAAAAGACTACTTTCACTTGTCCCTTTGGAACTTATGCTTATAGACGTATGCCTTCTGGTTTATGCAATGCACCTGCTACCTTTGAAAGATGAATGACTGTTATATTCTCTGACTTTTGTGAAAAGATTGTGGAATTTTTCATGGATGATTTATCTGTCTATGGGAAGTCTTTTGATGATTGTATAAGCAATCTTGATCGAGTTTTGCAGAGATGTGAACAGACAAGTCTTGTGTTGAACTAGGAGAAATGCCCCTTTATGGTTAATGAAGGTATTGTCTTGGGCCATAAGATTTGAAAAAGGTATTGAAGTGGACAAAGCTAAGGTTGATGCAATTGAGAAAATGCCATGCCCTAAGGATATCAAAGGTATTCGTAGTTTCTTAGGTCATGCTGGTTTCTATAGGAGATTTATCAAAGACTTTTCTAAAATTTCTAGGCCTCTCACTAACCTTTTACAAAAGGATGTCCCTTTTGTTTTCAATGATGATTGCTTTGAAGCCTTCGAAACACTTAAGTTCAACCACCTGATTGTAACTTACCTTTTGAAATTATGTGTGATGCTAGTGATTATGCTGTTGGTGCTATTCTAGGACAAAGAGTTGATAAAAAATTAAATGTTATTCATTATGCTAGTAAGACTCTAGATAATGCTCAAAAGAATTATGCTACCACCGAAAAAGAATTCTTAGCAGTTGTGTTTGCTTGTGATAAATTTAGATCTTACATTGTTGATTCAAGAGTAACTGTTCACACTGACCATGCTGCTATTAAATATCTTATGGAAAATAAAGATGCTAAACCTAGACTTATTCGGTGTGTTGTCTTGCTACAAGAATTTGATTTACATATCACTAATAGAAAAGGAGCTGAGAACCCCGTAGCTGATAACTTGTCTAGACTTGAAAATGTGCCTGATGACCCACTACCTATTGATGATAGTTTTCTTGATGAGCAATTAGCTGCAATAATTATTACTAATAATACTCCTTGGTATGCTGACTATGCTAATTACATTGTTGCTAAATACTTACCACCTAGTTTTACTTACCAACAAAAGAAAAAGTTATTTTATGATTTAAGACATTACTTTTGGGATGACCCATATCTTTATAAAGAAGGAGATGGTATTATTGGACGTTGTATACCTGAGCATGAACAGGGACAAATCCTTCGGAAATGTCACTCTGAAGCATAAGGAGGACATCATGCTGGAGATAGAACTGCTAACAAGGTATTGCGGTATGGATTTTATTAGCCTACTCTTTTCAAAGATGCTCGTAAGTTCGTCTCCTCTTGTGAAGAATGTCAAAGGATAGGTAATATTGGTAAGCATCAAGAAATGCCTATGAATTATTCACTTGCTGTTGAACCATTTGATGTTTGGGGCTTTGATTACATGGGACCTTTCCCTTCTTCTAATGGGTATACACATATTTTGGTTGCTGTTGATTATGTTACTAAATTGGTAGAAGCTATTACAACCAGTAGTGCTGATCACAACACCTCTATTAAAATGCTTAAGGAAGTTATTTTCCCAAGGTTTCGAGTCCCTGGATATTTAATGACTGATGGTGGTTCACACTTTATTCATGGTGGTCCCTAGATATTTAATGACTGATGGTGGTTCACACTTTATTCATGGTGCTTTCCGTAAAATGCTTACTAAATATGATGTTAACCATAGAATTGCATCACCTTATCATCCTCAGTCTAGTGGTCAAGTTGAGCTTAGTAATAGATAAATTAAATTATATTTGCAAAAGACTATCAATAGGTCCAGGAAGAATTGGTCTAAGAAATTAGATGTTTCACTTTGTGCTTATAGAACAACTTATAAAAATCCTATGGGTATGTCTCCTTATAAAATGGTTTATGGTAAAGCTTGCCATTTGCCTCTTGAGTTAGAACAGAAAGCTTTTTTGGGAAATAAAGGAACTTAACTATGATTTTAAACTTGCTGGTGAAAAGAGGTTATTTGATATTAGCTCTTTAGATGAATGGAGAACCCAAGCTTATGAAAATGCCAAGTTATTTAAAGAAAAAGTTAAAATATGGCATGATAAAAGAATACAAAAGCGTGAGTTCAAAGTCCGAGAATATGTTCTTTTGTACAACTCTCATTTCGGGTTCTTTGCAGGCAAGCTCCTCTCTAAATGGGAAGGCCCCTATGTTATCGAGGAGGTTTATCGGTCTGGAGCTAACAAAATAAATAATGCCGAAGGTACCAACCCAAAGGTTGTCAATGGGCAACGAATAAAGCATTATATCTCGGGTATGCCCATTAATGTTGAAAGCAATATTATTCAAACTTTGACACCGGAAGGACACATAAAAGAATCCTTCCGGAACACTCCAGAATCGTTCAAATAAGGAGGTACGTGATACAGTAAGTAAATGGACTCCGAAAAATTCGCAAAAATATTTTTTATCAGTTTTGGAATAAAATTAGGAAAATAAGAAGCTACCGGGAAGCGTACCCTGGTGGGCACAAGCCCAGGTGGGTTGTGCCCACCCGGGGTACCTTTCGGACTCCGTTTTTCTACAGTTTGCTTGTTTCCCAAGATAAAAATTCTTTATATACCCCCCAAACATATTGACGACCGTATCGCGGAGAAATCTTCTGTTTTATTTTCTTGCTGTTTTCTAGCATATCCCATCTACCATGACAACCCCAATCTCTTCCAAGGATATGTTCTTCAAGAACGTCATCAAGCCATATCTGCGGGAGGTGGTGCAGCACCCTCAGGTCATCGAGGTGCATGAGGGGTTACTGCACATCCATGATGAGCAAGGACCCAAGGGGACGGGAACCATGGAAGCCAGGCTTGAGGCTATGGAGCAAGAACATGGTGGAGCATGGGCTCAACGCCAGCCACCTCATGATCACGGACCTCTCCCGTGATATCAAGGTGGATGGAAAGTCCATGAAGGATATCATCTTCACCCTCAACGAACAAATCCACTACCTTCAAAGCCAGATTTATGATCTTCAGAACCAATTCTTTGAATACAAGGCAAGGTTCAAAGGTATGAGTTTGGCTGCTAGTTGCAGGACCCTGAAGACTCATTCTTCCTCTTTCGATGGTGGACCTCTGTCATGGAAACCAGAGGACAAGATCACGACTTCATCATCACCACCACCATCTTCTTCACCACTAAAAGAAAATTGAGTATCAGGTATGGGCACATCCCTTGGCTTTCGCCAAGCTTGGGGGAGGTGCCCCGGTATCGTATCATCCCCACCATCCTTTTGCATTTACTTATTTTTGTTTGATCTTATTGCTTTAGAATAAATGAAAGTTTAGTTCGATCCCTTCTTTTCGTGAGTTTGCTTAGTGAACTATCTTTGTAATCGTGTGTGAGATATATAATAAAGTTTAGTTTTGAGATTTTACTTTCTTTACCTTCGTGTTGCAATAAAAAGAAAAGTTATAACTGAATGAATAAAAGAAAGGATATAAATTAAAGAAGATCATATGCTAATCTTATGGTAGGTGACTGCTCCACATAAGGAAAAGTATAAGTAGAAAATTTTATTAGAGGTTGACAAACATAGCATTGGTCAATGATGCAACTCATGAAAGAATTAATAAGGGAAGAGAAGATTCACATATAAATATACTATCCCAAAAATATTTTGTGATTGTGAGCCCCCATCAAAATATTATATGCCAAAATTGTCGACGTTGGACAAGGAAGACAACTTAATGATTTATATTTGTTCATATTCACATAGAAGTCATATTGTCATAGATCCATTAACATGTGGTGCTTGCCCAATATCTTGTCTATCAAAATATTCCGCACTAAGTAGAGATACTACTTGTGCATCCAAAAACCCTTAAACCCAAACCTTTTTTGAGAGTCCACCATACCTACCTATGGATTGAGTAAGATCCTTCAAGTAAGTTGTCATCGGTGCAATAAGGTAAAAAAATTGCTTCTAAAAGTGTGAGATCATTTAGTGTAAGAGAAAATTGAGCGTTGTACGAACTTGTGATGGTGAAGAATAAAAGCGACAGACTGCACAATAAAGGTTGCTATCACAAGGGGCAATGCAACGTGACGTTCTTTTGCACTAAGGGATTGAGCATACAAACAAATAAGCGCATGGCAACCTCTACTCCCCTCTGCAAAGGGCCTATCTTTTACTTTTATGCAAAGAGTCAAAGTTTTCCCTCTATTCCTTTTATTTTATCCTTTGGCAAGCATCATGTGGTGAGAAAAGATCTAGGCACATATGTCCAGTTGAATATGGGTGACATCAGTTATTATTGTTGACATCACCCTTGAGGTGAGTACGTTGGGAGGCAAAACCATAAGCCCCTATATTTCTATGTGTCCGGTTGAAATGTTTTGCTCATGTGTATGCGGTGAGTCTTAGCAATCATGGAAGACTATATGATGGTTGAATATGTGGACTTTCCTAAAGGCTCCGATATGTGACCCTTCCTGAAAAGATGATGAATTGTAGTTGCAAAGTTGACTGAGAACATAGTTTGTCCGTTTCTGTTGGTGTAAAAAAGTAGGGGCCTTTTTGTACCCCTTTACTTGTGCACGGGCAGTTGTAGCCACACCTGAGGCCACGCTTGGCGGGGCAGAGGAAGGGAAAGCACGAGACTGCGAAGGCAACACTCAAGCCAAAGGCATGAAGAGCAGATGGGCAAGACGGACTTCCCCCAGCAAATACCCTTATCGGGGCGACCTACGTAGCGCCAGCAAGGGTCTTGCCGGGGCAACGTGCCCAACACCAGCAAGGCCGCAACCCTTGATCCTGAGGGCTCTGACACCATCAACAACATCAAGACCAAGACTCAGGGGCGCCTGCGTGGTGGCATGTAGATCTTTGTGAAGACCAAAGGCCCGTGAATCTAGATGAGGACCAGAAGAAGAAGACCCCCCGGCAAGATCCTTGCCGGGGACGACCGAAGACCCCCGACAAGACCCTTGCCGGGGGACATCCACGAGATCTTGCCAAGGGCGTCTGCGGGGCCACACCCAGGCCCGCACCCGCCAAGGTTTCGCTACCCCATGGCCACTCCTATGCGGCAACCAACCCGCCAACTGGACAAGCGCCTGCGTGGCAGCATGCAGTTTCTAGGCCAACTGGTCAAGCACCTGCGTGGTGGCATGCAGATCTTCATGAAGACCCTGCCACCGCACAAGCACAGCGACCAGCCAGCCAGCGTGGCGCTGCATGCCTCATCAGCTTAGACGCACGTTGGAGCAAGGCGAGGCGGCGAGGGCGGGACAAGCTCTA
Organism: Secale cereale; assembly: GCA_902687465.1. Lineage (NCBI taxonomy): Eukaryota > Viridiplantae > Streptophyta > Magnoliopsida > Poales > Poaceae > Secale > Secale cereale. The sequence goes on from LR738715.1 coordinate 499,045,734, forward strand.
TTGTCGTCCCCAATAAAGCTAGAGGACACATATGCGGTTCATTAAATGCGTTTGTCCTATGATGTGAGGTGATAAAACTTGTACACTGTAGATACTTTCCACCTCCTGTGTGCCACTCTGGCGACCCCTTTGTCATATAAAAGGAGGCCCGAGGCGTACCGTGGAAGCATTCACACTTTTTGGACAGGCACGCATAGTAGCCAGTTCGAGAGCTCAAGAACACAAGATAAACACAGACAAGCAGGACTAGGGTTTTACGCATCATTTGTGGCCCGAACCTGGGTAAAAATTCCCACGAGTTGATCGACTAGACCTGCTCTTTGCGCAACACTACACCCCCCAACCGTAGTAGGGGTCCCCGGGATCCCATATGTGTCGTTTCACCCGACATCTTTGGCGCGCCAGGTAGGGGCCGCTAGGCTATCAAAATCTGGTCTAGAAGTTAGCGCATCGACTTCTTCATCACCATGGCTCCCAATAAGAAGGGGATTGCGGCGATCGGTCCATCTGGAGCCGAACCGCCCGTGCCAGCATGGGCGGACAATGGTGCGGCCGCGGATGGTGGCGGAGGCGTGGCCCACGAGCATCCATGACACTCTGGCCATCGGAGCCCGGTGAGCAGTGTCATTCATGCCCAAGATGACGAGCCGCACGCCGCTGGGTCCAAGGGCGTCGCCATGCTGCCTGATACGTCTCCAACGTATCTATATTTTTTATTGTTCCATGCTATTATATATTCTGTTTTGGATGTTTAATTGGGCTTTATTATACACTTTTATATTATTTTTGGGACTAACCTACTAACCCAAGGCCTAGTGCAAAGTGCTATTTTTTTGCCTATTTCAGTGGTTCACAGAAAAGGGATATCAAACGGAGTCCAAACGGAATGAAACCTCCGGGAGAGTTATTTTTGGAACCGTATTTACCCAGAAGACTTGGAGTACACGCGAGGGAACGAGAGAGGTGGCCACGAGGGTCCAGGACGCGCCCGAGGGGGGGGGAGGTGCGCCCCCCCAACCTCATGGCCCCCCTCTGGCTCCCTCGATGCCCTCCTTCCTCCTATATATACCCATGTACCTTGAAAACATTGAGGAAATAGAAAAAAACCCTAATTCCACCGTCGCAACCTTCTGTTCCCGTGAGATCCCATCTTGGGGCCTGTTCCGGAGCTCCGCCGGAGGGGGGATTGATCACGGAGTGCTTCTACATCAACACCATAGCCTCACCAATGAGTTGTGAGTAGTTTACCACAGACCTTTGGGTCCATAGTTACTAGCTAGATGGCTTCTTCTCTCTTTTTGGATCTCAATACAAACTTCTCCTCGATCATCGAGGAGATCTATTTGATGTAATCTTTTTGCGGTGTGTTTTTCGAGATATGATGAATTGTGGGTTTATGATCAAGATTATCTATGAACAATATTTGATTCTTTTCTGAAATCTTTTATGTATGATTATAATATCCTTGCATGTCTCTTCGAATTATTGGCTTGGTCTGGCCTACTACATCTATAGTTCTTGCAATGGGAGAAGTGCTTGGCTTTGGGTCCAATCTTGCAGTGTCCATTCCCAGTGACAGCAGGGGCAGTAAGGCACGTATTATATTATTGCCATCGAGGATAAAAAGATGGGTTTCATATCATATTGCTTGAGTTTATCCCTCTCGATCATGTCATCTTGCTTAAAGGATTACTCTATTCTTATGAACTTAATACTCTAGATGCATGCTGGATAGCGGCCGATGTGTGGAGTAATAGTAGTAGATGCAGAATCGTTTCGGTCCACTTGTTAAGGATGTGATGCCTATATATAATGATCATGCCTAGATATTCTCATAACTATGCGCTTTTCTATCAATTGCTCGAGAGTAATTTGTTCACCCACCGTAGAATTCTGCTTTCATGAGAGAAGCCACTAGTGAAACCTATGGCCCCCGGGTCTATCTTTATCATATTACTTTCCTTCAATTTCTGCCGCCGTTGCTTATTTGCTTTATTTACTTTATGTTCTTATACCAAAAAATACCAAAAATATTATCCTATCCTATTTATCAGATCTCACTTTCGTAAGTGACCGTAAAGGGATTGACAACCCGTTATCGTGTTGGCCGCGAAGTTCTTATTTGTTTGTGCAGGTGCGAGGGACTCGCGCGTGGTCTCCTACTGGATTGATACATTGGTTCTCAAAAACTGAGGGAAATACTTACGCTGCTGTGCTGCATCACCCTTTCCTCTTCGAGGGAATACAACGCAAGCTCGAGAAGTAGCAAAAACAATTTCTGGCGCCGTTGCCGGGGAGATCTACGCAAAAGTCATATACCAAGTACCTACCAGAAACCCTTATCCTTCGCACTACATTATTTTCCTCTCATTTTCCTCTCCCCCACTTCACCCTTGCCGTTCGCTTGCCTCTTGTTTGCTTGCGTGTTGGATTGCTTGCTTGTCTCTATGGCTCAAAACAATACCAAATTGTGTGACTTCTCCAATACCAACAATAATGATTTTATTAGCACGCCTATTGCTCCTATTACCGATGCTGAATCGTGTGAGATCAATACTGCTCTGTTGAATCTTGTCCTGAAAGATCATTTTTCTGGCCTTCCTAGTGAAGATGCCACTACCCATATAAACAACTTTGTTGATTTGTGTGATATGCAAAAGAAGAGGGATACGGATAATGATATTGTTAAATTGAAGCTATTTCCGTTTTCACTTAGAGGTCGTGCTAAAACTTGGTTTTCCTCTTTGCCTAGAAATAGTATTGATTCATGGAATAAGTGCAAAGATGCCTTTATCTCTAAGTATTTTTCCTCCCGCTAAGATTATCTCTCTTAGAAACGATATTATGAATTTTAAGAAACTAGATCACGAGCATGTTGCACAAGCTTGGGAGAGAATGAAATTAATGATACGTAATTTCCCTACACATGGTTTGAACTTATGGATGATTATACAAAACTTTTATGCTGGCTTGAATTTTACTTCTAGAAATCTTTTAGATTCGGCCGCGGGAGGCACTTTCATGGAAACCACCTTAGGAGAAGCTACGAAACTCCTAGATAATATTATGGTTAACTACTCTCAATGGCACTCCGAAAGATCTACTAGTAAAAAATGTGCATGCTATTGAAGAGATTAGTGTTTTGAGTGGAAAGACGGATGAACTTATGAAATTATTTGCTACTAAGAGTGCTTCTTTTGATCCTAATGATGTACCTTTATCCACGTTGATTGAAAATAATAATGAATCTTTGGATGTGAATTCTGTTGGTAGGAACAAATTCGGTAATAATGTTTATAGATGAAACTTTAATCCTAGGCCTTTTCCTAGTAATTCCTCGAATAATTATGGTAATTCCTATAATAACTCTTATGGAAATTTTGGTAAGATGCCCTCTAAATTTGAAACTAGTGTTAAAGAATTTATGAATACAGAAAAAAAATGCAATGCTTTGCTTGAAGAAAAATTGCTTAAGATTGATGAGTTGGCTAGAAACGTGGATAGAATTACTCTTGATGTTGATTCTTTGAAACTTAGATCTATTCCACCTAAGCATGATATCAATGAGTCTCTCAAAGCCATGAGAATTTCCATTGATGAGTGTAAATAAAGAACCGCTAGGATGCGTGCTAAAAAAGATTGCTTTATGAAAGCGTTTTCTTCTAATTATCATGAAAATAAAGATGAAGATCTGAAATTGATTGATGTGTCTCCTATTAGATCTTTGTTTTCTAGTATTAATCTTGATAAAGATGGGACTGGAGATGAGTCTACTTTAGTTAAAAGGCGTCCCAATGATTCAGAGTTTTTAGATCTGGATGCTAGAATTGTTAAAAGTGGGATTGAAGAGATTAAAACTTTGCATAGTGATGAACCCACTATTTTGGATTTCAAGGGATTCAATTATGATAATTGCTCTTTAATAGATAGTATTTCCTTGTTGCAATCCGTACTAAATTCTCCGCATGCTTATAGTCAAAATAAAGCTTTTACCAAACACATAGTTGATGCTTTGATGCAATCTTATGAAGAAAACCTTGAATTAGAAGTTTCTATCCCTAGAAAGATTTATGATTAGTGGGAACCTACTATTAATTAAAATTAAAGATCATGAATGCCTTCCTTTGTGTGATTTGGGTGCAAGTGTTTCTACAATTCGGAAAACTTTGTGTGATATGTTAGGTGTCCATGAGCTTGATGATTGTTCTTTAAATTTGCATCTTGCAGATTCTACCATTTAGAAACCTATGGTAAGGATTAATGATGTTCTTATTGTTTCCAATAGGAATTATGTGCCCGTAGATTTCATTGTTCTTGATATAGATTGCAATCTTTCATGTCCTATTATTCTTGGTAGACCTTTCCTTAGAACGATTGGTGCAATTATTGATATGACGGAAGGAAATATTAGATTCCAATTTCCATTAGGAAGGTCATGTAACACTTTCCTAGAAATAAAATTAAACTACCCTATGAATCTATTATGAGATCCACTTATGGATTGCCTACCAAAGATGGCAATACCTAGATCTATTCTTGTATCGTGCCTAGCTAGGGGCATTAAATGATAGCGCTTGTTGGGAGGCAACCCAATTTTATTTTATTTGTTTTTGCTTATATTTAGGAATAAATATTGCATCTAGCTTCTGTTTATATGTGGTTTTGTGTTTTAATTAGTGTTTGTGCCAGGTAGAACCTTTGGGAAGACATGTGTGAGGTTTATGTGATCATGCTGTAAAGAACAGAAACTTTAGCGCTCACGAGATTGGCTGTAATTTTTCCCTGGAGAGTGCTTTTTAATCGATTCATTTTGTAGATGATTAATTGACAAATTCCTCACGATTACCAATTTATTTAATTTTTTTTAGAGTCACAGAAGTATTAGAAAGTTACATATTACTATAGACTGTTCTGTTTTTGACAGATTCTATTTTTCATGTGTTGTTTGCTTATTTTGATGAATCTATGAGTAGTATCGGGGGGTATGAATCATATAGAAGTTGGAATACAGTAGGTTTAACACCAATATAAACAAAGATTGAGTTAATTACAGTACCTCCGAGTGGTGGTTTGTTTTCTTATACTAACGGAGCTCACGAGATTTTTGGCTAAGTTTTGTGTTGTGAAGTTTTCAAGTTTTGAGTATGGCTTTGATGGACTATGGAACAAAGAGTGGCAAGATCCTAAGCTTGGGATGCCCAAGGCACCCCAAGGTAAAATTCAAGGACAACCAAAAGCCTAAGCTTGGGGATGCCCCGGGAAGGCATCCCCTCTTTCGTCTTCATCTATCGGTAACTACACTCGGGACAATATTTTTATTCACCACATGATATGTGTTTTGCTTGGAGCGTCATGTATGATTTGAGTCTTTGCTTTTTATTTTGCCACAATCATCCTTGCTGGACACACCTTTTGAGAGAGACAAATAAGGATTAGAATTTATTAGAATACTCTATGTGCTTCACTTATATCTTTTGAGCTAGATAATTTTGCTCTAGTGCTTCACTTATATCTTTTAGAGCACGGTTGTGGTTTTATTTTGTAGAAATTGTTGATCTCTCATGCTTCACTTATATCCTTCTGACAGTCCTTTAGGACAGCATGGTAATGTGCATTGGATATAAAACTAGTCCTAATATGATAGGCATCCAAGATGAGTATAGTGAAAACTTTCATATAAAGTGCATTGAATATGATGAGAAGTTTGATACTCGATGATTGTTTTGAGATATGAGGATGGTGATATTAGAGTCATGCTAGTGGAGTAATTATCAATTCAAGAAATACTTGTGTTAAAGTTTGTGATTCCCGTAGCATGCACGTATGGTGAACCGCTATGTGACGAAGTTGGAGCATGATTTATTTATTGAGTGTCATCCTTTGTGTGGAGGTCAGGAACACGCGATGGTTAACTCCTACCAAACCTTCCCGTAGGAGCATGCGTTGAATACTTTGTTTTGATGACTCATAGATTTTTGCAATAAGTATATGAGTTCTTTATGACTAATGTTGAGTCTATGGATCATATGCACTCTCACCCTTCCACCATTGCTAGCCTCTCTTGTACCGCACAACTTTTGCCGGTACCATACACCCACCATATACCTTCCTCAAAACAGCCACCATACCTACCTATCATGGCATTTCCATAGCCATTCCGAGATATATTGCCATGCAACTTTCAATCGTTCCGTTCACATGACATGCTTCATCATCATCATTCACATAGTCATATTTTGTTCTAGCTTCGAGTTGTAATGTTTGAGTTGTAAGTCAATAAAAGTGTGATGATCTTCATTATTAGAGCGTTGTCCCATGTGAGGAAAGGCCAAAAAAGAGATGGCCCAAAGAAAAATTAATAATAGAGAGGGGCTAATAAAAAAAAGGAGAAAGCCCCTCCAAAAAAATGAGAGAAAAGAGAGAAGGGACAATGCAACTATCCTTTTCCACACTTGTGCTTCAAAGTAGCACCATGATCTTCATGATAGAGAGTCTCTTGTTTTGTCACTTTCATATGCTAGTGGGAATTTCCATTATAGAACTTGGCTTGTATATTCCAACGATGGGCTTCCTAAAATACCCTAGGTCTTCATGAGCAAGCAAGTTAGATGCACACCCACTTAGTTTCTTTTGATGAGCTTTCATACACTTATAGATCTAGTGCATCCGTTGCATGGCAATCCCTACTCACTCACATTGATATCTATTGATGGGCATCTCCATAGCCCATAGATACGCCTAGTTGATGTGAGACTATCTTCCTCGTTTTGTTTTCTGCACAACCACCACTCTATTCCACCTATACTGCTGTACCCATGGCTCACGCTCATGTATTGCGTGAAATTTGAAAGATTTGAATTTTTTTGAGTATGAAACAATTGCTTGGCTGAAACCGGGGTTGTGCATGATATGAATATTTTGTGTGATGAAGAGGGAGCATAGCCAGACTATATGATTTTGTAGGGATAACTTTCTTTGGCCATGTTATTTTGAGAAGACATGATAGCTTTGTTAGTATGCTTGAAGTATTATTATTCTTATATCAATATAGACTTTTGTCTTGAATCTTTATGATGTGAACATTCATGCCACAATAAAGAAAGTGCATTGAGAATTATGTTGGTTAGCATTCCACATCAAAAATTCTGTTTTTATCATTTACTATCGGATTACGGGCTCCGCAAACCCAAGAAGTTCGAACACAGGGGCGTGAACGAATATCTCTCCCACTCACGTCTACCTAGCGCCACGCCCCCGCCCGGTGGTGAGATGTAAGCAAGCAACAAGTAAAGCACACATGAGTTTACCCAGGTTCAGGCCACCTTGCGGTGTAAAACCCTACGTTCTGCTTTGGTGGATTAGCCTTAGGAGGGCTTGAGGATGAATAAGTACAGTGGTTCCTGAGCTCAGGAGGAGAGCTCAGGAGGGTCAGGAGGCAAGTATTCTTGCTCCTTGGTGTGAAGGCGGGGTCGATCAGATGATATGAGAATGCCTCCACAATGGAGATCCTAGCTACTTATATAGGCGGCCAAGGTCCTCTTCCCCCGAAATGTTTAGGCGGGAAGGCATCCCACAACGGCCATTTTGAGCGGGAACGCAAGGACGTTCCTATCCTGTCAAAAGCGATCTTCGCCTACAAAGAGATCAGATGGTGACGCGGTGGTAGGCTCAGCGGTGACATCCTCCATGTCGTCCTTGCGATCTTCGGTCTTGTTCCACCAAAGGGGAAACCTTTGTCTCGCCCCTCGGGAACCTGCGCGTGCGCTGTCTCCTTTGCATCAAAATGGCAACTTCGCCGCTGGCACGCGCTGGCACCCACTGGCGCGGTGCGTCACTGCCTTCTCCTGAGGCAGGCTTGGCCTTGGGTTCTCTGCCCCTCCGGAGCACCCTAGCCGGGGCCGCTCCCGAGGGGGTCTTGGTGTCGTTCTCCTCGCGAGGCCTAGCCCCTCGTGAGGGTCTTGAGCAGTTGGTCGATCAGCTGGGCCGTACTAGGCCATAGTAGGAGCGCATCACGACCCGCAGGCAGGCAAGTCTGGGTCCAGGGCATGCCCCCACCCTCGTGGGCCCCCTTTGGATCCCCCGATGCCCTCATTCCTCCTATATATATCCTTGTACCCTGAAAACATCGAGGAAACGGAAAAAACCCTATTTCCACCACCGCAACCTTCTGTTCCCGTGAGATCCCATCTTGGGGCCTGTTCTGGAGCACCGCCGGAGGGGGGATCGATCATGGAATGCTTCTACATCAACACCATATCCTCACTAATGAGTTGTGAGTAGTTTACCACAGACCTTCGGGTCCATAGTTACTAGCTAGATGGCTTCTTCTCTCTTTTTGGATCTCAATACAAAGTTCTCCTTGATCTTCGAGGAGATCTATTCGATGTAATCTTTTTGCGGTGTGTTTGTCGAGATCCGATGAATTGTGGGATAATGATAAAGATTATCTAGGAACAATATTTGATTCTATTCGGAAATCTTTTATGTATGATTATAATATCCTTGGAAGTCTCTTCGAATTATTGGTTTGGTTTGGCCTACTAGATCTATAGTTCTTGCAATGGGAGATGTGCTTGGCTTTGGGTTCAATCTTTCGGTGTCCTTTCCCAATGACAGCAGGGGCAACAAGGTATGTATTGTATTGTTGCCATCGAGGATAAAAAGATGGGGTTTATATCATATTGCTTGAGTTAATCCCTCTACATCATGTCATCTTGCTTAAAACATTACTCTGTTCTTATGAACTTAATACTCTAGATGCATGCTGGATAGCGGTCGATGTGTGGAGTAATAGTAGTAGATGGAGAATCGTTTCGGTCTACTTGTTACGGACGTGATTCCTTTATATAATGATCATGCCTAGATATTCTCATAACTATGCACTTTTATATCAATTGCTCGACAGTAATTTGTTCACCCACCGCAGAATTCTGCTTTCATGAGAGATGCCACTAGTGAAACCTATGGCCCCGGGTCTATCTTTATAATATTACTTTCCTTCAATTTCTGCTGCCATTGCTTATTTGCTTTATGTACTTTCTGTTCTTATACCAATAATACCAAAAATATTATCCTATCCTATCTATGAGATCTCACTTTTGTAAGTGACCGAGAAGAGATTGACAACCCCTTATCGCGTTGGCTGCAAAGTTCTTATTTGTTTGTGCAGGTGCGAGGGACTCGCGCGTGGTCTCCTACTGGATTGATACCTTGGTTATCAAAAAATGAGGGAAATACTTACGCTACTGTGCTGCATCACCCTTTCCTCTTCGAGGGAGTACAACGCAAGCTCGAGAAGTAGCACTGCCCACAGGCGGCGCGGCGACCTCCAGTGCACCCCCACCGGTGCCCGCGTCACGGTCTTCCCAGCTGGTGCATGACGAGCAACGCCGCGACATCGGTGCCCCCGGCCGCCGCCGCGGGAAGAGCACCTTGCACACTCTCAAGATGTATCAGGACAACATGCACGTCCAGACGCTGGTGGAAGCGGCATGCGTCCATGAGACCGAGATAGAGCTCCTTCTAACGTGGTTAGAAGTCAGAGCACGCCACGATCCACGCAGCTTTCACCGCCCCCACGCCAGCAAAAGCGTTGGCGCGCGTGCAACTGCTCCTTGACTTTCCACCCGCCGCAGAGAAGCTTGACGAGTGGAGTGCCACCCTCCGGAGCCTCATCAGCTTTGCCAATAGAGATGAACCGCGACTAGCGGAACCCTCGTGCCGACGCTCTAGTGAGCCGACGCAGGCTGGTGGTGGAAGGACCGGAGCTGCTTCGACCACGGTGCACTCTCCTTTCCCATGCCAGCAACAGCAGCCGCCAGCTCGTCGGGCCGATGCTCGTGACAACGTTTCCACATCGTCGTCTGACCCGTGAGCCTACTGCGAGCAACGTCAAGTTCTTCGGGAGCGAGCCCTGGAAGACCCTCGGAGCACCATCGAGCGACAGCGGGATGCGCGCCATCACTCGGATAGGCGTGCGGGGCCCACTATGGACCGCCCAGCGCCGGGGGGCTCTGGTGACTTACCTTATGAGGTGGGTTGTCCAGCCTTTACCCGTGAGTTGCGGCAATTCCAGTGGCCCACCCACTGCACATTCAAGCCTAAGGTCGGAGAAAAGTACAAAGGAAAGACTCACCCGTCGGAGTTCCTCAGCATCTACACTATCGCGATGCATGCCGTTGGGGCTCGCGACGACAAGGTGCTTGCCAACTACTTCCCATTGGTGCTTAAGCCCAATGTTATGTCAGGGTTGATGCACCTGCCCATGGATTCCATTTCTTCTTGGTCGATCTGTGCCACGATTTTGTTGGCACCTTTACCGGGGGCCACCAAGCTCCTTGCCAGGCAAGCGATTTGCATGTCATCCCCCAGAAGGACGGCGAAACCCCGCGCAAGTACATACAAAGGTTCAGCCGTGTGCAGTACAACATCCCAGTCGTTCACCCCGCCGCCGTCATCAGTGAATTCCATCAGAATGTGCGCAACCGCAAGATGCGTGAGGAGCTGGTGATGAACAAGGTCAGAGATGTAGCCGAACTTTAAGTTCTGGCTGATAGATGTGCTCGGGCTGAAGAATGGAGGAAGTACCTCGGCGAAGATGCCGGTGCGAAAGCCGACTCCACAAATGGAGAGGCTGTCACCCCGGCAAAGAAGGGCCGACACCGCAACAGGAAGTGAAAGGGCAAGGCCGTTGATACGTCTCCAACGTATCTATAATTTTTTATTGTTCCATGCTATTATATATTCTATTTTGCATGTTTAATGGGCTTTATTATACATTATTATTATTATTTTTGGGACTAACCTACTAACCGAAGGCCTAGTGCAAATTGATGTTTTTTTTGCCTATTTCAGTGTTTCACAGAAAAGGAATATCAAACGGAGTCCAAACAGAATGAAACCTTCGGGAGAGTTATTTTTGGAATGATACCTTCACGAGAGACTTGGAGTACAAGTCAGAGAAGAAACGAGGTGTCCATAAGGGGGCAGGGCGCGCCCACACCCTCATGGGCCCCATGATGCTCCACCGACGTACTTTTTCCTCCTATATATACCCATATACCCGGAAAATATCGATGAGCACGAAGAAACCCTAATTCAACCGCCATAACCTTATGTTCCCATGAGATCCCATCTCGGGGCCTGTTCCGGAGCTCCGCCGGAGGGGGTATCGGTCATGGAGGGCTTCTACATCAACACCATAGCCCCTCCGATGAGTTGTGAGTAGTTTACCACAGACCTTCGGGTCCATGGTTATTAGCTAGATGGCTTCTTCTCTCTCTTTGGATCTCAATACAAAGTTCTCCTCGATCTTCGAGGTGATCTATTCGATGTAATATTTTTGCGGTGTGTTTGTCGAGATATGATGAATTGTGGGTTTATGATCAAGATTATCTATGAAAAATATTGGATTCTTTTCTGAAATCTTTTATGTATGATTATAATATCCTTGCAAGTCTCTTCGAATTGTTGGTTTGGTTTGGCCTACTAGATCTATAGTTCTTGCAATGGGAGAAGTGCTTGGCTTTGGGTTCAATCTTGCGGTGTACTTTCCCAGTGACAGTAGGGGCAGCAAGGCACGTATAGTATTGTTGCCACCGAGGATAAAAAGATGGGGTTTATATCATATTGCTTGAGTTTATCCCTCTACATCATGTCATCTTGCTTAAGGCATTACTCTGTTCTTATGAACTTAATACTCTAGATGCATGCTGCATAGCGGTCGATGTGTGGATTAATAGTAGTAGATGCAGAATCGTTTCGGTCTACTTGTCACGGATGTGATGCCTATATACAATGATCATGCTTAGATATTCTCATAACTATGCACTTTTCTATCAATTGCTCAACAGTAATTTGTTCACCCACCGTAGAATTCTACTATCATGAGAGAAGCCACTAGTGAAACCTATGGCCCCCGGGTCTATCTTCATTATATTACTTTCCCATCAACTAGCCAATTTCTGTCGCCGTTGCTTATTTGCTTTCTTTACTTTCTGTTCCTATACAAAAAATAACAAAAATAATATCATTTCCTATCTATCAGATCACACTCTCGTAAGTGACCATGAAGGGATTGATAACCCCTTATCGCGTTAGATGCGAGGTTCTTATTTGTTTGTGCATGTGCGAGGGACTCACGCGTGGTCTCCTACTGGATTGATACCTTGGTTCTCAAAAGCTAAGGGAAATACTTACTCTACTGTGCTGCATCACCCTTTCCTTTTCGAGGGAATACAATGCAAGCTCGAGAAGTAGCAAGAAGAATTTTTGGCACCGTTGCCGAGGAGATCTACGCAAAATTCATATACCAAGTACCTATCACAAACCCTTATCCCTCGCACTACATTATTTGCCTCTCGTTTTCCTCTTCCCCACTTCACCCTTGCCGTTTTATTCGCCCTTCTTTTTCCCTGTGTTTTATCGCTTTGCCTTGCCGGCATGGCTAGCACGCCTATCATTATCAATACTCCCAAGAGTGAGGTTCTTAATTTTAAACAATGGGAGGAAGAAAATCTAAAAGATGCTTGGTATAGCATTTGCAATGCTCAAAACAGATCTACTAGGAAGATTTCCACTTCCGTGCTTCTTCGCACTTTTTATGTTCACATCACTCCATGGAATAGATATATTCTTAATACCATTACCGGAGGGAATTTCTTGGGTAGCCATACTTCGATTCTTATAATGCTATGACAGAATTGTTTGGCCCACCACCTCTTCTGGTTAATGGAACTGTTTTGACTTTAGAACATGTTATGCAACGGCTTGAAATTATTGAAAACAAAGTTGCCACGGTAGATTATGTTGAGAGTTTGGATAAAAATATCCATAACCAAATTACCCAATATGGATCTAAGGTAGGAGTTTTTCTGAAAAACTTTAAAGAAAAAGAACCTATAGTTAAAGAGAGGATAGCTCAAGAATGCACTAGAATTGATAAACTTGAGGATATTATCACTAATGTAGGGTCTGCTTTCTCTGCTATGAAAAATACTTCAAATCCCTCTATCACTAAATTGGCCAAGTTTATATATATTCCTAAAAATAAGGGTGAATCTTCTAGTATGGAAACTGCGGATCTCAAATCCATAAGTGTTCATCCCAACTTTCTCACTTTCATAAGGGAACCTTTCGCTACAAATGAATTTCTTGATATCTTGCCTAGAAGTTCGATTATTAATAGGAATGAAGAAGCTCCTAAGAATTATAAGTGCTTAATCAAAAAATTGCCAATCAAAGATGGCAATACCTAGATTTATTATTGTATCGTGCCTAGCTAGGGGCGTTAAACGATAGCGCTTGTTGGGAGGCAACCCAATTTTATTTTCTTTGTTTTTGCTTCTGTTCAGGAATAAATATTGCATCTAGCTTCTGTTTAGATGTGGTTTTGTGTTTTACTTAGTGTTTGTGCCAAGTAGAACCTTTGGGAAGACTTGTGTGAAGTTTATGTGATCATGCTGTAAAAAACAGAAACTTTAGCGCTCACGAGATTAGCTATCATTTTTTACTGGAGAGTTCTTTTTAGTTGATTATTTTTGCAGATGATTAATAGAGAAATTCCTCACGTCTACCAATTTATTTCAATTTTTTTATAGTTATAGAAGTATTCGAAAGTTACAGATTACTACATATTGTTCTGTTTATGACAGATTCTATTTTTCGTGTGTTGTTTGCTTATTTTTATGAGTCTATGAGTAGTATCGGGGGGTATGAATCATAGAGAAGTTGGAATACATTAGGTTTAACACCAATATAAACAAAGAATGAGTTCATTATAGTACCTTTGAGTAGTGGTTTCTTTTCTTATACTAACAGAGCTCACGAGAATTTTGGCTAAGTTTTGTGTTGTGAAGTTTTCAAGTTTTGAGTATGGATTTGATGGACAATGGAACAAAGAGTGGCAAAAGCCTTAGCTTGGGGATGCCCAAGGCACCCCAAGATAAAATTCATGGACAAACAAAAGCCTAAGCTTGGGGATGCCCCGGGAAGGCATCCCCTTTTTCGTCTTTGTATATCGGTAACTTTACTTGAGACTATATTTTTATTCACCACATGATATGTGTTTTGCTTGGAGCGTCATGTATGATTTGAGTCTTTGATTTTTACTTTGCCACAATCATCCTTGCTGGACACACCATTTGAGAGAGATAAATATGATTTAGAATTTGTTAGAATACTCTATGTGCTTCACTTATATCTTTTGAGCTAGATAGTTTTGCTCTAGGGCTTCACTTATATCTTTTAGAGCACGGTGGTGGTTTTATTTTGTAGAAATTATTGATCTCTCATGCTTCACTTATATCTATTTTTAGTCTCTTAGAACAGCATGCTAATGTTCTTTGGTTATAAAACTAGTCCTAATATGATAGGCATCCAAGATGAATATAGTAAAAACTTTCATACAAGTGCATTGAATGCTATGAGATGTTTGATACTTGATGATTGTTTTGAGATATGAGGATGGTGATATTAGAGTCATGCTAGTGGAGTAATTGTGAATTTGAGAAACACTTGTGTTAAAGTTTGTGATTCACGTAGCATGCACGTATGGTGAACCGTTATGTGATGAAGTTGGAACATGATTTATTTATTGAGTGTCATCCTTTGTGTGGAGGTCAGGATCGCGCGATGGTTAACTCCTACCAACCCTTCCCCTAGGAGCATGCATTGAATACTTTGTTTTGATAACTCATAGATTTTTGCAATAAGTATATGAGTTCTTTATGACTAATGTTGAGTCCATGGATCATATGCACTCTCACCCTTCCACCTTTGCTAGCCTCTCTTGTACCGCGTAACATTTGCCGGTACCATACACCCACCATATACCTTCCTCAAAACAGCCACCATACCTATCTATCATGGCATTTCCATAGCCATTCCGAGATATATTGCCATGCAACTTTCCACCGTTCCGTTCATATGACATGCTTCATCATCATCATTCATGTAGAGTCATATTTTGTTCTAGCTTCGAGTTGTAATCTTTGAGTTGTAAGTAAATAAAAGTGTGTTGATCTTCATTATTAGAGCATTGTCCCGTGTGAGGAAACAAAAAAAAAACAAAAAAAGAGAGAAAGGCCAAAAAAAAGAGATGTCCCAAAAAAAAGAGGGGGGCTAAAAAGAAAAAAAGCCCCTCCAAAAAAAGAGAGAGAAGGGACAATGCTACTATCCTTTTCCACCCTTGTGCTTCAAAGTAGCACCATATTTTAATGATAAAGAGTCTCTTGCTTTGTCACTTTCATATACTAGTGGGAATTTTCATTATAGAACTTGGCTTGTATATTCCAACGATGGGCTTCCTCAAATGCCCTAGGTCTTCATGCGCAAGGAAGTTGGATGCACACCCACTTAGTTTCTTTTGAGCTTTCATACACTTATAGCTCTAGTCCATCTGTTGCATGGCAATCCCTACTCACTCACATTGATATCTATTGATGGGCATCTACATAGCCCATTGATACGCCTAGTTGATGTGAGACTATCTTCTTCTTTTGTCTTGTCCACAACCACCACTCTATTCCACATAGTGCTATATCCATAGCTCACGCTCATGTATTGCGTGAAAGTTGACAGGTTTGAAAGAATTAAAGTGTGAAACAATTGCTTGGCTAAAACCGGGGTTGTGAATGATATAAATATTTTGTGTGATGAAGATAGAGCATCGCCAGACTATATGGTTTTGTAGGGATAACTTTCTTTGGCCATGTTATTTTGAGAAGACACGATTGCTTTGTTAGTAGGCTTGAAGTATTATTATTCTTATGTCAATATAGACTTTTGTCTTGAATCTTTCGGATCTGAACATTCATGCCACAATAAACGGAATTACATTAAGAATAATGTTGGTTAGCATTCCACATCAAAAATTCTGTTTTTATCATTTACCTACTCGAGGACGAGCAGGAATTAAGCTTGGGGATGCTTGATACGTCTCCAACATATCTGTAATTTTTGATTGTTCCTTGCTATTATATATTCTGTTTTGGTTGTTTAATGGGCCTTATTATACACTTTTATATTTTTTGGGACTAACCTACTAACCCAAGGCCCAGTGCAAATTGCTGTTTTATTTCCTATATTAGTGTTTCGCAGAAAAGGAATATCAAATGGAGTCCAAACTGAATGAAACCTTCGGGAGAGTTATTTTTGGAACGATACCTTCACGAGAGACTTGAAGTACAAGTTAGAGAAGAAACGAGGTGGCCACGAGGGGGCAGGGCGCACCCAGGGGGGTAGGCGCGCCCCCACCCTCGTGGGCCCCACGTTGCTCCACTGACGTACTTTTTCCTCCTATATATACCCATATACCCTGAAAAACATCGAGGAGCACGAAGAAACCCTAATTCCACCGTAACCGTCTGTTCCCGTGAGATCCCATCTTGGGTCCTGTTCCGGAGCTCCGCCGGAGGGGGCATCGATCACGGAGAGCTTCTACATCAACACCATAGCCCCTCCGATGAGTTGTGAGTAGTTTACCACAGACCTTGGGTCCATAGTTATTAGCTAGATGAATTCCTCTCTCTCTCTCTCTGGATCTCAATACAAAGTTCTCCTCGATCTTCGAGGTGATCTATTAGATGTAATCTTTTTTGCGGTGTCGTTATCGAGATCCGATGAAGTGTGGGTTTATGATCAAGATTATCTATGAACAGTACTGGATTGTTTTCTGAAATCTTTTATGTATGATTATAATATCCTTGCAAGTCTCTTCGAATTATTGGTTTGGTTTGGCCTACTAGATCTATAGTTCTTGCGATGGGAGAAGTGCTTGGCTTTGGGTTCAATCTTTCGGTGTCCTTTCCCGGTGATAGTAGGGGCGGCAAGGCACGTATAGTATTGTTGCCATCGAGGATAAAAGATGGGGTTTATATCATATTGCTTAAGTTTAGCCCTCTATATCATGTCATCTTGCTTAAGGCGTTACTCTGTTCTTATGAACTTAATACTCTAGATGCATGCTGGATAGCGGTCGATGTGTAGAGTAATAGTGGTAGATGGGGAATCGTTTCGGTCTACTTGTCACGGACGTGATGCCTATATACAATGATCATGCCTTGATATTCTCATAACTATGTGCTTTTCTATCAATTGCTTCAAAGTAATTTGTTCACCCAGCGTAGAATTCTACTATCATGAGAGAAGCCACTAGTGAAACCTATGGCCCCCGGGTCTATCTTCATTATATTACTTTCCCGTCAACTATCCGATTTCTGCCGCCATTGCTTATTTGCTTTCTTTAGTTTCCGTTCCTATACCAAAAATACCAAAAATATTATCATTTCCTATCTATCAGATCTCACTCTCGTAAGTGATCGTAAAGGGATTGACAACCCCTTATCACGTTGGCTATGAGGTTCTTATTTGTTTGTGTAGGTACGAGGGACTCGGGCGTGGTCTCCTACTGGATTGATAACTTGGTTCTCAAAAACTAAAGGAAATACTTACGCTAAGGATACGTCTCCAACGTATCTATAATTTTTGATTGTTCCATGCTATTATTTATGAAGTCTTGGATGTTTAATGGGCTTTATCATTTAGTTTTATATCATTTTTGGGACTAACCTACTAACCCAAAGTCCTAGTCCAGATTGCTGTTTTTTGCATATTTCTGGGTTTTGCAGAAAAGGAATATCAAACGGAGTCCAAACGGAATGAAACCTTCGCGAGAGATATTTTTGGAGAAAATCACGCGAGAGGAAGTTGAGAACCACGTCAGGGGACACGACCCCTTCCCAGGGCGCGCCCCCCTTCCCAGGGCGCGCCCCCTGCCTCGAGGCCCACTCGAGCGTCCCTCGGTGCCCTCCTTCTTCCTATATAAGTCCACGTACCCTAGAAACTCCGTATGTAGAGAGAAATCCCTATTTCCACCGCCGTAGCTTCTATTCCCATGGAGATCCCATCTTGGAGCCTGTTCCGGAGCTCCACCGGAGGGGGGTCCATCACAGAGGCCTTCATCATCATCATCATCATCGCCCTCACCATGAGTTGTGAGTAGTTTACCACAGACCTTCAGGTCCATAGCTAGTATCTAGAGGGCTTCTTATCTCTCTCCGGATCTCAATACAAAGTTCTCCTCGGTCTTCGAGGAGATCTATTCGATATAATCTCTTTTTGCGGTGTGTTTGTCGAGATCCGATGAATTGTGAGTTTATGATCAAGGTTATCTATTTAAAGATATTTGGTTCTTCTCTGAACTTTTTATGTGTGCTCAAAATACCCTTGCAAGTCTCTTCGAATTATCGGTTTGGTTTGGCCTACTAGATCTATAGGTCTTGCAATGGGAGAAGTGCTTGGCTTTGGGTTCAATCTTGCGGTGTCCTTTCCCAGTGACAGTAGGGGCAGCAAGGCACGTATTGTATTGTTGCAATCGAGGATAAAAAGATGGTGTTTACATCATATTGCTTGAGTTTATCCCTCTACATCATGTCATCTTGCTCAAGGCGTTACTCTGTTTGTACGAACTCAATACACTAGATGCATGCTGGATAGCGGTCGATGTTTGGACTAATAGTAGTAGATGCAGGAAGGTGTCGGTCTACTTGTCTCGAATGTGATGCCTATATAAAATGATCAAGCCTAGATAGTCTCATAATTATTTGCTTTTCTATCAATTGCTTGACAGTAATTTGTTTACCCGCCGTAGAATATCGCTATCATGAGAGAAGCCACTAGAGAAAACTATGGCCCCCGGGTCTATTCCCAACATATCAATCTACATCTACTTTACTTTTACCGCTTTTATTTGCTGTTTTATTAAACCAAAAATACCAAAAATATAAACTATCATCTGTATCAGATCTCACTCTCGTAAGTGACCGTAAAGGGATTGACAACCCCTTATCGCGTTGGCTGCAAAGTTCTTATTTGTTTGTGCAGGTGCGAGGGACTCGCGCGTGGTCTCCTACTGGATTGATACCTTGGTTTTCAAAAACTGAGGGAAATACTTACGCTAATGTGTTGCATCTCCCTTTCCTCTTCGAGGGAATACAACACAAGCTCAAGAGGTAGCAAGAAGAATTTCTCGCGCCGTTGCCGGGGAGGCTTACTGATACGTCTCCAACGTATCTATAATTTTTGATTGTCCATGCTATTATTTATGAAGTCTTGGATGTTTAATGGGCTTTATCATTCACTTTTATATCACTTTTGGGACTAACCTACTAACCCAAAGGCCCATTCCAGATTGTTGTTTTTTTGCCTATTTCAGGGTTTTGCAGAGAAGGAATATCAAATGGAGCCCAAACGGAATGAAACCTTCGCGAGAGATATTTTTGGAGAAAATCACGCCAGAGGAACTTGAGAACCACGTCAGGGGAGCCTCGAGTGGCCCTCGAGGGTGGGAGGTGCGCCCCCCTTCCCAGGGCGCGCCCCCCTGCATCGAGGCCCACTCGAGCGTCCCCCGGTGCCCTCCTTCTTCCGATATAAGTCCACGTACCCTAGAAACTCCATATACAGAGAGAAAACCCTAATTCCACCACCGTAGCTTCTGTTCCCGTAGAGATCCCATCTTGGAGCATGATCTGGAGCTCCACCGGAGGGGGATCCATCACAGAGGCCTTCATCATCATCAACATCGCCCTCACCATGAGTTGTGAGTAGTCTACCAAAGAGCTTCGGGTCCATAGCTAGTATCTAGATGGCTTCTTCTCTCTCTCCGGATCTCAATACAAAGTTCTCCTCGGTCTTCGAGGAGATCTAATCGATGTAATCTCTTTTTGCGGTGTGTTTGTCGAGATCCGATGAATTATGAGTTTATGATCAAGATTATCTACGAAAGATATTTGGTTCTTCTCTGAACTTTTTATGTGTGCTCATAATATCCTTGCAAGTCTCTTCGAATTATCGGTTTGGTTTGGCCTACTAGATCTATAGTTCTTGCAATGGGAGAAGTGCTTGGCTTTAGGTTCAATCTTGCAGTGTCCTTTCCCAGGGATAGTAGGGGCTGCAAGGCATGTACTGTATTGTTGCCATCGAGGATAAAAAGATGGGGTTTACATCATATTGCTTGAGTTTATCCCTCTACATCATGTCATCTTGCTTAAGGCGTTACTCTGTTCTTATGAACTCAATACACTAGATGCATGCTGGATAGCGGTCGATGTGTGGAGTAATAGTAGTAGATGCTGGCAGGAGTCGGTCTACTTGTCTCGGACGTGATGCCTATATACAATGATCATGCCTTGATAGTCTCATAATTATTCACTTTTCTATCAATTGCTCGACAGTAATTTGTTTACCCGCCGTAGAATATCGCTATCATGAGAGAAGCCACTAGAGAAAACTATGGCCCCCGGGTCTATTCTCAACATATCAATCTACATCTACTTTACTTTTACCACTTTTATTTGCTGTTTTATTAAACCAAAAATACCAAAAATATAAACAATCATCTCTATCAGATCTCACTCTCGTAAGTGACCGTAAAGAGATTGACAACCCCTTATCGCGTTGGCTGCGAAGTTCTTATTTGTTTGTGCAGGTGCGAGGGACTCGCGCATGGTCTCCTACTGGATTGATACGTTGGTTCTCAAAAACCGAGGGAAATACTTATGCTACTATGCTGCATCTCCCTTTCCTCTTTGAGGGAATACAACGCAAGCTCAAGAGGTAGACTTACGCAAAAGTCATATACCAAGTACCTATCACAAACCCTTATCATTCGCATTACATTTTTTGCCTCTCGTTTTCCTCTCCCCCACTTCACCTTTGCCGTTTTATTTGCCCTTCTTCCGCCGTGTGTTTATCGTTCGCTTGCTTCTTGTTTGCTTGTGTGTCTTGGGTTGCTTGCTTGTAACTATGGCTCAGAACAATACCAAATTGTGTGACTTCTCCAATACCAACAACAATGACTTTATTAGCACTCTGATTGCTCCTATTACTGATGCTAAACCTTGTGAGATCAATGCTGCTTTGTTGAATCTTGTCATGAAAGATCAATACTCCGGCCTTCCTAGTGAAGATGCTGCTACCCATCTAAACAACTTTGTTGATTTGTGTGATATGCAAAAGAAAAGGGATACGGATAACGATATTGTTAAATTGAAGTTATTTCCGTTTTCACTTAGAGATCGTGCTAAAACTTGGTTCTCCTCTTTGCCTAGAAATAGTATTGATTCGTGGAATAAGTGCAAAGATGCTTTTATCTCTAAGTATTTCCCACCTGCTAAGATCATCTCTCTTAGAAACGATATTATGAATTTTAAGCAACAAGATCATGAGCATGTTGCACAAGCTTGGGAGAGAATGATATCGATGATAGGTAATTGCCCTACACATGGTTTGAATCTATGGATGATTATTCAGAAATTTTATGCTGGCTTAAATTTTGCTTCTAGAAATCTTTTAGATTTGGCCGCCGGAGTCACTTTCATGGAAACCACCTTAGCAGAAGCTACCAAACTCCTAGATAATATTATGGTCAATTATTTTCAATGGCACACCAAAAGATATACTAGTAAAAAAGTGCATGCTATCGAAGAAATTAGTGTTTTGAGTGGAAAGATGGATGAACTTATGAAATTGTTTGCTGCTAAGAGTGCTTCTTCTGATCCTAATGATTTGCCTTTGTCCACCTTGATTGAGAATAACAATGAATCTTTGGATGTGAATTTTGTTGGTAGGAATAATTTTGGTAACAATGCTTATAGTGGTAATTTTAATCCTAGGCCTTTCCCTAGTAATTCCTCTACTAATTATGGTAATTCCTACAACAACTCTTATGGAAAGATGCATTCTGAATTTGAAACTAGTGTTAAAGAGTTTATGATCTCGCAAAAGAATTTCAATGCTTTGCTTGAAGAGAAATTGATTAAGGTTGATGAATTGGCTAGAAGTGTGGATAGAATTGCTCTTGATGTCGATTCTTTGAAACTTAGATCTATCCCACCTAAGCATGATATCAATGAGTCTCTCAAAGCCATGAGAATTTCCATTGATGAATGCAAAGAAAGAACCGCTAGAATGCGTGCTAAAAGAGAAGATTATATTAAATCGTGCTCTTCTTGTTATAATGAAAATAAAGATGAAGATCTGAAAGTTATTGATGTGTCTCCTATTAGATCCTTGTTTTCTAGTATTAATCTTGATGAAAATAGGATTGGAGATGATTCTGCTTTAAGGTGTCCCAATGATTCAGAGTTTTTAGATCTTGATGCTAAAATTACTAAAAGTGGGAGTGAAGAGATTCAAACTTTGCATAGTGATGAACCCACTACTTTGGATTTCAAGGGATTCAATTATGATAATTGCTCTTTGATTGATTGTATTTCCTTGTTGCAATCCGTGCTAAATTCTCCGCATGCTTATAGTCAAAATAAAGCTTTCACTAAACATATAGTTGATGCTTTAATGCAATCTTATGAAGAAAAACTTGAGTTGGAAGTTTCTATACCTAGAAAGCTTTATGATGAGTGGGAACCTACTATAAAAATAAAAATAAAAGATCATGAATGCTATGCTGTGTGTGATTTGGGTGTTAGTGTCTCCACTATCCCCAAAACTTTGTGTGATTTGTTAGGGTTCCATGAGCTTGATGATTGTTCTTTAAATTTGCATCTTGCGGATTCCACTATTAAGAAACCTATGTGAAGAATTAATGATGTTCTTATTGTTGCCAATAAGAATTATGTGCCCATAGATTTCATTGTTCTTTATATAGATTGCAATCCTTCATGTCCTATTATTCTTGGTAGACCTTTCCTTAGAAGGATTGGTGCAATTATTGATATGAAGGAAAGAAATATTAGATTCCAATTTCCATTAACGAAAGGCATGGAACGCTTTCCTAGAAAGAAAATCAAATTACCATATGAATCTATCATGAGAGCTACTTATGGATTGCCTTCCAAAGATGGCAATACGTAGATCTATCTTGTATCGTGCCTAGCTAGGGGCGTAAAACGATAGCGCTTGTTGGGAGGCAACCCAATTTTATGTTTTTTGTTTTTGTTTCTGTTACGGAATAAATATTGCATCTAGCCTCAGATTATATGTGGTTTTTTGTTTTGTTTAGTGTTTGTGCCAAGTAGAACCTTTGGGAAGACTTGTGTGAAGTTTATATGATCTTGCTGTGAAAAACAGAATTGTTAGCGCTAGCTAAAGTAGTAGTGGGAATTTATTGGAGCGCGTTTTGTTGTTGATTCTTTTTGAAGATGATTGGTAGACAAATTGCTAAAATTTACCAATTTAGTTTGAATTTTTTGGAGTTCCAGAAGTAGGCGAACCCTGCAGATTACTACAGACTGTTCTGTCTTTAATAGATTCTATTTTTCGTGTGTTGTTTGCTTATTCCGATGCATCTATGAGTAGTATTGGAGGATACGAAGCATAGAGAAGTTGGAGTAAAGTAGGTTTAACACCATTATAAACAAAGAATGAATTCATTGCTGTACCTTTGAGTAGTGGTTTTCTTTCTTATACAAATGGAGCTCACGAGAATTTTTGTCTAAGTTTTGTGTTGTGAAGTTTTCAAGGTTTGAGTATTGCTTTGATGGACTATGGAACAAGGAGTAGCAAAGGTCTAAGCTTGGGGATGCCCATGGCACCACAAGTAAATTCAAGATAATCAAAAGCCTAAGCTTGGGGATGCCCCGGGAAGGCATCCCCTCTTTCGTCTTCATCCATCGGTAACTATACTTGGAGCTATATTTTTATTCGCAACATGATATGTGTTTTGCTTGGAGCGTCTTGTATAATTTAAGTCTTTGCTTGTTAGTTTGACACAATCATCCTTGCTGGACACACCTATTTGAGAGAGTTAAATATGGCCTGGAAATTGTTAGAACACTCTATGTGCTTCACTTATATCTTTTGAGTTGAATAGTTTTTGCTCTAGTGCTTCACTTATATCTTTTAGAGCACGGTGGTGATAATATTTTGTCGAAATTGTTGCACTCTCATGCTTCACTTATATCTATTTGAAAGTCTATTAAAACGGCATGGTAAAGTGTTTAGGCTAAAGAAACTAGTCTTCACATGATAAACATCCAATGTCAATGTAGTAAAAAAATTCACACCAAGTGCATTGAATAGAATGAGATGTTGGAAGCTTGATAAATGTTTTGAGACATGAGGATAGCGATATTAGAGTCATGCTAGTGGAGTTATTATGAAATTGAGAAATACTTGTGTTAAGGTTAGTGATTCCCGTATCATGCACGTATGGTGAACCGCTATGTCATGAAGTTAGAGCATGAGGTATTTGTAGAGTGCCATCCTTTGTGTGGAGGTCGGGGGCGCGCGATGGTTAACTCCTACCAACCTCCCCCCTAGGAGCATGCGTTGATTACTTTGTTTTGATGACTCGTAGATTTTTGCAATAAGTATGTGAGTTCTTATGACTAATGTAGAGTCCATGGATTATACGCACTCTCACCCTTCCACCATTGCTAGCCTCTCTTGTACCGCGCAACTTTCGCCGGTGGCATGAACCCACTATATATCCTTCCTCAAAACAGCCGCCATATTGTTCCTCAAAATAGCCACCATACCTACCTATCATGGAATTTCGATAGCCATTCCGAGATATATTGCCATGCAACTTTCCACCGTTCCGTTCATATGACACGCATCATGTTGTCATATTGCCATGCATGATCATGTAGTTGACATCGTATTTGTGGCAAAGCCACCATGCATAACTTCATACATGTCACTCTTGCTTCATTGCCCATACTGGTACACTGCCGGAGGCATTCATATAGAGTCATACTTTGTTGTTGTAGTATCGAGTTGTAATTTCGTGTTGTAATGAAAGTGTGATGATCATCATTATTAGAGCATTGTCCCATGGGAGGAAAGGCTGAATCTAAAAAGCCCCTCCGCAAAAAAAAGGCCAAAGAAAAAAAGAAAGGCCCAAAAAACAGAAAGAAAAAAAAGAAAATAAAATAAAAAAAGGACAATTGCTACTATCTTTTTCCACACTTGTGCTGCAAAGTAGCACCATGTTCATCATTGTAGAGAGTCTCATGCTTAGTCACTTTCATATGCTAGTGGGAATTTTTTGTTATAGAACTTGGCTTGTATATTCCAACGACGGGCTTCCTCAAATGCCCTAGGTCTTCGTGAGCAAGCAAGTTGGATGCACACCCAGTAGTTTCTTTTGTTGAGCTTTCATTCATATTTAGCTCTAGTGCATCCATTGCATGGCAATCCCTACTCACTCACATTGATATCTATTGATGGGCATCTCCATAGCCCATTGATATGCCTAGTCAATGTGAGACTATCTCCCTCCTTTTTGTCTTCTCCACAACCACCTCTATTCCACCCATAGTGCTATATCCATGGCTCACGCTCATGTATTGCGTAAAAGTTGAAAGGTTTGAAAACATAGAGTATGAAAACAAATGCTTGGCTGAAATCGGGGTTGTGCATGATATGAATATTTTATGTGATGAAGAGGGAGCATAGCCAGACTATATGATTTTGTAGGGATAACTTTCTTTAGCCATAGTATTTTGAGAAGACATGATTGCTTTGTTAGTATTGCTTGAAGTATTGTTATTTCTTATGTCAATATAGACTTTTATCTTGAATCTTTTAGATCTGAACATTGATGCCACAATTAAGTGAATTACATTGAAAAACTATATTGGTTAGCATTCCACATCAAAAATTCTTTCTTTATCATTTACCTACTCGAGGACGAGCAGGAATTAAGCTTAGGGATGCTTGATACGTCTCCAACGTATCTATAATTTTTGATTGTTCCATGCTATTATTTATGAAGTCTTGGATGTTCAATGGGCTTTATCATTCACTTTTATATCATTTTTGGGACTAACCTACTAACCCAAATGCCCAGTCCAGATTGTTGTTTTTTGCCTATTTCAGGGTTTTGCAGAAAAGGAATATCAAACGGAGTCCAAACAGAATGAAACCTTCGCGAGAGATATTTTTTGGAGAAAATCACGCCAGAGGAACTTGAGAACCACATCAGGGGAGCCTCGAGTGGCCCTCAAGGGTGGGGCGCGCCCCCTGCCTCGAGGCCCACTCGAGCGTCCCCCGGTGCCCTCCTTCTTCCTATATAAGTCCACATACCCCAGAAACTCCGTATGCAGAGAGAAAACCCTAATTCCACCACCATAGCTTCTGTTCCCGTGGAGATCCCATCTTGGAGCCTGTTTCGGAGCTCCACCAGAGGGGGATCCATCATGGAGGCCTTCATTATCATCATCACCATCCCTCACCATGAGTTGTGAGTAGTTTACCATAGACCTTCGGGTCCATAGCTAGTATCTAGATGGCTTCTTCTCTCTCTCAGGATCTAAATACAAAGTTCTCCTCGGTCTTCGAGGAAATCTATTCGATGTAATCTCTTTTTGCGGTGTGTTTGTCGAGATCCGATGAATTGTGAGTTTATGATCAAGGTTATCTATGAAAGATATTTGGTTCTTCTCTGAACTTTTTATGTGTGCTCATAAAACCATTGCATGTCTCTTCGAATTATCAGTTTGGTTTGGCCTACTAGATCTATAGTTCTTGCAATGGGAGAAGTGCTTGGCTTTGGGTTCAATCTTGCGGTGTCCTTTCCTAGTGACAGTAGGGGCAGCAAGGCACATATTGTATTGTTGCCATCGAGGATAAAAAGATGGGGTTTACATCACATTGCTTGAGTTTATCCCTCTACATCATGTCATCTTGCTTAAGGCATTACTCTTTTCGTATGAACTCAATACACTAGATGCATGTTGGATAGCGGTCGATGTGTGGAGCAATAGTACTAGATGCAGGCAGGAGTCGGTCTACTTGTCTCGGACGTGATGCCTATATACAATGCTCATGCCTAGATAGTCTCATAATTATTCGCTTTTCTATCAATTGCTCGACAATAATTTGTTTACCCGCCGTAGAATATCGCTATCATGAGAGAAGCCACTAGAGAAAACTATGGCCCCCGGGTCTATTCTCAACATATCAATCTACATCTACTTTACTTTTACCGCTTTATTTGCTATTTTATTAAACCAAAAATAACAAAAATATAAACTATCATCTCTATCAGATCTCACTCTCGTAAGTGACCGTAAAGGGATTGACAACCCCTTATCGTGTTGGCTGTGAAGTTCTTATTTGTTTGTGCAGGTGCGAGGGACTCGCGCGTGGTCTCCTACTAGATTGATACCTTGGTTCTCAAAAACTGAGGGAAATACTTACGCTACTGTGCTGCATCTCCCTTTCCTCTTCAAGGGAATACAACGCAAGCTCAAGAGGTAGCAGCTACTATGCTGCATCACCCTTTCCTCTTCGAGGGAATACAACGCAAGCTCGAGAAGTAGCAGACGTGCTTGCCGTCGAGGGATCCGACGACCCCGCCGCCGCCAAAAAGGCAAAGGCTGACGACCCCAGCAAGGAAGTAGCCGGGTGCACCGCCTGTCGGGCCTTGGCAGTTACCGAGAAGCCTGGAGGCTCCGACAAGCAGTACTGCAAGATCCATCACACCAAGGACCATGATCTCCAGAATTGCCGGCAGGTTCAGCTGCTCGCAGAGAAGCAGAAAGCTGAGTATGAGAGGTGTGATAAGGAGAAAGGCCCGGATGGTGCCGAGGTGCCCAACAAGAAGCGTGGCGGCCGAGGTGGTTGCCGCGGCCAAGATAATCAACCAAAGAGGCCCGCTCGGGTCCGCAACAAGAAAGAGGGAGACGATGATCATGATCAGGACGACGAGTCCAACTAGCACGGGTTCTAGAAAGCTACGGAGGCCATGTGCGTCGACGGTGGCGCCATGTTGCATACCTCTCACCGCCAAATAAAACAGTGGGCGCGTGACGTCGCTGCAGCATAGCCAATTCGACGCCCAAAGGCCACTCAAGTGGTCCAGCACGCCTATCATTTTTAACACCGAGGATCACCCTGATCGCACAACGGTGGTCGGGTGTTTGCCATTGTTAGTTTCACCAACGTTACGCAACCTCAAGGTGATGAAAGTTCTAGTTGACAGTGGGGCCGGTCTGAACTTGATCTCCCCCACTGTGATGGAGAGGCTGCAAATCCCCGATGGAGATCTGGAGGAGACAAGCACGTTTCAAGGGGTCAACCCGGGGAGGAGTCAGCCGAAGGGTAAGATCACATTGCACGTTACATTTGGGGGCGAGCTGAATGATAGGATGGAGAAGATTAATTTTGATGTTGCCAAGATCCCCTTGCTCTATAATGGGATCCTCGGCCGCCCAGCGCTGGCCAAGTTTATGGCGGCATCACATTACGCCTACAACACATTGAAGATGCCGGGTCCAATAAGCATCATCACCGTCCCCTCTGACAAGAAGGACGCGCTTATGTGCGCCGACCAACTATACTGAGAGGCAGTTGCAGCAGATGCCTCCAAGGCACTTGCTCCTACCGCTGGGACCCCGAGGGAGAAGAAAATCGGCAAGACCCTTGCCCCTGACGGCAAGGCCCCTTCCGGCAAGACTTCTGACCACGACAAGAGCTCCCGCACCCTCTCCGGCAAACGTGTCTCTTCGGAGCACCGTGTTCCCGTTGGAGACGTGATAGAGAGCTCTGCCAGGGAGAGCAAGAGGTCCAAGGCGGCCCCACCAGAAATCAAGAAGGTCCCCGTCAGGGAAGATGGCACAGGTGGAGCTTTCACCATAAGCTCGACCCTTGACAGCAAATAGGAAGGCGTGCTCGTCAGCTTCCTGCGGGAGAATGTCGATGTGTTTGCATGGCAAGCATCCGACATCCTCGGTGTTCCCAGGGTGGTGATTGAGCACCACCTTGCTGTATGTCCCCATGTGCCGCCCATCAAGCAGAAGGTCAAGAAGCAAGCTTTGGAGCGCCAAGAGTTCATCATCGAGGAGATCAGGAAGCTGGAGGCGGCAGGCATGGTCAGAGGAGTACTCCACCTCACATGGTTCGCCAATCCAGTGGTAGTGCGTAAGGTAAATGGGAAATGGAGGTTGTGTATTGACTATACAGATATCAATAAAGCCTTTCCGAAGGGCCCTTTCCCTTTGCCATGCATTGACTAGATAGTGGACTCCACTGCCGGGTGTGACCCGCTGTCATTCCTCGACGCCTACTCAGGATACCACTAAATTTTCATGATGAAGGAAGACGAAGAGAAGACCGCGTTCATCACCCATGTGGCA
Source organism: Secale cereale (assembly GCA_902687465.1). Classification (NCBI taxonomy): domain Eukaryota; kingdom Viridiplantae; phylum Streptophyta; class Magnoliopsida; order Poales; family Poaceae; genus Secale; species Secale cereale. Next base: position 499,074,833 of record LR738715.1, read on the forward strand.
CATACTGATTTGTACGGATGCCTTTTGGGTTGAAAAGTGCCGGTTGGACATTTGCTCGAGCAGTCCAAATCAGTTTTGAGCCCAACTGCATAGAAATATGGAAGCCTGTATGGATGATATAGTGGTCAAAACCAAAGACAAGGCCATGCTCGTGCAGGATCTGGAGGAAACATTCGCAAACTTGAACAAGATCAACCTCAAGCTCAACCCATAGAAGTGCGTGTTCGGCGTCCCATCCGGCAAACTCCTTGGTTTCTTTGTGTCTCAACGCGGAATCGAAGAAAATCCCGACAAGATCAAAGCGATTGAGCAGATTGAGGCGCCAAGACGAGTCAAGGATGTCCGTAGGCTCGCCGGCTGCGTTGCTGCTCTAAGTAGGTTCATCTCCAAGTTTTCTGAGCGTGCCCTCCCCTTTTTCAAAGTTTTGAAAAAGGCGGGTCCAATGAAGTGGACTCCGGAGGCAGAGGCAGCGCTGCAAGATTTGAAGAGGTACCTGTACTCCACGCCAACACTAGTCGCGCCTAAACCGCAAGAGCCATTGCTGCTGTATCTAGCGGCAATGAATCAAGTGGTCAGTGCTACACTAGTAGCACAGAGAGAGTTTGAGGAAGAAGCAGCGGTAGCGGTGGAGTCGTCGGATGATGGGCCAGAGCTCTCCCCGGCAGGTCCTGATGCCGGCAAGGCAAAAAACCCGGAAAAGCATGGTCCCGGCAAGACAGAGTCTGCGCAAGGAGGCGAAGTCAAACAGAAGAAGAAGGTGGTGCATCACCCGGTCTATTTTGTCAGTTCCCTCTTGTAGGGGGCTAGATTAAGATAATCTGGTATACAGAAGCTACTTTTCAGCCTCCTTATGGCCTCAAGGAAGTTGTGTCACTATTTCCAAGCGCATGAGATCACCATCATCACTCGCCTCCCTTTGCAATGGATCTTGCACTACCAGATGCAACTGGGAGGATTGTGGAATGGGCATTGGAACTATCAAGCTTTAGCCTCAAGTTTGAAAGTACTTCGACACTCAAGAGCCGAGCCTTGGCAGAGTTCATAGCAGAATGGACCTCAACGCCCGACGAAGAGATTCAGGAGATCACCCTTCCCGGCAAGGAGACGAGTCGTGAATGGATTATGTACTTTGATGGAGCTTTCTCGCTGCAAGGTGCTGGTGCCAGCGTACTACTCGTCGCACCCACTAGAGAGCGCCTCAAGTACGTAGTCCAGATGACACTTCCCCAGGAAAAATCAACGAACAACACTATAGAGTACAAGGGATTACTTGCTGGTCTCAGGATTGCGGCAGACCTCGGAATCAGGAAGCTCATCATCAGGGGTGATTATCAGCTTGTCGTCAAGCAAGTTAATCAGGATTACCAGAGCCCATTGATGGAGGTGTATGTAGATGAAGTGAGGAAGTTGGAGGAGCATTTTGACGGTCTACAAGAAGAGCATGTTCCCCGAGCAGAGAACAGTATTGCTGACGACTTGTCAAAACACGCTGCCCTCAAGTTGCCTGTGGAACCACGTACCTTTGTGCTTCAATTAACCTAGCCATCCATTGAGCCATCTGCAGGACAGAACAAACGAAGGAAGGCAGACCCCGGCAAGTACTTCCCCGCTGAGCTCCCAGGAGCCACCGGCAAGGACGTTGCCGGGTGCCCCAAGCTTGCCGGGGAGCAGCAACCTCCGGCAGGACCCCGAGCCCCGACAGTAGAGGCAACTGCCCCATGGCCATAGATGAGCCTTTAGTCCTTGCCATCGAGCCCCAGCTCTGGCATGGGCACAGCGCACCGTCCATTTCCTCCAAACTGGGGAACTCCCTAAGGAACAGGAAGAGGCAGAGAAAGTAGCCCATCGGTCCAGCATGTACTAGTTTGTGGATAATGCCCTATATAGAAGGAGACCGAACGACGTGAAATTGAAGTGCATTCCTCAGGAGGACGGACTAGAGCTGTTGGCAAAGATACATGGAGGCATGCGTGGCTCCCACATAGGGACAAGGGCCCTTGCCGGCAAGGCGTTCCGGCAAGGTTTCTTCTCGCCCACCGCCCTCCAGGATGCAACTGCACTAGTAACCAAGTATGAAGCGTGCCAGTTCCATTGAAATAAGCTTCATCAACCAGCTTAGCCTCTTCAAACAATCCCTCTTTCCTGGCCATTTTCAGTCTGGGGGCTCGACATACTGGGCCCCGTTCCCCATGCCGTTGGGGGCTTTCAGTACTTGTACATCTCGATCAACAAGTTCACAAAGTGGCTAGTCTGCCATTTTGGTGTGCCAAATGGTGTCATCACCGACAACAGGACGCAGTTCATGAGCCGCACCTTCATCCAGTACATCCAAGACCTCGGCGGCAATGTTTGTTTTGCTTCTGTTGCTCATCCCAGAAGTAACGGCCAAGCTAAGAGGGCGAATGCAGAAGTGTTGCGAGGCCTCAAGACCGGAAGTTTTGACAGGCTACACAATTGCGGAAGACGCTGGATTGATGAGTTGCCAATGGTTCTTTGGTCAATTAGAACGACACCAAATCGAGCCACTGGCCAGACACCCTTTACCCTAGTATATGGGGCAGAAGCAGTTCTCCCCACGGAACTCATAAACGGGTTACCTCGAGTTCTCGCTTATGATGAGCTTGAGCAAGAGCAGGTGCACCAAGATGACGTAACGCTCCTTGAGGAAGATCGTCTTCAGGCTGCTGTGCGAGCCGCTTGCTACTAGCAAGCCTTGCGCCGCTACCATAGCTGCAAGGTTCACGCCAGAAGCCTTGAGGAAGGTGACCTTGTTCTTCGGCGAATCCAATCCGCCAAGAATTCAAACAAGTTGACACCAAAGTGGGAAGGCCCTTATCGGGTAATACGAGTCTCCAGGCCCGGCGTAGTCCGCCTGGAGACCAAAGATGGCATTCCGGTGAGTAATTCCTGGAATATCAAACATCTTCGCAAGTTTTACCCCTAAGGCGCGGTTGGCGGGAGCCCCAGCAACCCCCTTTTTGTACTAGCCTTGCCGGCAAGGCATGTAACCCTATGTACAAAGCCAGGCGTAGACCATGTGCGCAGCCAGGGAAGAAAAACCCTTTAGTATGTACAGTTTCCCGTTGATTTCAATGTTTATGTGTATGCATATATACATGCTTTTCCAAGATATTGTACTGCTTTTTGATTCCAACAAATGTTAGTGGACCACCAAGGATCCATGCTCCTATCATCTCTCCTCTCCAGCCACGACAAGGGCGCTCGATTCCGCCAAGGACCCGGCCACAGCGAGAAGATGGGAAGACTGCCCGGCACGGCGATCCTTGGCAGACCAAACAAATAAAGTTCACCCCTTGCCCATTCATGTTTGTGACCTGTGAGTTGTGCATTAGAAAACCTCGCCACTCTCTTTTATACTCTGGTGCTCCCATCCTAACTCGAACGCTGCTTCGGTCAGAATGGTCGAAGTAGCCTTTACTAAAATAAGTTTGACGAGGGGCCGGACCCTTTGTCTGCAATCCGATAGATGCGATTTTCAGGCGGGCGCAGAGGGCACCGGCAGGATGGCTTGCCGGGAGAACTCGTTTATTTGCATTAAAGAGGCATTTCGCCTTTTCATGGATGCATACATGCATGGGTCCCCGGCAAGGCTGGTCTTTTTCATTGACATGCTGATACAAGTACGAATGTTACAAGACACGGACATGGGCTCGAGAGATTACATTATTTAGAAATTAATATTTGGCAAGTGCCTACAAGCTAAAAGAAAGATAAGCTCCTTGCAATCTCCATTCTTGCCCCTTTCCTCCCAGGTGCGGCAGGTGAAGGCAAAGAAGAGGCGACAGGGAACACACTGATGGAGAGCATGGCGAGGATGACCCTCGGCAAGATGCATGGCCGAGGGAGGAGGGCGATGCAGATGATGGTGCTGCCAGCGATGGTCAGACAGAGTCGGAATAGGCGTCCTCCTGCCGGCTACTGTCGTCGTCGATGTCGCTATCTTCCTCGTCACTGTCGCCCGAGGAGGAGGTTTTGCTGCCGGTGGAGCTCTCCGCGCAGCACCCTAAGTGGGTTCCCGAGTGCCCAAAGACCTTGACGGAGAGCAGGCCGTTCTCCATTAATTTGAATTGGAGAACATGCCCCTCCGACAAGCTATGGGCGCGGGTAAAGGTCTTCCACCCACAGTGGAGTTACATGACGCGAGGGGCGGGGAAGTCGACGTCGAACCGCATGCCACCGTTCCCGCAACCCCTCATATACAGCCTCAAGGCCTGCGGCGGGCCAAGCTCCATTACCCAAGCAAACGGGGTGGGGAGGCGGAGGTGACCGCACACTGGCTTGTACAACCTGATGAAGAACTCGCGAGGCTGGTCTCCGACATGGCCCTCCATTGGGGGAAGAGCCGCTGGCGGAAGCGCGGCTGGTGCGCCACCCCGTCCTCCTCTCCCCCGAGCGCCACGGCGGCCTCGGCCTCGCCCCTCCCTCTTCCTCTCATGGCGGGCTCCACTGCCGTGAGCTCCGGAGGGGGGGGGGGACACACTGCCGAGCTGAAGCCCTTATCGCCACCGCTGGAGCGCCGGCGCACCCTCTAACCATGGCGAGTGGAAGGAAAGGATCGAGCAGGAAAGAGATGAATGCAGAAGGATGCTGTCCCTCTCCATTTTTATAGAGGGGCAGAGCCGGGGCTCGGCCCCCCAACCTAAGGGCGGCCACCCCTCTCGACCAATCCAGCCGCCAGAGGCGCAGGCAATCAAGACCAACCTGCTGCTCCAATCAACAACAACCGGTTTCCCGCCTCGGCGTTAATGCTCGTGCCCTCTGTATCCATCACCTGCCCTTCCTGAGGCATGGGGGACACGTGGCGGGAGAGCCAGAATTTAGAAGAAAAGTGGGGCGACCGTTCCGCGCCCCATGATCGTGGGGCGCGGGCGCCATGATGGTGTCACACCCTGCATTTTGTAACATGTTATTTGTATCTTTGAAGCATGAAAATTTGGACCAGCAAATTTTTTTAGCATCATTTGGCTTTTATTTGAAATTGAGTTTTCTTCATATGCTTTTTCATGTGCTCATTAAAGTCAACTATGACCTCTTGTAGAATTCATCTCCATACTCAAAACTTCTGCCCAATGATCATGCCAAGTGTTATATAACAGTATAGTATTTTCTTACAAAATTATTTTGGCCAAAAAGTATTTTATAAATTTAGTTTTCCAAAAACCCCTGAATTGAGATTTGCACTGCAAGTACTTGATTTAGGGAGAGAAAATTATTTCAAAAGATTTATTTGAGACCTAGTAGTCATAGGACTCCCAGAAACCACAAAGGTATAATTTTAAAAGTTATTTTCCTATTTTATTTAAAAGCTTTTTCTTAAGGCCAGAAATGGTCTTTAATAGGGAAAAATTATTCAACTGTTTCAAAAATATTTTCCAAAATTCAGAGAGACTCAGAGGACATATATTGTCCATATATAAGAGTTTCAACACTTGGTCATGTTCAAAATAATGGGCTAAAGCCTCTAAAACCCTTTTTGGATATTTCAAGCTTTTGAAATATTTACAAAGGAAATTTTCTCCAAAAATTCCAGGGAAATTCTATCATGTCATATATGACATATTTGTTGATCTTGCCAAGTCTCATGCCTTGGGAAGCAAGAAAACATCTTCAAACCCCTTCATAACCATTCTGTCCATATTTGAAGTTTGAGCAACTTTACATTGCCAAACTTGTCCAAATGCTCTCAAACTTGGTGCACACGCTGGAATGACCTAATAAGGAATCTAGACCAAATGGCACAAGATTTGGAATAGGGCAACTTGATCAGATCACCTCAAAACCCTTTCTGTTCAAATGCAAATTTGAACAACTTTACATTACCAACTTTTTATCTGGAGCTTCAAACTTTGTGGGCATGATAAATACCCCAAATGGTGATGCTACACCAAGTGGTGCATCAAGGGGAGATGATTAGATTGACTCAATCTAGATGAAACTGTTTCTGTTGATTTCTAGGGTTTACCAAAGTTACATTGGCTAGTTTCTTCAAATGGGCCCAAACTTGGTGAAGCACCCTATTTTCTCATGTCTTTCAACCCTGTTAAGTGCCATGTCAAGTGGAGTTCATTTACTTGACCAAACACTGATCAAACACCTTCTGCAGAATTGCTAAAACCTCCAACCTGATCACTTTTACTTTTCTCCATGGCCTCAACTTCTTACCACATGATCATTGAGTTACTAGCTACCACCAGTAACTTCCCCAGCTCCCCAGCTCCATGATTGAGGGGTGAAAGCCCTGTTTTACCTTGCTGGACAGCAAGCTTTCACCAATTCACCAGCACCCTCCCTCTCTCTCTGCATCTCCAGGGCATCCAAGGCCTCAGGCCATTTCTTTACTCCTCCCTCAACGTGCTAGACACTGTTGGACACGCTGGTTTGGACCAAACCGGCGAGAGCGCGATGATGCCAGCAATACGCACGCTCTGGAGCGCGCAACAGTGCACCTCCGCACGGTGGCTCCAGCCAATCGCTGACCCCGACAGCCTCGGGCCTCCCCCTCGCGCCAGTCGAGGCCTCTCGACGTCCGCGACCTCCCCGGTGCTGTCCCCCCTCCTCCTGCGCCCTCCAGTGGCCGTCGTCGCACGCGCGCTGGCCGCCCGCGGCAGCCACTCCTCTGCCTCGAACGCGCGCACGCTCCTGACGCTCCCCCGCTTCTCTTTCTCCCTCAGCTGGACGTGGAGATCGTCCAGGAACTCCACGGACCCATTCCCTTGGCCTCCCGTGGATGTAGCCTCGAGCCGGAGCTCGCCGGCGCACTGGACCATGGGTCTCCGTCGAACTCCTATTTATAGCCCCTCCCGAGCCTCTCCAGCAGCACCACAAGTCTCACTCCACTCCACTGAGCCCCCCAGCATCTTCAGTTCGACCCCAAGAGGTCCCAGTACTCGGGATCGACCGGAGCGCCGCCGCGTCGGGCCGCCGGTGATCTCGTGGTACGGGCCTTCCCTGCCCCTCCTTCCACCCAATTCAGAACCGCCGTGCTCCACTGATCCTTTCCCCCTTGTTTCCCCTCTCTGTGGCAGTCGGAAACGACCGGAGCATCGACCCTCCGACGAGCTTCCGCCGTCCCACCTCGCCGCCGGCGAACCGGACCTCCCCGGCGTGCCGCACCACCACCCCTGCATCCGCGACACGACGCTGAGTCCATCCCTGGCCTCCGTTGCCGTCGCCGTGGCCGGAAACCTCGCCGGTGAGCTCGCCGTGGCCGTGGCCGTGGGGTTAGAGATGACAGGCAGGCCCCGCCTGTCATCCCCTCACCTCTCTCCCCCTCCTCTGTGCCACTGACCCACGGGCCCCGCCCGTCAGGTTCAAAAACCTGACGTGCGCGCGCAGGCTCCCGTGCGGCTAGGCCGGTTCGTCTGGGCCATGCACTGTGGCCTTCTCTGGCCTAGTGCACAGGGCACATTTTTCTTTTTCTTTTCTGTAAATGTTTTAAACATTTCTACAGAAAAGAATAATGATCCAAATTAAATATTTCCAACTCCTAAAATCTTGTAATATTCCAACCTATTTAATGGTACTACTTTCACTCAAATCCATGAAACTTTGCTGTACTGTTCAAATTTAAATTCAAATTTGGGCAGTAATACTCTTGTTCAAAAATCAGTAGATTCTATTCTGTAACTCCAAAACTCCAACTAAGATTTTTCCCCATCTTAGAAATTCCTCTAGTATTTTACAAAAATGAGTTGACATTTTTCTGAGCACTTTGATTTTTCTGTTTTGTTTGTATTCTTATTTTCCCGTGGTTATATTGCGACGTATAGATCCCGTATTTGACGAAGTTGCTGTGGAAGAAGAAGGAGAGGGACTTGAAGACTTTGAAGACCAAGCCAATCCAGGCAAGCAGCCCTTTGACCATGATACACTTGTTCTTCGGAACCCGTTTGTTTCCGATGCATGATGTTAGGGTTACGATAGTGACCTAGTTGATTCCACCATATGATGCATGCCATGATCTTGATCTTGCTATGTGCTAGATGACTTGCATATGGTTAGTGGTTATGATTAGTGATGCATGTGTGACATGAACCTTCATGGTTGAAGTCTTTGCATAAAACCCCGTCTGGTACCATTCATGCCCGAGGGAGATGATGATGAGTTAGGTGACCACTTGATGACGAAGTGGTGTGCCAAGGCAAGTGTGTGTGTTTTTCAAACGGATTGGTTTAAGTTGCGACCGTTATTCCAACCATACATGTGCAACCACACTACCCCTTATGGGACGGGGCTTTATTGATTACTTAGGTCGATACTAGCATGGTGCCCGCATTACTAGTGACGGGAAGACTTGAGGTCTTTCCTGGGACGGCGTCGTGCTTGGATAGACGACCATGACTGTTTTCACTGGGCACCAGACACACCGTTGGTCCCTTCGGGTATGCGTGACATTGAAATTAGGGCAAGTCCCGTGATCTATTGTTTGTACCCGAGGGCCGTGTACCAACGAGTGGACCCTATGTTAGTGTCGTCGAAGGAAAGATAATGACCGGGTGCTTACCCCGGGTACTTGAGGTACCGCGGGTCGTGGATGACACGGAAGTTCCCCGGATCTTGTGGGTAAAATGTACAACCTCTGCAGAGTGTCAAACTATTCGAATAGCCGTGTCCACGGTCATGGACAGTTGGGTAACCGCTCTTGGGCTACGTCCAATGTTTGTGAAACCATGCGTGTGTATGTGAGTCAAGGTGGTGACTTGACTCGATGAGATGAATCATATTCATGTTGATATCGGTAACCTGTCTTCGAGGTTACGCGAGGTTATTGATGCATAAACTTGATGATAGCATATTGTTCTAGCTTTCTGCTAGATTGTTCATTATTGTTCCATTGCATTGTTACCAAATCATGGGTTGCTTGCGAGTACATTCAAAGTACTCATTGGCTTGCCACTGGTTATTTAATTGGACAGGCTTGGAAGAACAGGATTATGAGGAAGAGTTCTTTGGAGACGAACATGCGAACTAGGACGCTATCCCAGTCAGAATGCCTGTAGGGTTAAGGCAGATGGCATGGGTTCTACCCGTTATCGAAGACTTCCGCTACTTGAGTTATTTGCTATTCAGCCCGTGAGGCTCTATCTCTGTAAGACTTGGCCATAATGGCCTTAATTCGTGTAAAACTATTTGTATGGATGTAAGACTCTTGTTATTTCAGCTTCTGTGTGTTCAGTGAGCATTGATCTCTGGGATCACTGTACACGTGCATTCGGTGATCTCGCCTTCTAAGTCGGGGTCCCCACAGATGGCCACGACCCGAGTCCACTTTGTAAATGAGTAGCGCCCCCGCGGCTTCCTCTTTTATGGGGAAGACACGAGCCGCCTCTTTACTATTTCATAGCGATGTGACGCAATCATGCTGAAACTGTTCCACGCACGACTCCCACGTCATGCACCCAATGCGAGTCGTGGGGAAGCGCAACTGGCGAAGAAATCACCGCAGTTAAAACTCTGCCATGCGTGCCTGCGCACCATTATGGGCCTAGCCCAACAACGCTTCACGCTTATGTGTGGCCCAGGACTGGGGGCTCCTGTCAGTGTACAAAAGTAGGGGCCTTTTTGTACCCCTTTACTTGTGCACGGGCAGTTGTAGCCACACCTCGGGCCACTCTTGGCGGGGCAGAGGAAGGGAAAGCACGAGACTGCCAAGGTAACACTCAAGCCAGAGGCATGAAGAGCAGAGGGGCAAGACGGACTCCCCGCGACAAACACCCTTGACGGGGCGGCCTACATAGCCCCGACAAGGGTCTTGCCAGGGCAACGTGCCCAACACCAGCAAGGCCGCAACCCTTGAACCTGAGGGCTCTAACACCATCAACAACGTCACGACCAAGACTCAGGGGCGCCTGCGTGGTGGCATGCAGATCTTTGTGAAGACCAAAGGCCCGTGAATCCAAATGAGGACCAGAAGACGAAGACACCCGGCAAGATCCTTGCCGGGGACGATGAAGACCCCCGGTAAGATCCTTGCTGGGGACGACCGAAGACCCCTGGCAAGACCCTTGTTGGGGACGTCCATGAGATCCCGGCAAGACCCTTGTCGGGGGCGTCTGCGGGGCCACACCCAGGCCCGCACCCGCCATGGTTTCGCTGCCCCACGACCACTCCTACGTGGCAACCAACCCTCCAACTGGACAAGTGCCTGCATGGCAGCATGTAGTTTCTAGGCCAACTGGTGAAGCACCTGCGTGGTGGCATGCAGATCTTCGTGAAGACCCTGCCACCGCACTAGAACAGCGACCAGCCAACCAGCATGGGGCTACATGCCTCACCAGCTTGGACGCGTGTTGGAGCAAGGCGAGGCGGCGACGGGCGGGACAAGCTCTGTTGCCGTCCCCAATAAAGCTAGAGGACACATAGGCGGCACATTAAATGCGTTTGTCCTATGATGTCAGGTGATAAACTTGTACACTATATATACTTTCCATCTCCTGTGTGCCACTGTAGCGATCCCTTTGTCATATAAAAGGAGGCCCGAGGCATACCGTGGAAGGATTCAAACTTTTTGGACAGACATGCATAGTAGCCAGTTCGAGAGCTCAAGAACACAAGATAAACACATACAAGTAGGACTAGGGTTTTACGCATCATTTGCGGCCCAAACCTAGGTAAAAATTCCCACGAGTTGATCGATTAGACCTACTCTTTGCGAAGCGCTACGCCCCCACCAACCATAGTAGGGGTCCCCGGGATCCCATAGGTGTTGTTTCCCCCAACAGTTTCTAATAGAGTTTATGCTTTATACTTCAACTATGTGATGAACTGTTACTTGCTCATGAGAAGTCTATGATACAATTCCTTTGATAAAAGTCTTATGTTTAAATTTTTTGATGTTATAATAATCAACATGATGCTTCTATGTCCATATTTTGTTTTTATCGACACCTCTCTCTCAAAGCATGTGGACATGTTTTTCGTTTTCGGTTTTCGCTTGAGGACAAGCGAGGTCTAAGCTTGGGGGAGTTGATACGTCCATTTTGCATCATATTTTATTGTTGTTATTTATGTTGTTATTATGCATAATAATGCTTTCCGGAGTAGTTCTAAGGCCTTTTCTCTCATAATTTGCAAGGAATGCACCAATGGGGAGAATTCCAGCAGCTGGAAATCTAGACCTGAAAAAGCTACGTCAGGCCACCTATTCTACGCAACTCCAAATAAGTTGAAATTTCATGGATATTTTTATGGAATATATAAAAAATACTGGAGCTGATAACCACCAGAGGGGCCCCACCAGGTGGACACAACCCACCTGGGCGAACCAGGCCCCCTAGGCGCGCCCTGGTGGGTTGTGCTCACCCAAGCCCATCTACGGTGCCCGTCTTCTGGTATATAAGCCCTTATGACCTAGAAAAAAATAAAGAGAAGACTTTCGGGACAGAGCGCGCCATCTCGAGGCGGAACTTGGGCAGGAGCACTTTTGTCCTCCGACGGAGCGACTCCGCCGGGGGAACTGATACGTCTCCAACGTATCTATAATTTTTGATTGTTCCATGCTATTATTTATGAAGTCTTGGAAGTTTAATGGGATTTATCATTCACTTTTATATCATTTTTGGGACTAACCTACTAACCCAAAGGCCCAGTCCAGATTGCTGTTTTTTTTGCCTATTTTAGGGTTTTGCAGAAAAAGAATATCAAACAGAGTCCAAACGGAATGAAACCTTCGCGAGAGATATTTTTGGAGAAAATCACGCACGCGAATCTTGAGGACCAAGTCAGGGGACAGAGAGGTGCCCTCGAGGGTGGGGGGCGTGCCCCCCTGCCTCGAGGCCCCCTCAAGTGGCCCCTGGTGCCCTCTTTCTTCCTATATAAGTCCACGTACCCCAGAAACTCCGTACATAGAGAGAAATCCCTAATTCCACCGCCGTAGCTTCTGTTCCCATGGAGATCCCATCTTGGAGCCTGTTCTGGAGCTCCACCAGAGGGGGGTCCATCACGGAGGTCTTCATCATCATCATCATCGCCCTCACCATGAGTTGTGAGTAATTTACCACAGACCTTCGGGTCCATAACTAGTATCTAGATGGCTTCTTCTCTCTCTCCGGATCTCAATACAAAGTTCTCCTCGGTCTTCGAGGAGATCTATTCGATGTAATCCCTTTTTGCGGTGTGTTTGTTGAGATCCGATGAATTGTGAGTTTATGACCAAGGTTATCTATGAAAGATATCTGGTTCTTCTCTGAACTTTTTATGTGTTCTCATAATATCCTTGCAAGTCTCTTCGAAATATTGGTTTGGTTTTGGCCTACTAGATCTATAGTTCTTGCAATGGGAGAAGTGCTTGGATTTGGGTTCAATCTTGCAGTGTCCTTTCCCAGTGACAGTTGGGGCAGCAAGGCACATATTGTATTGTTGCCATCGAGGATAAAAAGATGGGGTTTATATCATATTGCTTGAGTTTATCCCTCTACATCATGTCATCTTGCTTAAGGCGTTACTCTGTTTGTATGAACTCAATACACTAGATGCATGCTAGATAGCGGTCGATGTGTGGAGTAATAGTAGTAGATGCAGGCAGGAGTCGGTCTACTTGTCTCGGACGTGATGCCTATAGACAATGATCATGCCTAGATAGTCTCATAATTATTCGCTTTTCTATCAATTGCTTGACAGTAATTTGTTTACCCGCCATAGAATATCGCTATCATGAGAGAAGCCACTAGAGAAAACTATGGCCCCCGGGTCTATTCTCAACATATCAATCTACATCTACTTTACTTTGACCGCTTTTATTTGCTGTTTTATTAAACTAAAAATACAAACAATATAAACTACCATCTCTATCAGATCTCACTTTTGTAAGTGACCATAAAGGGATTGACAACCCCTTATCGCGTTGGCTGCAAAGTTCTTATTTTTTTGTGCAGGTGCGAGGGACTCGCGCGTGGTCTCCTACTGGATTGATACCTTGGTTCTCAAAAACTGAAGGAAATACTTACGCTACTTTGCTGCATCTCCCTTTCCTCTTCGAGGGAATACAACGCAAGCTCAAGAGGTAGCCAGAAGAATTTCTGGCGCCGTTGCCGGGGAGGCTTACGCAAAAGTCATATACCAAGTACCTATCAAAAACCCTTACCCTTCGCATTACATTATTGCCTCTCATTTTCCTCTCCCCCATTTCACCCTTGCCATTTTATTTGCCCTTCTTCCGCCGTGTGTTTATCGTCCGCTTGCTTCCTGTTTGCTTGTGTGTGTTGGATTGCTTGCTTGTCACTATGCCTCAGAACAATACCAAATTGTGTGACTTCTCCAATACCAACAACAATGAATTTATTGGCACTCCGATTGCTCCTATTACCGATGCTGAACCTTGTGAGATCAATGCTGCTTTGTTGAATCTTGTCATGAAAGATCAATTCTCCGTCCTTCCTAGTGAAGATGCCGCTACCCATCTAAACAACTTTGTTGATTTGTGTGATATGCAAAAGAAAAGGGATACGGATAACGATATTGTTAAATTGAAGTTATTTCCGTTTTCACTTAGAGATCGTGCTAAAACTTGGTTTTCCTCTTTGCCTAGAAATAGTATTGATTCGTGGAATAAGTGCAAAGATGCTTTTATCTCTAAGTATTTCCCTCCTGCTACGATCACCTCTGTTAGAAATGATATTATGAATTTTAAGCAACTAGATCATGAGCATGTTTTACAAGCTTGGGAGAGAATGAAATTGATGACGGAATTGCCCTACACATGGTTTGAATCTATGGATGATTATTCAGAACTTTTATGCTGGCTTAAATTTTGCTTCTAGAAATCTTGTAGATTCGGCCGCCGGAGGCACTTTCATGGAAACCACCTTAGGAGAAGCTACCAAACTCCTAGATAATATTATGGTTAATTATTCTCAATGGCACACCGAAAGATCTACTAGTAAAAAAGTGCATGCTATCGAATAAATTTGTGTTTTGAGTGGAAAGATGGATGAACTTATGAAATTGTTTGCTGCTAAGAGTGCTTCTTCTGATCCTAATGATATGCCTTTGTCCACTTTAATTGAGAACAACAATGAATCTTTGGATGTGAATTTTGTTGGTAGGAATAATTTTGGTAACAATGCTTATAGAGGTAATTTTAATCCTAGTACTTTTCGTAGTAATTCCTGTAATAATTATGGTAATTCCTACAACAACTCTTATGAAAAGATGCCTTCTGAATATGAAACTAGTGTTAAAGAATTTATCATCTCGCAAAAGAATTTCAATGCTATGCTTGAAGAGAAATTGCTTAGGTTGATGAATTGGCTAGAAGTGTGGATAGAATTACTCTTGATGTTGATTCTTTGAAACTTAGATCTATCCCACCTAAGCATGATATCAATGAGTCTCTCAAAGCCATGAGAATTTCCATTGATGAATGCAAAGAATGAACCGCTAGAATGCATGGTAAAAAAGAAGATTATATTAAATCGTGTTCTTCTAGTTATCATGAAAATAAAGATGAAGATCTGAAAGTTATTGATGTGTCTCCTATTTGATCCTTGTTTTCTAGTATTAATCTTGATGAAAATAGGATTGGAGATGATTCTGCTTTAAGGTGTCCCAATGATTCGGAGTTTTTAGATATTGATGCTAAAATTGCTAAAAGTGGGAATGAAGAGATTAACACTTTGCATAGTAATGAATCCAGTACTTTGGATTTCAAGGGATTCAATTATGATAATTGCTCTTTGATTGATTGTATTTCCTTGTTGCAATCCGTGCTAAATTCTCCGCATGCTTATAGTCAAAATAAAGCTTTCACTAAACATATAGTTGATGCTTTGATGCAATCTTATGAAGAAAAAACTTGAGTTGGAAGTTTCTATACCTAGAAAGCTTTATGATGAATGGGAACCTACTATCAAAATAAAGATAAAATATCATGAATGCTATGCTTTGTGTGATTTGGGTGCTAGTGTCTCCACCATCCCAAAAACTTTGTGTGATTTGCTAGGGTTCCATGAGCTTGATGATTGTTCTTTGAATTTGCATCTTGCGGATTCCACTATTAAGAAACCTATGGGAAGAATTAATGATGTTCTTATTGTTTCCAATAGGAATTATGTGCCCATAGATTCCATTGTTCTTGATATAGATTGCAATCCTTCATGTCCTATTATTCTTGGTAGACCTTTCCTTAAAACGATTGGTGCAATTATTGATATGAAGGAAGGAAATATTAGATTCCAATTTCCATTAAGGAAAGGCATGGAACACTTTCCTAGAAATAAAATCAAATTACCATATGAATCTATCACGAGAGCCACTTATAGATCTATCTTGTATAGTGCCTAGCTAGGGGCGTAAAACGATAGCGCTTGTTGGGAGGCAACCCAATTTTATGTTTTTTGTTTTCATTGCTGTTAGGGAATAAATATTGCATCTAGACTCTGATTAGATGTGGTTTCATGTTTTGTTTAGTGTTTATGCCAAGTAGAACCTTTGGGAAGACTTGTGTGAAGTTTATATGATCTTGCTACGTTAGTGCTCGCTAAAGTAGACGTGGGATTTTACTGGAGCGTACTTTTTAGTTGATTCTTTTTCCAGATGATTGCTAGACAAATTCCGCAAATTTACCAATTTAGTTTGAAGTTTTTGGAGTTCCAGGAGTAGGTGAACCCTGCATATTACTACAGATTGTTCTGTGTTTGACAGATTCTGTTTTTCGTGTGTTGTTTACTTATTCCGATGCATTTAGGAGTAGTATTGGAGGATATGAACCATAGAAAAGTTTGAGTACAGTAGGTTTAACACCAATATAAACAAATAATGAATTCATTGTTGTACCTTTGAGTAGTGGTTTGCTTTCTTATACTAACGGAGCTCACGAGAATTTTTGTCTAAGTTTTGTGTTGTGAAGTTTTCAAGTTTTGAGTATTGCTTTGATGGACTACGGAACAAGGAGTAGCAAAGGCCTAAGCTTGGGGATGCCCATGGCACCCCAAGTAAATTCGAGATAATCAAAATCCTAAGCTTGGGGATGCCCCGGGAAGGCATCCCCTCTTTCGTCTTCATCCATCGGTAACTATACTTGGAGCTATATTTTTATACGCAACATGATATGTGTTTTGCTTGGAGCGTCTTGTATAATTTGAGTCTTTGGTTGTTAGTTTACCACAATAATCCTTGCTGGACACACCTATTTGAGAGAGTTAAATATGGCCAAGAAATTTTTGGAACAATCTATGTGCTTCACTTATATCTTTTGAGCTGAATAGTTTTTGCTCTAGCGCTTCACTTACATCTTTTAGAGCACGGTGATGAAAATATTTTGAAATTGTTGAACTCTCATGCTTCACTTATATCTATTTGAGAGTCTATTAAAACAGCATGGTAATGTTTTTAGGCTAAAGAAACTAGTCTTCACATGATAGACATGCAATGTCAATGTAGTAAAAACATTCACACCAAGTGCATTGAATTGAATGAGATGTTTGATGCTTGATAATTGTTTTGAGATATGAGGATAGTGATATTAGAGTCATGCTAGTGGAGTTATTATGAAATTGAGAAATATTTGTGTTAAGGTTAGTGATTCACGTATCATGCACGTATGGTGAACCGCTATGTGACGAAGTTAGAGCATGAGGTATTTGTAGAGTGCCAACCTTTGTGTGGAGGTCGGGGGCGCGCGATGATTAACTCCTACCAACTTCCCCCCTAGGAGCATGCGTTTATTTCTTTGTTTTGATGACTCATAGATTTTTGCAATAAGTATATGAGTTCTTATGACTAATGTTGAGTCCATGGATTATACGCACTCTCACCCTTCCACAATTGCTAGCCTCTCTTGTACCGCGCAACTTTCGCCGGTGCCATAAACCCACTATATATCCTTCCGCAAAACAGCCACCATATTGTTCCTCAAAACAGCCATCATACCTATCGTGGCATTTCCATAGCCATTCCGAGATATATTGCCATGCAACTTTCAACCGTTCCGTTTATATGACACGCATCTTATTGTCATATTGCCATGCATGATCATGTAGTTGACATCGTATTTGTGGCAAAGCCACCATGCATAACTTCATACATGTCACTCTTGTTTCATTGCACATACCGGTACACTGCCAGAGGCATTCATATAGAGTCATACTTTGTTGTTGCAATATCGAGTTGTAATGAAAGTGTGATGATCATCATTATTAGAGCATTGTCCCATGGGAGGAAAGGCTAAATCTATAAAGCCCCTCCGCAAAAAAAAGAAAAAAAGAAAAAAAAAGAAAGGCAGAGAAAAAAAGAAAGGCCAAAAAAAAGAAAAAGAAAAAAAGGGAAAAAATAAAAGAAAAAGGGACAATTGCTACTATTAATTCCACACTTGTGCTTCAAAGTAGCACCATGTTCTTCATCGTAGAGAGTCTCATGTTCAGTCACTTTAATATACTAGTGGGAATTTTCATTATAGAACTTGGCTTGTATATTCCAACGATGGGCTTCCTCAAATGCCCCAGGTCTTCGTGAGCAAGCAAGTTGGATGCACACCCACTAGTTTCTTTTGTTGAGATTTCATTCATATTTAGCTCTAGTGCATCCGTTGCATGGCAATCCCTGCTCACTCACATTGATATCTATTGATGGGCATCTCCATAGCCCGTTGATACGCCTAGTCGATGTGAGGCTATGTCCCTCCTTTTTGTCTTCTCCACAACCACCTCTATTCCACCCATAGTTCAATATCCATGGCTCACGCTCATGTATTGCATGAAAGTTGAAAGGTTTGAAAAGACAGAGTATGAAAACAAATGCTTGGCTGAAATCGGGGTTCTGCATGATATGAATATTTTGTGTGATGAAGAGGGAGCATAGCCAGACTATTTGATTTTGTAGGGATAACTTTCTTTAGCCATAGTATTTTGAGAAGACATGTTTGATTTGTTAGTATTGCTTGAAGTATTGTTATTTCTTATGTCAATATAGATTTTTATCTTGAATATTTCAGATCTGAACATTCATGCCACAATTAAGAGAATTACATTGAAACACTATATTGGTTAGCATTCCACATCAAAAATTCTTTCTTTATCATTTACCTACTCGAGGACGAGCAGGAATTAAGCTTGGGGATGCTTGATACGTCTCCAACGTATCTATAAATTTTAATTGTTCCATGCTATTATTTATGAAGTCTTGGATGTTTAATGGGCTTTATCATTCACTTTTATATCATTTTTGGGACTAACCTACTAACCCAAAGGCCCAATCCAGATTGCTATTTTTTTGCCTATTTCAGGGTTTTGCAGAAAAAGAATATCAAACGGAGTCCAAATGGAATGAAACCTTCGCGAGAGATATTTCTGGAGAAAATCACGCACGCGGAGCTTGAGGACCAAGTCGGGGGACAGAGAGGTGGCCCTCGAGGGTGGGGGCGCGCCCCCCTTCCCAAGGCACGCCCCCCTGCCTCGAGGCCCCCTCAAGTGGCCCTCGGTGCCCTCCTTCTTCATATATAAGTCCACGTACCCCAGAAACTCCGTACATAGAGAGAAAACCCTAATTCCACCGCCGTAGCTTCTGTTCCCGTGGAGATCCCATCTTGGAGCCTGTTCCGGAGCTCCACTGGAGGGGGATCCATCACGGAGGCCTTCATCATCATCATCATCGCCCTCACCATGAGTTGTGGGTAGTTTACCACAGACCTTCGGGTCCATAGCTAGTATCTAGATGGCTTCGTCCCTTTCTCCGGATCTCAATACAAAGTTCTCCTCGGTCTTCGAGGAGATCTATTCGATGTAATCTCTTTTTGCGGTGTGTTTGTCGAGATCCGATGAATTGTGAGTTTATGATCAAGGTTATCTATGAAAGATATTTGGTTCTTCTCTGAACTTTTTATGTGTGCTCATAATATCCTTGCAAGTCTCTTCGAATTATTGGTTTGGTTTGGCCTACTAGATCTATAGTTCTTGCAATGGGAGAAGTGCTTGGCTTTGGGTTCAATCTTGCGGTTTCCTTTCCCAGTGACAGTAGGGGCAGCAAGGCACGTATTGTATTGTTGCCATCGAGGATAAAAAGATGGGGTTTATATCATATTGCTTGAGTTTATCCCTCTACATCATGTCATCTTGCTTAAGGCGTTACTCTGTTCGTATGAACTCAATACACTAGATGCATGCTGGATAGCGGTCGATGTGTGGAGTAATAGTAGTAGATGCAGGCAGGAGTTGGTCTACTTGTCTCGGACGTGATGCCTATATACAATGATCATGCCTAGATAGTCTCATAATTATTCGCTTTTCTATCAATAGCTCGACAATAATTTGTTTACCCGCCGTAGAATATCGCTATCATGAGAGAAGCCACTAGAGAAAACTATGGCCTCCGGGTCTATTCTCAACATATCAATTCACATCTACTTTACTTTTACCGCTTTTATTTGCTGTTTTATTAAACTAAAAATACCAAAAATATAAACTATCATCTCTATCAGATCTCACTTTCGTTAGTGACCGTAAAGGGATTCACAACCCCTTATCGCGTTGGCTGCGAATTCTTATTCGTTTGTGCAGGTGCGAGGGACTCGCGCGTGGTCTCCTACTGGATTGATACCTTGGTTCTAAAAAACTTAGGGAAATACTTACGCTACTGTGCTGCATCTCCCTTTCCTCTTCGAGGGAATACAACGCAAGCTCAAGAGGAAGCAGGAACTTCCCTCCCGGAGGGGGAAACCATCGTCATCATCATCACCAAAAACTCTCCCATCTTGGGGAGGGTTATCTTCATCAATATCTTCAACATCACCATCTCATCTCAAATCCTAGTTCATCTCTTGTGTTCAATCTTGTTACGGGAACTATAGATTGGTGCTTGTGGGTGACTAGTAGTGTTGATTACATCTTGTAGTTGATTACTATATGGTTTATTTGGTGGAATATTATATATTCAGATCCATTATGCTATTCAATACCCCTATGATCTTGAGCATGTTTATCACTTGTGAGTAGTTACCTTTGTTCTTGAGGTCACGGGAGAAATCATGTTGCAAGTAATCATGTGAATTTGAAATGTGTTCGATATTTTGATAGTATGTATGTTCTAATTCCCTTAGTGGTGTCATGTGAACATCGACTACATGAATTTGTGGAGTATTAATTAGATGGTGGGTTGCGAGAGTGACAGAAGCTTAAACCCCAGTTTATGCGCTATTCCGTAAGGGACCGATTGGATCCAAAAGTTTAATGCTATGGTTAGAATTTATTTTTAATACTTTTCTCGTAGTTGCGGATGCTTGCGGGAGGGTTAATCACAAGTAAGAGGTTTGTTCAAGTAAGAACAACACCTAAGCACCGATCCACCCACATATCAAATTATCAAAGTAGCGAACACGAATTGAACCAACATGATGAATGTGACTAGATGAAATTCCCGTGTACCCTCAAGAATGCTTTGCTTATTATAAGAGACCATTTTGACCTGTATTTTGCCTCAAAAGGATTGGGCTACCTTGCTGCACTTTTGCTACTACTATTGTTACTTGCTCGTTTAAAAATTATCTTGCTATCAAACTACTCTGCTACTTACAATTTCAGCACTTGCAGATACTACCTTACTGAAAAACAGTTAGCATTTCTTTCTGCTCCTCGGTGGGTTCGACACTCTTACTTATCAGAAAGAGCTACAATTGGTCCCCTATACTTGTGGGTCATCAAGGAACCATTCTAATATTTAGGTTTTTAACAATTTGGTCTTGCACATGTAGGTCCTGCTGCCAGAGGTTTTGACCCACTATTCGACCCTTTTTGCATATGGGGAAATGAGTTGTACATGAATATCAATCAAGTCAAGAAACTCAGAAAGATTGTTAGGATAAAGAAATTAGTGACAAAAAACAACAAGATCTTTGTCTGCACAATGAAGAATACATCAGTTAACTACAAGATGGTACTTACTATTATACCTTGCCTTTTTTATTCCTTTGCCCCATTTCCAATATAGAGAATATATTTATGCACATCCTTGTTTTCAGGCCTTTCCAAAGCAGTTCCTGAAGAGGACGAAGGACGGACGGTCAATCATCCACATGCACTGGACTAAAGTTGCAAAGACCTTCAACATGAATGAAAGCTCAATATTCGCCTTCCGCTTCAACAGTTTTCCAGATGAGATGCATTTGTCTATGTACCGTCTATGGTGCTAATTTCGAAAGGTTCTACATGTTGCATGTGAAACTTGATGCTGGTGAAGTTGTGTAATGAGGCAGCTGAGTGCTGAAGCTATATCATGTTGTACTATGATGTATTTCAATTATGAAATCCTGCTTCCTTAATATGGAAATGAAATATATTATGTGCTTAATATGAATGTCAATTAGATTAATAAATGGATTATTAATAATAGGGCAATTAGCCTGCTAATGGCGAATTAGCCTACTAATTGGGGTTTTCTATTGCAAACGGTTATTGCAAAAATACCGTGGGCGATGACCTCAGGCAACGCACATAGTTTCTAGGAATAAACCGTGTTGGATCAATGAACAATCACACACGACATCCTCTTGAAAACTGTTTGAGTTAGGCCATCTTCCGCAAATGTTTACCACGAAAAAGCAGTGTGTGATGGACAACCTTTGCCACACAGTTTCTTCCATGCTCCGTGTATAATGCATTCAATAACGCAAATGATAAAATTGTTAATATCGTGTGCAATGGCAACGCTATCACAAATGATCTAATGGGGAAAATTGTGTGTGATGTACCTATGAACGGAAACGTTTTCTTTGGAGCGACTATGTAGGATGTACATACGAATGGAAACGTCTAGTGGGGACTGACTGTGTGGGATGTACTTGGGACCGGAAACAATTTTGCCTATATAATTGTATTTTTTTAGCTCTACTTTACAGATTACCATATTTGAGGGCTCGCCGTTCGCACACGACCTCATTTTGTTGAGCGTGTGTGCCAGGAGGGCATATCCCCAACGGTTTCTGGGTCATGTGGGAAGGACCCCCTATTTCCCAAACTCACTTTGCGACGGTTCCCAATGCCATCGCGTAAAGGGGTTAAACACCTTTTGTATTGCACCTCGATGTACTTGTGTACATCCTAAGCGCGCTGAGGTCTTGGGCCCATCACCCTTTGCACTCCTGCATGTTGCGTGGGTGGTCGAAATCAGTCCTGGCAACCTCCAGTACAAAGGAAGTTGCTTTACATGGACCACCCGGGCGCGTGCCGCTCAGTCACTTACGTCTGGAAAGCTTCGACTGATACTACGACACCGGTTTCCCATATCTTGCCCCGCATGGCAGTTAGTGCGATAGGCCAACGACCCAACTCAGATCAAATATCCAAACTCGTTATCCGTGTTATTTTGAATTAACCACGGACGTCGACCAGGCACCAGGCCCACCTCTCTCTTGGGTGGTCTCAACCCGCCCTGTCGCTCTGCCACAAAGAATAAGTCGGGGGACCGTCGGGAACCCAGGCCCATCACAACCTGGATGGAACCACCTGCCCCTTCTGTCCCCAATCCGTGAATCACTCGCGGGTACTCTACGAGCCGACCCGACTTTAGTCACAACATGTATCAAGTATAATATCTATGTATGTATATACCCGTGATCAACACCCAGCGTGATAATGGACCGGTGATGGAATGCTAGCATCCTATGCTAAGCATTTAGGACAGTAGGTAAAGTATCAACAATTGTAGTAATAAGGACGTGCTATGCAACAGAATAGGAGTTATCGAATCAACAACAATAGCAAACCTAATGCAAGAATAGGAGAGAAGAGAGTGGGCGATATCTGGATGATCAAGGGGGTTTTTCTTGCCTGGAAGCTCTATTGACAAGGTGTAGTCATCTGCAACGTAGTCGTACTTAGTGGCATCAGCGTCGGTCTCGGAGACTACCGGAGATAAAGAGGGGGGAAGAAACAATATATACGGAGCAAACAAAGCATCACAAAACATAACATGGCAATACACGGTGCCAGGTGTGACCTATCAGAATGCTATACGATACAGGTGAAGGGGGGTAACATCCGGAAATGTTTTCCCAGTGTTTGGCATTTTCGGTCAAATGAAAGAGAGGGGATGGTTCCATGTTTGACATGATATAGGTATCTAACTGACGAACGAATTGCATATTCAGATTCGTTGGACTTTTCTGAGCAACTTTCATATATAAATTATTTTCATCTGACATGCAGATTAATTTCTATGATTTTTCAAAGTTTTAAACATTTTCAGAAATTAATATCATTTAAAATAATTTAGAAATGGATATATTGCGTCAGCAGTACGCCAGGATGACATCAGCGGTCCACCCAGCAGGTCCAGGTCAAACTGACCGCTGGATCCCCCATGTCAGTGACTGAGTTGATTAACGAAGGTTCATTTTAACTAATTTAGATAATTAGTTAGTAGCCCCCCGTCAGTGTCTAGTTAATCAAACTAATTATCTATTTAGTGAATTAAGTGGTGGGGTCCCACATGTTAGTGGCTGGGGCTGCCAGTTAGCACAGTCGACTGGGTCAACCCTGTCAATTGGACCCACAGACCCAGGGTGAGTGACCAAGTGAGTGCCATGTGGCTGGCCAGGCCAGCACCGGCTTCCGGAGCAACTCCGGCGGCCAAACACACAGCGGTGCCTCGCCGGAGTTGGCTGGAACCACGCCACAAGTGACCATTTTGCCTGGGGTTTGGCCCTACGGGACGCCCACCACACGCCACATCGGATGGTGGGAAGTGGCAGGAGCGGAGATGGCCAGAATCATGTGGGGTATCGACGGCCGGTGGCGGCTGGAGTTGGGCGAGCACGGGATCGAATCTATGAGCGCTAATGCGATAAACTTGCGGCACGGGCGGCATCAAGGCGATGCTCTGAGCATGACCGAGTGCTTGCCCGACTCCAAAACAAACGACAACAGCAACGACGATGACCATAGCGGTGACGAGGTTCAGCAACGGCGGGGAAATGAAGCTAGGGGCGTGCATGAAAAACAGGGAGAAATGGGAGGTGTGCAAGCTCACAGCGGTCACAGAGGAGGGGAGGGCGAGGTCTGGGGCGCTCTGTAGCTCGTGAATCGACGGCGAGGTTCTGCGATGGCTGACGGGGAAGAAGATGAAGCGAGCTTCATCGATGGGGCCTCCCATCCTCGATATAGCACCGTACTCGATGTAGGGGGCACACACATCCTCCTGTACAGGCCGGTGTAGCTCGAGGCGGCCAGGAGGCACGGTGGTTTGCGTTAGCGTGCGCCGGCCTTGGTGTCCGGCGAGCGGGGAGGAGCAGGGAGAGTGGGAGAAGGAGAAGCAGATCTGGGCGGGGCGAGAGGAGGTAGTGGGCGGCTAGGGTTCCAGGGGAAGGAGAGTGGGAGCCGTGGGGTTCTTATCCACTCACCAGCACCGACGAGCTGGTCTAGCGGGGCTCCTCCCCTCTTGCGATGCGCGGGAGGAACATGACGAGCGACCGGGTGGGCCACTAGGCTGAGCTAGCTAGGCCGGTTCGGCAGGCTAGGCCCCGGGGGGTTTTCTTCCTTTTTTAAAAAACTTTTTTATTTTTTCTATTTTCCGCTTTCCTTTTTGTTTCAATTTATTTTAGTTTTATAAATTATAAATGTTGCACTATAATTAGTGTTGTAAAATCTATCACTGCCACAAAAGTTTGCAACTTTAAATAAATTATTTAGAATATTTTACTATTTAAAAATTATTTAAATAATAGTTTAAGCCTCTGATTTGATTGTTTTAGTGTATTTAAACATTTTATAAAAAGTTGATTTCTCCACCAATATTACTTATGAATTATTTGTCAGAGTTTGTACTTTTTAGTCTTAACTGTTCAAAACTTTAAATTTTTACTTTGATTTAAATTTGAATTTGAACCGGCTTTGACTCGAGTGAGATTAACAACAGTAATGATGGTGACATGGCATCATTAGCTGGGATTACTATAGCTTAATTATCCAGGCGTTACAATTCTCCTCCACTACAAGAAATGTTGTCCCGAGATTTAAGAGGTGGGGTAAAGGGGGAAGGTTCTGGCTACGAAATTCTAGCGAGTGTTCCCAGTCTTGGTTGCTCTTCTCGAAGAGGTCGATCCATTACGTTGATGTCTTCATTTCTCTACTTCAGGTCATCGTGATCAAGTCGGCATCCTTTCTTCGGTAATTCCGTCATACTTACGAATAGGTAAGGGGCAGCTTGATAAGTACGATGCTATAAGGGGTAATCTTCTGGGGGTTATCTGAGGAATGAGCACATGATTATCTCTCGATTTGAACAAATAAAACACATCGAGAGCAAAGTAAGAAGGTACAATAAGAAGTTTCAAACGGATAGACAATCGCTCGATGTCTGAAACAAAGTGTGAAAGGACTCCAGAGCAACGAGAATAAGTATTGTGTCTGATACCAGAGCAGATCACTAGGAAGGTGGCCCATGAATCACATACGAAGCCAAACGCGAGGATTGACTTTGGGATCAGGGGTGTAGACAAGAGTCAGTTTACAATCCTGTGGAACTTTGTATTATGGGCCCACCATGTGGGTTAAAAGTAGGAAGGGCGCTAACATCTTGCATGGTCATGATAGCAAGGCATGTCAGAGGATATCTTGTCCGTTATGTCAGCAACAACATCGGTTCCAAGGGCGAGGGATGAAGAGAACCATTTTCCTGCTCATTGAACGAGGCAGACCGATAGGCAAAGTTCTCGTCCATCGGTGGTTACCGGAATGTCATCAACAGTAGTATCAAGGTCTTACTAATAGAGTTGTACACCATGGTGCTTACATGAGCAGGAGAATATTATTGCTTAGATTATATAGATCACAAGAAAGGTTAAACAAAACAATGGAAAGGAAAATATGATTATCAAATTAGATAGAACAATGGAAAGGAAAATGTGTTTAAACACATATTTCAGGGGTATATCCTTCCCAAGGACAAGCAGAACATGATATCCATGACATGATAGAAAGTAGAAAACCATTTAGGTAAGGGGAGTGGAATTTCATGACATTACACATACGACGATGTTTGGATAACTGATAAGAAAATTTAGCATTGTGCTTCAAACATTCTTATTGATGATTGGAGTACCACAAACATGCTTTGAGATAGCATTGACATGGTCTTCAGCAAAGGTCGGACTTTAGATACAAAAATGATCAATCAAGAACAACTTATAGAGTAAGTCTTACAGTTTCCTCATGGAAGAGTGGATAACCTTGCTAAAAAGGATACTATAACAATAGTTCGTCCGGCCAAGGGTGCTAGGCATGACATGACCTTACCAAGTTCTATAAACATCAATGTTATAATTCTTGGAAAAATATTTCAACCATCATATCTGATCGAGTTTCAGATCTG
Organism: Secale cereale; assembly: GCA_902687465.1. Taxonomy (NCBI): domain Eukaryota; kingdom Viridiplantae; phylum Streptophyta; class Magnoliopsida; order Poales; family Poaceae; genus Secale; species Secale cereale. The sequence goes on from LR738715.1 coordinate 499,101,146, forward strand.
ATTGGTGTTGTGATACCTCAGACTCAAGATGCGTGAGAAGAAAGGTGCAACACAAATTGACGAGATGAAATTGTAAGTTTCTGGGGAAATGAATTATGGAATCAAGTTCCGAAACAAGAGTTCGTCGTTCAATCCTAGAAAAGATGAGGATGCAGTAGATGGACTCAGCGACAATTCATCAAGATTTCCAAAAAGATGGATTTCCAAAATTATGTGAACAAGGAGGTAACATTTGTCAGATCAAAAGATATACTGATGTATGCTCGAGGAAAACATCCACAATTAAATATTGGTTGAAAGGTGCACCCAAAATATGGGTTCGGTTGTACGACCGATGTCGTAATGGAAATTTAGCAACCAGCACACTGAATTCGAATTATTATCCATTAACTCCGAAGCAATAGGGTTGCTAGAAATACTAATGTCTCACAATAGAGTTCACTTATTGGTATTCCAGTTGGAAGCAACACGGGGACCCAGAAAAGAGTGGTGATGGCGAGAAGCATAACTGTATCAAGAATTATTAAGAGGCGGTGAAATTCTCACAACCTCCTTGACATAAAAGACAATAATACTACAAGGTAGAACATAATACAAGCTGGATGGCAAGGAGCTCAAGGTACAACACAAAACATGACCAAGTGTGTGTCTGGAAGGAAGGCATTGTGGTTGATGATAACACATACCATCGAGGGGAAAGCATGGAATTTCTCATCGAGAACTCAACTGATGTCTCGGAATAAGTTAAAATGTTGACGATGATCATGACACATTTGTCGAGATGTTTCGAGAAGATGTAATCGATCGACGACGACATCAAGCCAAGGGAATGGTGCACCAAAAGGTTATTATAACCATAGATAAGATGTCATCTCAGAATTCTGAGTTCTCTCTCAATGTGAGGACCCCGACGTATGAGTCGAGATCACCAAATACATGTGTACAGTGATCCCAGAGATCAATGCTCACTGAACACACAGAAGCTGAATAACAAGAGTCTTACATCCATAGATACCGTCTTACACAAATTATGACCATTATGGCCAAGTCTTACATAGATAATGCCTCATGGGCTGAATAGCAAATAAACTCGAATAGCGGATGTCTTCGTAGATAAGTAGAACCCATGCCATCTGCCTTAACCCTACAGGCATTCTGACCGGGAAAGCGTCCTAGTTCGCATGTTCGTCTCCATAGAACTCTTCTTTAAAATCTTGGTCTTCCATGCCTGGCCAATTATATAACCAGTGGCAAGCAAATGAGTACTTTGAATGTACTCGCAAGCAACCCATGTTTTTGGAACAAGTATGACAAGGTGTGAAATAGCTCTAAATAGGATATGTTTGCAGAAAGCAAATTGTGAGTGCAATGTCATGAACTACCTTTAGTGAAGCATGCATCATAGGAGAACAGGTTACAGATATCAACATAACCAAGTTATGATCTCTTTCATCTTGTCATGTCTTTTGACTTAATTCGAACGGAGCTTCCACACACACACACAGGGTTTCGCAAACATTGGACATAGCCCAAGAGCGGTTACCCAACTGTTCTTGGCCGTAGACACGGCTATTCGAATAGTTTTTGACACTCTGCAGAGGTTGCACACTTTACCCACTAGATCCGGGGAACTTCCGTGTCATCCACGACCCGCGGTACCTCAAGTACCCGAGGTAAGCACCCCATCACTATCTTTCCCTAGACGACACTAACATGGAGTCCACTCGATTGGTAGCAACCCCCGTGCCCAACATTTCACATCTTAAAATCGTGGAGCCTCGCTCCCATATCACATACCACGAGCACGTCAGTTTAAACCTGACGGGCGGGCCCCAGCGGCCAGTGGGAGAGAGAGGAGGCGAGAGGGATGGGAGGCTGACATGCGGGGCCCGCCTGTCATCCCTAACGCCCGTCCAGAGGGCCGGCGACCTCACCGTCGGCGATTCAGGGCATGGTAGGGCGAGCTGAGGGCAGGGACGGAGTCAGCGTGAAGTCACCGTACGGGTGGTGGTGGAGGCAGTAGCCAGAGTGGTCTGGTTCGCCGGTGACGTGGTTGCATGACGGAGAGGCGTCGGGTGGTGGTTGCTCTGGCCATTTCCGACTGCAACAGAGAGGGGAAAGAGAGGGGAAAGGGTCAGTGAGGCTTGGCAGTTTCAGATCGAAGCTCAGGGATAGCGGGGACGGCCCGTACCGAGCGAACGACGGCGAGCCGCCGCGGCGGAGCTCGAGCTCGAGAGCTTCTGGAAGAGAGAAGGTAGTGTAGGGGGTGCTAGGGTGAGCCCAGAGGCGAGTGATGGAGAGGAGAGGGCTTGGGGATGCCTTTATATAGGCGGGCGGCGGTCCACCAAGGAGGTGTGCGCCGGCGAGCTCGTTGTGGTCGCTACAGGCCACGGGGGCTCGCTGGGGCGTGTCTGGGGTGTTCGTGGGTGTGGTTCACGTCCAGAGAAGGGAAGGGAAGGAGCGGGGGAAGGCTCTAGAGCTCGCACGTGTGAGGCCGGAGATTGGAGCTTGCGGGCGGCCGGCGCGCGTGCGAGGGAGGCCATAGGAGGGAGAAGGAGGAGGGGACAGGGCGGTGGCGTGTCGTGGACGTCGAGGCGCCTCGGCTGGCGCGAGGGGGAGGCTCGAGGTGGTCGGAGGCCCCGGGTCAGGAGCGGCTACAGTGCCAGAGCGCACTATAGCATGCTCCAGAGTGTGCAAATGGCCGGCATGGCATTGTTTATGCCCTGTGGCCGTGGCCACCATTGTCTAGAGGATAAGGGAGACCATAAACAACCAGGAACTTGCATTGGATGCTCTGGAGGGCTTCTAGAAGGAGAGAGGATTGAGAAAGGAGGGTGAAAATGGCTGTCCAGAGATGTAAATGGGGTTTTACCCCCCCCCCCTCCCTCAATCATTGAGCTGCGGTGCAACCATTTTTGCTGGAGGTAGAAGGGGTCATGGGGGTGCTGTGGTAAGAACCTAGGGCAAGGGGGAATAGTGGAAGAGGTCAAAGCAAAGGTTTTGGTAGAATAGCAAAAGGTGTTTGATGATGTTTTGGGCAAGCAAATGTGTTTTATTTGGCATGAGACTCCACAGGATGAAATGGCACATATATTTAGGCCCTTTCACCAAATTAGAGCTCATTTGGGCAAAGTTGCCAATGCAACTTTTGTAAACACTAGAAATCAACAGAAATGGATTTTCCAAGATTAAGTTAAGAAAATCATCCCTTCTTGATGCACCACTTGGTGTAGTGTCATCATTTGGGGTTGTGGGCTTGTCCACCAAATTTGGGGTCACAAGTAAAAAGTTGGTAATGTAAAGTTGTTCAAATTTGAATCTGAACAGAAATGATTTTGAGGCACTCTGATTAAGTTACCCTTCTCCAAAGCTTGGGCCATTTGGTCTAGATGCATTATTAGACCATTTTAGCATGTGTTCCAAGTTTGAGAGCATTTGGACAAGTTTGGCAATGTAAAGTTGCTCAAACTTCAAAATGGACAAAAATGGTTTTGAGGGGATTTGATGATGTTTTCTTGCTCCCCAAAGCACGAGGCTTGGCAAGTTCATCAAATATGTCATATCGGACATGATAGAATTTCCCTGGAATGTTTAGAGAATATTCCCTTTGTAAATATTTCAAAAGCTTGAAATATCCAGAAAGGGTTTCTGAGGGATTTGCCCAATATTTTGAACATGACCATGTGTTGAAACTCGTATATATGGACAATATATGTCCTAAGAGTCTCCCTGAATTTTGGCAAATATTTTTGAAATAGTTAAATAATTTTTACCTATTAAAGACCATTTCTGTACTAAAGAAAAAGCCTTTAAATAAAATAGGAAAACAACTTTTAAAATTATATTTTTGTGGTTTTTGGGAGTCCTATACCTAATAGGATTCAAACATACCTTTCCAAAGGTTTTTATCACCCTAAATCAAGTACTTGCAGTGAAATTCTCAATTCAGGGGTTTTGGGAAAACTAATTTTTGAAAATACCCTTTGGCCAAAATATTTTTATAAGAGTATACTATACTGTTCTATACACATGGTATGATCATTGGGCAAAAGTTTGGTGTAAGGATATGAAGTATAGAAGGTGAGGCTATGTTGACTTTTAAAGAGCACTTGAAATCAGAGAGAGAGAAACTCAATTCCAAATAAAAGCCAAATGATGCAAAAAGTGTTTGTTGGTCCAAATTTTCATGCTTTATTAATGTAATAACCATGTTACAAAATTCAGTGTGTGACAGACCTACCCCCCTTACAAGAATCTCGTCCCCGAGATTCCTAAACTAGGCTTTAAAAGAGGTTGGGATACTCGGATCTAAGATAGTCTTCACGTTCCCAAGTTGCTTCTGCTTCCGTGTGGTTGCTCCACTGGACCTTGAAGTACTTGATGGTGCAACTTTGCGTCCGTAGTTCTGCTTCATCCAGAATGCAAATGGGCCTCTCGCGGTAGGTCAAATCAGGGTGAAGGTCAATGGCTTGGTGATCGACATCCTTGTAGAGATCAGGTTTGTCCGGAACTTGGAGACACTTCCGGAGTTGTGACACGTGGGATACGTTTTGCACATCGGAGAGCTCATGTGGTAGTTCCAACTGGTAAGCCACTTCTCCTCGTCGGTCGGTGATCTTGAAGGGGCCAATAAATCTTGGTGCAAGTTTCCCTTTAACATGGTAACGCTTGGTTCCCTTGAGAGGAGTTACTCATAGGTACACATGGTCTCCAACACGGAAACTCATGTCTCGGCGACGTGAATCGGCGTAGCTCTTCTGCCTTGATTTGGCGACCTTCAAGCGTTCTCTGACTAGTTGGACTTGCTCTTCTGCTTCGCGGAGAACATCTGGTCCAAAGACTAGCCCTTCACCGGTTTCTGACCAATTGAGGGGTGTGAGACACTTGCGTCCGTACAACACCTCAAATGGTGCCATCTGAAGGATCGACTGATAACTGTTGTTATAGGAGAACTCGGCAAATGGGAGGCAATCTTCCCACTTGGATCCGTATGCTAAGACACAGGCTCGGAGCATGTCTTCGAGTATTTGATTTACTCGCTCCGTCTGTCCTCCAGTTTGCGGGTGAAAAGCGGTGCTGAGTGACAACTTGGTTCCCAAGGCTTCTTGGAATCTTTTCCAGAACCTTGAAGTAAACTGAGTGCCTCGATCTGACACAATCTCCCTTGGAACACCATGGAGGCTCATGATTCAATCGATGTAGAGACTGGCCAGCTGGTTCCCACTGTAGGTTGTTTTGACAGAAATGAAATGGGCTACTTTGGTCAAATGGTCGACTATGACCCAGATGGATTCATGTCCTTTATTTGACCTTGGTAATCCAGTGATGAAGTCCGTTCCGACTTTATCCCACTTCCACTCAGGAACCTTGAGTAGTTGGAGCAATCCAGTAGGTCGATGATATTCAGCCTTGACCCTTTGGCACACATGACACTTTGCAACATAGGTGGCAATCTCTCTTTTCATCCCATGCCACCAAAATCTGTCCTTCAAATCTTGATACATCTTGCTTCCTCCGGGGTGGATGAAATACGGAGTGTCGTGGGCTTCTTGCAAGATCAAATTCTTCAGCTCCATCTTGTTTGGTACGCAGATGCGGCCTTTGTACCAAACAATCCTGTGCTCGTCCTCGGAGAATCCTGGGGCCTTGCCTAGCTTCATCTTCTTCTTGATGCCTTCAATGCTTGCGTGCCCGCCTTGTGCTTTCTTGACTTCATCCATCAGGGTTGGTTTGAATTCTAGATGGTCTAGAAATCCATGGGTGACCAATTCCAGGCTGAATTGTTCCATCTCTTCAAATAGGGCTGGCTGCCTTCTTTGAATAATGGCATTCAGGGAGCAAGCCTTTCTGCTTAAGGCATCGGCTACCAAATTAGCCTTCCCGGGGTGATATTGAACACTGAGGTCATAATCCTTGATTAGTTCCAACCATCTTCGTTGCCTCATGTTCAATTCCTTCTGGGTGAAAATATACTTCAGACTTTTGTGGTCCGTGTATATCTCACACCGCTTTCCTAGGAGGTAATGCTGCCATGTCTTCAAGGCATGAACCGATGCTGCTAACTCAAGATCGTGAGTAGCGTAGTTCTCTTCATGAGGTCGTAGCTTCCTTGAGAGGTAAGCTATGACTCGTTCTTCTTGCATCAGAACGCTTCCCAATCCGGTTCAAGAGGCATCACAATATATCACGAACTCCGTGTGAATGTCAGGTGTTGCCAGAACTGGGGCGGTGGTCAATCTCTTCATGAGTTCTTGGAAGCTTTCTTCATATTTTGGCATCCATTCGAACTTCTTGTCCTTCTTCAGGAGCTGAGTCATTGGCCGGGCAATGTTGAAGAATCTTTCCACGAATTTGCGGTAATAGCCCGCAAGTCCGAGGAAGCTTCTGACTTCCTTGACGGTCGTTGGGGACTGCCATTGGGTCACAGCTTCGATCTTTGCGGGATCCACCGACAATCCTTCCTCGGTCAAGACATGACCTAAGAATCCAACTTTATGCAGCCAAAATTCACATTTGCTGAATTTGGCGTATTGTTGGTGCTCTCGAAGCTTGTCTAGGACCATCCTCAAATGTTGCTCGTGCTCTTCCTCCGTCTTCGAGAAGACAAGGATGTCATCAATGAAGACAACAACAAACTTGTCCAAATATTCCATGAAGACCTTATTCATGAGATACATGAAGTAAGCTGGGGCATTGGATAATCCAAAGGACATGACCGTGCACTCATACAGGCCATATCTTGTTACAAATGCAGTCTTCGGAATATCTTGGGGTCTGATCTTTAGCTGGTAGTACCCAGATCTGAGGTCGATCTTGGAGAACACCTTGGCTCCACTGAGTTGATCAAACAGATCTTCAATCTTAGGAAGTGGATACTTGTTCTTGATTGTAACTTCATTGAGGGAATGGTAGTCAATGCATAAGCGGATGGTACCGTCCCTTTTTGCCACAAACAGGACAGGTGATCCCCAAGGGGAGGCACTAGGGCGGATAAATCCCTTCCTCAACTGCTCTTCCAGTTGCTTCTTCAACTCGGCTAATTCTTCCGTGCCCATTCTATAAGGCTTCTTATAGATGGGTCCCGCCCCGGGCATGAGCTCGATGACGAACTCAATGTCACGGTCAGGAGGCATTCCCGGTAGCTCATCTGGAAAGACATCGGGATAGTCGCATACTACTGGCACTTGCTCCAGTCCAACTTCAGACAGACAGTTGACTTGAGCGGTTTGAGCAGAAGAGGAGTTGGGGGCAAACTTAACTTCGACTCCTTGGTCATTGGTCACAGTGACAGTCCAGTTGGCACAGTCTAACAAGCCTTGGTGCTTGCTGAGCCAATACATTCCTAAGATCACATCCAAGCCTTGCGATCTTAAGATGATAAGGTATGCTAGGAAGTCTACACCGTTAATGATAATACCAACTCCCTTACAGCCTATCTTGGCTCTCATCTCTGCTTCAGGTGTTTGTACCACCATGGGATTATTCAGGGGTGTAGGGGTCATGCCACTTTTTAATGCAAATCTTTGAGTGAAAAATGAATGCATGGCTCCAGAATCAAACAAGACAGTTGTAGGTGCTGAGTTGACAAGGAACGTACCCAGCACGATGTCTGGGTCTTCCCGGGCTTCTTCCGCAGTGACGTGATTCACACGCCCCTTTCCATTGTTGGGCGGGTTGCGAGGAGCTTGGTTCCTTGGCGGCATCCCGCGGCCTTGTCGTGGGTTCGGCGCATTGGGGCGCGGGGCATCGGGCTTCTTGTTGGGGCACACCTTAGAGATATGTCCAGACTGGCCACAACCAAAGCAAGTGACTTGGTTTGGGTTGTTGATCTTGTTGCCACCACTGTTATTGGGGTTGAATGCTGGCCTTGGGTTGGCATACTGCTGAGGCTGATAGTTGGTGCGAGGTGCATGAGCTCTTGGCTGTTGGTAGGTTGGCCTGACCGGGGCTGGCTGCCACGGGCGAGGCTTCTGGTCGCTGGAACTGCCCTTGCTGATCATCTTGCACTTGCGAGTGTCTTCCAGAGCACGCCGCTTGTCTTCAAGCATGAGTGCCTTGTTGACCAGGTCAGGAAAGGTTGGGCAGTCACACACGACAAGCGAGTACTACAGAGTCTGATTGAGGCCTTCCATGAAGTGCTCCCTTTTTGCAGCATCTATGCTGACATCTTCAGGGGCATACCTTGACAGAACACTGAACTTCTGCATGTACTCGTTGACAGTGCCACTTCCTTGCTTCACGGCTCGAAATTCACGCTTCTTAATAGCCATGATTTCGGAAGGAATATGGGCCTTGCGGAATTCTGCCTTGAAGTTATTCCAAGTGATGTCTTGCCCAGCATGCATGACCTTGAATCCATCCCACCAAGCTCTAGCAGTCCCCCCGAGGCAGTGGGCAGCATAAGCCACCTTCTCGCAGTCTTCAGTGCAGCCAACTAGTTCCAACAAGTCCTCAATGGTGCGGACTCAGTTGTCTGCATCCAGGGGTTCAGCAGTCTCGATGAAGATTGGTGGTGCATGCTTCTTGAACTCTGCCAATGTGGAATGTCCATTGCCATTCCCCGCCGGCTGGCGGTTGTTGGTGACAGCTTGAGCGATCATCTGGAGGGCTGCGGTGTTGGCTTGGCGTTCCTCTCGGAAGGCTTGGAGAAGCTGAGCCATATCCATGATCGGGGGAGGTGGTGGTGGAGCTTGGTTGTGGGTTTGGTCCTGGCTGGCCTCTGCTTGGGCGGATGCTCCGGCTTCGGGCTGCTGGGTAGAGGTACCAGTACGAGTTACAACAGGCATCCTGTTGGAGCGGTAAAGGTCTCATGATTTGGAATGAAGAGGGAAAGCAATAAAGATGGGTGCCTAGTAAGGGGGTGGTGTGACACTATTTATTTTCATGCAAGGGCCAAAAGGGCCAAACACATTCATTAAAATTCCAAATGGGTGATGTAGTCGTTTACACATTCCCAAAGGGAAGATACGACGTACATCTAAACACAACAAAACCAAACACTAGATGGCTTCATATGAACCATACAAGGACTCGACTTCGCATAGGGGTTACACGACCTATCCTACCGTATAGGTCACAAGCTGGCATATCCAAGTTGCGAATAATGCCTAAGCGGCGGAATGCTCGGTCGCGTATTCTGGCTCTACTAGGTCTTCCTCTTGTCTTCATCTGTCTAGGCTCCCCTATCACTTGAGGGTGTGGGCGAGTGGAGGAGTTGGATACGGTGTTGTTTTGCCGGTGGTGCAGGGAAAAGCTTGCGAAATTCGCTCACCGTCATACGGCGTCGCTAGGGTGGTTCTTCATCCTTGGAAGATACATCTCCTGAGGACCTTCCGCCTCGATACGCGATAGCGGGTTGCCTGGGAGGCCCACCTTCCTTCTTGATCCTATCCATCTTCTCTTGTGCTTGTCGAAGAAGTGCCTTGGTCTTGTGGAGTTATTCTCGGAGCTTCATCGATTTCGAGGCCAACTCTTGCGCCAAGCTGTCGGCACAAAGGCTGAAGTTGGTCTGGAATCGAAGTGGAAGTCCTTCCTTCAGTGGAGGGGCTCGTGCGCTACTTTCATCTTCACCTTCCTTCCGGTAAGGCAAGAAGCGGGTTGTCATCTTGGCTTCCATCTACGGAAGAAGTTCTCGGAGGCGGGTTAGTACTTTGAGTGCAGCCGCCTCGACATCGAGGAGTAGTGTTGCCATCTAGGGTCCCTCGAAGAACCAACTTGTGGGAGGATTGTTTTCCTTCACGATTACTTCCACATGGTACTCCACTTCAGTGTCGCTAACCCAATGCTCATGGTAGGTGAGGATGGGTGCTCGGTGAAACTGGCACTCCTGGAGGCTATCCTCGAGAAGCAAGGGGAACCCAGTGGTCAGGAGCTCTTCAGGTATAGTGGCCATCTACAAAGGTTGAATGATATCTTACGTTTGGCAAGGTTTAGAAAAGAAGAGAGATTCAGAAGGTTTATGAAAAGGGTCTCATCCTAATTAACGCCCATGCTAACTAAGGCTCCCTACAGTCAGGATGGCTCTGATACCAGCTCTGTGGGGACCCCGGCTTATGAGTCGAGATCACCGAATGCACGTTTACAGTGATCCCAGAGATCAATGCTCATTGAACACACAGAAGCTGAATAACAAGAGTCTTACATTCATACATACTGTATTACACAAATTATGACCATCATGGCCAAGTCTTACCTAGATAATGCCTCATTGGCTGAATAGCAAATAAACTCGAATAGCGGAAGTCTTCGTAGATAAGTAGAACCCATGCCATCTACCTTAACCCTACAGTCATTCTGACTGGGAAAGTGTCCTAGTTCGCATGTTCGTCTCCATAGAACTCTTCTTCAAATTCTTGCTCTTCCATGCCTGGCCAATTAAATAACCAGTGGCAAGCCAATGAGTACTTTGAATGTACTCGCAAGCAACCCATGTTTTTGGAACAAGTATGACAAGGTATGAAATAGCTCTAAATAGGATATGTTTATAGAAAGCAAATTGTGAGTGCAATGTCACGAACTACCTTTAGTGAAGCATGCATCATAGGAGAACAGGTTACAGATATCAACATAGCCAAGTTATGATCTCTTTCATCTTGTCAAGTCTTTTGACTTAATTCGAACGGAGCTTCCACACACACACACACACACACAGAGGGTTTTGCAAACATTGGACGTAGCCCAAGAGTGGTTACCCAATTGTCCTTGACCGTGGACACGGCTATTCGAATAGGTTTACACTCTGCAGAGGTTGCACACTTTACCCACTAGATCCGAGGAACTTCCGTGTCATCCACGACCTGCGGTACCTCAAGTACCCGGGTTAAGCACCCGATCACTATCTTTCCCTAGACGACACTAACATGGAGTCCACTCGATTGGTAGCAACCCCCGTGCCCAACATTTCACATCTTAAAATCGTGCAGCCTCGCTCCCATATCACATACCACGGGCACGGGGTACCAACGGTGTGTTCGGTGCCCTGTGAAAATAGTCATGGCCGCCTATCCAAGCACGACCCCGTCCTGAGAGTGACCTCATGTCACCCTCGTCACTAGTAATGCGGGCACCATGCTAGTATCGGCCTAGGTAATCAATAATGCCTGTTCCCATATAAGGGTAGAGTGGTTGCGCATGTAAGGTTGGAATAACGGTCGCAACTTAAACCAATCCATTTGAAAAACATCACACAGACTTGTCTCGGTACACCACTTCGTCATCAAGTGGTTGCCCAACTCATCATCTCCCTCGGGCATAAGTGACACGCGATGGGGTTTTTTAAAAGAGTCTTTCGAAAGTACTATGCTTCCACCATTATGCATATTCTCGTTCCACTTGCATAGCCACTACCATAGCAACCTATCTTTTCCCACCCGCATAACCCTCATAGGAAGGTAGGGTCATGCTTGATGCAAGTTTCAATTTGAAAGAAACAAGGTGACCCACACAAGTGGTCATCATCTCAACATGATTCCGGTGCACTGACAATAAGTGCTATATGACATGCATGAAAAAGGGGGTTTCATAGACATGGTCAAAGGGCTGCTTGCCTTGGTTGGCTTGGTCTTCAAAGCCTTCAAGTCCTTCTCCTTCCTCTTCTTCAGGAACTTCGTCAAACACGGTATCTAATCGTCGCAATAAAATAACGGGAAAATAAGACAATAATAAAACAAAAAAATCAGAGTGCTCAGAAAATTGTCAACTTATTTTTATAAAATACTAGAAGGAAAACTAAGAGGGCAAAAATTCTTAGTTTTGGGTTTGGAGTGATAGAATAGGGTAAATGGATTTTTGAACAGAGGTTATATGGTTCAAATTTGAATTTTAATTTGAACAGTACAAAAAAGGTTTTGGAACATGTGTGAAAGTTATACCATTAAATAGGTCGGAATATTACAAGATTTTATCCTATAGATTTATTTGAAAAATCTATAGAAAAGAAAAGGAAAACGGCTACTGTGTAACTGGGCCAGAACAGCTTCAGCGCACAGGCCCAGAGGGTCTACGGCCCGGGCGAGCTGAGCGGCACGCGCGCGTCAGGTTTAAACCTGACGGGCGGGGCCCAGCGGCCAGTGGGAGAGAGAGGAGGCGAGAGGGATGGGAGGCTGATAGGCGGGGCCTACCTGTCATCCCTAACCCCCGTCTAGAGGGCCGGCGAGCTCACCGTCGGCGATTCAGGGCATGGCAGGGCGAGCTGAGGGCAGGGACGGAGTCACCGTGAAGTCGCCGTTCGCGTGGTGGTGGAGGCAGTCGCCGGAGTGGTCGGGTTCGCCGGCGACGAGGTTGCATGGCGGAGAGGCGTTGGGTGGTGGTTGCTCTAGCCGTTTCCGACTGCAACATAGAGGGGAAAGAGAGGGGAAAGGGTCAGTGAGGTTTGGCGGTTTCAGATCGAATCTCGGGGATAGCGGGGACGGCCCGTACCGAGCGGACGACGGTGAGCCGCCGCGGCGGAGCTCGAGCTCGATCTCGAACTCGAGAGCTGGGAGTGTAGGGGGGTGCTATGGTGAGTCCAGAGGCGAGTGATGGAGAGGAGAGGGCTCGGGGATGCCTTTATATAGGCGGGCGGCGGTCCACCGAGGAGGTGTTCGCCGGCGAGCTCGTTGTGGTCACTACAGGCCACGGGGGCTCGTCGGGGCGTGTCTGGGGTGTTCGTGGGTTTGGTTCACGTCCAGAGAAGGGAAGGGAAGGAGCGGGGGAAGGCTCCCGAGGCTCGAGCGTGTGAGGCCAGAGATTGGAGTTTGCGGGCGGCCGACGCACGTGCGAGGGAGGCCATAGGAGGGAGAAGGAGGAGGGGGATAGGGCCGTGGCGTGTCGCGAACGTCGAGGCGCGTCAGCTGGCACGAGGGGCAGGCTCGAGGTGGTTGGAGGCGCCGGGTCAGGAGCGGCTACAGTGCGAGAGCGCACTGTAGCGTGCTCCAGAGCACGCAAATGTCCGGCATGGCATTATTTATGCCCTGTGGCCGTGGCCACCAGTGTCTAGAGGATAAGGGAGACCATAAACAACCAGGAACTTGCATTGGATGCTCTGGAGGGCTTCTAGAACGAGAGAGGATTGAGAAAGGAGGGTGAAAATGGCTGTCCAGAGATGTAAATCGGGTTTTACCCCCCCCCCCCCTCAATCATTGAGCTGCGGTGCAGCCATTTTTGCTGGAGGTAGAAGGGGTCCTGGGGGTGCTGTGGTAAGAACCTGAGGCAAGGGGGAATAGTGGAAGAGGTCAAAGCAAAGGTTTTCGTAGAATAGCAAAAGGTGTTTGATGATGTTTTGGGCAAGCAAATGTGTTCCATTTGGCACGAGACTACACAGGATGAAATGGAACATATATTTAGGCCATTTCACCAAATTAGAGTTCATTTGGGCAAAGTTGCCAATGCAACTTTTGTAAACCCTAGAAATCAACAGAAATGGATTTTCCAAGATTAAGTTAAGCAAATCATCTCTTCTTGATGCACCACTTGGTGTAGTGTCATCATTTGGGGTTGTTGGCTTGTCCACCAAATTTGGGGTCACAAGTAAAAAGTTGGTAATGTAAAGTTGTTCAAATTTGAATCTGAACCGAAATGATTTGGGGCACTCTGATCAAGTTACCCTTCTCCAAAGCTTGTGCCATTTGGTCTACATGCATTATTAGACCATTTTAGCATGTGTACCAAGTTTGAGAGCATTTGGACAAGTTTGGCAATGTAAAGTTGCTCAAACTTCAAAATGGACATAAATGGTTTTGAGGTGATTTGATGATATTTTCTTGCTCCCCAAGGCATGAGGCTTGGCAAGATCATCAAATATGTCATATCGGACATGATAGAATTTCCCTGGAATTTTTAGAGAATATTTCCTTTGTTAATATTTCAAAAGCTTGAAATATCGAGAAAGGGTTTCTGAGGGATTTGCCCACTATTTTGAACATGACCATGTGTTGAAACTCTTATATATGGACAATATATGTCCTAAGAGTCTCCCTGAATTTTGGCAAATATTTTTGAAATAGTTAAATAATTTTTACCTATTAAAGACCATTTCTGGCCTAAAGAAAAAGCCTTTAAATAAAATAGGAAAACAACTTTTAAAATTATATTTTTGTGGTTTTTGGGAGTCCTATACCTAATAGGATTCAAACATACCTTTCCAAAGATTTTTATCACCATAAATCAAGTACTTGAAGTGAAATTCTCAATTCATGGGTTTTTGGAAAACTAAATTTTTTAAATACCCTTTGGCCAAAATATTTTTATAAGAGTAGACTATACTGTTCTATACACATGGTATGATCATTGGGCAGAAGTTTGGGGTAAGGAGATGAAGTATAGAAGGTGAGGCTATGTTGACTTTTAAAGAGCACTTGAAATCAGAGAGAGAAAAACTCAATTCCGAATAAAAGCCAAATGATGCAAAAAGTTTTTGTTGGTCCAAATTTTCATGCTTTATTAATGCAATAACCATGTTACAAAATGCAGGGTGTGACACTCAAGACAAACAATATGATGCTGAAAGTTCGATTTAAGCTTAGAGCAAAGTTGGGATTGTGTACCGGGGATGAATGACATATGTAGAATGGTCAAGCAGTCAGCATGACAATGATGATGTAGCCAGTCGGCTGGGAATGACGTGATCGAGTACAAACTCATAAGCAATGAAGATTACTAAGAGTTGTTGAATCATAGTGCGGAGTCGATTCAGTTGTCGGTGTCCTTGAGGGGCTCTAACAACTCAGACCTCATGGAAAAATGGAATTTGAGAGAATAATAGTTGATCAAGAAATCATAAGAAGGTATGTAGTTCCATGACATTCTGGACATACCAGAGGGTAATACTGGAAGGTAGAGCATAATAAAGGTTGAAGTGGTGTATTTCTCTGCAGAAGACGAGTGCGTAAACTGTTCTCAGAAATGGAAGCGAAGGAGAAAAATATGGTCGAACCACATTTGTAAATGATCAAACCACATATACAAGAGGAACTTATAACAAGGGGGAAAATATATTTTCGAGAAGCTTCAATGATAGGGTTTATATCGTGCCCATGGGCATGAACACAAGGTTCAAGGTCAACTCCCACTTCTACAATGCATGACCATTCATTCCATGCTCTCTTAAAATGGATTTGAGTGTGAAAACCTACATGGTGAATTACCAAAGGAGTATTGACCCGTGGAAACTTTCGGGTTCTCACCGACTAAGGAAGGCATAGGTTCAACCTATCGGGGCATCTTAGAAACATATACCACAAGCTTCAAGAGTAAATATCACTGGCTCGAAAGCAGAGTATGGTTAGCCAAATCAAATAATAGGATTTAACAATGGCATTATGTATTGGAGAAAGAACTTATCGAGGTTTTTGTATACAAAGGACACTGTAGGATGATAATTCAACAAAGGATCTGACGGTCCATAACGGAGCTGATGTGAGAATCAACACACAATCAGAGGAAGAAACAAGGCAAATACATTGGATTATAGAAACAACTGACCAATTCAAAGCTCAGACGCAAAGGAATTATGATTTCCAAATCAAGGGATTAGAAACAAACACTCTGATTATGTTTAAAATGTCGCCTCAGTCGAAAGGATGTATTCTAGGATTTGATTGAGGATTGCGGGCATTCGCAACATATTGAATCGAGGATCTCGAAATGATAGTGACAGAGGATGTCAACGAAGATTACTGAAAATATGGAATTAACCACAATGCAGGAAGGGATGGAGTTTAGGAGCAATAGGCTGAGTATTTCGAAGAATTTTGTGAAACACATGAACAACTAGGAATGAACAAATCCTCGATAAGTTTGAGGAATTATTCGTAGGGGTATTCATGCGGCGAAGATTTGTAAGCACTATAAAAAATGACTTCCATGATAATGCGTGTTTGTGACAGTAGGTCACGTTTTCTGTCATGCATGTACATCCATGATGATTTTATGACAAAATCAAGATATTCATACCTGTGATGTCTTAGAAGTGTTCCATGACAATACCAAAATTATCATCCCAGAAGTGTCTACTTCCATGACGATAAATAGTGCGTCATGGAAGTGCTTTCGTCAAGGGTAACCGACATGCGACATCCACCGTAACGGGGCGCTGTTAAGATATCGGGTTTCGGTTTGGATCCGATAACCCGTTAACCGCCCGGACCAATGGGGATTGTCCACGTGTAAAATTCTGATTCGCCTTAGTATCCACGTGTCGGCTCCGGGTTAGGACATGTGTCATCAAGAGAGTGTACGGGATGAGCTTATTGTATGTCCACACGTGGCTCGGCCCAACAGTGGCCCGTTTAGGTTAAAAGGCCGAGCCTGTCGAAATAAGCAGGCTGGCCCATTTGCGGCCTACTTAAGTTAGGCCCATACACAAGCAAGACCCATACAAGTTACACAGAGTGGACCCAAATAAGGCCTATTCTAGATTTGACAATTTCTAGCCCATCGTCAGTTCCAACTCATTAACGGCTGCTACGTCTTTGGGCCCAATTACCGCCCGACCTTCTTTCGGCCTATTAGCAGCCCATTGTCAGTTCCAGCCTGTTAACGACCCGATATGTCTTTCGGCCTTTTCTCATCCCATTCTGTAGTTGGGCCAACTTCTAGCCCGTTGTGACTTTTAGCCTTTCCTCGACCCATTAGGTAAACGAGCTAATTTCTAGCCCATTTTGTCTTCAGCCCGTTAAAGCCCCGCACAACATTTGGGCCTTTGTCGGTGCAACCTGATTTTGGATCCATTAGCGGCCCACGTTCTGCAGGGCACAATTTCAGCCCGACGCGACTTTCGGCCTGTTAAAAGCCTAGTTTTCAAATTGGGCCTCTTCTGGCCCAAAACACTTTCGGCCTCTTACTAGCCAGTCAAGTAAAAGAG